>CM046876.1:419673693-420893387 GCA_025667525.1 Glebionis coronaria | reverse complement strand
TTGTAGTCAAAATAGGATTTGTTTCCTTCAAATTATTTTGAAGTATAATACCGGTGGGCCCCTCGGGGGAGTAGTAAGATGTTTGTGTGGCCGCACCTAAATTCGTTTTGGTAATCTTGCTATATCCGTAAACGAGAAACAAAATGGTTAATGAAAGGAATGACTGAGATCCATATCCTATTAACGTTGTATTTGAAATAAAAGGATAATAATAATTGTAGGATATGTAAATCTTGCTTATGTTTTAGAGAGAGAAAGAGATAGAAAAATGATGGATTTCACACAATTCTAGAGAGAGAAACTAATGAGAACTATGTGTAAAAATATGAAAACCACTACCCTCTCCATCAAAGGAGAGGGTTTATATACCCAAGCCCTTGTCATGGGCTTGGGCTTACATTTGGGCCGACCTACACATGTTGTAGGCTAGGCTTGGTCTTGTTAGTTAAATAAAGATAAATAACTAAACTACGAGCTATTACATGGACTATCGTTGGAGTGACCGATCCTTCTTAATACGTAAAACGTATTTCCAACAATCTCCCCCTAAGGGAGGTCACTCCAGACAAGGGCATTACCCAAGTTACAATAATAAGATAAACCTAGCATACTATGCTTGTCTTGAGCTCGTAGTCTTCGTCTTTCTTTTCTTTTTCTTTTTAGGTGAACATGCTGATGTGATCATTGATATCAATCTTGAGCATTAATCTCTTTCCTTGATCTTGTGCATCCATTACTTGTGATCTTTACCTCCTCGTGACAGCATTTCCCACATACTTATACCTTTGTAACTCTTGAAAGCTTCGGAGTTCGATACAGCGGAAGACTTAACTTTTAGGCTTTCTTGAATTAGATGAGGTATTAAGTGCATAAAGTATAAGCATGCGGGGACGACTTCTTCTCGGATTCCGCAACGCCACCGTCTTCAAATGCCGCAACATAAGTAGACACGAACAAAATGGCTTTGAACATTTCATTCTAATTCGGTAGCATTTTACCTCCGGTCGGTGAAGACCGTTGAACGATATAAAATATCGTACTTGTGGCAGGTAGACTTAATTAAAAATCTCCTTGACAAGATTTCGCGGGTAAATCCGTTCTCTTTACTCGACCGTCCAAAGCTGACTGCGAACGTAAAGAGTGAATCATTTGGATAAAATTATCCACATGATTGAGGCCGTCAATTCTGATTCCTGGAACAAGTTTGATTCATTAAAGAATCCCACCATCGTCGCTTTCCAGTTGTCACGAGCTTGATTCATACTGAATCTTGCAAGTTACCTACCAAGTGCTGTTTGAGGTTAACACTAGAAGGATTTCCACTCATCACTGTGAACACTGAGGTATCACTCTGAGTGTTCTGGCAAGATCACTAAGATATTGCGTAGAGGCCTGGAACATGTTTAAATTCAGTTAAGAATTAAACCACTGTTGCTTTCCAGTTATTACAAGTTTGATTCATAAAGAATCACACAAGTCACCTACCATGAGCTTTTTGATATTCGCTCAAGAAGGATTTCCATCTTCATTGTAAATACTTTCGTATTACTCGGATGTTCAGGGAAGATCATGAAGATTTTGCGTAGGACTCTTAAGATCTTTCTTACTTTTCACACTGTGTGAAGAAGCAAGGAAATATGAAAGTGTGTCCTAATGAGATATTTGATGATCTCAAATGGCTCTAGACTCGATCGTGCACTTTGGATTTTAGTGATCGGAGGCTGGAGAGGAGTGCCACCATTTCAATACCAATTTATTCGGAGTGAATAAATCAATAGATAATGCATTGTATCCGTGTGATTAAAACAAATATCTTTTAAGAGATATATGAGTTAGCTGGGATGGGTTGTGCATTGCATCACTGGGTCCATGATGTCTATCTTCAATATCAAGAATCATTAAAAATGATCTCAATAGCATATGTTTTGACCCGGTTTCTGCCTAAGGTTGTAAGGAGGGCTTCTTTCTTTACACCCTTTATCTTTACAATTCTTTTTCATTCTTCAACCCCTTCAATGCTTACCAATACGTCATAAATAGCACCTTGTTGTGATTGTTCCAATGTTAACTTAAGTACTTAGTCGGCATTCAGCTACGTTTACAATCTTTCTCCATCTTTCCTAAGGACTACTATTTCTAGCTATAGAATATCCTTGGGAAGATTCCTCCGGTTTTAGAAGAATCATTGGACTTAACCTATCCTACCATCCTTATGTCACCACAATCTTCATCGTCGTGAAATAGATGGGTTTTGGGTAAGTATATGTCACCATGAAAATCCATTTTGATATGCAAATCCGTTTTGCTCCCCCTTAACATATGCCACGATATTCGAAAACATTTCGCATATGTCGGGATGAGCCAGCACATTAAGTCAAACCATTTGTGATAATTTCCCATATTAAATCACATTTTCTCCCCCATATTAAAAATATTAACCCAATCGATATTTTTAATATCAATTGATTTAATGAAGTTTTAACAAAGGTTTTGGGAAGAAAAACGCAAGTCCATTTATCTTCATGATACCAAATGTATGAGATATGATACTGATTTGTAACATGATCACATATTCACCATATTAGAAAAAAATTGACAAGGTTGGACCTGATTGATGAGAACATCATATGATAAGATCAAATGGTTCTTGTCAACATATGTGGGTCACGTGTACGATTGGTATTATTGTCTTGACACCAGTTAGTGAGCTTGGCACGTTCGGCATCGAAGATTCTGAATGCTTGACAATTGCTCCCCCTCAATTGTTGACCCGTGTTCTATTGAAAGAGCTGTAATCGTCGGTTGAGTAGTCGCATCGTCGAGTTTGTAGATACCAATTGTAGATTGCTATGGTTGTAGAGATGATAACTTCATAAAAACAAGACTTCTCTTGTTTTAACAAATAAATGCACTGAAGCGTACATAGATTTGTGTTAGACCAAGTTATAAAGTAAACTTAATCTCTTACAAGGTTTTTCAAGTAAACCTTTCCCGAGAAAATTAATTCCCGTTGTGAGTCAAAGCTTTCATAAAAAATACTTGACTTTAATATGAAAACCGGGTTGTAGTCAGAAATAACTACAAGCCATTTAGGCATGTTTTATGAAATATTTACAACTTTTGTACGAACTCTATTTATGGCGCCGTGTCGATATTAATCAACATTTCTAAGGCCGTAAATATTATCGTACCAAAAGACATGCCTTTGAAAAAATAAAGTAAAAATATTTTTGGAATTTTCTGAATTTTTCAATTTTTATGGTTTTTATATGATTTTATATTTTTGTATTTTGCTTTTGTGGATAAAAATATAAACAATATATACAAATGATCACCAATGATACGGAGAACAGTTTACCATCACTATTCTTTCGCTTCATCTGCCAGTTCCTTAAGAGTCTCAGGCGAGAAAGTTCTCATTCCTAGCTTGTTGGCCAAAAATTCCATTCGAGCGCGATCTAAAGCCTTCGTGAAAATATCCGCCAATTGATACTCATATCGGACAAAGTAAAGCTCGATTACTCCATTTTCCACTTGCTCCTTGATGAAATGGTAGCGAATGTCAATGTGCTTTGACCGGGAGAATTGAACATTGTTGCTGCATAAAGCAATTGCACTTTTGTTGTCGCAGTACATCGGAATTTTGTTGAAACCTAGACCATAGTCGGTTAATTGCAATCTCATCCAGAGAATTTGAGCACAGCAACCGGACATAGCTATGTATTCTGCTTCCGTACTTGAAATTGCAGCGCTTTTCTGCCTTTTCGATGCCCAACTGATTAGTCGATCTCCTAGTAGTTGCAAAGTTCCACTCGTGCTACGCCTTGTATCTTGACAACCCACGTGATCCGCATCTGCATATGCCATTAGTGCAATCGAAGAGTCCTTCGAATACCAAAGTCCCCGATTAATGGTTCCTTTAAGATATCGAAAGATCCATTTCACAGTGGCCAAGTGTAACTCAGTAGGCCTAGTTTGATACCGAGCACACATGCATATAGCAAACCGAAGATCAGGTCGACTGGCTGTGATGTACAGAAGAGTACCGATCATTCCACGATAAAGTGTCGGATCAACGGCAACTCCATGTGGATCTGCATCAAGCTTTGTTCGTTCCACCATTGGAGTATCCACGGGGTCGCAAGATTCCATCTTATACTTCTTAAGTTATTCAAGGGCATACTTGGATTGATTGATAAAGATGTCTCTGGGACTCTGAGATATCTGAAGACCTAAGAGGAATGATACCTTGCCCATCATTGACATCTTAAACTTGGAAGACATGAGTTTCCCAAATTCGTTGGATAAAGTTTGGGTCGAGGCTGCAAATATAATATCATCAACATATATTTGTACCATAATCATATCTTTACCTTGTTTCTGCATGAACAGCGTGGGATCCACCTTGCCTTTAGCAAAGCCTTGCGTAATGAGGAATTGTGACAATAGATCATACCATGCGCGTGGAGCTTGCTTCAACCCATAGAGATCCTTCTTAAGCTTGTACACATGATTAGGATAAATAGGATTCACAAAACCATTCGGCTGTTGAACATAGACCTCTTCCTTGATTTCACCATTCAGAAATACCGTCTTCACATCCATCTGATAGACGATCATATTCATGTGGGCTGCATAAGAGAGGAATAGTTTAATAGCTTCCAAACGGGCAACAGGTGCAAAGGATTCCATAAAGTCGATGCCTAATAATTGCTTGTATCCACGAGCTACTAGTCGAGCTTTGTTCTTCAATATTCTGCCTAACTCATCGAGTTTCACTTTGTAAACCCATTTCAAAGTGAGTAATTGCACTTGATCCGGGCATGGGACAAGTTCCCATACTTCAAGACGTATAAATTCATTAAGTTCTTCTTGCATAGCTTCTAACAGGATTGAGTAAAAGCTTCTTGCCATGTCTTAGGTTCAACTTCAGTGAGAAAAGCATCAAAATGACAAAACATTGCATTTTCTTGTAGCTGACTTCGTGTGGATACCGGACGATTAGGGTCACCAATAATCGAATCTATAGGATGATCCTTTGTCCACTTGCTGTCATGTTCACGAATCCGTAGATTGGAGTATACTGTAGTAGGAGCTTCCTCTGAGGTGGACGACCCGACTTGATTAGGGTCGGGAATTGGTACACCTAAGAATGGAAGTTCACGCATTTGAGCGAATTCTAAATCGTGATCATCATCATCCTCTTCATCATCAATAGGCATGACATGGGTAGTTGAAACATGTGTTGGTTGAGAATTACTCGTTGAAGGTATATTTTGACCAACTGTAGGTGCAGACGTGTCTGATTGTGCAACGGTAGCTGGAGCGACAACTTCGGTTACCGGAGCTATTACCTCAGGTTCTGGAGCAACAATACTTGGAGGAGTAAAGAATTCATCAAAGAACGGTTGAAACAACGTATCCCATTCAGTCCTAGAAGGTGGTATAAATGATGATGAAGTAGGGTTGTTTGGGACAAGACCAGAACTAATGTTACTGGGTCCCATTTCATGAAGTGCGGGTTCAGAGCTGCTTTTCTCAAAAGCCATAGCTGTCAGCTCATCAAAATCAACATTCATAGTTTCGAGGATCTTACGAGACTTACGATTGTAGATTCGGTATGCCTTCTTTGCGGGTGCGTAACCAATGAAAATACAAATATCAGCCTTTGGTTGAAGTTTACCCAAATTGTCACCATCATTATTTAGATAGCAAAGAGAACCAAATACATGAAGATATGATAAATCTGGTACTTTACCATGGAGAAGCTCATAAGGTGTTTTACCATGGCGTTTACGAATTAGTGACCGGTTTTGGGTGTACACTGCTGTAGATACTGCTTCTGCCCATAAAAACAATGGAGCCTTTGCGTAAATTAACATCGTTCGAGCAGCTTCCATAAGTGTGCGATTTCGCCTTTCAACGACACCGTTTTGTTGTGGAGTGCGTGAAACGGATGTTTCATGAGATATGCCAACTTCTTCATAGTAATCACGCAAGATTTGATTCATAAATTCAGTTCCATTATCTGTACGAATGCGTCGGACAATAGTGTTGAGACGCACTTGAATCATCTTGAGAAATCCGATGATGAATTTAGGTGCCTCATTTTTTGTTATAAGAAATTTCACCCATGTAAACCGAGAGTAATCATCGACAATTACGAGGATGTACTTTTTGCCACTAAGACTTTCAACACGCATTGGCCCACAAAGATCCATATGCAACAAATAAAGTTTCTTATGGTTGGTGTCTTCCATCTTGGGTTTGCATGATTTCTTAGTGGTTTTCTCCATTGTACACGCGGAACACAAATGATCCTTGTGAAATGAAAGTTTCGGAAGACCACGAACAAGTTCGTTTTTCGCCAAATGATTAATAGCGTCAAAGTTAAGATGAGATAACCGTCGATGCCATAACCATGACTTAGTCTTCGATGCTTTGGAGAGAAGACATACGGGAGAGGCGGCCATCATGTCTTGTAGAGACAAAGTATACACATTATTCCCTCGAGTACCTTTCAATAAATCAACCCCTTCCAAATTACGTATGAAGCAGGTATGCTCTCGAAAAGCAACTTCTAGGTTTGCATCACAAAATTGTCCCACAGAAAATAAGTTGTGACCGAGACCTTCCACATAATACACTCTTGAAATAATAACATTCCCAATATGATATTCACCATAACCCATTATCTTTGCAATATGATCATTTCCAAATCGAACCGTACCAAGAAACTTGTTGACGAAATTTCTGAGTTGAGAGCGATCTCCGGTCATATGCTTGGAGCAACCAGAGTCCAAATACCAAAGAAAAATTTGGACCACCTGTTTTCAATAACAACAGTAGACAATGCATTGGAAACTTTTGGTTCCGGAGTGTTAGCAGATAGAGATATAAGATTATCAGAAGTGCTAACATTTGTGTGACCCTTAGATTTCCTGCGTTTCCTAATGTGAGTTTTAGCACTAACTGGTTTTACTGTTTTAACTTTCTTAGGTTTTGGAGTATTAGCGGGCACTACAGTGGGAGTAGACCTATTTAAAGGGAACTTGGTTCCTACAGTAGTGTCAGTGTTCCTAGTTAAAGGACACACTTGTGTTTTGGTAGCCTTGGTACTCCTAGTTAAAGGGCACGCTTTCTTCGCTTTAGTGGGAATGATCCTAGTTAAAGGGCACATATTTCCTACTATAGTGAAAGTTCTACCAGTGGGACGCCACAACCAACCAACTTGGGTTAACACTTTCCCAGTCGGTTTCCATTCTAATTCATTTCTCCGGGCATACATCTCATTCACATGGTCAATAAGGCAAGAATCACGACGACTAGAAAACATACATTCATTGCAATTCTAACATTTCAAATTAGAATTCACAGTAGGCTTAGAACGCTGCACAACCGCAGAGCCTTTAGGTTTAGCTACATGATTCTTTTTATTCAAAACAGAAATAACATTCCTAGGATGGGCTTCTACTTTCTTCTTCACTTGACTACTAGATGGGGGCAAGATCCTATCATTCTTCTTGTTTTTTTTAAGCTTAGATCTTTGAGCCTTAGTAGTGGTGCTTACTCCTGTAGAAGGCAACACGAGAATATTAGAAGCTGGTTTTGATTCCGCCTTATCTTTAGTGACCAAAGTTTGAGATGGTTTAGTCCTAGGGCCCTTATTAAATGGTGTGACGGCTATCAGGTTCCTTTTGATTGCACTAGAGGACGATGCTGAGACAGTGGCTACGTTATCCACAACATTCTTACCTTTTAGAGTACGAAGTGTTTCCTTTAACTCAACCAAGACCAGATTTTTATCACAAATTTGTTCCCTCAAATCAAATATTTCTACCGACTTTCGATTCAATTGTTCAATCAATGATTGATTCTGTGTAGTGGTATTAACACACGCGGGCTTTACTAAATCGAAGAGTCGTGTATCTTTCTGTTTTAAGTTATCAACTTTGGACAAAATCTTGGAAACTCGATTATCTAGATCAAGTTTAAAATTCTCAGCAGCCTCAAGTACGTTCATAGAGTAAAGCTCCTTAAATTTCTCTATGTCTATCGGCAAAGATTTAGCAACTCTGTCACTTGGCTGACGCTGTTTTGATTGTAAATTCAATCGAAAATTCTTTTCAAAGTTTGCATCATCGATATTAACACCTTCGAAAGACGTTTCAAAGATTTCTTGAATAAATTGTTGCTTGCATTCAAGTGAAATACAATGTGTTTGAATCTCATCAAAACGTTTTGAAAGTGAAGAATATGAATCTTGAAGCTTTAAAAATTCAGAGTCAGATTCGTGACAAGTACTATCTACCACATTATCCACAGATTCAACATTATGCACAATAGAATCATTATCAATACTTTTATTCACACAGACGGAAACTATATCATGAGACATCACTTGTTTCAGAAGCTGATCATTTTGGCGAGAAACCCGTTCTATTTCAAGTAAACTGTTTTCATAAGCATCATCCATTTCATTGAAAACACGTCTAATTTCTTCTATTTCCAAAAGTAAATCTTGATCAAGATTACTAAGACAAGCTTTAACATTCTTTACAAACGGAACAATTTCGTCTCGAAACGCAGCTCTAGTGTGCTCAAAATTCCATTCACCTTCCGTTATGGCCGAAGCCGTCGTACATTCCAAAATGACCTTGTCAAAATCGGCTAAGTGTTGGTGTACCACATTTAAGTTAACGGACGCCTTACTTACCGGTGGAATTAACTTCGTTAAATCTGTTTTGACAAGTGTAGGAGACGTACTAGGAGGGTTTTCATTTGACAAACTTTAGGGCACAAGAACTGTCAATTCAGCTAATTCCTTTTGTAAGCGAATGCGGGTCTTTTTAGACAATTGATCTTTGTTATACTGATCATAATCAATCGTATGGAATTTTGAAAGCATTTTAGAATGAGTTTCTTCCGCAAGTGACTGTGTCTCCTCAGTACTACGAACAAAAGGTGCTTCTTTCGATTTTCCAATTAGGGTCATATCATAAAGACACATAATATATTCCTGAGCTTGTTTTGCATAACCGAGATTAGGTGGTAAATCTTGAAGACGCTTAAGTTCGAGTTCTTTAAACGATTTAGTTAAAAGATGAACCTTTTCTGTGGAAGCGTATTGTTTTAAAAGCTGTTGTTCTTTGAATTTAAGAAGTTTGGTAGCATTAATTTCCGATTCAAACTTTTTAGACTCGAGAGTTTCGAAATCCATTTTAAGTTTCTGAAAATCATTGACAACCGACTCTTTAGCTTTTAATTCAATGGAAATATTAGCTTTTAATGATTCTATTTCTTTTAAGTGTTCAATATTTTCAAAACAAAATTGGTCAAATTCAGAACATGTTATTTTCTCTGCTTGAGGGACCATTTCAAAAGTTTTGACCTTTTCTTTATGCAACGCAAGCTCAGCAGTTAGGGTGGAATTCATATCTACGGATTGTCTGAGAGCCATATGCATTTGATCAATAATATGTTTAGGCACCATGACCAAATCATGTTGAGCATAAGATTCCATACCCGTCGTAGCATTTGGTTGAGGTTCACTCAAATGTGTAGGATTGGGTACCACATCATTTGAGTTACTAGTTCCCGAATGCTGTTCGAGGTTGTCATTTTCATGCCCAACTTGATGTGGGTTATCATCATTACCAAGATTGGTTGTGGTGGGTACCTCACTGATGACATCAGAACCGTAGTGAAGAGATTAGCAACGAGAGCAGCTTGGGCAGAGTGAATGTCATCACAATCCGAATCATATGCATCAAGATCATCTGCTTGATAAGCTGCATTAGAGGTGGAAACGACTGCAATGCCTTCAGTATCTGCTGCCCCTGGGTCTGCAAGAAATGCTAATTCCTCTGAATCCAAAATCTTTCCCTTAGATTGAGCATCAACCAAATACATTTTCTCACGAAACCACGCTTCATCCCTTCTCCTTTTTGGCTGAGTGCATTGCCTAGCCTTATGACCTTGTCCTCGACAATTGTATCAAGTCACAACCTTTTGAGGACCAATGGGACTTCCATTTCCATTAGCTTGAGAATTTACAGCTTCAGAATTCATCGTCCTTGTAGGAGGTCCATATGAATTTTGCCTTCCCTGAATAGGTTGCACTGTTACTTGACCATCTTGAACAGTAGCTTGTTGTCGAGGATTTGAAGAGGTGCAGAGCTGATTGTTTGTTGGTGGAAATACTCTAGTTGCAACAAGTTTTTACAAGTAGGCAGTGAGATGGTTTAGTACATCATCTGGCGTATCATTTGGAGTAAAGACTGGTGCTTGGATTGGTGGAAGTTCATTAGAGTAGAAAGCTTGTGCTGGTTGTACTTCTATTGGAAAATATCCTTGCTGAGGAGTATAACCCATTGGAGAAGTGTTGGCTTGTGATGGTGATGTCTGATATGATGGTTGCTGTGGAAAAGATTATTGATGAACACTTTGTTAAAATGCTTACTGTGGCATCATTGGTGGTTGATAAGATGGTTGCTGTGGTTGCTGATAGGTGTGTGGTGGTGGCTGCTGCAAGTATGATGGTTGTTGATAAGTATAAGCCATGTTTTGTTGAGAAGCATACATGGAAGTGGATCATGAACTTGAGATTTAGACAACCGAGCCTCGATCACATGGCATTCGTGTTATTGAAGAAAAGCTTGAAGTTGATCCACATTGGTGTTATGCAAGTCCTTAGGTAATTTAACATCCGTCACGTACTTTTTCCATTCTGAAGGAAGAGTGTTCAAATACTTGGTGTTCAATTGAAACGTAGGAATTGCCATGCCATAGATATTGAGCTCATTCAACAATAGGGTAAATCTCAGATAGTAGTCATTGAGAGTCTCCCCTGGCACATAGGCAAACTTATCAAAAGTATCATAAAGCTTACACTCTCGTTCTTGTTTAGTTAACGAGGTGCCTTGCATTAGAACACGAATTCTATCCCATAACTCTTTGGCAACTTTATGTTTGCTGACGAGTTTGTAGACATCTGGAGGAAGGGCTTGGAGAATGATATTTGTAGCTTGTTTATCACACTTGTCTTGTATCTTAGCATCTCCAGTTAATTCACCCGTAGTGCGAGGACGAGTAATATCACCTTCCGTCACAGTACCATATACCAATGGTCCATTGAGCACCGATGCCCAAATTAGATGTCCATTCTCCTTGTTCAACATATAAAGTTCCATTCGGGAAGCCCATTCCTCATACATAGTCTTCACCAACATTGGTGGACGATTATCCGTACCCGAGAGGATGGACTTATCCGTAAGAGATGTGTACTCCATTTCAATAAGTTAAGATTTACAAAACGTTGATCGAACAATGAGAGAAAGTAAATGTGTTTGTTGTTGTGTGTTAAAACCGAGAAATAATGTTGAAAACCCCTAAATTATGTTCTCGATAAACCAAAAAATCCAAGACTAAATTACACACGCATTTTCAAAAACACGTTTTTGAAAAATCTTGGAAATCTTGTCACTCTATCGGAATGCATAAAACAAGTTCTGTCACAATACTTGATCGCAATAACTATCGGAATGCACAAACAAGTTCTGTCGCAATGTCTATCTGAATCCCTGTCGGAATGCTTGATCGCAATACCTGTCGGAATGTATGATCGCAATAACTGTCAGAATGTATGATCGCAATACCTGTCGGAATGTATGATCGCAATACCTGTCGGAATGTATGATCGCAATACCTGTCAGAATGTATGATCGCAATACCTGTCGGTATGTCAGATCGCAATACCTGTCGGAATGTGGCTAAAGAAATTTTGGCAGAGTAACGTTTCAAAATTGCCTTATACCCGATCGCAATGTACGAAGCAAGGAGCTATCGCAATGTTTGATCGGAATAAGTGTCAAAATATGCTACGATCGCAATGTAGAAACCCTTGGTTATTGCGATGGATGCCAACTTTGCGATGGAGACCAAAATACCACGTTTCTCGGATAGTACACAACAAATTCGGAATTTCAAGCCAAGAAACGAATCAAACACCCAAAAATTTTGTGTTTTTAACCAAAATACCAATACCAAATCACTATAATAAGTAACTAGATGAAGTATATCAAGATTAAACCATAAAAACACAAAAAAAATTTGGTACTTGTGAATTCGGATCAAAACAGCCGTATAAATCAAGAACACAAACACAAAAACCAAGCAATCATCCCATGGCTCTTGATACCATTTGTAGGATATGTAAATCTTGCTTATGTTTTAGAGAGAGAAAGAGATAGAAAAATGGTGGATTTCACACAATTCTAGAGAGAGAAACTAATGAGAACTATGTGTAAAAATATGAAAACCACTACCCTCTCCATCAAAGGAGAGGGTTTATATACCCAAGCCCTTGTCATGGGCTTGGGCTTACATTTGGGCCGGCCTACACATGTTGTAGGCTAGGCTTGGTCTTGTTAGTTAAATAAAGATAAATAACTAAACTACGAGCTATTACATGGACTATCGTTGGAGTGACCGATCCTTCTTAATACGTAAAACGTATTTCCAACAATAATGATGAATCATTAAAAGGTTTTTGTCCAGGAGACCTTACTCGAGTTGTACCAGAGACATTGCCAGTGTAACTAGACGCTAGTCAATGTAATCACGATATTCAGATTTTGTCCAAGTGGGAGCTGAAAGTTTATGGACATAAAATTAATAGTCGTGTGTTGGATCGAACTCGGGATTATGGGATTGCACACAATACGTAAAGGGTTAATTTATTTAATAAATGTAAATTTTATATTTATTAAATTAAACCGAGCTTTAACTTAACAGTCATTAAAATAATTAAGAGTTAAGTGTAACGAACGTTGTGGAATAAATTAGAAGAGTTGGAAAATTTCGGAAGCACCCTTTGGGTGGGCTTCTACCGTCGGCTACACACCACAAGGGGAGAAGGATTTGTTTCCTTATTTGTTTAGGACTTGGAGAACAAGTTTTCTAGCCTATATAAACAACCCTTGGCACTCATAACTTTCCCATCCCCTCTCTTCTCTTCCTTGTGCCGATAGCAACACCAAACCTAATAGGGTTTTCGTTTGTTTTCTTTTGGTATTCAGTATAGCTATTATCTAGTCCTATCCCCATTCTAGGGTTTTTGGGTACATATTACACAAGCGTTGAAGTCCCGGTTTATACGTACTAGACTCACGATTAGCCCGTTGCATTACGTGTGTACAAGAGCGTAATATAGTTTTTGCTTTAAACTATATCTTGGTATTATTCGTCAAAAGCCTAATTGGTGTTCTTGGGGATTTTCTCTAGCTAAAAGGTATGTAACTCTAACTCGATTAATTATGAATGTGTTATTAATTATGATCTTTTTAAATCGCTTCCGCTATGTGTGCTTTGATCTTATTTAGGGTTTTGTATAATTGTTAGGAACTTTATAAACCTTCATTTGTTTGCCCCCTGGTGCCCCAAAGTATGCATGCCAAAATCATAACTGTTGGTCCGCAACAACCTCTAACATTATAGTCGGGTATTTTTTTATCACGCCTTTTGAATTGACCATGTAAAGAGTTAGGACATTTTGTCCATTCTCAGTGCATACAATCGATGCTCCCGAGCATTCCAGGGAGACCATGTTTCTCCTCGTGCAATTCATACACATGTTCGACATCCTTATCAATAGGTTGTTGATGAGATGGCATTTATACATGATCTCATCGTTCTTTTCGGGCATTAAATGCATAAAATGTCATCAAAATACCATATATATGCTTGTGTTTATTTACTTGTGTATTTTAGGTATGGATATCGTGAAAAAAACAAAAGATCACAAGAAACAAGGAAAACGAACACGAGAAACGAAGCCGCACAATGAACTGGGCCCTAGTTTGTGATTTATCAAAGAAAAACCCTTGAAGACTTGAAGATGTACAAGAATGATCCCTCATTTATGAAGAAATGACACTTAATACCCTTGTATATTCATAATTACAAGTTTGGTCCATTAAGTTTGTCAAAATGACAAAAAGGTCCTTCATCTTTGAAGAATTGGAAAGTTTAGTCCCTCAACAATTCTAAATTGTCAAAAATGGTCCCTCATGAAGTCAAACTTACAATGAAGACCCTTGAAGATCAAGAATATTACACTTCTAGTCCTTTAAAAATGGATTAATTATCAAAAGGACTGATATTGTAATTATTCCAAAGTTATAAAAGCCCTAAATCTCTTTTTGAAAACATTTTGTGGCCAAACTATAAAGAATGAAAACTTTCTTTACAAAGGATTCTGGTTTATCAAGGCTGAAAAACATGTTTTACACACTTTTCCAAAGACTAAGGACCAAAGCTGCCATAACCAAACATTCAAACCTTAATATTGCGCCAAACACCTTTACCCCCACTAAACTCGGATCAAAATTACTACTGTTCACCATTCATCCACCCAGAACTTACCCCACTTAAAACAAAGGGTAATTTTCAATTACCCTAACCCACGTGTGATTCACCTCAAACCAAACTCATCCCACACCAAAAATCCCAAATCCCACTACCCTATGGCCCCCCACCATTCAACCCGTTAGCCAATAAAATGCCAACTTCCTCTCCAAGGAATCCTATGTGGCAAGATCAACGTTTTAAGGTTACTACTTGGCCCCCAAGCACAAAATGAACGACCAAGATCAAATTTGACAGCTCAAAACTTCAAACGCGTCTAGAAGACTAAAGGGCATATCTGATATTTCATAGCTAGGGTTTTGATGTATTTTGCATGTTAGAATCGTCTAAGGTAGTCTATAAAAGGAGCCTCAACCTGTGAGTAGCCCTTTGTTCCAGATTTTAGCTTAAATCTTTGTAATTCCTTTTTATGAAATAAAAGTTGGTATTTTCTGAAAACTGTAATTCCTTTTTGTTTTTATAAAAGTTTGGTGTTTGATAAGCTAAGATCTGAGTTCCATTAATCTGTTTGTTGAGTTTTGAGGAAAGGTTTTATGTTTTAAATCCTTGTTTTCAAAAATCAGTCATAATCTGTTATTATCGCTCATCCTTGTGTTTGTTTAATCTTAGCAGGTACAAGGAAGCTAGTGCTTGTTTAGCTAGCACCTAAGCCCACACATCCCAAAGCATGGATGTATGTTTTGGAGGTGCTCATCTTTAAACCCTTTTACATTTTTGCATATTTTTCATGTTTTGTGGTGAATCTGAGATTTATTGCTTGATTATGTGATTTATCTATTGAATCTTGTTTATCTGAGGTTGTTTGTTGGTATTGAGTTGATTTGAGCCTGGTTTGTGGATTGAATCATACATAGCCTTTGAAAATTTAAGAAATCAGTTTGATAAGGGGTGTTTGGGTTAACTGCATATCCTTGTTTTGTGTTGACATGAGTGGTTGTTATTTGGTGTTTTGTGTTTGTTATTGTTTCATTTGTGCTATTGGGCATTTATCTACAAGTTTTGAGGTTCTAATCACCATAATCCATAAAGGGCTATAAAATCTGAAATTCTTGTTGTTATTGACTGAAATTTTGGGGACATCTAGATCTAAGGGTAGACGAGGGTTAACAAGTGCTAAATCTTAGTTAATACAACCAGGGTAAGGGATTTGAGGTGTTGAAATTGGATCTATGGTCATTTAGATCAGCAAAAGGGTTTTGGGTATCACTTTTGTTCATCAGTAACTTATTTGTGCTTGAATCTGTCTCTAATCATTGAATCAGTGTTTTAAACAAGTTTATTTGTGCTTTTTGGAGTTTATTATAGCATGTGTATGCATATGGTTCATTTTGGTTGGCTTATTCATGCTTAAACTACTTATTTCTTCATAATCTGCTTATTTGCATATTTATGTGGTATCTGGTGACTGTTTGCTTATTCTGTATCATTTGGCTGGATCAATTTGTGATTTCTTGCTTGATATTTACTCCTTACAACCCACTAGTTGTAAGGGTTCCCTTTTTATCCATTGAATCCAAGTAAAACTCTCAGAGATCCAAGGTCAAATAGTCAAAGCAATGGGAACTCCTTTCCCCTACTGCTAGCCACTGCTAGTGTTATTTTGCATTTAGCTTATCAATAAGTTGTTCTAACTTATTTTAACCTGCAACATCTTAATTTTTGTAATAGGTGCTCATCATTTGACCCATTTTTTCATTCTGGAGCATTTGGGTGGTTGACTTTAAGGTTTGACTAGAAAACCAACTCCTTTGACTTTTATGTAAGTGCTTATCAGCTTATTCTGCTTATTTGGCTTGGCTTATTGAAATTTTCTTGATTGATTTGGCTTATTTAATTCATTTAGAGTCTTTTACAAGTTGAATCAAAGTCTGAGGTGGTCTAGAACTCTAAGTCGACTATTTTGTCTTTTAGTAGATTTGTATTTGGCTTATTTCTGGCTTATTGGTTGAGCTTTTTGAAAATTTCTTTTCCCAGATCTCTTAGGCATCTCAACATAAGGTTGTGTGTCAAATTAGAGCTTATGGCATTGGCTTATAGCTTAATGGGCCAAAAAGCCCATTAAGAATAAGCTGTTGTACATTTAAGCTGTGATAAGCTCACATTCAGCTTTTTGACCTTCAGACGTTTGTGTTTAGAATTTAATTTTAAGTTATACTGGTTATTTTCAGCTTATTTGGTTAATTCTGAACTTATTGGGCCAAAAAGCCCAATAACTTGGTCTGTTTTTGATTTTAGCCCATTTGAGGCCCAATAGGGGTACTTTGGTAATTTCACTTTCATTTTCTGTTTTTTTAGGTTAAAATAGACTAGTTTGCAAGTTTTTAGAAATTTTTATAATTTTTGGATTTTTAATATTATTTTAATATTATTTTATTATTAAATTTCATTTTTAATATTTTGCAAAGTTTACATTTTTCTTAGGTCAAATACATTAAATTAGGATTTTTAAAACTCTTAGATTAATTTTCTCATCAATCTATTAATTTTTAGAATTATTTTAATATTTGTATAGTTTTTAATCATTTAAAAATTATTTTCATTAGTTTAAAATTTCATAAAAATAGTTTTTAGTCTAATTTAGTCATTTTAGATGTATACAAAGTAAAAAATCTTTATTTGAGCTTTTTATTATTTATTTGGATTTTTAGGGCTTTAATTAGCATTTAAAAATTAATATTTAGTTAATTAAAAGATTTGAAAAAGTTTTGATCATTTGTAAACTCTTAGTTTATTTTTATTGATTTTTGCTAATTTTTAGAATTAATTTTTATTTTGTCACTAATTACGGTTTTTAATTTTGTCGTCGTAGTTTAATTTTAACGTCTCCGTCATTCTCTTTTCTCATCTTTTCTTTCTTCATATTAATCCAAAATCATATCAAGTTATTCACACACATATACCTCCTTGGGAAACGAACTTTGAACTTCATTGGGTCATTAGTACACGGTTTTCCTAAACCGTCGTATTTAACACTTTCCACTATTTACGCCTTTTTCCTAAAGGGTAGTAAAATACTACAATCATTTTGGCGCCGCTGCCGGGGAGGTGTGTCGTGATTAATTTGTTCATTTTGTTTTTAATATCTAACCACAAATAGTATTTGTATTAGTAGAACTCTACTGATACGTATTATCAGGTTTTTTCGTTTTTCTTGTGAAATATTATTACTATATTGTATAAGTATCACAACAAATTCAAAATATCTCCAAAAGTGTGAAAACACAACCTTAATTAGGATTTGATCTCCTAGTTATTGTATTCGAATCTCAAACAAAAAGAAAAAGGCAAAAATAGATAAATACATTCGTGAAGCTCGATTTTGAAAAATACAAACTATAAAGTGGGTATAAGGCGGGTGTTATAAAATACACCCTAAAGAAAAAGGCTCTTAAGTGCTTCGCGCCGCCTCGTTTCTCCGCTTGCTTGTGAGTATTTTGAGATTGAAGGCTAATCGAGGGTTTTGCCGCCCAAAGTATTATTACGTATCATATATATTTGCTTGGTTTCTTTGTGATTAAATCCTCTTGAACAATTTGGTTTTCACCAAAGTTCTAAAGTCAATCGAAGGCGTTCACTCCACGTGATTGTTTTCATTCTTTTGAGGCTTCTTTAATCAAGAGTTTGATTCGAGGAGAGATTTGGTAGATTGTTGTCTACAAATACCCACAAAATCCAATTTTTTTTTAAAAACAATCAAAAACACAAAAAAATTGAAAATCCACAAAACACCCAAAAGAATCTTCTTTGCTCACCTCCCATTCTACGTCACGTTTATGCAAACTCGTAATCAAGCAAAACGAGCTCGCAAACGTCGTCAAAACCAAGGAAATTTGATTGAAGAAGAAACTCCAATTGTCGAACCCGTTGTAGAACCAATAGTCGTCATGGCTAATCGTATTATGATGGAGTTTCTTCAAGCACCCACCGAGGGTTTTGGAGAAGCTATTGTGATTCCCGCCATCCTTGCGGAAAATTTTGAGATTAAGACGGGTTTAATGTCGATGATACAAGCAAACAAGTTTCGAGGTCATGAAAAAGACAACCCGCATTATCACATAAGGAATTTCAATCGTCTCACCGCAACAAGCAAGTTTAAGGATGTTCCGCATGACACCATTAAGATGATGTTGTTTCCATACTCGTTAGTTGGACCCGCAAAAATTTGGCTCGAGAAAGAACCGCCAAATTCGAATTTGACATGGGGTGATCTCGTTTCTAAGTTTGTGAACCAATTTTTTCCACCATCTAAGACAACACATTTAAAATATGAAATTTCAAGGTTTACACAACGTAATAATGAAAGTTTTTCAATGGCATGTGAACCATTTAAAGAAATGTTACATGAATGTCCACACCATGATTTTTCGGAATTGCATCAAATTGATACTTTATATAATGGGCTTAATGATCATGAACGATTATTTGAATGCCGCCGCGGGTGGTAATTTTTTGTGCAAAACGACCGATGAAGCTTTAAAGATTATCGAGAATAGATCTAAGGTTTATAACCCTCGTAACACACCGAGTGTTGCCAATATGGGTTCATCGTCATCGTCTCGTAACATGAACGCCTTACATGATGAAGCAAATGAGGAAAATCGGTTTTTTGATAGATTTTCGACGCTTATGACACATTGGAAAGCACAAGATGCTTTGAATTCCGCATCGGTTAAAGCGGTTGAAAAGATTTGTTTATCTTGTGGTAGAGCTCATGATCTTTCCGAGTGCATTACCGCCGGTGGTAACACTTCGAGTGCTTACGTAGCAACGGGAACTTACAACCAAAACGGCCAAGGTTCCCGCCCGAATCAAGCTCCCAAAAATCAAAATGCTAACAACTATCGAAACAACAATCATAATGGTGGTTATCAAGGCAATTCACGTAATTACAACAAAGGGAATTACCAAAGTGGGAATGGGCAAGTTCAAAATCAAAACCAAAACCGTGATTTTCAAAACACTACACAAGGTTTTCAAAATGCTCACACTAAAAATCTTAATGGAGAATTTTTGGATTATGCAAAAGCAAACGATGCTAAGTTTGATAACATGCAACGTGAGATGATTAGCTTAAGATCCGAGTTGAAAAACGAGCTTAAAAACGAACTTGCTAACGAATTGAAAACTCATGCTAATAAAATGTAAGGAAACGTTCAACGTCTTCAACAAAATAAACAAAAGATGGAACAAGGACAACATGAGATTAAGCAAGAGTTGTTAAAAGCGGATTTAAGGCAATCAAAATTTGAAGATCGAATGGCTAAAATGTTTGAAGCAATCATGTGTAAATCCTCTTCCTTGGGTGGTCTTCCTAGTGATATCATTGCAAACCCGAAAGGAGAAATGAAGGTTATTACTACTCGTAGTGGTAAAACTTTCAAGGAACCAATCTCTCGTCCTAGTACTTCTATAGAGAAGGAAATCGAGAAAGAGCTCGAGGCGATGGTAAAAAAGGAGCATATCACAAGCCCACGAAGTACCGCTCATACCACACCTACGGTTGAACCAATACCAATTATGGAACCCGAGATTCCAAGGCCGTTGCCTATGAACCAACCCACACCACCCTTACCTTACCCATCAAGACGAAACAAAGAAAAGGCACAAGAACGGAATAATTATCAATTCGAGCTTTTTATGAAAATGTTTCGTGATTTGCACTTTAATATAAGTTTTGCCGACGCTTTAATCATGATGCCTCGATTTGCCACAAACTTCAAAAGTATGTTTTTGAATAACAAAGAGAAATTACAACAATCGTCTAGTTATTCATCGGTTTTTCTTAGCCGCATACCTCAAAAAGTCGGTGATCCCGGTAAATTTTTGATTCCATGTGCAATTCAAGATATGGAGGAATGCTACGCCTTGGCCGATCTTGGTGCAAGTATTAACTTAATGCCTCTTGAGATATTTAAATCACTATCACTTTTGGCTCTTACTCCTTCGAACATGTCTATTGAGATGGCCGATCATTCTACGATTTTAGCATGTGGAGTAGCCGAGGACGTTTTCGTAAAAGTTGGAAAGTTTTACTATCCCGTGGACTTTATCGTTGTAGACATTCCTACGGATCCTAAAGTTCCTCTCATTTTGGGTCGTTCAGTTTTGGATACATCGAGAGCACTTATTGATGTTCATGCTAGAAAAATCACCCTACGTTTCAATGAAGAAGAACTTGTCATCAATGCAACTCAAAACTCCAAGCTTTCTCATGTCTATTCTATTGCAACTTTAAACCATAGTGACTCAACCAATGTCGTTTGCAAAGAATTTTCACCAATAGTTTTAGGAATTGTCAACAAAAACGATTTACCATTTCCTCCGCCGGTGGAGGTTATGAGTGTTAAACCTACAATCAAGAAACCGTCAACACTTGAATTAAAAAATCTTCCGCCTCACCTCGAACATTCATTCTTGAAAAGTGTTGATAAGTTTCCGGTTCTTACGGAAGATCTTTCGGATGACGAATATGTTGACCCCGATGGGGAGGTTTTCTTTATTGATAAACGTTTTGAGAACTTACCACCACCAAAACACAACTTAAATGTGAGAATTTTTAGTGTGCCTAACATCGTTTTAGAAACACCAAATGTTTTCGACATAATCAAAACAGGTTTTCATAAGGAGAGTTTAAAAGATAAAAAAGGAAAAGATTTTGAAGTTGATTTAAAAGATCTCTCTACAAATCTAACTCCGTCATCACCACGTGTTTTGAGTGATACAAGCTCGTCTACTCCTTTTGACGATGCTTTGTGTGGTTTTAGTGTGGGGGAAGCCCCTTATGTTCCCTCACCTTTCTCCATCGAGGACGGGATATTCGATCCCGGAATTTCATGTAAAGGGAAATCTAGGTCTTCCACCGATGCAATAAGTGGAAACTATATCTATTTTCTTGGTGCGAGTCTACCTCGAGTAGCTCAAAATTTTGTCCCACCAATTGTCCCACCCTATCTCTCATCTCTTTTCTTTAAACTCTTTGCGTTTTTGGCACGTGCTGAAGTGACGTTGGTTTGTTTATCCAATGAAAACGAGGACGCCATCTTCGATCCTGGTATTTTACATCACCAAAGGACTTAGTCCTTAATACCGGTTGCTTTTGGGCCTTGTTCATCATGTAAGCCCCACCCAAAAATGACCATACCAAGATTATCCTTAAATGATCACATTTAGAGGGGATCGAGTTGAGCTCATGACTCAGTAATAAAAAACGAGGTACCTCGTGGGGGAGATCCCATGCTTATCCATTGTATATATTAATGCTTTCTAATGTAGTTAATGAGAGGGGATTTGTGCCCTTCCAACTCATTGTCTCGTGGTTGTTTGTGGATGTGTTATCTAGATCATCATCATCGCCACGATTGAAGACTCTCGTGTTCGTTTACGTGAGCCTTGATCGTTTGCTTGAAGAGTTTTTCACGAATCTATGACATATCCTCTATTGTTCTAACAATTATCTTTTAGCATAATTCATAAACGGATTTAGATATATTGTTGATCACCCTTTCCATTCTAGATCCTAAGCATTCGACTCTTCGTCTCTAGTATGGGGGTGCTCCACCTTTAGACTCGAAACATTGAGGACAATGTTTAATTTTAGTAAGGGGGGGGGGGGGGGTGAATAGATACTTGCTTTGCTACACCCTCACATTTTCCAACTTTTAACGCTTTGTTTTGTTTTGTTGCTAATAAGGCTAAAAACGGCCAAATTTTATTTTTTTCTTAGTTTTCATAAGTGTTTTTAAGACACGAATGTATATTTTCCGTTGGGTAGAATAAGAGCTAATTTTTGACTTGATGGGAATTTGGAGCCCTTTACATTCCTTAACCCGCTTGAATCAAGTTTTGCTAGACTTTATATAGGGAACTTTAAAACGCAAGAGTCTTAGCTCATTCAGGTTAAGAACAAGAACTTTTCACAAGTTCCTATAATTGATCCTAGAAAGTCACTTATCAAGGGAACTTTAAAATGCATTCTCTAAACTTGAAAAAGTCCAAGAAAGTGCAAGATCCTATAGGTGGCTTGAAAACCCAAAAATTCGATTTGATATAGTCTTAATGAAAGCTAATCCAAATTTGGTTTAATTTTGACTTGCATGGCTAAGTATTCACGAGTCTCTTTAATTAGAGGTCTTTAAATAGTGAAGAACGAGAAGTGATAGAGTTAGACAAGTGATCATGCTAAACGTAGAACATGAAAATGTTCTTTCAAAAACTCATATGTTTTTAATTGTGGCTTTTTCTCCCATAAGATCAATGCATTAGAATAAAAATAATTGCAATAAGTAAGGTCGTACGACTTGAAAGGTTACTTAACTTCTATACCAAGATCGTTTAAAAGTTGCTCGGGATTGAATAGAGTTCATAGCCAAGGCATAACTTATTGAAGCAGGACGCGAAGATTGGTGAAGATCCAAAAAGGCCCTAACAAGGCATGAGGAGCTCTATTTTATTGCTAAAGATCCAAGATGATGTGAAGTATCATTATTCCAAAATCAATATGAAGGATCGAGACACACGCCGAAAAGCAATTACTTCCCTAAAGATCATGGAGAAAGTCTATCCAAAAAGACCCTAACAAGGTATGAGGATAAATATATCCAAGTCCTAATAGGAGGCGGATCGTTGTATATCAAAGTCCAAAATAAAGATTGAATAAAAATGATGAAGTCGTGGTCCAAGTATGAAGAATCTCTAAAAAACATAAAGTGAAGAAATTCCAAAATATGAAGAGAAGACCATAATTTCAAGAACGTATTCCAAAGATTTGAAGTATAAAGTACATGCCAAATATCGGTCCGAGAAAGGTCTCAAATCGTGAAACGAGTTATGCCAAGATATGAACTTAAGGAGATACTCGAGAAGCCGTTTTAAAAGATTTTATCCTTTAGCTAACTATCGATTAAATCGTGCTACTTTATTTTTGGACTAATAAATACTCAAATAAGTCAATATGAATCACTTGTGATCCATGACAAATAGTTAAAAAATTCTAGAAACCTTTCCTTTCATAATAACTAGGATTGCGGGGAGAAAAAGTATTACACAATTTGGACGTATGAGTAGTGTTAGCATTATGACTTGTACCAACAATGATCTCGTTTTTGCACTTAGCATGGAATGTATGACAATCAAGGATGACGAAATTTGCTCTATGAGACATTCACTTGTTTCTATTCATTGACCCTAAAGGTCACACTCGTGATGAAAATCATACATTATGTCTTTAACACATCTTCGTAGTATTGTAGCAAGTTTTACTTTTTAATAAAGGTTAATAAAATTGAATTTTGGAGATGCTTAGATATTTTATTCTAGCATTTTGTGACGGCAAGTCAATGGTTTAGTATGGGGGAGTGATGAGATGGCATTTATACATGATCTCATCGTTCTTTTCGGGCTTTAAATGCATAAAATGTCATCAAAATACCATATATATGATTGTGTTTGTTTACTTGTGTATTTTAGGTATGGATATTGATGTGTCGTGGATAGTATATGTGATAATTTGATACGTTATAGGGTAAATTAGAAAATTACCTTTAGGAAAAAGTAATAGTCCAATAATACCAATGACGAATTCAATTAAACACGTGAGTGAGTCGAGTTCGTTGTACACGAAGATCTTATGAATTTGAGACGTTTTGATTTGATTTGGACAATCGATTTGAATTGGTTTGTGGTTTTTAAACTACAATTAAAAACTACGAATTTTAAGCTATTTAAAATTACCCTAAAGTGCATGAATCGTAAACCCGCCTATTTAAAATAAAATCTACAAACAATTAATTACTTAAAATATAAAACTAATTAAAAATTAAACTAATTTATACTCTAAAAATTTTATTCTACTTTTTAAACTAATTTGCTTTATTATTTAAAATTACTTAAAAAAACAATTCTATTTAAAATCTATTTTAAATCTACTTAATTAAAATTAAACTAATTAAACCATTTAAACAAAAACATTTATTTTATTATTATTATTATTTTTTTTAATTTTATTTTATTTTTTTATTTTAAACTACTTATTTTATTTATTAGAAAAAACTACTTTAATTAAAATTAGACATTAGTTGTAAAATAAAACGTGACAAAAAGAAATAATAATTGAACTAAACAAAAACTGCCAAAGTGATTAATACTATATTAATGACATTAAAGAAACTAAAATCAAAAGAGCTCTTGGCTCAGTTGGCTATCACGTATGAATGGTGAAGGGGAGGTCTCGAGTTCGAACCCCCCAATGGACAAATTTTTTGGATGATTAACTTTTTGACAGATTTCAAACAGCAGTCTTATGAAAGACTTTGTGTGAGCTTATTTGCTCAAAAGCTGAGAGGACACATCTTATATGGGCTAGTCAGTCAATGGAACTGAATAACAGATTGAACAATATAACATAACATTAATAACCAAACAAATAAAAAAAAAACTATAATCAGTAACAAAATCACAACTGATTATGCAGGAAAAATCAACAACAGATCAGTATAAAAACTAAGATACAGCAGAACAAATCAATATCCCAGTTAGGCAGATTATTCAGCTAAATAATACCAAATTCAAACTGAATTTAACAAAATCCATTTAGCAAAAATCAGAAATTACTGAACATCTTAATCACTAAAACGAAACTTAAAGACAGAAAAATAAAACTCAATCCTAATCATTTTGCTCAATAATAACAGACCTTAAATCACTATATTTAACAAATCTCAGTCATTTTGCAACTCTCAGCAAACTTAAATTCAAAAATAACAAATCATTAAGTACAACTCTTAAGAGCAGTTATCAAATCAAACCAATCCAATCCTAGGATGCACATTCAAACTGATTATCATTCGAACTACATTCGCAGCTACGTGAATAACTGAAGACCCCAATGACCACATACGAGACAGATTTGAACCAACATTCAGCAGAACAAATTAGTTAAGACCTAGAAAATCTAAAAACAATCTATTAAACACGAGACAAATCTGCATTCGCTTAATCCTAGCATCAAATTAATTCAAATGGCAGTAACATACATAAGCAAGTTGAACCAAATCCGTAATCAAGCAAGACTTAAGTTCAATTAAATATAAATCAAACAAACATCAGTTTAATCATCACTTAAGCATATTAAACAGAAACTCAAAATCAGCTAACATAACGCAATTCTAACATATCAGATTCGAAATAAACTTCACCTTAACATTCAAAAGCATAATAAAATTCAAATAAATTTAAACTTGTAAAATAAAAGGAATTAACACCTTATTGTCGAAACCTTTGAGACGTAGGAATGCGCTGAGCATCCTAATGAACTTAAACCGAACCACCATACACCAAATTTCACCTTAATCAGATCCATCAGCCGAACCATATATCATCATCGAACTTTATTACTTTTCCAGTGGGGAAAAGATGGATCCAAACTTACTTATGAAATTAAAAATAAGCTATTAATTAGCCTATCCTCAATTTCTTAAATATTATACCCGAGAAATAGAAAACAGGTTAAATGTGTATAATTATTAAAGTGGTGTAAGAAATTAGAAGAGACACAAATTAAAATGAAATCAACTTTTCATTAATTATCAGAACTTTTACAATACTTTTATAAAAGAAAATACAATTTTACCTAAATCTAATTCTACTGCATAACAATAAAGTAAAGAAGGGATGAAATACAGAATAAACTGGGGGTATTTATAGCCCCCCCAAGGGCTTGATGATGCGGATATTCGCATATTCTTGGGTATATTCTTCTTTGATATCGGCCCTTAGATCGCCTCTCTCTCTTTTCTGTTTTGATCCTATGGCTGAAAATGGGCTTTGATCACATAGATCGCCAAGCTGTCAAAGATGTGTGCTTCTTGTGCTTCTTTTGAGGCCTCTGATTGGTGGATTGAGAAAATGATGTGTCTTCTCCAATGATGAGCTGCCACGTAGCCTCTCTTCTCCATCAATCTCTTCCTATAAATTGGGGGAATTAATTCCCCCACACGTGATAAACACGTGGGATTAAAACCCCTTATCAATTTGATTTTTTACCCATCTAGGGTTTGGTGAACAGTAGTTTATTTACTGGTTAGGGTTTGGGAAAAAGGTAACTGAGGAAGAAAGGTGAGAGAGAAGACATATCGAATATTTATTTTTTGTGTGTGTAAAGAAAAACGTGTGAAGTTAATAAATGGGAGTGGGTGAGGAAAAACGGTGATATTTATTTAATTGTGGAAAGTGTGTGACGTAAAAAACGAGGTGAGTGGGTGAATATTAAAGATGTTAATGGAAAATGGTGAGTGACGTGTGACTGAAACGAATTTATAAAATTCGTTTGTAAAACCAATGAAACCCTAAGCCCATACTCTTTCTTTTCATGCATTCCTTTTGAATACACATTGGGCTTCAAGCCCAAGTTCTTTATTTCCATCCGTGTAAACAAATAATCCATTTGGGCCTTGTAAGTTTTCTAAACATTTAACAAAGTTAACTTGAAAATTAAATGGGCTTTTGAGCCCATTTACCCCATAGTGGGACCCACTTGGCCCGTTATCTTGATAAAAGATAAAATCCACTTATGTCGAGCTCGATTTTGGCTTCTAAGATATTTTTCTTCATTCTCGTGTCGGTTTTTGTCGGTTTTCACGAACTTGGTACCTACACACATGAAAACAAGAAACAAGCAAATCCAAGGCATATATGATATAAATCATGCAATATTTCATTGTTTTTAGCTATAAATGATATGAGTAAATACACTCATATCAGATATCGTGAAAAAGACAAAAGATCACAAGAAACAAGGAAAAACGAACACGAGAAACGAAGCCGCATAATGAACCGGGCCCTAGTTTGTGATTTATCAAAGAAAAACCCTTGAAGACATAAAGATGTACAAGAATGATCCCTCATTTATGAAGAAATGACACTTAATACCCTTGTATATTCATAATTACAAGTTTGGTCCCTTAAGTTTGTCAAATTGACAAAAAGGTCCTTCATCTTTGAAGAATAGGCAAGTTTAGTCCCTCAACAATTCTAAATTGTCAACAATGGTCCCTCATGAAGTCAAACTTACTATGAAGACCCTTGAAGATCAACAATATTACACTTCTAGTCCATTAAAAATGGATTAAATATCAAAAGGACTGATATTGTAATTATTCCAAATATATAAAAGCCCTAAATCTCTTTTTGAAAACATTTTGTGGCCAAACTATAAAGAATGAAACTTTCTTTACAAAGGATTCGGGTTTATCAAGGCTGAAAAACATGTTTTACACACTTTGCCAAAGAATGAGGACCAAAGCTGCCATAACCAAACATTCAGACCTTAATATTGCCCCAAAACACCTTTACCCCTACTAAACTCGGATCAAAATTACTACTGTTCACCATTCATCCACCCAGAACTTACCCCACTTAAAACAAAGGGTAAGTTTCAATTACCCTAACCCACGTGTGATTCACCTCAAACCAAACTCATCCCACACCAAAAATCCCAAATCCCACTACCCTATGGCCCCCCACCATTCAACCCGTTAGCCAATGAAATGCCAACTTCCTCTCCAAGGAATCATATGTGGCAAGATCAACGTTTTAAGGTTACTACTTGGTCCCCAAGCACAAAATGAACGACCAAGATCAAATTTGACAGCTCAAAACTTCAAACGCGTCTAGCAGACTCAAGGGCATATCTGAGATTTCATAGTTAGGGTTTTGATGTATTTTGCATTCTAGAATCGTCTAAGGTAGTCTATAAAAGGATCCTCAACCTGTGAGTAGCCCTTTGTTCCAGATTTTAGCTTAAATCTTTGTAATTCCTTTTTTTGAAATAAAAGTTGGTATTTTCTGAATATTGTAATTCCTATTTGTTTTTATAAAAGTTTGGTGTTTGATAAGCTAAGATCTGAGTCCCGTTAATATGTTTGTTGAGTTTTGAGGAAAGGTTTTATGTTTTAAATCCTTGTTTTCAAAAATCAATCATAATCTATTATTATTGTTCATCCTTGTGTTTGTTTAATCTTAGTAGGTACAAGGAAGCTGGTGCTTGTTTAGCTAGCACCTAAGCTCACACATCCCAAAGC
Source organism: Glebionis coronaria (assembly GCA_025667525.1). NCBI lineage: Eukaryota > Viridiplantae > Streptophyta > Magnoliopsida > Asterales > Asteraceae > Glebionis > Glebionis coronaria. Next base: position 420,864,885 of record CM046876.1, on the reverse strand, counting down.
ATGGATGTATGTTTTGGAGGTGCTCATATTTAAACCCTTTTACATTTTTGAATATTTTTCATGTTTTATGGTGAATCATAGATTTATTGCTTGATTATGTGATTTATTTGTTGAATCTTGTTTATCTGAGGTTGTTTGTTGGTATTGAGTTGATTTGAGCCTGGTTTGTGGATTAAATCATACATATCCTTTGAAAAATTGAGAAATCAGTTTGATAAGGGGTGTTTGGGTTAACTGCATTTCCTTGTTTTGTGTTGATATGAGTGGTTGTTATTTGGTGTTTTGTGTTTGTTATTGTTTCATTTGTGCTATTGGGCATTTATCTGCAAGGTTTGAGGTTCTAATCACCATAATCCATAAATAGGACATAAAATCTGAAATACTTGTTGTTATTGACAGGAATTTTGGGGACACCTAGATCTAAGGGTAGACTAGGGTTAACAAGTGCTAAATCTTAGTTAATACAACCAGGGTAAGGGATTTGAGGTGTTGAAATTAGATCTATGGTCATTTAGATCAGCGAAAGGGTTTTGGGTATCACTTTTGTTCATCCGTAACTTATTTGTGCTTGAATCTGTCTCTAATCATTGAATCAGTGTTTAAACAAGTTTATTTGTGCTTACTGGATTTTATTATAGCTTGTGTATGCATATGGTTCATTTTGGTTGGCTTATTCATGCTTAAACTACTTATTTCTTCATAATCTGCTTATTTGCATATCTGTGTGGTATCTAGTGACTGTTTGCTTTTTCTGTATCATTTGGCTGGATCAATTTGCGATTTCTTGCTTGATATTTACTCCTTACAACCCACTGGTTGTAAGGGTGCCCTTGTTATCCATTGAATCCAAGTAAAACTCTCAGAAATCCAAGGTCAAATAGTCAAAGCAGTGGGAACTCCTTTCCCCTGCTGCTAGCCACTGCTAGTGTTATTTTGCATTCAACTTATCAATAAGTTGTTCTAGCTTATTTTAACCTGCAACAACTTTAATTTTTTAATAGGTGCTCATCATTTGACCCATTTGTTCATTCTGGAGCATTTGGGTGGTTCACTTTAAGGTTTGACTAGAAAACCAACTCCTTTGACTTTTATATAAGTGCTTATCAGCTTATTCGGCTTATTTGGCTTGGCTTATTGAACTTTTCTTGATTGATTTGGCTTATTTAAGTCATTTAGAGTCTTTTGCAAGTTGAATCAAAGTCTGTGGTGGTCTAGAACTCTAAGTCGACTATTTTGTCTTTTAGTGGATTTGTATTTGGCTTATTTTGGGCTTATTGGTTGAGCTTTTTGAAAATTTATTTTCACAGATCTCTTAGGCATCTCAAAAGAAGGTTGTGTGTTAAATTAGAGCTTATGGCATTGGCTTATAGCTTAATGGGCCAAAAAGCCCATTAAGAATAAGTTGTTGTACATTTAAGCTGTGATAAGCTCACATTCAGCTTTTGGGCTTTCAGAATTTCGTGTTTAGAATTGAATTTTAAGCTAGACTGGTGATTTTTAGCTTATTTGGTTAAGTCTGAACTTACTGGGCCAAAAAGCCCAATAACTTGGTAATTTCACTTTCATTTTCTGTTTATTTAGGTTAAAATAAACTAGTTTGCAAGTTTTTAGAAATTTTTATAATTTTTGGATTTTTAATATTATTTTAATATTATTTTATTATTAAATTTCATTTTTAATATTCTTGCAACTTTTACATTTTTCTTAGGTCAAATAGATTAAATTAGGATTTTTAAAACTTTTAGTTTAGTTTTCTCATCATTCTATTAATTTTTAGAATTATTTTAATATTTGAATAGTTTTTAATCATTTAAAAATAGTTTTCATTAGTTTAAAATTTCATAAAAATTGTTTTAGTCTAATTTAGTCATTTTAGATGTTTACAAAGTGAAAAATCTTTATTCGGGCTTTTTATTAATTATTTGGATTTTTAGAGCTTTAATTAGCATTTAAAAAATAATATTTAATTAAATAAAAGATTTGAAAAAGTTTTGATCATTTGTAAACTCTTAGTTTATTTTTATTGATTTTTGGTAATTTTTTGGGAATTTTTAGAATTAATTTTTATTTTGTCACTAATTACGGTTTTTAATTTTGTCGTCGTAGTTTAATTTTAACGTATCCGTCATTCTCTTTTCTCATCTTTTCTTTCTTTATATTAATCCAAAATCATATCAAGTTAGTCACATACATATAACTCCATGGGAAACGAACTTTGAACTTCATTGGGTCATTAGTACACGGTTTTCCTAAACCGTCGTATTTAACACTTTCCGCTATTTACGCCTTTTTCCTAAAGGGTAGTAAAACACTACAATCAGTTGTCTTAAAAATTCTTCAACATATAACACATAAATCCAAAGTCAAGTATATTAATTTTATAACTGGACGATCCTCTCGTTTTAGTCTTAAACGGGTCAAATAATTAATTTAAGTTATTACGTAATTAATTAAGTAAGTTTGATGTAAAAGTGTATAATTAAAATGTTTGGACAACCATTTTGTAAAAATAATAGCGGGTTCATTATTACGTTTTAAGACAAACTAAAAATATAGTCACGAACTAGGCAACGAGGTATACGACTTTCATTTTGGGAGTTTCCCAAGACGATGTCTCTAAACGGGTCAAATTGTCGCCAAAACATGGTCACTCGAAACATTTTCTGCCTAAAAGAACATGTAGCTGAAGTGTTTGATAAAATGTTTTTATACGTTTGTGAGTGAATGTTTTCAAATCAACATGACGACTTCAAAGCATAACGAAAATTATAGATTTCTCTTTTAGTAAATTCTCTATACACATGGCTTCGACATGGTACCCGAGGCACGCCATACCGTGTCCTCGTGGATTTAATACTCGTGTCACAACATAGCCACTTGGAATGTTTTTCCTTAGTCCAACACTTGGTCAATTTCACACTGTTTTTACAAAAACCATTCGTCCCTAGGGACAATTTTCACGACTTAAGACTTCAATACTTAACCATTTTTTGTGATTCTACCTTTAACACGATCCTTGAACTAGTAAATTTGACACAGACTACGAGGCATGAGTCATAGTGGCCTCTACGATTTTAAAAACATGACACAATGAGAGGGTCTAGCCTGATTTATACACAGTTCAATTATATAAAAATCTTGATCTTTACCACACATATTTAAAACAACTAATATGCTCGATTTCTAGCCATGGTTTCTAGGTTATTACTCGACATCTATTTTCACTATACGCACCTTTAGGTGTATCGTTCAATAAAACTATGACTACATCCATGGTGCACCATGACACCTTCATAACCTAGGCTTGGTAGGTGTTGCTCAAACTTCATATATATGTTTCGTTTCCTTTTAGAAATGGTGATTTAATCACAAACACATAACAAGTATAATCTATTTAAGTATATAAGAAAAATGAGAGAAGTGTCCTTGTTGCGTGAGAATACCACAAAACACCAAAATTTATGATCTACCAAACAACAAAAACACACGAACACTATTTAAAACCAACACAATGCTTGTGACTCAACCCACGATTGTAAACCAACGTGAACTCATTACCAAAACCCAACGAACTCTTGAACTACTCGTCTCTTACTCATCCGGTAACCAACAAACCAACAAAGGAACTAGGGTTTTCTTCAATTAAAGAAGTGAAACATGGTCTTTATGTTATCTTCTTGCCTTAGCCGAATACAAGAACGAAGAAGTGAGAGTGCTTAGGTTTGCTTTGTGTGTGTATATGTCTCGGCTAGGAAGGAGAGTTATGGAGCTTCAAACTAAACACACGGATTGAGGGACATAGTGTTTAAAAGGAAAATACTATTTCTTTTGTGCATGGAGAAGTGGTGTAACACCCCTAAATTACCATGCAGCGGAATACCACTTTGGGATGATAGTTGTAATTTTACACTTGTTTAGGAAAACGAGGTAATTAGGGTAAGTACGACGGTTTAGGAAAACCGTGCACAAATGACCCAAAGGTGAGTTCGTTCTCAAGGAGGCTTGTGTGTTATGTGTTAAGACTTGATTAAATATTTGTGATTAATATTATGAAGAAAGAAAAGAGAAAAGGATGACGGTTATGATTAAAATTAAACTAAGACGAAAGTCGTAAACGTAAAACCGTAAAACGTGACGAAATTTTAAAAAATTATCCTAAAAATTCCTAGAAAATTGCAACAAATCCTAAAATATGCAAGTAGAGTTTACAGAAAATCAAAAATCACTCAAACCTTTTATTTAATTAAATAATAATTTTTTAATGCTCATTAAAGCCCAAAAATCAAATTAATTAACAAAAAAGCCAAAATGAGATTTTTCAATTTGTAAACCTCTAAAATAACTTAATTAAACTAAAAACTATTTTTGAAAAATTTAAAACTAAATAAATCTATTTAAGAATGATTAAAAAATATTAAAATATTAAAATAATCCTAAAAATTAATTAAATGACAAGAAAATTAATCTAAAAGTTTTAAAAATCCTAACTTAATGTATTTGACCTAAGAAAAATGAAAAAGTTGCAAAAATCCTAAAAACAGTTTTTAATAGTAAAATAATAATAAAATATTAATACAAATCCAAAATTTATAAAAAATTCTAAAAACTTGCAAACTAGTTTATTTAAACCTAATTAAAAAATAAACTTGAAATTACAAAATACCCCTAATGGGCCTTCGAATGGGCTAAAAGTGAAAACAGTCCAAGCTTAATGGACTTTTTGGCCCAATAAGCAAAAAGTTGTCCAAATAAGCTGAAAAGTTCCAAACTAGCTTAAAATTTGATTTTAAACACAAAACTCTAAAGGCCCAAAAGCTAAATCAGTGATTATCACATCTTAATGAACAAACAGCTTATTCTTAATGGGCTTTTTGGCCCATTAAGCCATAAGCTAATGCCATAAGCTGAAATTTGACACACATCCTTCTAAAGAGATTATAAAGCTGTTTGTAAAAAGAAATTTTGAATAAGCCCAAGAAATAAGCCTGAAATAAGCAAAAGCTCTCTACACAAAATGACAAAATAATCGTTTTCGAGTTCTTGGCTGATTCAAGAGCTGATTCTCTTTGCAAAATGTTTTAAATCACTTAACTAAGCTTAATAATCAATAAGATTTCAGATAAGCACACTGAATAAGCTAGAATAAGAAATAAGTTGTTTTGAAAAAGAAAAGTCAATTCGTTTTCGAATCAAACCTAAAAGTCAAATGCTCAAAAGCTCCATAATAGTCAAATGGGTCAAATAAGGAAGATTGATTACCAAAAAAAGTTGTTGCAAAATAAAATAAGCTATTATAGCTTATTGATAAGCTGAATGGAAATTAACACTAGGAGTGGCTAGTAGCAGTGGGAAAGGATTCCCACTGTTTGACTTAATTGACCTGTTGATTTAGAGAGATTTACTTGGTATTGTTGGACAAACAAGGCACCCTTATAACCAGTGGGTTATAAGGAGTCAATAACAAGCAAGAAATCACAAAAACACCCAGCCAATTAGTGCAGTTAATTCAATTTATACCCAGATATCACACATACATGAACAATAAGCAGTTTATGATGAAATAATCAAAATAAGCAGATTAAGCCAACCAAATTGAACCAAACTTATACAACAGTTTAAAAAAACTTAATGAAGCATAAATAAACTGGTTTCAAGCACTGGTTTAAAGATTAGAACTAGATTCAACCCTATGTGACTTAACTGATGAACATAAAATTCTTTTGCTGATATACTTGACCACAAATCTAATTTTAAATCCTCAAATCTACTTATCAGCTTATACAAACTTTGTTTTTACACTTGTTAATCCTAAATTAGCATACACTCTAAGTGTTCCCAAATTTTGAGATCAAAACAAGCAAGAACAAAGTAGATAAAGCAAGATGTTCAAAGCACAAGATATGCAGATAAAAGCATACAAACACCTCAATAATAGATAAATAACATAAACAAACCCTAACACCTTCTCAAACTTACACAGACTTCAAACAAGCAGTAATCCCAAACACCCCTTTCACTTTTCAAATCTAAATTTAAACAAGCAAAAGTGTTTAACAGGTTTACCCAAGCCTAAACATGCATCATAACAATATCACTATGAAATTAGAACCAATTAGCATGCATAAGAACACACCAAACAACAGCAGATCCACAAAATCACTTAGAACCACTTTCTAACAGATTTTTGAGAGAAAGAGCTCAAACCTCATGAATGTACATCCACACTCACGGATATATAGCTTATGTGCCTACCTAAACAAGGCACAAGCATCCAAGAACACCCCTGCTAAGATTCAACAGAGTTAAGAACAATTTATAACAGAAAAATGAAAAATGGAAAATGACCAAGATTCTTTCAAGCTTGAACCCCACCCCTTGATCATTCCCAAACCACAAGCTTCACATAACCTTGATAATCTTCTTATCAGGGTACTATGATCAGCTTATTGTCTAAAAAGTCAAGTGTTTGAACAAGACTTAGAAAAAAATCAGGTTTTTGAAAACTTTTGCAATAACTTGCAATAAACTTAAAACCAATCCTTGAGATTTCACAAACACAAACTTATAACATCAACAACAAATAAATAAGAATGGCACTTGGAATTCGTCAATGAGATCACACACTTTTTCATTCATATGAAACAAGGCATTACAGTTTCTTGACCAAAGGAAAACCAAGAGCAAACTAAAATGTAATGACTTAAGGCCTTTATATAGGCTCACAATAGTTCTAGAATACTAAATAAAACTATAAACCCTAATGATGAAGTTCCTCTTTTACCCTTTGAAGATTTGAACTTTGTTGACTGAATTTAACTTGGGAGCTTTATACATGTGACAATTCTTGTTGTTATATGATCTCATGCGTCCAATGTGTGCTTAGGTTGTAAGCTGAAGTGTGGGACGTTGATCTACTGCCAATTCTTGTCTTCTTCTCATCTTTGTAGCAGGGCATGTCCCATGTGAGCCAAGGAGTGGCGAGGTGTCATGTTTAGGGGTTGGGTTATGTTTAGCATGACTTTAATCAAGAATCTGGACAAGATTATGGTCTAACTGTTGCTTAAACACAAATCCCCAATTTGTGTTCTTGGTGGAATAGTAGCTGTTTTGATCCAGATTTATGTTTAAAAAGTTGTTTAGCGCGTGTTTATTTAACTATATAATATTAGTTAAATCCGGTGGTGAGTGGGATGGTGATGTGGATGAATGGTGGATTGTGATTGGCTAAAAGGGTATAGTGGGGCACGTGTCAAGGTGTGATAGGTCTAGGTGTCTTAGGTTGTCTTGGCAGTTTCAACCCTTTGTCTTTCTTTCTTCTTTCATTTCAGGTTTAAACATGTAAAATCCGAATTCATTTGTAATGGAAGTTTTGTTTTTCACACTTTGGCCACCAAAACTTTTGCAAAGTATATTCAAGGGTATTTCTTGTAATTTGATGATTCTTCAAGGGCTCTTTTTGACATATCTTCATTCTTCAAGGTCTTTACTTGTTTCTTTGTCTTCATGAAGGACTAAAAGTGACAAGTCTTCAAATTTTAGGGACCATTCTTGCCAATTCTTCAAAGTTGAGGGTCCTTTTTGTAATTTTGATAAACTTTAGGGACCAAACTTGTAATTATGAATATACAACGGTTTAAAGTGTTAAATCTTCAATAATGGAGGACCCTTTTTGTACAATCTTCAATTCTTCAAGAACTTTTCTTGGAAAAATCGATACTAGGGCTTGGTTCATTGTGCGGCTTCGTTTCCCATGTTCGTTTTTGCTTGATTCTTGTGATCTTTTGCTATTTTATCAATATCCGTACCTAAAATACACATTGAATAAACAGAAGCATATATTTGGCACATTTTATGATATTTTAACCATTTTAGGCCCGTTTTAGACGATGAGACTATGCATAAAAGCAGTCTCATCACTCCCCCATACTAAACCATTGCTGTGCCCTCACGCAATGCTAGAATAAAGTATCGTAGCACCTCTAAAATTTATTTTATGCACTTTTATTGAAACTTAAACTTGCTATACTACTACTACTTGCTACTACTTGCGTTTTAGACATAATGTATGATTTTCATCGCAAAATGGGACGTTTAGGTTCATAGAACAAGAACACGTGAATGCTTCGTTAGAATTAATTTCATCATCCTCGGATTTCACCCAATTTCATGCCAAGCGTGTAAAGAGATCATTGTCATTATAAGTTAGTAATGCTAACACTACTCATATGCCCTAATCACATACTTAGACCCCCTTAATCCTATTTGGTATCTCATATATTTTATTTTTGTCTTGAATGTTCACGAGGATACATTTTTGACTTATGCGATGATAGAGATTAAGGTCCAAAAATAGAGTCATAACGGTGTAACCAAGACCATCGAATTAATAACCCCCCTAATAGACAACGATGTCAAAAAATTAAGTCAACAAGAAGGATCGATAAACACGGTTTTATAACGGTTTTGAACGTGAGACTTATTACTAAGACTTTTATACGCCCCCTAACGGATGGGCCTTATTATTATAGGTTTACCTCCATCTTTTATTCAACTCCACCATGGAGCTTTTATTATGACTTCGGTCTTACCTTACCTTTTATTTAACCTCGCCATGAGGTGTTTATTATGGACAAAGCCGTATATCCTCACGCTAAAGCGAATTTTGGATCTTTAAAGCTTCAAAGATTAAGGCTTGATTCACTTTCAATTTGGGCATAGATTTTTCGGCCTTGTGAGCTTCGAATTTTTGCTTAATTTAGGTGAGCACTTGAAATATTATTATTAGGTGAAGCTTTCGATTATTCGGGTTGCCAATACTTCAAAACCGTGACGCTGGCGATACCTTAATGTTTTCCCAATTTAATTACATGGAAGCTACTAGAAAAGACTAGAAACCAACAATCAAGACTAAACCGCTAAGCCAATACTTATTAGCAAAATATATATACAAGCGAAGGGAGAATAAGCAAACAACGAGAACACATGAGTTTTTAAAAGAATACGAGTACTCTACGTTTAGCATAGTAACTTATAATTAACTCTATCATTTCTCGTCCTCATTTAAGAGACTTAGCCTAATATAAAGTTAAGGAATCGAAGCTAAGTGCTCAACACGCACGGTCGAGTAAAAAATTACTCTTATTCTCGCCATTGGAAAATCTACATTCGTGTCTTCAGACACTTATAAAACATGAGAAAAATTTTAAAATTTGGCCATTTTAGCCTTATTTTGCAACAAAACGATAAACAAAAAGATAAACTTTGGAAAGAGTGAAGGTTTGGCAAGGCAAGTATCTATTCACCCCCATACTAAAGTTAAACATTGTCCTCAATGTTTCGAGTCTAAGGGTAGAATACCCCATACTAGAGATGTAGTCGAATGCTTAATCTAGCATGGAAAAGGTGGAACCATTAAATCAATAGCCATTTATGAAGTGTGCTAAAAACTTAAGGTTAGAACATCAAAGGATATATCATACGGATATCGAGAAATTCTTCAAAGAAAAGTATTGAGTGCTCATGTATAACGAACACGAGAGGCTCCAATCGCGAAGATAATGATCATCTAAAAACCACAATGCACAAACAACCACGAAACAAAGGGTGGAAGGGAACAAATCTCCTCACATAAGATACATTAGAAAGCAATAATATGTACATGGATAAGCATGGGACTCCCCCAAGAGGAACCTCGTTTTTGATTACCGAGTCATGAGCTCGACTCGATCCCCTCAATACTAATTATCATTGGGGAAGGTGACTTGGTCGAGGTAGTTCAAAGAAGGAACTTCCCCACCAAAGTAGTGCTTCAACCTATGGCCATTCACCTTATAGTTAGGACCATCATTTTGAGCTAGCTCGATGGTCCCATAAGGAAAAACTTGGGTAATGGTGAATGGACCCGACCAATGGGATTTCAACTTGTCGGAAAATATTTTTAATCTTGAGTTAGAAAGCAACACTTGATCTCCAATGTTAAAAACCCGGTTTTTAATTTTAGAATCATGAAACCTTTTAGTTTTCTATTTATAAATCAATGAATTTTCATAAGCAATGGCCCTTAATTCATCCAATTCATTTAATTGCATTTTCCGGTGTTTTCCCGCGGTCTCAATGTCATCATTACAATGCTTTAGGGCCCAATAAGCTTTGTGTTCCAGTTCAATTGGTAAGTGGTAATTCTTCCCATACACAAGCTTGTAAGGAGTGCACCCAATAGGCGTCTTATGAGCGGTACAAAAGGCCCATAAATCATCGTCTAACTTATCCGACCATGATTGTCGGTTCTATCCTATCGATCTCTCCAAGATCCTCTTCAACGCTCGGTTTGAAACCTCGACTTGCCCACTCGTTTGCGGGTGATAAGCCTTAGAAAGCCGATGTGTAACCCCATATTTCTTTAAAATTCTTTCAAATTGGTCATTGCAAAAATGGGTTCCACGATCGCTTATGATAGCACGAGGGGTTCCAAACAGAGAAAACAATTGCTTCAAAAACTTGACTACCACACGAGCATCGTTCGTGGGCAAAGCCTTAGCTTCCACCCACTTAGATAGGTAGTCAACGGCGACAAGGATGTACTTATTACCACGAGATGATGGGAACGACCCCATAAAATTAATTCCCCAAACGTCAAAGATCTCACACACTTGGATGATATTTTGTGGCATTTCATCATTTTGTGAGGCTTTTCATTGTCGTTGGCATGAGTCACATGACTTGACAAGTGAATGTGCATCTCGGTAAATAGTAGGCCAATAGAAACTGGCATCAAAGACCTTATTCGCCGTGAGACTAGCACCATGGTGACCACCTGTTGGTCCCTCGTGACAAGCTCTAAGGATATTAGTAGCTTCGGTGCCAATAACACAATGATGTAGTAGTTTTCACACCTCTTTAGGCAAAGAAAGCAAAATAGGGAAAGTATTAAGTGTCGGTTTAGGAAAACCAAGCACTAATGACCAATGTGGTTCAAGTTCGTTTCCCAAGGAGGCAAGTGCGTTGTGTTAAGAGATGATTAATGATGTGATTATGATTATGAGAAATGAAAATAGAAATGAGATTAGAAGAGAATGACGGATAGGATGACGAATTACACTAAAACGATTAGTCGTACACGTAAAACCGTAAAAAGTAGCAAAATTAAAAATTTATCCTAAAAATTCCTAGAAAATTGCAATAAATCCTAAATAATGTAATTAGAGTTTAAAAAAAATCAAAAATCACTCAAACCTTTTATTTAATTAAATAATAATTTTTTAATGCTAATTAAAGCCCAAAAAATCAATTTAATTAACAAAAAGCCCTAAATGAGATTTTTTCAATTGTAAACCTCTAAAATGACTTAACTAAATTTAAATCTATTTTTTAAAATTTTAAAATTAATAAAAACTATTTAAAAACAATTTAAAACTATTTAAACTTAAAATAATTATAAAAATTAATCTAAGGACAATAAAAATATTCTAAAAATTGTAAAATTCCTAACTTAATGTATTTAACCTAAGAAAAATATAAAAACTTGAAAAAACTAAATTTTAATTTTTAATAATAAAATAATAATAAAAATCCAAAATTTATAAAAAATTCTAAAAAGTTGCAAACTAGCTTATTTTAACCTAATAAACACAGAAATGAAGTTGAAATTACCTAAATACCCCTAATAGGCCTAGAATGGGTCAAAACTTCAAACAGTTAGCTTAATGGGCTTATTAAGGCCCAATAAGAAAAATGTTGTCCAAATAAGCCCAAAAACTCCTATCTGACTCAAAGTTTGATTTTAAACACAAAACTATGAAGGCCCAAAAGCTGAAAATGAGTATAAGCTAGCTTATTTCAAAGCAGCTTATTCTTAATGGGCTTTTTGGCCCATTAAGCTATAAGCTGATGCCATAAGCTCAAATTAGACACACAAGCTTCTTTCGAGTTACTTAAGAGTTCTGTAAAAAGAAATTGGAAATAAGCACAAGGAATAAGCCTGAAAAACCAATAAGCTATCTTCACAAAACGACAAAATAGTCGTTTTCGAGTTCTAGGCCACCCTAAGAGCTGATTCAAGTTTCAAAAGCTTTTAAATGACTTAACTAAGCTTAATCAACAAAAAGTTTTTCAATAAGTACACCCAATAAGCTGGAATAAGCAAATAAGCACTTAATTAAAAGTCAACTTTATGAGTTTTCTAGCAAAAAGTCAAAGTCAAGGTCTGATAAGCTCCAGTTCAAACAAATGGGTCAAATGAGAAATATTGATCACAAAAAGTAAGTTGTTGTAGGCCTGGATAAGCCAATATGGCTTATTAATAAGCTGAATGCAAAATTACACTAGCAGGGGCTAGTTTTGGTGTCTGAGCAGTGGAAACTTTTTCCACTGCTTGACTTAATTGACTATTTGTCTTTAGTGACTTTTTGTGGATTCAAGTTTCACAAAGGCACCCAAATGATCAGTTAATCATAAGGAGTCAATAACAATCACAAAAACACAATCACAAAAACACAATCACAATCAGCCAATTAGTACAATTAATTTAAAACATCACCAGATCTAGCCCAGACATGAACAAGTAAGCAGTTATGGTTCAATAAGCACTTATAGCACAATTCAGCCAGCCAAACTTCACCAAATGCACACACAAGCTATAATAAACTTAAATGAACAAGTTTAAACAGGTTTCATGCAATGATTCAAAGTCTAGATCAAGATTCAAGCATAATAAGGTTACTGATGAACACTAACACAAGCAGATTTTTACTTTGCTGATGTACTTGACCAACAAGCCAAATTCAAACACACAAATCTCTTAGATATGTTATGAAAACTTTGATTTAACAGCTTATATCCCTAAACATGCATATACTCTAAGTATTACAAAAATTTTAGGTAAAAAACAGTCAAAATCACTAAGTTATAGCACAATCTTTGATTCAAGGTTTTAAACCCAATAACTTGCAGGTTTTAGTTCTCAACCAAGTAAATAACATATAACAAGCATAAACAACAACTTTCAACAACACAATAGCAACTTATGATCTATAACAGATAATCCCAAACACCCTTTATCTTTTTCAAATCAACTTCAAACAAGTATAAGTGTATTCCAAGACTACCCAAGCCCAATCAAACACATTAACAAGTATAACATGCAGTATCAAGCAAGATTAGACCACAAATTCAGCAAGAACAAAAGTAGCACACAAAATCACCAAAAATCAAGATTTTAAGCAGATTTTGGGTAGAATAGTGAAAACCTCATGGATGTACATCCACACCCACGAATTTTGAGCTTATGTGCTAGCAAGAACAAGCACAAGCTTCCACACAAACTCCTGCTAAGATTCAACAAGGCTAGAAGCAAAATATCAAAAAAGAAAAATGAAAAGTCCTTGATTGATGCAACCTTAGTTCCCCACACTTGATTATCCCCAAGTTATAAACTTCATAAAACCTTGATATCACAATATCAGGATGCTATGATCAGCTTTATAGCCCAATAATTCCAAGGTTTGAACAAGACTTAGCAAAATATCAAGATTATAGGAAAATATGCAAACTTTTGCACACTCCTTTGAAAACAGGTTTTAGGATTCAAGAACAGTTAACAAGCAACAATAATAAGCAGATATAATAATTGGCACTTGAGTTTTATTCACAATTTCAAACACATTTCATTAAACTGAATATATGATTTATAGAAAAGTAAACAAGGAAAGTTCAAGAGCAAAAAACAAATGTTGTATCCTAAGGCCTTTAAATAGGCTTACAAGTGAACTAGGAAAGCTGAAAAACGTGAAACCCTAGCTAATGAAGTTCCAATTATGCTCTTGAGGGTTTGAACAATCTTGAGAATCATGTGAATTTTCTTGGCATTTTGTTGTAGCTGGCAAGGTGTGATTGCATCCAAGGGCTTGTAACAAGCTTAAAAAGTAAGCTTCAATGTGGATGGTTGGATTGCTGTCCAAGTTTTGGCAGTTTGCACAAGAGTGTAGCAGGGGAATCTCATGTGGGGTTGATGGGTGATGTGGCAAGTTATTTGTGAGTTGGGTTATGATTAAAGGGTCATTAATCACTAATCTGCAGCAGTTGGTGGTTTAATTATAAGTAATTAACAAAACCCAAATCGTGTTCTTGAGGGAATAGTGCCATGTTTAATCTGGTTTTGTGTTTGAAAAACATGTTAAGCGCCAAATAATTTATCTAATCAGGTTAGTTTAATTAGTTGTAAGTGGGATGGTGATGTGGCCAAAAGGTGAGTTCTGATTGGTGGGTTTTTGATAGTGGGGCACGTGTCATGTGGAGAGTGGTCTAGGTAAGTATTGTGTCTGCTCATTTAAGCCCCTCACTTCTCCTTCTCTTGTCATTTGCAAATAAACTAGAAAGAATCCGTTTTCCTTTGTAATTGAAGTTTCCAACTTCACACTTTTGCCCCAAATACTTTTCCAAAGTATTTTCAAGGGTATTTCTTGCCAATTCTTGATCCTTGAAGGGCTGTTTGGCATTTTCTTCATTGATAATGGTCTTGACTTGTTTGGTTGACTTCTTGGAGGACTAAATTTGCCAAGTCATGATTTATGAGGGACCATTTTTGCCATTTCTTCAAAGTCAAGGGTCCTTTTGGTAATTTTGACATTTTTAAAGGACCAAACTGGTAATTTCTTGTAACTTGAAGTCCTTTATGGTAGGTTTGACTTTGAGGAGGACTAATATTGACAATTTAGTTTTGTTGAGGGACTAAATTTGCCAATTCTTCATAGTGGAGGGTCCTTTTTGTAATTTTGACAAACTTTAGGGACCAATCTTGTAATTATGAAGATACAAGGGTATAAAGTGTCAATTCTTCAGTATTAGAGGACCCTTCTTGCATAATCTTCACATCTTCAAGGGTTTTCTTTGGAAAATCTTCATTAGGGCTTGGTTCAATGTGCGGCTTTGTTTCCTGTGTTCATTTTTTTGCATGATTCTTGTGATCTTTTGTCATTTTCTCAATATCCGTACCTAAAATACACAAGCAACAAACACAAGCATATATTTGGCCATTTTCATGATATTTAATGCATTCAAAGCCCTTTTTGGACGATGAGACTATGTATAAAATCAGTCTCATCACTCCCCCATACTAAACCATTGCCGTGCCCTCACGCAATGCTAGAATAAAGTATCGTAGCACCTCCAAAATTCATTTTTATTCACTTCTATTAAATGATAAACTAGCTACACTACTACTATTACTATTACTACTAATACTTGCGTTTTAGACATAATGTATGATTTTCATCGCAAAATGGGACGTTTAGGTTCATAGAATAAGAACACGTGAATGCTTCATTAGAAATAATTTCATCGTCCTTGATTTTCACCCCAATTCCATGCCAAGCGTGTAACGAGATCATTGTCATTATAAGTTAGTAATGCTAACACTACTCATATGCCCTAATCACCTACTTATTCTCCCATTTTCCTAAGTTGTATCTCTTATATTTTATTTTGTCTTGAATGTTTCACGAGGATACATTGTTTGACTTATGCGATGATAGAGATTTAGGTCTAAAAATAGAGTCCTAACGGTGTAACCAAGACCATCAAATTAATAACCCCTCCTAATAGACAACGATGTCAAAAAATTAAGTTAACAAGAAGGATCGATAAACACGGTTTTATAACGGTTTTGAACATGAGACTTATTACCAAGACTTTTATACGCCCCCTAACGGAAGGGCCTTATTATCATAGGTTTACCTCCATCTTTTATTCAACTTCGCCATGAAGCTTTTATTATGACTTTGGTCTTGCCTTGCCTTTTATTATCCACCTCATCGGTGGTTTTATTAGCCAAAGACGTATATCCTCACGCTAAGGCGAATTTTGGATCTTTAAAGCTTAAAAGATTAAGGGTTGATTCACTTTCAATTTTGCATAGATTTTTCGGCCTTGTGAGCTTCAAATTGTTTGCTTGATTTAGGTGAGCACTTGAAATCTTATTATTGGGTGAAGCTTTCGATTATTCGAGTGCCAATACTTCAAAACCGTGACGCTGGCGATACCTTAATGTATTCCCAATTTAATTACATGGAAGCTACGAGAAAAGACTAGAAACCAACAATCAAGACTAAACTCTAAGTCAATATTTATTAAGAAAAAAATATTTACAAGCGAAGGGAGAATAAGCAAACAACGAGAATACATGAGTTTTTGAAAGAATACGAGTACTCTGCGTTTAGCATAGTAACTTATAATTAACTCTATCATTTCTCGTCCTCATTTAAGAGACTTAGCCTAATGTGAAGTTAAGGAATCGAAGCTAAGTGCTCAACACGCACGGCCGAGTAAAAAGTTACTCTTATTCTCGCTATCGGAAAACCTACATTCGTGTCTTCAAACACTTATAAAACATGAGAAAAATTTTAAAATTTGGCCATTTTTAGCCTTATTTTGCAACAAAACGATAAAAAAAAGATAAACTTTGGAAAGCGTGAAGGTTTGGCAAGGCAAGTATCTATTCACCCCTCATACTAAAGTTAAACATTGTCCTCAATGTTTCGAGTCTAGGGGTGCAAACACCCCCATACTAGAGACGTAGTCGAATGCCTAATCTAGCATGGAAAGGGTGTAACCGTTAAATTTAAAGCCATTTATGAAGTGTGCTATAAACCTAAGGTTAGAACATCAAAGGATATATCATGGATATTGAGAAAGTCTTCAAAGCAAACAATCGAGTGCTCCCATAAAACAAACACGAGAGGCACCAATCGTGAAGGTAATGAACATCTAATATCCACAATTCACAAACAACCACAGAACAAAGGTTGGAAGGGCACAAATCCCCACACGTTACTACATTAGAAAGCGATAATATATACATAGGATAAGCATGGGACTCCCCCACGAGGCACCTCGTTTTTGATTACCGAGTCATGAGCTCGACTCGATCCCCTCAATACTAATTATCATTGGGGAAGGTGATTTGGTCGAGGTAGTTCAAGGATGGAACTTCCCCGCCAAAGTAGTGCTTCAACCTATGTCCATTCACCTTGAAATTGGGGCCATCATTGTGAGCTAGCTCGATGGTCCCATATGGAAAAACTTGAGTCACGGTGAATGGACCGGACCAACGGGATTTCAACTTGCCGGAAAAGATTTTCAAACGTGAGTTAAAAAGCAAAACTTGATCCCCAATGTTAAAAACCCGGTTTTTAATTTTTGAATCATGCAACTTTTTAGTCTTTTCTTTATAAATCAATGAATTTTCATAAGCAATATCCCTTAATTCATCCAATTCATTTAATTGCATTTTCTGGTGTTTTATCGCAGTCTCCATGTCATCATTACAATGCTTTAGGGCCCAATAAGCCTTGTGTTCAAGTTTAATTGGCAAGTGACAGTTCTTCCCATACACTAGCTTATAAGGAGTACACCCGATAGGCGTCTTATGAGCGGTCCTAAAGGCCCATAAAGCATCGTCCAACTTATCCGACCAAGATTGTCGATTTTCCCCAATCGTTCTCTCCAAGATCCTCTTCAACGCTCGGTTTGAAACCTCAACTTGCCCACTCGTTTGTGGGTGATAAGCCGTAGAAAGACGATGCGTAACCCCATATTTCCTTAGGACCCTTTCGAATTGATCGTTATAAAAATGGGTTCCACGATCGCTTATGATCGCACGAGGGGTTCCAAACCGAGAAAACAAGCTTTTCAAAAACTTGACTACCACACGAGCATCATTAGTGGGCAAAGCTTTAGCCTCCACCCACTTAGATAGGTAGTCAACGGCGACAAGGATGTACTTATTACCACTAGATGATGGGAACGGCCCCATAAAGTCGATGCCCCAAACGTCAAAGATCTCACACACTTGGATGATATTTTGTGGCATTTCATCTTTTTGTGAGGCTTTTCCTTGTCGTTGGCATGAGTCACACGACTTCACAAGCTCATGTTCATCTCGGTAAATAATAGGCCAAAAGAAACCGGCATCAAAGACCTTCTTAGCCGTGAGATTAGCACCGTGGTGACCACCCGTGGGTCCCTCGTGACAAGCTCTAAGGATGTTAGAAGCTTCGGTACCAAAGACACAACGTCAAATAATTTGATCCGCACAAGTCCGAAACAAGTAAAGGTCGTTCCAAAAATAGAACTAGACGTCACGAAAGAATTTTCGTTTTTCTTGAGTCGTCATACCCTTGATGATGAAGTTGCCCGCATGGTAATTTGCGATGTCCGCAAACCATGGGGTGGAAGAATCAAGCTTAGAATTCACTACACCAAGTGTCTCGAGCGGAAATGTTTCGGTGATTTCCTTGGGCTCGTAAACACTTTGGTGAGGATCTTCTAGACGAGAAAGATGATCGACCGCTAGATTCTCGGCTCCTTTTTTGTCAACGATTTTGTGATCGAATTATTGAAGGAGGAGAATCCAACGAAGTAATCTTGGCTTAGCATCTTGTTTAGCCATAAGATACTTGATAGCCGAATGATCCGTATACACTATGCATTTCGTCAAGACGAGATAAGGTCGGAATTTCTCAAATGCATACACCACGGCAAGGAATTCCTTCTTCGTTGTAGTGTATTTTAGTTGAGCCTCGGTCATCGTCTTGCTAGCATAGTGAATAGGCAAGAAGTGCTTTTCATGACGTTGACCTAATACGGCCCCAATAGCGTAGTCACTCGCATCACACATGAGCTCAAAGGGGAGGTTCCAATTGGGAGCAACAAGAATGGGAGCTTCGGTAAGTTTCCTCTTAAGGATTTCAAAGGCTCGTACACAATCTTCGTCAAATACAAAACGTGCATCTTTTTCAAGGAGATGTGTAATAGGTCGAGAGATCTTTGAAAAATCCTTGATGAATCGACGATAAAAGCCCGCGTGGCCTAGGAAACTTCTAACTCCCTTAACGGTTTTGGGATGAGGTAATTTGGTGATGACATCTACCTTAGCTTGATCAACCTCAATCCCCGCTTTAAAATGACATTTTTCCCAATTAAGCACAAGGTTGGTTTCCTCACAACGCTTCAACATTCTCTCAAGATTCGACAAACACGAAGTGAACGAATTACCAAACACGGAAAAGTCATCCATGAATACTTCCATCGTATTCTCGATCATATGATGAAAAATAGCCATCATGCACCTTTGAAAAGTTCCCGGTGCATTGCAAAGTCCGAATGGCATTCTACGATAGGCAAACGTTCCATATGGACACGTAAACGTAGTTTTTTCTTGATCACGAGGATCGATGGGGATTTGGAAGTAACCGGAAAAACCATCTAAAAAGCAATAGAAATCGTTTCCTACAAGACGTTCCAACATTTGGTCCATGAAGGGCAAGGGAAAATGGTCTTTTCGAGTGGCTTCATTCAACTTACGATAGTCAATGCACACTCTCCATCCGGTCATGAGTCTAGTGTGAATTAACTCGTTGGCATCGTTTGGCACAACGGTCATTCCTCCCTTTTAGGGACACAATGAATAGGACTCACCCAAGGGCTATCGGAAATAGGGTAAATCATTCCCGCGTCAAGGAGTTTTAGGACCTCCTTTTTGATGATGTCGTGAATTTTGGGGTTCACCCTCCTTTGACATTGGATTGCAGGCTTGTAATCCTCCTCCATTAAGATTTTGTGGGTACAAAATTTGGGATCGATCCCTGTAGAAACTAGAAGGGGGGGTTGAATAGTTTCTTATATTTACTTGTTAAAAATGTGGTTTCCAAAAATTCTTTTTCAAAAAACTTAGGCTTGAGGAAATATGTGAAATCTTCTTATGCACAATATGAACAATGATAGTGTAACTAAACTAATACTAACAAAAATATATCCACAAAGAATAAAGAATGATAGTGTAGCTAATCTAATACTAACACATGTATATGCATAAAGAATAAAGAATGTAAAGAGTTAAGGGTAAAGAAAGATCAAACCGAACACCAAGGATTTATAGTGGTTCGACAACGAAGCTCACTCCTCGTTCCTACGCCACTCCTCGAGTACTCCTTACTCGAGAGTTCACTACACAACAATCTCCTTATGGTGGAGAAAACCGTACACGTCGCTTAACCAATTTCCGACTCTAAGCTAAAAGTCGAGCCCTAATCATAGCTAGGACCAATCTACACAACTATACTTAGTACATACACAACTTCCAAATAGACACAACTACTTGGATCTTCACAACTATGACACAACTACAAGTGTATAAAATTAGATCTTCAATGGATCTTTGGTGGTGGACTCAACACTTCACTAGGATAGTGTTCTTCTCTTTGCGCTTGGAGAGGAAGGGATGAAAGAACAAGATTCACTTCTTAAACAAGTAATAATCAAACAAATGATCAAAGATTTGAGTGATTAAAGAAGGGGTTTGAATCTGGAAATAAATGTGCAAAAGAGGTGAGGTGAAAAACTGAGAATGGTCCACTATTTATAGGACAAAGGAGCCAACGGCTATATCTGCCCGCGGTACCTTATCTTAGCCCGCGGTACCTTATCGATAAGGTACCGCCTAGGCGCTAAGGTACCGCCGGACTAGACTCCGCTCCTTTTTGTCCTTTAGTGGTGGAGGTCTTATCTGGATATAAAAATATCCTGAAAGGATATTCTTAACCAAATAAGAATATGCCATTTTCAAATTTCAAATAATTAATTTAATAAAACATTTTCTTAAAAAGAAAGTTTAATAAAAACTTGTCACACTTAATAAAAAGTGAGTTTTAAGAAAAGATTAAATCACTTGATCACTTGATTAAGGTTAGTACTTGTTTATCCATACCTTAAGTGAAAATGGGTAAAATGAAAAATACTTGAACTCAAGAATTCGTTTTTTGTTGTTTTCGTAAATGCCTGTTTTTACATATTGTCGTAATCAAAACTAAGCGAGACCGAAAAATGCAAGTAACGTTTTTAGTCATTATTGCATTAACAATCTCCCCCTTTTTGTTTCCGACAATACATAAACTCAATCACACAAAAACAAGATTTTCGAAGACGAGTTTATTCATTTCTCCCCCTTTGTCGAAGCAAAAAGGTTGCGTAAGCCGGTGTTGAAGAAACGGACTTTGCAAAGACTCCTCCTTGGTGCTTACTCCCCCTAGCTTGGGGCACCGAGGAATCGAGATATGGTGACAAGCTACATAGAAGGGTTATTTGAACAAAAGAAACAACCAACAATATATAGCAATAGGTCACAAAAATTAAAAGAGAAGAAAATACAAAGACAAAGATCCAAGATAGGTTACTAAAAGAACATCATACAAAGAAGTATGGAAAAAGAAACAAGCCAAAAGCATAAATCTAATCCTAGATATTATAGAATTCTAAGATTTGCTTGAATTTGGTGTCTTGTGGATAAGCAACCAATGCTTATATGAAAGACAAGGTAATAGCGGAGGGTGGTGGTGGTGGCTTGTTGGAGATCTCATAATCAAAGTGAAGAGGAGGCTTGATTAAAAGACTCTTGATGTAGCTCAACTCCTCATAGATGTGTGCCATAGCAAGATGTTGATATTGACAACAATGACAATATGTTCCATGGTGCATGACATTATCATGAGAAGGAGGAAGAACACTAAAGGGTGGTGGTGGAAGAAAAGATGTTCCACAATCAACATTCTTGGTAGGAGATATGTGATTAAGAGTGTTCTTGTGTGGGTTTGGATTGAAAGCAATTGGAGAAAATGGAGGAGATTCAAGGCTTTCATTGGGAGAATAAGACATTTTGGATGTGAAGTAATGCAAAATGCTTATGGTTTAAATAGGGAAGGCTTAGGGTATTTTTAGGGTGGTCAAAGGGTTTGAAACAAAAATTCTCAAAAATGTTGGAGCAAATCTGGAATTTCAGACAAAAACACGAAAAAGGAAGGCCACTGTAGGCGGTTCCTTATCTAGGGTGGCGGTACCTTATCATTAAGGTACCGCGATTCACATATGGAACCGCCTGCAGAAGCAGGGTTTGGTGTTTGGAGGAAGATTTTTCAGCAAATCTTATTTTTCTAGTCTAACTTATCATAGAGATATGCTTAAAAGCAAAGATAGACAAAGAAAACATATGCAAACTTACCAAATAGAGATTTGACCAAAATACATGGATTAAAAAATCAATGTAGGAGGTGTGTAAGACAAGACCTTAAGTCATGACACAATGATCATCCATGATCCTATCTTGTTCTTGCTATGTTTGAGAGAATCATACATATGAATTATGTAAGCTCTTGATTAATAGCGATAATCTATGAAAAATCGTTGTTAGATTGAATTAACAATGTCAAACGAATTTCTCAACCATTTTCGAAAGAGACTTTGAGAATTTTGAAAAGGAGAGGAGAATATTTTTCAAAAGGAGTTTAAAAGACTCAAGGACTCAAAGTGGTAAAAGAAAACACACAAGAAGAAAAGAATTTAAGGAAGATGTTCCATTAATCCTAGACCTAAACGCAAGTAATTAAAAGGTTCCATCTTAAGTGGCTTAGTGAAGATATCGGCTAAGTTGTCCTCGGAGGGTACCTTTTCAATAGTAATGTTCCCCTTTTGAACATTATCCCTAAAGAAATGGTGTCTAATTTCTATGTGTTTGGTTCGCGAATGTTGCACGGGATTCTTGCTTAGGTCTATAGCGCCTTTATTATCGCACATGATGGGAACATCATCAAGAGAAATCCCGTAATCAACAAGCGCTTGCTTCATCCATAGAGCTTGTTGGCATGCTTTTCCGGCACTCACATACTCGGCTTCCGTGGTGGATATCGCAAGAGCGGTTTGTTTCTTGGAGAACCAAGAAGTTAAACAACAACCCATGAAGGTACAAACTCCACTAGTGCTTTTCCGGTCCACATAGTCTCTCGTATGATCCGAGTCCGCGTAGACAATGGTTTCTACGCCGGTCCCTTTAGGATACCATAATCCTAAATGTATAGTGCCTTTAATGTATCGGAAGATACGCTTAACCGCTTCAAGGTGAGAGGTTTTGGGAGCCTCTTGGAAGCGAGCACAAAGGCAAACACTAAACATGATATCCGGTCGACTTGCCGTTAGGTACAACAAACTACCAATCATACCTCTATATTTGGTGTTGTCTACCGACTCACAATCATCATCTACGGTGAGTTTAGTATCCGAGGCCATAGGGGTCTTCATTGGTTTACATTCTTCTAATCCAAATTTCTTTAGCATTTCTTTAGCGTACTTAGATTGACTAAAGAAAATACCATCGTCCATTTGTTTAATTTGGAGTCCTAAAAAGAAGTTAAGTTCTCCCATCATACTCATTTCAAACTCATCATGCATGATTTTGGCAAAGTCATCACATAATTCTTGACAAGTTGAGCCAAATATAATGTCATCAACATATATTTGTACGATTATGAGGCGAGGACCTTTCTTCTTTGTAAAGAGTGTATTGTCTACCATTCCCATGGTATACTCATGTTTAACAAGAAATCCTTTAAGTCTATCATACCAAGCTTTGGGTGCTTGTTTGAGTCCATAAAGTGCTTTCTTAAGCTTGTAAACATGGTTCGGTTTCTCAAAATCAATGAAGCCGGGAGGTTGAGCCACATATACCTCCTCATTGATCAAACCATTAAGAAATGCACTCTTTACATCCATTTGTTGAAGCTTAAAATCTAAGGCACAAGCGTAGGCTAAAAGGATTCTAATTGATTCTAATCTAACTACCGGTGCATATGTCTCCTCATAATCAATCCCTTCTTGTTGATTATAGCCTTGAGCTATAAGTCTAGCCTTGTTACGAGACACAACACCATTCTCATCTAGCTTATACCTAAATACCCATATGGTTCCTATAATGGTAGAACTTCTAGGTGGAGGAACAAGTTCCCAAACATCATTGGCAACGAATTGATTCAATTCTTCTCGCATCGCAATGACCCAACTCTCATCCGCCAAAGCTTCTTTAACATTCTTTGGTTCAATCAAGGAGACAAAACAAAAGAAGTTGCTTTGGTTTTGGACTTGAGATCTTAGGGTCCTTTGATTTAAGTCACCAATGAAATTATTGAGAGTATGATCCCTAGACTCCTTAATGTTTACATCCTTTTCAACACTAAGGTCTTCAACTCCTATTTTTCTAACCTCTTTGGCTTTAACTACTTCTAGTTCATCCAAGTCATCATCAACCAATGGTGGTGTCTTGGGTGAAGGAGGGGTTTCATCAAAGGTTACGTTGAGTGATTCTTCAATAACCCCCGTGGTTCTATTTAGGACTATGTAGGCTTTACTAGTTTGGGAATAACCTAAAAGAATACCTTCGTAAGACTTTGGGTCAAACTTGGTAAGGTAGTCTTTGGTGTTGAGGATAAAGCACTTGCTTCTAAACACCCTAAAGTATTCTAATGAGGGTTTCTTACCTTTAAGAATCTCATAGGGGGTCTTTCCTAGGAAAGGTCGAATAAGAATTCGGCTGAGAATATAAGTCGATGTGTCCACGGCATTGCACCAAAACTTTTGAGGCAAAGATTGCTCGTTTAACATCGTCCTACTCATCTCTTGGATGGTCCTATTCTTCCTTTCAACTACCCCATTTGATTGTGGAGTGCGAGGAGCTGAGAAGTTATGGGTAATACCATGAGCTTCACAAAAGGCACCAAATTTCACTTCATTATCAAATTCCCTACCATGATCCGTCCTAATAGAAACAATTGAACATCCTAGTTGATTTTGAATTCTTCGACTAAAGATTTCGAAGTGATCGAAAGCTTCATTCTTAGATGCCAAAAATCTAGTCCAAGTGAATCTAGAATAGTCATCAACTATAACTAGGGTATAAAGGTTACCTCCATAACTCCGTATGACGGAAGGTCCAAAGAGATCCATATGTAGGAGCTCTAAGCACCGAGAGGTCGAAACCAAATTCTTGGCTTTGTGACTTGAGTGAACTTGCTTTCCAACTTTGCAAGCATCACAAAAGTGACTATCAAACTTAATCTTGGGGAGATGTCTTACCAACTTCTTAGAGACTAAAAATTGAATTAAACGCTTATTAGCGTGACCTAATCTCCTATGCCAAAGAGTAGAACTATCATCTATAGTCACAAGACATATGTTGTCTTTTGACTTCTTATTAACCTTCATGACATAAAGCCCATGCTTTCTAACACCTTTTCCAATGACTTTTCCATCTTTTACGATTTCACTGTCATGTTCCGAAAAGATGACCTTACACTTATTATCACAAATTTGACCTATACTTAAAAGGTTAAAACCTAAGTTATCTACGTGCTCAACATTTTCAATGGTCATGGAGTCAAGAGAAACCGTACCTTTGCCAATGATATTACCACGTAGACTACTAGCGAATGTGACGTTACCTCCATCATATGCTTTGTAATGCGAGAACAAACTTCGATTACCCGTCATGTGTTTAGAACATCCACTATCCTTAATCCACTCATCGGGCTCCAAATCAATTCCCAAGCATATCTAGGTAACAACACACAAGATCAAACATTTGGTCCCCAATATCTCATGGGTCTAAAATTGTTAGTTCCAAACATCCCTTGCATTTGGTTGGGATGCATGAATGAGGAGGGGATCCCCATGGAGAACAAAATGGAGGAGGGTAGTAATTCATGTAACCATTTTGTTGTTCATTATTTCTCCTAGGTGTGTTTGATCTAGGTTTAGAGTTATTATTATTCCTTCTAGGTGTTGGAGTTTTACTTCTAGGTCGTGAGTTGTTTTGATTATCTCTTCTAGGCGTTGTCGTTCTACTTCTAGGCTTAGACTCATTCCGTACTCTAGGTGGAGTAGAGGATAGTCTAGATAAACTTCTATTTCCCATGAGAGGTTTACTTAATGGCTTGTAGAACTTACCAATAGCATTGTCATCAAGTATGGGTAATTGTACCTTATTAACAGTAAGATGCTTTAGTTTTTCACCTAACTTAGACTTTTCAGAAAGTTCAGGATTTTCACAAAATTCATCTTCTGGCCGCGGTACCTTATCTATGGCGGCGGTTCCATAGTGATAAGGAACCGCGCCATACAATTTGGAACCGCGTCCAGCTGGCGTTTTTTGTGAAAACTTGACTTGTTTTAGTTCACTAGTTGAGGCTTCATTTGAGTTAAAACCTAGACCAAGTCTTTCCTTAGAATGAACTTGTTTGTTTAACATATCATCAAGAGCACTAGTACCTTTCATGAACTTTTCCAATTTAATGGAGGTGCTCTTGAGATCTTCATTCTCTAATCTAAGTTTCTCACAACTTAAGCAACCTAAATCAACCTCTTTGTTTTTCTCAAGTTTAGCCAATTTCTCCCTAAGTTCATTGATCTCATTTTCAAGCTTAGTTTTGGTTGATTTTAAGGTTTTATTCTTTTCTATGAATTTAAGACTAAGTTTGTGTAAGCTATCATATTTACCTTCAAATTCAATATCATCTAAAGTGGAACTATCATTGCTATAATATTCGGTTTCGGAATGTACCTCTTTAGAAGTGTGAGCCATAAGACATTTCTTCTCTTTGGGGTTGTCATCATCATCTTCACCGCTATCGCTCCAAGCGCCACTAACGAATGCCGTGTGGTTCTTATCACGAGCGGGCTTTGGACAATCACCAATGAACTGATTTGGATCACCACATCTAAAGCAATTCCTATCACCTTTTTCGTTCTTGACAAACCGATTTTTTGACAATGGTTTCTTATCATAGTTGGGTTGCCTAACGTGTTGGCCTCGTCTCTTGAAGAAATTCTTGAAATCTCTCACCGCCAATGCATACTCCTCGTCATCGCTTTCCGAGGAACTATCATGGTCAGTTTGTGCCTTCTTGTCTTTAAGTGCAAGAGATTTCCTTTCACTCTTGGTTTTCACTAATTCCGAGTCCTTCAAAATTATCATCTCATGAACCTTCAAGTTTTTCTATGAGTTCATCGAGTGATAAAGTTGAGAGATCTTTCGACTCTTCAATCGCCGTGACTTTTGCTCTCCACTTTGGATGTAAGGCCCTTAGAAACTTCCTAACATTGTTCTTGCTAGAAAAACCTTCATCAAGTGCTTTTAGACTAGTAATAATGGTGTTAAACCTAGCAAATGCACTATCAATATTTTCATCTTCTAAGATGACAAATTGTTCATATTGTTGGACAAGAAGATCGATTTTGCTTTCTTTGACTTGGCTATTACCTTGGTGGGTTACTAAAAGAGTGTTCCAAATATCTTTAGCGGTTTCACACATAAAAATTCTTTCATACTCTTTCTTAGGCAAAGCATTATAAATCACCATTTTAGCCTCATTATTTTTTGAAAGTTTCTTTTTAGTATCGTCATTAGCTTTGTAAAAAGTGACCAATTCTTTTGTTTTAGAAACTTCATTAAATTGAAAGGGTAAAAAATCACCATTGGTAATAACATGCCAAAGATCTAAATCTTTTGATTTCACATAAGTTTCAAATCTAATTTTCCAATAAATAAAACTATCGGTTTCAAAAAGTGGTGGTTTTTGCATAGATTGTCCTTCTAGGTACTTGTTGGAATCCATAGATCGATTCAAGTTTTAAAATACAATATACTTTAAAAATTCTTGAGCAACCCGCTCTGATACCAATTGTAGAAACTAGAAGGGGGGGGGGGGGGGTTGAATAGTTTCTTATATTTACTTGTTAAAAATGTTGTTTCCAAAAATCCTTTTTCAAAAAACTTAGGCTTGAGGAAATATGTGAAATCTTCTTATGCACAATATGAACAATGATAGTGTAACTAAACTAATACTAACATATATCCACAAAGAATAAAGAATAATAGTGTAGCTAATCTAATACTAACACATGTATATGCATAAAGAATAAAGAATGTAAAGAGTTAAGTGTAAAGAAAGATCAAACCTGTGACAACCGTGGTTTTGAGGTTCGTCACTTGGTCTTATTTTTAGGTTATTTTATGTGTGATTACTTGATTTGTGTGTTTACGTGTTTATTTTGTGTGAACGAGGTTGGTGTGGTTATCGTTTATGAGTATAGAGTACTCATAAGTAAATCGAGGAACGGTTATTTCATGTTCATGAGCTCACATTTTGTGACTATGAAATGAAATGGTGATATTTTGGTGTTTACGTATACGTATAAGTATTATAGTAATAGTATATTTTTTTTAGGATTTACGGTTTAGCTTTTGGAGGTCTCGGATGAGGTAATTAGTCATATGAATATTTTTCGGGATGGTTTTAAGTCATTTATGACTTAGTTATAAAGTTTATTTCAAAAATTGAGATTTTTTTTAAAAGTGTATATTTTACGACTTTTACGGTAAAACGCGTAAAAATTGACTAGTTTTACGGTTTTGAGGTTTTGGAGGTTTTAGGAGCTGAAATAAATTAAGGTAAATTAAGGTATTGTTAATAACATAATATTAAACAATAAAAATAAAAAAAACGAAATTTAATGGATATGGAAAGGGTATAGACGGTTGGAAAAGAAAAAAAAAAGAAAAGAAAAGGGGAAAAAAGGGAAAAAGGGAACCGGGCTTTTGTATTTGGGCTAGGACTGGTTAGGATTAATTATATAAGGTTTTTATTTATCAAAACACTTCATAAAATCCCTGGAGATCAACAAGGAGTCGAAATATACAAGGGAGGAATTAGGGTTTTCATAAAAATCTTGGTTTTTCATAAATCAAAGGTAAATCTTTATAACCCTTTTTAATTAAATTGTTTTTATGTTTTCTTTAATCATCTTATGATGGATTTAGGTTAGGGTTTATTATAAAAACAGTAAATTAATATTATATTAATCATAACATGATGATTACATAAATTAGGGCTTGTAATTAGAGGGATTAGGGTTAATTAATGAGGTTGATTTTGTTAAACCCGTTTTTAAAAACTGGGCAGAATTTTGGGTCATTGTTTTGATCATATCTAGAGTTCTAGGTACATTCAAGATGCGATCAAACTAGCCCTGGATAGGTAATTGAGTTGGCTTTCTAAATCAAGAAACGAGAACTAAATTGGAGGTCGGGAAGTGGGTCAAAAGTAGGTTACAACAGTCGAAGGTCAAAGCAGTTTTGAATTCAGCCTGTTTTCTTTTTAAGTTTTGGGTTGTTTGGGGCACTTAGGGTTGCATTGGGATCTTCTCACGAACGTGAGAGATGGTTTATATATTGTAGTTAATATCTGCACTTGGGCTAAGGTGGTGGTTTAGGGTAAGAACCCTTAATGGTAACAAACCTTTAGTACGTTTAAAATCAGGAAATCTGGAATGACGAAAGTAGATATATATATATATCGGGGCCTTAACAGTAGCTTTAAGGTTACGTCAAGTGGGAGGTGTTAGCCAACATATGTAAGGGTGTGAATATTCCTTTTACAGAAACCATGGGTAGGTTTAAGTGGGCGTTTGACCTAAAGTTTTGAGACCTAAAAACTGGGACTGTTTTGGGTAAAATACGAACGGGTTAGTTATTAAACTTAACCAAGTTAAGGACTTGTTAAGGAAGGGTAATGGGGTAATTAGAACTTATTAATGAGGTAAATATGTGAGAATGGGTTAGATGTCCATCATAGGTTAATGAGCCATCTTAGTGATTGGTTCGTTTATTGATTTCGTGTTTTTGGTTTGTTAGCTTGTTGCTAGTGCAAGGACGTGTGAAGGAGCTATCAGGTGAGTGTTCATAGTCCCATGTTTATTTTTGTTTTTGACTTCCAGATGGGATGGAAGAGACACTGTGTTGAGTTGTTTCTAAATTGTTGCTGTGAATGTTTTATGGTTGTGATGGACTTGTGTGTACACTTATGTGATTAACTGCTATGCGATTTTTGATATGTTATTGTGGTTTGACAAGGTAGTGGCCTTGTGGTTTGACAAGGTAGTGGCCTTGTGGTTTGACAAGGTAGTGGCCTTGTGGTTTGCCAAGGTAGTGGCCTTGGGATAGGTACATAGGGTGATCATCTAAGGTACCATGGTGTTGTTTGGCAAGGTAGGAGCCTTGGATTGGTTTGGTATGATTGGTCTTGATTGATAGTTGTTAATACATAATTGTAACACATTGTCCATATGTTCTTTTGTTGATGATTGTTATTCACAGCTTGTAACCGATTTAGCGTTGGAGTCTAAACCTATGACTCTCACCAACTTTATGTTGACGTGTTTTAGTGTCTCTTTCAGGTGAGAATGTGGTTAAGCTTGAGGATAGAAGTGGCTA
The DNA here is from genome assembly GCA_025667525.1 of Glebionis coronaria. Classification (NCBI taxonomy): domain Eukaryota; kingdom Viridiplantae; phylum Streptophyta; class Magnoliopsida; order Asterales; family Asteraceae; genus Glebionis; species Glebionis coronaria. The sequence continues at coordinate 420,834,746 of CM046876.1, read as the reverse complement.
GACTTGGATGCCTTAGGATTGCATATAGAAGGAGATCCCCGTTCCTTCTTAGCTTTGTTTGTTCAATTATCTAGTGATACTGTTGGCACCTATATGTTTGTTTGTTTGTGTTATTTGTTTGTCTTGAGTAAGAGGTAGGATTGCTACCTACTTACCTAGACTCCTGCATTGTTGAGATATTGTCATGACATTTGCGTCACTATTTTATGACATTTCTTATATCATTTAGTTATCTCTATAGACACGCTATTGTTGTGATGATATCCATACGTCGTGCCCCATATTCCGCCATGGTGGGGTGTGACAGAATGGTATCAGAGCCAGGTTATAGAGAATTAGGTTGCCTAGTCGCGTAGCCTAGTCTATAGCTTAAGGGTCCCTGCATATAGGCGTCATAGGAGTATGTGTGCATTTTATTATAATTGATGTGTTTGAATGTTATTTATTGTGATGTTTTGACTGGTATGAATTGAACCATAGTAAGTTCATACTTAGCCACATGTTATTTTCTTTTCGAGTTGTGAGTAGTGCGGGTTTAACCATAATCGCCCACGCTAGTCATTGTCGTATTTTACTTATAATGTACATTATAGTACATAATTTGGTACATAGTAGTTTCTATCTTTTGTTGGGTTATTTTATGTACCTGAGGGGTATTATTTTCTTTTGATTTTTAAGTCATGTTCCCTAAGAATCATGTGGTGGTTCGAGTTATTAGGAGTAGGTGAATATGAAGGACCTTATGCTATTTCCACTCTTATGGGCGACATGACTTATAACTGATTATGTTTTCGTTTTGGATTTAGTCTAGGCTGTTTTAGCTAGACTATGGATTTCTGTATTCCAAGAGTTTTATTATGTTATTTTATAGATGGAGTTTTGGACCTTATTGGTTATGTGGTTATGAGCTTATGTGAGTAGATAGATTTATGTGTTATATGTTGTATTGATTCTTATAAGTGTCATCATAGGAGGGAGTGCATTGGGGAAAGGGTAATTGTATAAGTATGGTGGCCAACATAGTTATACAAGTACCACAACTTCAATGGGTTCTCAAGTATGATTGCATGAAAGAGGATTAGTACATGCTTGTATATGGTGAGATGTAGATATTGGGTATACGTATAATATATGGGTTTATGTAACGGCTGCCTACGATATGGCTATTTTTATTAGTGTGTTATATGTTTTGGGTTATAGTTGTGTTTTGTGATTTTGGGGTCACACGATATGGTTTGGTTTTGGAGGTGGGTTTTATGCTTTGTTGTGGCACGATGAGATGGTAATTACTCGTGTGGAAAAACGAGTGTATGACGTGATTGGTTGATCCGACATGTATGGTAACGAGTATGTTTTAGGTGATTTAATAGGTATATATGTGCGGATGTATATATACTACTATGTGTTAAGTTATGGTATATGGTCGTTCACTAGTTATTATAACTTGAACGTACCTTGTGTTTGTTCGTGTTTTATGGTGCTGGAGTTGATGGAGTTTCAACAACGTTTCGAATTTTTTTTGAACTGTGTCTTGTAGCGTATTCTTTGAGTTCATATTTCACGTGTACGTTTTAAAATGTTGTTCTGGATTTTAAGTCCGTTGAAATAAATGGAGATTTCTTTTGGGATAATGAAATCTTTTGGGTTGAGTCTTACATTTCTTTTGGTTGGTATATGGAAAAAGGGGGGACTTGGAAATCTACTATAGAGTTAGATAGTTGGTTGTATTCGGTAATATAAGGGTAAGGTGTTGGAGTCATGTTTGAAACAAGATGTAACATAAGTTTTTTTTTATCAACACTTATTTATTTCAAATTCTAAAAGACTTTCATTAAAATAAAGCGAAGTAAAATTTCTTTCTACTTACATAGTTTATATAATCGGATTTAACTGATTCATGTCATTTATAATTATTAATACAAGGTTAAATTGAGTTTATGAAGGTTACACATACAATTATATCTGTCATTTAAAAGGATTACATTAATCACTAAGTTTAATCTTTAGTTTTTTTTTAAAAACAACTAGTATAAAACTGTTTTGGTCATAACTTGTTCGTTTTTTTAGAGTTTTTTTTGAGTGATTCAAAAGCCAAAAATTATGTACTCGGAACGTACTTTTCAAATATTCAGAAAGTATAGTCATGGGAGGTCAGTGGACTGGTCGGAATTGTTGTACAAGTGTCGGGTTCAAGGTTGAGTTTTGAATAGTAGTTTATTTTTATTTGGGGTGCACGAGATATCTAGTCTTTGGGTTGAGTTCTGAGATCGCCTAGAAGGTTGTTGGTATATTGTTTGAGTCACAAAGATGTGGGAGGTAATAATAATAAAAAAAGATATATATTCTTTTGGAAAAGTCGATCTTTTGCACGGTTTAAATAATATGTCGCGGGGCGTAATATGTTTGGTTGTCATTGGGTGTTTCTTGGAATATTTTTCGTTGTCATGAGGTCTCTTAGGAGTACCAAGGAGATGAATAGAGATTTGTGGGATACTAGCACAAGTAACATGCCATAGAGAGTGTTGGAAGGGGATACAATACCTCAAAGGTATTTATGATTGTTCGTAGGGCATGTAAGTTTTCCGAAAATTTCCTAAACTTTAGTAGGTTTGCCTATTACCGTAAGGTAGAACCATAAATAGAGCAAGTAGGAGAAGTGAGAGGAGTTGTAGTTAATGCCTTTCCAAGGCAAATCGTTGATGGAGTGATTTAAAAACAAGAGCTGTTAGAAATTGCAAGGAATGCCGGATAGAAGTTGAGTTGCTTAGTAGTAGATTGGATGAAGAGAGAGGTGAGTGGTCCGATGAGAGGAAGTACCGATCTTAAAAATGCGTGTAGATTTTTGCAAGTAGAACGAGGTAGGAATTTATTCGTATTGCCGCTAAGAGAGGGTACAAGGAGGACATAGTTGAAACTGCTAAGGATGTTGTATGAACGCTTTGGGTTTACGGTTATGCATTTGGTTTCGCCAAAGCACTAGCGATTTTCATGGAGTCAATGAACCGATTGTGCATGAACGTGTATAAACGAGTTGTCATCGGGAGCATCGACGACATCTTGATCTACTCAAAGTCTAAGAAGGAGAGTGAGGCGAAGTATCTGTTGGTTTTGGAGTGGAAGTATACGTGAGATTTTCAAAGTGTGAGTTTTAGTATTAAGTCTACCATGATGAGTAGTTAGAGATGATGGCATATCATGGGACCAGCAAGGGGCGAAGTGAAGAAGGATGAGGAAGCATTTTAGAGGCTGAAGAGGTGGATTGGATAGTGAGCCAATCTTGGCATTATCGGAAGGACTGGATGAATTCGCGAAGCATGACGATACGTGGAGCAAGGACTTGGACGCGTACGAGGACGACAAAGAAAGGCGATCGCTTATACGTTGCAGGAACTGAAGATTTGGAAGAACTGGATAGACTTAGGGGCTGTTTGATTGTCTTTGAATGATGCAGTTCAGAGGAAAATTCAGAATCGGTCAGCAGTGAACGTGTTTGTTAGATAACATATCATACGCTGCATCATTTTGATTGGCGCTGAGTCATTATGAACGTTGAACATGCATTGTCATTCAGCAATCAAATTTTCTCAATATTGCCCACGTCACTCATCTCCTATGAACTAAAGTTATTTGCTACGGAGTATTTTTTTAATAGATATAATTGTAACTTTGACCAAAAAAATTCTTAAATATTACCACTACTCATTATTTAAAAAAGCTAGACGTAAGATTTACAACAAAGTTGATGATGAAATAATATAGTTTTATTACTAACTTTTTTATGGTAATTATACTAAAAAATTAACGGCAAACTAAAAATATAACAAATTAATAAAAGAACTCTGATTTTTTTATTTAAATACCAAATTGATTTTATATCACTACTTTGGTTAATGTTTTTCTTAACGATATTTTTGTATTACTTTTTATTTACTAGAAGTAGTTTTAGATTATACATGAGGTTAAAGTTGTAATTTTACGTTATTTAGATTTTTCATTCAGCATGTTAACAAACGCTATATTTTTATTCAGAAGCTAGTTCATACAGAGCATGTGAATCATTCAGACCGACAAATGATTCAGCGCTAAATCACTTTGTTTTGTCAAACAGCCCCTTAGTTAGTGGAGCTGGACTGTTATATCTGCCTAGAATGCTAGAGGCATTTGGTGTACGAGACATGGAGAATGATCTATACGGATCATGAACGTCTCCAACACATATTCAATCATCTAGATTGAACATTTGGCAAAGGTGAGGGGTGGAGTTAAGTGATGAAAGAAAAATATGCAAGGCCAAGTACCATCTGGGAAAGGCAAGCATGGTTGATGGGACATGGAATAAGAAGAATGAAGTGAAGCTGAGACGAACTTGAACTATATGGATGACGTATTAGGGTGGTTTGGATGAAGGATGTAGGTTGCACGAGTTGAGTTGTCTAAAGCAGAGAACGCGTCAACATGTATGTTGCGTGGCTTGGACAACCATATGGACTAAAGGGAGTTGATGAACATGATTGGATATGAGTATATCCAGCTAACTAGAAAAGGATAGGCAAGTGAGATATTTATACAACCTTAGGTGTTACACTGAGGGCATGGGTGATTGACTTAGAGGTAGTTCAGAAACTCGTTAGCGATAGCTGAGTTTTCATATAATGATAGTTATCGTACTAGAAGTCGATAAATGCCATTTGAGGCACTATATGAAAGGATAGGGTGAGTTGTCCCTAATGTGGACTAGAATTGGTAAAAGAGGCTATTAATGTGGTAATGGTGTTTGTGGACAGAATGAGAGCAACAAGGGATGCTATGTAGAAAAGGAGGAAACCACTAGAGTTAGTGACAAAGTTGTGTATGAAGTTTCACCCATAGTAACGGGGTGGTATGTTTTGGTAAAATGGAAGAGTTGACGTAGAGTTTTGGAGGTCCATTTATGATCTTTGGAAAGATCGGACCAGTAGCATATGAGCATAGAATTACCTGGGGAAAATAAGTTGTATACATGATACATTTCATGTATTGGGATTGGTAAAGGTTGTTTGAGAATGCATTTTGCCTGTACGGTTTTCGGGACTTGTGTTAATAAGAGTCTTTGTTTTATCAAAGAGTCATTTGTGAGATTTATTGACTGTGAGGTCAAGAGTTTGGCAATAAATTTAAATATTGTTGGTTAGTATATGTGGTAATTTGAGAATTGAACTAAAGTTCACATGGAAATGAGAGGAGTTCGTTTAGAACAAGTATCCTCGTGTGATTTGTTGTTTGTGTGTTTGATCCTAAGGAGTAAATCTCGGGACGATATTTCTATTAGGAGGGAGTGATGTGACAACCGTGGTTTTGAGGTTCGTCACTTGGTCTTATTTTTAGGTTATTTTATGTGTGATTACTTGATTTGTGTGTTTACGTGTTTATTTTGTGTGAACGAGGTTGGTGTGGTTATCGTTTATGAGTATAGAGTACTCATAAGTAAATCGAGGAACGGTTATTTCATGTTCATGAGCTCACATTTTGTGACTATGAAATGAAATGGTGATATTTTGGTGTTTACGTATACGTATAAGTATTATAGTAATAGTATATTTTTTTAGGATTTACGGTTTAGCTTTTGGAGGTCTCGGATGAGGTAATTAGTCATATGAATATTTTTCGGGATGGTTTTAAGTCATTTATGACTTAGTTATAAAGTTTATTTCAAAATTTGAGATTTTTTTTAAAAGTGTATATTTTACGACTTTTACGGTAAAACGCGTAAAAATTGACTAGTTTTACGGTTTTGAGGTTTTGGAGGTTTTAGGAGCTGAAATAAATTAAGGTAAATTAAGGTATTGTTAATAACATAATATTAAACAATAAAAATAAAAAAAAAACGAAATTTAATGGATATGGAAAGGGTATAGACGGTTGGAAAAGAAAAAAAAAAGAAAAGAAAAGGGGAAAAAAGAGAAAAAGGGAACCGGGCTTTTGTATTTGGGCTAGGACTGGTTAGGATTAATTATATAAGGTTTTTATTTATCAAAACACTTCATAAAATCCCTGGAGATCAACAAGGAGTCGAAATATACAAGGGAGGAATTAGGGTTTTCATAAAAATCTTGGTTTTTCATAAATCAAAGGTAAATCTTTATAACTCTTTTTAATTAAATTGTTTTTATGTTTTCTTTAATCATCTTATGATGGATTTAGGTTAGGGTTTATTATAAAAACATTAAATTAATATTATATTAATCATAACATGATGATTACATAAATTAGGGCTTGTAATTAGAGGGATTAGGGTTAATTAATGAGGTTGATTTTGTTAAACCCGTTTTTAAAAACTGGGCAGAATTTTGGGTCATTGTTTTGATCATATCTAGAGTTCTAGGTACATTCAAGATGCGATCAAACTAGCCCTGGATAGGTAATTGAGTTGGCTTTCTAAATCAAGAAACGAGAACTAAATTGGAGGTCGGGAAGTGGGTCAAAAGCAGGTTACAACAGTCGAAGGTCAAAGCAGTTTTGAATTCAGCCTGTTTTCTTTTTAAGTTTTGGGTTGTTTGGGGCACTTAGGGTTGCATTGGGATCTTCTCACGAACGTGAGAGATGGTTTATATATTGTAGTTAATATCTGCACTTGGGCTAAGGTGGTGGTTTAGGGTAAGAACCCTTAATGGTAACAAACCTTTAGTACGTTTAAAATCAGGAAATCTGGAATGACGAAAGTAGATATATATATATATCGGGGCCTTAACAGTAGCTTTAAGGTTAGGTCAAGTGGGAGGTGTTAGCCAACATATGTAAGGGTGTGAATATTCCTTTTACAGAAACCATGGGTAGGTTTAAGTGGGCGTTTGACCTAAAGTTTTGAGACCTAAAAACTGGGACTGTTTTGGGTAAAATACGAACGGGTTAGTTATTAAACTTAACCAAGTTAAGGACTTGTTAAGGAAGGGTAATGGGGTAATTAGAACTTATTAATGAGGTAAATATGTGAGAATGGGTTAGATGTCCATCATAGGTTAATGAGCCATCTTAGTGATTGGTTCGTTTATTGATTTCGTGTTTTTGGTTTGTTAGCTTGTTGCTAGTGCAAGGACGTGTGAAGGAGCTATCAGGTGAGTGTTCATAGTCCCATGTTTATTTTTGTTTTTGACTTCCAGATGGGATGGAAGAGACACTGTGTTGAGTTGTTTCTAAATTGTTGCTGTGAATGTTTTATGGTTGTGATGGACTTGTGTGTACACTTATGTGATTAACTGCTATGCAATTTTTGATATGTTATTGTGGTTTGACAAGGTAGTGGCCTTGTGGTTTGACAAGGTAGTGGCCTTGTGGTTTGACAAGGTAGTGGCCTTGTGGTTTGCCAAGGTAGTGGCCTTGGGATAGGTACATAGGGTGATCATCTAAGGTACCATGGTGTTGTTTGGCAAGGTAGGAGCCTTGGATTGGTTTGGTATGATTGGTCTTGATTGATAGTTGTTAATACATAATTGTAACACATTGTCCATATGTTCTTTTGTTGATGATTGTTATTCACAGCTTGTAACCGATTTAGCGTTGGAGTCTAAACCTATGACTCTCACCAACTTTATGTTGACGTGTTTTAGTGTCTCTTTCAGGTGAGAATGTGGTTAAGCTTGAGGATAGAAGTGGCTAGACTTGGATGCCTTAGGATTGCATATAGAAGGAGATCCCCGTTCCTTCTTAGCTTTGTTTGTTCAGTTATCTAGTGATACTGTTGGCACCTATATGTTTGTTTGTTTGTGTTATTTGTTTGTCTTGAGTAAGAGGTAGGATTGTTACCTACTTACCTAGACTCCTGCATTGTTGAGATATTGTCATGACATTTGCGTCACCATTTTATGACATTTCTTATATCATTTAGTTATCTCTATAGACACGCTATTGTTGTGATGATATCCATACATCGTGCCCCATATTCCGCCATGGTGGGGTGTGACAAAACCGAACACCAAGGATTTATAGTGGTTCGGCAACGAAGCTCACTCCTCGTTCCTACTCCACTCCTCGAGTACTCCTTACTCGAGAGTTCACTACACAACAAGCTCCTTATGGTGGAGAAAACCGTACATGTCGCTTAACCAATTTCCTATTCTAAGCTAAAAGTCGAGCCCTAATCGTAGCTATGACCAATCTACACAACTATACTTAGTACATACACAACTTCCAAATAGACACAACTACTTGGATCTTCACAACTATGACACAACTACAAGTGTATAAAATTAGATCTTCAATGGATCTTTGGTGGTGGACTCAACACTTCACTAGGATAGTGTTCTTCTCTTTTCACTTGGAGAGGAAGGTATGAAAGAACAAGATTCACTTCTTAAACAAGTAATAATCAAACAAATGATCAAAGATTTGAGTGATTAAAGAAGGGGTTTGAATTTGGAAATAAATGTGCAAAAGAGGTGAGGTGAAAAGCTGAGAATGGTCCACTATTTATAGGACAAAGGAGCCAACGGCTATATCTGCCCGCGGTACCTTATCTTAGCCCGCGGTACCTTATCGATAAGGTACCGCCTAGGCGCTAAGGTACCGCCAGACTAGACTCCGCTCCTTTTTGTCCTTTAGTGGTAGAGGTCTTATCTGGATATAAAAAATATCCTGAAAGGATATTCTTAACCAAATAAGAATATGCCATTTTCAAATTTCAAATAGTTAATTTAATAAAACATTATCTTTAAAAGAAAGTTTAATAAAAACTTGTCACACTTAATAAAAAGTGAGTTTTAAGAAAAGATTAAATCACTTGATCACTTGATTAAGGTTAGTACTTGTGTATCCATACCTTAAGTGAAAATGGGTAAAATGAAAAATACTTGAACTCAAGAATTCGTTTTTCGTTGTTTTCGTAAATGCTTGTTTTTACATATTGTCGTAATCAAAACTAAGCGAGACCGAAAAATGCAAGTAACGTTTTTAGTCATTATTGCATTAACAATCCCCTTAATGTCGGATAACTTCCACGCAATTGCCCCTTTGTGATCCTTTAGAACGTCGACAAGTGCGGTTTTTTCATCATCCGAAAGTTCTTTCGCAATAATAACCGACAACTTGTCGCCCTCCTCCAAAAAGACATATTCGAGATGAGGAGGTAAATCTTTCAACTCGAGGATAGGTGGTTCCTCAATTGAATATTTGGGCTCGATACTCATAACCTCCTCGGGTGGAGGAAATGGGAAATCGTTAAGAAAATCCTTGATAATCGAGAAGTCCTCATCACTGTCGAGGTCTTTGTCACAAGTACGTGGAACATCGAATTCTTCCAACGTAAAACCACCACCTTCAAATGGAGTGAAGGTTGGTGTCGAGTTATCAAAAATGGGATCTAACATAGTGGGATTGCCACTATTTTCATCATCACCAAAACCTAGAACTTCTTGTGAAAATTCCTCGCAAACAACGTCAATCATATCAACGAGGTTTATGGTTGCAACGAAATAAACATGAGAAATTTGAGAGTTTTGAGTTGCGTTTATAACAAGTTCCTCGTCGTTGAAACGTAAGGTGATCTTTCTAGCATGAACATCAATCAAAGCCATAGGCGTATCTAAAAACGAACGACCTAAAATGAGAGGAACTTGAGGATCCGTGGGAATATCGACAACGATAAAGTCTACCGGATAATAGAACTTTCCCACTTTCACAAAAACTTCTTCCGCTAATCTACATGCGGGAATCGTGGAATGGTCGGCCAACTCGATAGACATTAGTGAAGGAGTAAGATTAGGAAGACTGAGCGACTTGAAGATTGCAAGTGGCATCAAGTTAATGCTAGCACCAAGATCGGCCAGGGCATATCATTCTTCCATATCTTGGATTGTACAAGGGATCAAGAATTTACCGGGATCACCGACTTTTTGAGGTATGCGATTAAGATAAACCGATGAATAACTAGACAATTGTTGCAATTTCTCCTTGTTGTTCAACATACTCTTAAAGTTAGCGGCAAATCAAGGCATCATGACCAAAGCATCGGCAAAACTCACATTAAAGTGCAAATCACGAAACATTTTCATAAAAAGCTCAAATTGGTAATTATCGCACTCTTGACGTTTCTCCTTCCTAAGTCTCGATGGATAGGGCAAAGGTGGTGTGGGTTGAGGCATAGGCATAGCTTTTGGAATCTCGGGTTCCAAATGTGGTAATGGGTCAACCGTAGGTGTGGCATGAGCGGTACTTCGTGGGATTTGGACATGCTCCTTTTCGACCACCACCTCGGGTTCTTACTCAATTGCATCCTCCGTAGGAGAAAATGGTTGAGGAGTCGGTTCCTTAAGTGTCTTACCACTACGTGTGGTAATCACTTTCATCTCTCCCTTAGGGTTCGATATGGTGTTACTAGGAAGACTACTCGAAGACGGTTTGCACATAATTGCCTCAAACATGGATGAAATTTTGTCCTCAAACATGGATTGCCTCTTCTCGGCCTTAATCATTTCTTGCTTAATTTCATGTTGCCCTTGTTCCATTTTTTGTTGGTTTTGTTGTAACCTAGTTACATTTCCTTCCGTTTTGTTTGTATGGATTTTAAGCTCATTTGCTAACTCATTTTTCAACTCCTCCTTTAAGTCGTTCTTAAACTCGGATCTTAGGCTAATGATTTCTCTTTGAATGTTGTCAAACCTAGCATCGTTTCCATTAGCGTATTCAACAAATTCATTTGGAAGATCTTTCAAAGTTTGCAAACCCTTGTTGTTTTGAAAAACACTTTGATTTTTGTTTGAAACTTGATTATTAGCCCCTTGATTCCCATAGTTTCCTTTGTAATTGTTTTTGAAACCAACTTGATTGTTTCGATAGTTGTTGTTAGCATTTTGATTTGAAGCAAAACCCGGCGGAGTCAATTGATTAGAGCGGGTAACTTGACCATTTTGGTTGTAAGTTCCCGTGGCCGCGTAGGCACTCAAAGTGTTACCACCGTTGGTAATGCACTCGGAGAAATCATGACCTCCACCACAATACATACATGAAGCCTCAACCGCTTTAGCCGTAGCGGGAGCACTTTGTTCTCCATATTTGAATTCAATCAAAAGTCCTTTAAGCTTATCAAAGATTTTGTTTTCCAAGTTCGCCTCAATTTGGCAAGCATCGATGGTATTAGACAAAGAAGGTGAAGCCGAAGACGAAGCCTTACGAACACTTGACGTGCTACGAGGACTATGCACCTTAAATCTATTCTCAATTATCACTAAAGCTTCCTCAACCGTTTTACACAAAAATTTACCACCCGCGGTGGCATTTAGATAATCCCTTTCATGATCATTAAGTCCATTGTAAAACGTGTCAATTTGATGCAAGTCGGAAAAACCGTGATGATGACACTCATGTAACATTTCCTTAAACCTATTCCAAGCCGTTGAAAAACTCTCATTAAATTCTTGTGAAAATTTTGAAATCTCGTTTTTCAAATGCGTAGTCTTAGAGGGAGGAAAAAATTGGTTCACAAATTTTGAAACGAGATCCTTCCACGTCAATATAGAATTGGGTGGCTCTTTCTCTAACCAAATTTTAGCGGGCCCCGCTAAGGAATACGGAAAAAGCATCATCTTAATCGAGTCATTAGCAACATCCTTAAATTTGCAAGTGGCGGTAGGACGATTGAATTGGCGGATATGGTTGTGCGGGTTGTCCTTTTCATCACCACGGAATTTGTTGTTTTGGATCATCAACAACAAACCCGTTTTCACTTCAAAATTCTCCGCAAGGATAGCGGGAATTACAATAGCCTCTCCATAACCCTCGGTGGGTGCTTGAAGTAACTCTATCATAGTTCGATTCTCCATGGTTGGTTCCTCTCTTATGATAGGTTCGTCAATAGGAGACTCCTCACTAGAAAGATTAGGAGTGGGTGTTGACTCCTTTCGGTTTCTTCGTTTACGTGCACGTCTTGCTTGGTTGCGGGTTTGCATAAACGTCACGTACAACGAGGGGATGAACAAAGAAGATTCTTTTTGGTGTTTTGTATTTTTCCAAATTTTTTGTGGTTTTTAATTGTTTTTCCTTTTTTTTTGGATTTTTATAAATGTATTAAGTAGACCAAAATCTACAAATCTCCTCCTTAATCAAATCTCTTGATTAAAGAAGCCTCAAGGAATGAAAACGATCACGTGAAGTGAACGCCTTCGATGACTTTAGAACGTTGGTGGAACACCAAAACGTTCAAGAGGGTTTAATCAAATGAAACCAAGAAATTATAAATGATACTTAATAATACTTTGGGCGGCAAAACCCTCGATTAGCCTTCAATCTCAAAATACTCACAAGCAAGCGGGGAAACGAGGCGGCGCGAAGCACTTAAGGGGCTTTTTTTTTCTTAGGGTATATTTTATAATACCCGCCTTATACCCACCTTATAGTTTGTATTTTCAAAATCGAGCTTCACGAAAGTATTTATCTATTTTAGCCTTTTCTTTCTTGTTTGAGATTCGAATACAATGATTGGGTAATGACCTCCCAAGTCAAGGTTGTGTTTTCACACTTTTGGAGTACTTGTGAATTTATTGTTCTACGTATATAATATATTAATAATATTCACACAAAAAACAAAAAACCGATAATACGTATTAGTAGAGTGCTACTAATACAAATAGATATTATGGCTATATATAAAAACAATAATTGCCAAATCAAAACACAACACGCCTCCCCGGCAGCGGTGCCAAAATTGATGTAGTAGTTTTCACACCTCTTTAGGTAAAGAGAGCAAAATAGGGAAAGTATTAAGTGTCGGTTTAGGAAATCCAAACACTAATGACCAATGTGGTTCAAGTTCGTTTCCCAAGGAGGAAAGTGCGTTGTGTTAAGAGATGATTAATGATGTGATTATGATTATGAGAAATGAAAATAGAAATGAGATTAGAAGAGAATGACGGTTACGATGACGAATTACACTAAAACGATTAGTCGTACATGTAAAACCGTAAAAAGTAGCAAAATTAAAAATTTATCCTAAAAATTCCTAGAAAATTGCAATAAATCCTAAATAATGTAATTAGAGTTTACAAAAAATCAAAAATCACTCAAACCTTTTATTTAATTAAATAATAATTTTATAATGCTAATTAAAGCCCAAAAAATCAATTTAATTAACAAAAAGCCCAAAATGAGATTTTTTTCAATTGTAAACCTCTAAAATGACTTAACTAAATTTAAATCTATTTTTGAAAATTTTAAAATTAATAAAAACTATTTAAAAACAATTTAAAACAATTTAAAATTAAAATAATTATAAAAATTAATCCAAGGACAATAAAAATATTCTAAAAATTGTAAAATTCCAACTTAATGTATTTAACCTAAGAAAAATATAAAAACTTGAAAAGTCTAAATTTTTATTTTTAATAATAAAATAATAATAAAAATCCAAAATTTATAAAAAATTCTAAAAAGTTGCAAACTAGCTTATTTTAACCTAATAAACACAAAAATAAAGTTGAAATTACCTAAATACCCCTATTGGGCCTAGAATGGGCCAAAAGTTCAAACAGTTAGCTTAATGGGCTTATTAAGGCCCAATAAGAAAAATGTTGTCCAAATAAGCCAAAAAACTCCTATCTGACTCAAAATTTGATTTTAAACACAAAACTCTGAAGGCCCAAAAGCTAAAAATGAGTATAAGCTAGCTTATTTCAAAGCAACTTATTCTTAATGGGCTTTTTGGCCCATTAAGCTATAAGCTGATGCCATAAGCTCAAATTAGACACACAAGCTTCTTTTGAGTTACTTAAGAGTTCTGTAAAAAGAAATTTGAAATAAGCACAAGTAATAAGCCTGAAAAAGCAATAAGCTGTCTTCACAAAACGACAAAATAGTCGTTTTCGAGTTCTAGGCCACCCAAGAGCTGATTCAAGTTTCAAAAGCTTTTAAATGACTTAACTAAGCTTAATCAACAAAATTTTTTTCAATAAGTACACTCAATAAGCTGGAATAAGCAAATAAGCACTTAATTAAAAGTCAACTTTATGAGTTTTCTAGCAAAAAGTCAAAGTCAAGGTCTGATAAGCTCTAGTTCAAACAAATGGGTCAAATGAGGAAGATTGATCACAAAAAGTAAGATGTTGCAGGTATGGATAAGCCAATATGGCTTATTAATAAGTTGAAAGCAAAATTACACTAGCAGGGGCTAGTTTTGGTGTCTGAGCAGTGGAAACTTTTTCCATTGTTTGACTTAATTGACTATTTGTCTTTAGTGACTTTTTTGTGGATTCAAGTTTCACAAAGGCATCCAAATGATCAGTTAATCATAAGGAGTCAATAACAATCACAAAAACACAATCACAATCAGCCAATTAGTACAGTTAATTCAAAACATCACCAGATCTAGCCCAGACATGAACAAATAAGAAGTTATGGTTCAATAAGCACTTATAGCACAATTCAGCCAGCCAAACTTCACCAAATGCACACAAAAGCTATAATTAACTTAAATGAACAAGTTTAAACAGGTTTCATGCAATGATTCAAAGTCTAGATCAGGATTCAAGCATAATAAAGTTACTAATGACTACCCAAGCCCAATCAAACACATTAACAAGTATAACATGCAGTATCAAGCAAGATTAGACCACAAATTCAGCAAGAACACAAGTAGCACACAAAATCACCAAAAATCAAGCTTTTAAGAAGATTTTGGGTAGAATGGTGCAAACCTCATGGATGTACATCCACACCCACGAATTTTGAGCTAATGTGCTAGCAAGAACAAGCACAAGCTTCTACACAAACTCCTGCTAAGATTCAACAAGGTTAGAAGCAAAATATCAAAATCAGAAAAATGAAAAATCCTTGATTGATGCAACCTTAGTTACCCACACTTGATTATCCCCAAGTTATAAACTTCACAACACCTTGATATCACAATATCAGGACGCTATGATCAGCTTTATATCCTAAGAATTCCAAGGTTTGAACAAGACTTAGCAAAATATCAAGATTATAGGAAAATATGCAAACTTTTGCACACTCCTTTGAAAACAAGTTTTAGGATTCAAGAACAGTTAACAAGCAACAATAATAAGCAGATATAATGATTGGCACTTGAGTTTTCTTCACAATTTCAAACACATTTCATTAAACTGAATATATGATTTACAGAAAAGTGAACAAGGAAAATTCAAGAGCAAAAAAAAATGTTGTATCCTAAGGCCTATAAATAGGCTTACAAGTGAACTAGAAAAGCTGAAAAACGTGAAACCCTAGCTAATGAAGTTCCAGTTATGCCCTTGAGGGTTTGAACAATCTTGAGAATCATGTGAATTTTCTTGGCGTTTTGTTGTAGTTGGCAAGGTGTGATTGCATCCAAGGGCTTGTAACAAGCTTAAAAAGTAAGCTTCAATGTGGATGGTTGGATGGCTATCCAAGTTTTGGCAGTTTGCACAAGAGTGTAGTAGGGGAATCTCATGTGGGGTTGATGGGTGATGTGGCAAGTTATTTGTGAGTTGGGTTATGATTACAGGGTCATTAATCACTAATCTGGAGCAGTTGGTGGTTTAATTATAAGTAATTAACAAAACCCCAAATCGTGTTCCTTAGGGAATAGTGCCATGTTTAATCTGGTTTTGTGTTTGAAAAACATGTTAAGCGCCAAATAATTAAACTAATCAGGTTAGTTTAATTAGTTGTGAGTGGGATGGTGATGTGGCCAAAAGGTGAGTTCTGATCGGTGGGTTTTTGATAGTAGGGCACGTGTCATGTGGAGAGTGATCTAGGTAAGTATTGTGTCTGCCCATTTAAGCCCCTTACTTCTCCTTCTCTTGTCATTTTCAAATAAACTAGAAAGAATCCGTTTTCCTTTGTAATTGAAGTTTCCAACTTCACACTTTTGCCCCAAATACTTTTCCAAAGTATTTTCAGGGGTATTTCTTGCCAATTCTTGATTCTTGAAGGGCTGTTTTGGCATTTTCTTCATTGATAATGGTCTTGACTTGTATGGTTGACTTCTTGGAGGACTTAATTTGCCAAGTCATGATTTATGAGGGACCATTTTTGCCATTTCTTCAAAGTCAAGGGTCCTTTTGGTAATTTTGACATTTTTAAAGGACCAAACTTGTAATTTCTTGTAACTTGAAGTCCTTCATGGTAGGTTTGACTTTGAGGAGGACTAATATTGACAATTTAGTTTTGTTGAGGGACTAAATTTGCCAATTCTTCATAGTGGAGGGTCCTTTTTGTAATTTTGACAAACTTTAGGGACCAATCTTGTAATTATGAAGATACAAGGGTATAAAGTGTCAATTATTCAATATTAGAGGACCCTTCTTGCATAATCTTCACATCTTCAAGGGTTTTCTTTGGAAAATCTTCATTAGGGCTTGGTTCAATGTGCGGCTTCGTTTCCCGTGTTCGTTTTTTTGCATGATTCTTGTGATTTTTTGTCATTTTCTCAATATCCGTACCTAAAATACACAAGCAACAAACACAAGCATATATTTGGCCATTTTCATGATATTTAATGCATTTAAAGCCCTTTTTGGACGATGAGACTATGTATAAAAGCAGTCTCATCACACAACGTCGAATAATTTGATCCGCACAAGTCCGAAATAGGTAAGGGGCGTTCCAAAAGTAGAACTTGACGTCACGAAAGAATTTTTTTTTTGTTGAGTCTTCACACCCTTAATGATGAAGTTGCCTGCATGGTAATTTGCTATGTCCGCAAACCATGGGGTGGATGATTCTTTCTTAGAGTTCACTACACCAAGTGTTTCGAGAGGAAACGTTTCGATGATTTCCTTGTTCTCGTACACACTTTGGTGAGGATCTTCCAAGCGAGAAAAATGACCGGCCGCTAGATTCTCGGCTCCTTTTTTGTCAAGTATTGTGACATCAACTTCTTGTAGGAGGAGAATCCAACGAAGCAATCTCGGCTTTGCATCTTGCTTAGCCAAGAGGAACCTGATTGCCGAATGATCCGTATACACTATGCATTTAGTCAAGACGAGATAAGGTCGCAATTTCTCAAAGGCATACACCACGACAAGGAATTCCTTTTCCGTTGTGGTATACTTAAGTTGAGCCTCGGTCATCGTCTTGCTAGCATAGTGAATAGGCAAGAAATGTTTTTCATAACGTTTCCCCAATACGGCCCCAATAGCGTAATCACTTGCATCACACATTAGTTCAAAGGGGAGGTTCCAATTGGGAGCAACAAGAATGGGAGCTTCGGTAAGTTTCCTCTTAAGGATTTCAAAGGCTCGTACACAATCTTTGTTAAAGACAAAAGGAGCATCTTTTTCGAGGAGGTGTGTAATGGGTCGAGATATCTTTGAAAAATCCTTGATTCATCGACGATAAAAGCCCGCGTGGCCTAGGAAACTCCTAACTTCCTTGACGGTTTTGGGATGAGGTAATTTGGCGATGACGTCAATTTTTAGCTTTGTCTACCTCAATCCCCGCTTTCGAAACCTTGTGCCCTAAGACGATTCCTTCTTTAACCATAAAATGACACTTTTCCCAATTGAGCACAAGGTTGGTTTCCTCACAATGTTTCAACATATGTTTCAAATTTACTAGACACGAAGTGACCGAACTACCAAACACAGAAAAATCATCCATAAAGACTTCCATCGTCTTCTCGATCATGTCATGAAAAATAGCCAACATGCACCTTTGAAAGGTTCCCGGTGCATTGCAAAGTTCGAATGGCATTATAGGATAGGCAAACGTTCCATATAGACACGTAAACGTGGTTTTTTCTTGATCACGAGGATCGATGGGAATTTGGAAGTAACCGGAAAAACCATCTAAAAAGCAATAGAAATCGTTTTCGGCAAGACGCTCCAACATTTGGTCCATGAAGGGCAAGGGAAAATGGTATTTACGAGTGGCGTCATTCAACTTACGATAGTCGATACACACCCTCCAACCGGTCACGAGTCGAGTTGGAATTAACTCGTTGTCATCGTTTGGCACAACGATCATTCCTCCCTTTTTAGGGACACAATGAATGGGACTTATCCAAGGGCTATCAGAAATAGGGTAAATCATTCGCGCGTCAAGGAGTTTTACAACTTCCTTTTTGATGACGTCGTGAATTTTGAGGTTCACCCTCCTTTGGCATTGGGTTGCGGGTTTGTAGTCCTCCTCCATTAAGATTTTGTGGGTACAAAACTTAGGGCCGAACCCCTTAATGTCAGATAATTTCCACGCAATTTCCCCTTTGTGGTCCTTCAAGACATCGATAAGTGAGATTTTTTCATCATCCGAAAGATCTTTCGCAATAATAACCGGCAACTTATCGTCTCCTTCCAAGAATATGTATTCATGATGAGGAGGAAGATCTTTCAACTCGAGGATTGGTTGTTCCTCGATTGAAGATTTGGGTTCGATACTCATAACCTCCATCGACGGAGGAAATGGGAAATCGTTAAGAATATCCTTGATAATCGAGAAGTCCTCATCGTTGTCGAGGTCTTCGTTACAAGTAGGAGGAACATTAAATTCTTCCAACATAAAACCACCTCCTTCAAATAGAGTGAAGGATGGTGTCGAATTATCAAGAATAGGATCGAGCATAGTGGGATTGCCACTATTTTCTTCATCACCAAAACCTAAAAATTCCTGTGAAAATTCCTCGCAAATGACATCGATCATATCAACATGGTTTATAGTCGCGACGGAATAAACATGAGAAAGTTGAGAGTTTTGAGTTGCGTTTATAACAAGTTCATCGTCGTTGAAACGTAAGGTGATTTTCCTTGCATGCACATCAATCAACGCCATTGGCGTATCCACAAACGAACGACCTAAAATAAGAGGAACTTGAGTATCCGTGGGAATATCGATTACGATAAAGTCTACCGGATAATAGAACTTTCCCACTTTCACAAAAACCTCTTCGGCCAATCCACATGCGGGAATCGTAGAATGATCAGCCATTTCGATAGACATTAGTGAAGGAGTAAGATTAGGAAGATTGAGCGACTTGAAGATTGAAAGAGGCATCAAATTAATACTAGCACCAAGATCGGCCAAGGCGTAGCATTCTTCCATATCTTGAATAGCACATGGAATCAAAAATTTACCGGGATCAACGACTTTTTGCAGTATGCGGTTAAGATAAACCGATGAACAACTAGACAATTGTTGCAATTTCTCCTTGTTGTTTAACATACTCTTAAAGTTGGCAGCAAATCGAGGCATCATGACTAAAGCGTCGGCAAAACTTATGTTAAAATGCAAATCACGAAACATTTTCATAAAAAGCTCAAATTGGTAATTTTCACGCTCTTGCAATTTCTCTTTACGAAGTATCGATGGGTAAGGCAAGGGTGTTGTGGGTCGGGGCATAGGCATAGCCTTTGGAATCTCGGGTTCCAATGATGGTAATGGGTCAACCGTAGGTGTGGTTTGAGCGGTACTTCGTGGGATTGGGATATGCTCCTCTTCGACCACCACCTCGGGTTCTTCCTCAATTTCCTCCACCGTAGGAGTAATTGGTTGAGGAGTCGGTTCCTTAAAGGTCTTACCACTATGTGTGGTAATCACTTTCATCTCTCCCTTAGGATTAGACACGGTGTTACTAGGAAGACCACTCGAAGAAGACGGCTTACACATTATAGCCTCAAACATAATTGAAATTTTATCCTCAAACATAGATTGCCTTTTATCCGCCTTAAGCATCTCTTGTGTAATCTCATGTTGGCCTTGTTCCATCTTTTGTTGGTTTTGTTGTAACCTTTGCACATTACTCTCCTTTTTGTTTGCATGAGTCTTAAGTTCATTTGCAAGCTCGTTTTCAACTCATTTTTCAAATCATTCTTAAACTCGAATTTTAGGCTAATTATCTCCCTTTGTATGTTATCAAACCTAGCATCATTACCATTTGCATATTCAACAAATCCATTTGGAAGTTCTTTCAAGTTTTCAAACCTTTGTTGTTGTTTTGAAAATCACGGTTTTGATTTTTGTTTTGCACTTGATTATTAGCCCCTTGATTCCCATAGTTGTTACCCTTATAATTGTTCCTTTGATTTCCTTGGTAACCAACTTGATTGTTTCGATAATTGTTAACATTTTGATTTGGTGCAAAATCCGGTGGAGTCAATTGATTAGTGCGGGTAACTTGACCGTTTTGGTTATAAGTTCCCGTGACCGCGTAGGCACTCGAAGTGTTACCACCGTTGGTAATGCACTCGGAGAAATCATGACCTCCACCACAATACATACAAGAAACCTCAACCGCTTTAGCCGTAGCGGGAGTGGGTTGTTCACCAACTTTAAACTCAATTAACAATCCTTTAAGCTTATCAAAAATATTGTTTTCCAAATTTGCCTCGATTTTGCAAGCATCGATGGTATGTGACAATGAAGGCGAAGGCGAAGATGAAGTCTTATGAACACTCGATGTGATACGAGGACTATAGACCTTAGACCTATTTTCAATAATCAACAATGCTTCCTCGACCGTTTTACACAAAAAATTACCACCCGCGACGGCATTAAGATAATCACGCTCATGATCGTTCAAGCCATTGTAAAACGTGTCAATTTGATGCATGTCGGAAAAACCGTGATAAGGAAATTCATGTAACATTTCCTTAAACCTATTCCAAGCCTTCGAAAAACTCTCATTATACTCTTGTGAAAATTTTGAAATCTCGTTCTTCAAATGCGTAGTCTCAGAGGGCGGGAAAAATTGGTTCACGAACTTCGAAACGAGATCCTTCCACGTCAATATAGAATTGGGTGGCTCTTTCTCTAACAAAATTTTAGCGGGCCCCGCTAAGGAATACGGAGAAAGAATCATCTTAATCGATTCGTTCGAGACGTCCTTAAACTTGCAAGTGGCGGTAAGACGATTGAATTGGCAGATATGGTTGTGAGGGTTGTCCTTTTCGTCACCACGAAATTTGTTGTTTTGAATCATGGACAAAAAACCCGTCTTAACTTCGAAATTCTACGCAAGGATTGCGGGAATCACAATATCCTCTCCATAACCCTCGGTGGGTGCTTGAAGTAACTCCATCATAGTACGATTAGCCATGGTTGCTTCTTGTTCTACGATGGGTTCGTCAATAGGAGACTCTTCACTAGAAGGCGTTCCTTCCTTTCGGTTTCTATGTTTACGTGCACGTCTTGCATGGTTGCGAGTTTGCATAAACGTCACGTACAACGTGGGGATGAGCAAAGAAGATTCTTCTGGGTGTTTTTACTTTTTTAATTTTTTTTGCGTTTTTGATTGTTTTTTACTTTTTTTGGATTTTGGTGATGTATTACGTAGACACAAATCTACAAATCTCTCCTCAAATCAAATCTCTCGATTAAAGGAGCCTCAAGGAATGAAAATGATCACGTGAAGTGAACGCCTTCGATGACTTTAGAACGTTGGTGGAACACCAAAACGTTCAAGAGGGTTTAATCTTTGAAACCAAGAAAGTATATAGATACGTAGATAATACTTTGGTTGGCAAACCCTCGATTAGCCCATTTTCTCTTAACACGCACAAGCAAGCGGGGGAAACGAGGCGGCGCTAAGCACTTAAGAGCCTTTTTCCCTTAGGTCGTGAAATACAACCGCCTTATACCCACCTTATAGTTTGTGTTAATTAAAATCAAGCTTCTCGAAAGTAATTATCTATTTTCCCTTTTTTCTTTGTTTGAGATTCGAATACAATGATTGAGTGATGAAATCCCAAATCAAGGTTGTGTTTTCATACTATTGGAGTACTTGTGAATTTATTATGATATGTATACAATATAGTAATATTTCACAAAAACGAAAACAGATAATACGTGTGCTTAGAGTTCTAAAGCACACAATTACTATTTATGGTTAATATAAAAACAAAATTTGTTCAAATCAAAACATAACACGCCTCCCCGGTAGCGGCGCCAAAATGATAGTTGTAATTTTACACTTGTTTAGGAAAACGAGGTAATTAGGGTAATTACGACGGATTAGGAAAACCGTGCACAAATGACCTAAAGGTGAGTTCGTTCTCAAGGAGGCTTGTGTGTTATGTGTTAAGACTTGATTAAATGTTTGTGATTATTATTATGAAGTAAGAAAAGAGAAAAGGATGACAGTTACGATTAAAATTAAACTAAGACGAAAGTCGTAAACGTAAAACCGTAAAACGTGACGAAATTTAAAAATTATCCTAAAAATTCCTAGAAAATTACAATAAATCCTAAAATATGCAGTTAGAGTTTACAAAAAATCAAAACTCACTCAAACCTTTTATTTAATTAAATAGTAAATTTTAATGCTAATTAAAGCCCAAAAAATCAAATTAATTAACAAAAAGCCCAAAATGAGATTTTTCAATTTGTAAACCTATAAAATAACTTAATTAAACTAAAAACTATTTTTGAAAAATTTAATACTAATTAAAACTATTTAAGAATGATTAAAAACTATTAACATATTAAAATAATCCTAAAAATTAATTAAATGACAAGAAAATTAATCTAAAAGTTTTAAAAATCCTAACATAATGTATTTGACCTAAGAAAAATGAAAAAGTTGCAAAAATCCTAAAAGAAGTTTTTAATAATAAAATAATACTCCCTCCGTCCCATAATAATAGTCCACCGACAAAAAACACGCAGTTTCATAAAAACATCACTTTTCAGGTTTCTCTCTCTTACTTTTTACACAATTATAACTATACCCTTAACCAATTAATTTACAACTTCTTTATTATTTGTAATAATACCTTAAAGTAAGGGTAATATTGTAAACTTGATCTACATTTTTTTATCTATTTTTGGACTGGACTATTAATATGGGACGTGCAAAAATAGTAAGATGGAATGTTACTATGGGCCGGAGGGAGTAATAAAATATTAATAAAAATTCAAAATATATAAAAAATTCTAAAAACTTGCAAACTAGTTTATTTAAACCTAATTAAACAGAAAATGAACTTGAAATTACAAAAATACCCCTAAAGGACCTCCAAATGGGCTAAAAGTGAAAACAGTCCAAGCTTAATGGGCCCAAAAGCTTAATCAGTGATTATCACAGCTTAATGAACAAACAGCTTATTCTTAATGGGCTTTTTGGCCCATTAAGCCATAAGCTGAAATTTGACACACATCCTTCTAATGAGATTATAAAGCTGTTTGTAAAAAGAATTTTTGAATAAGCCCAAGAAATAAGCAAAAGCTCTCTACACAAAACGACAAAATAGTCGTTTTCGAGTTCTAGGCTGATTCAAGAGCTGATTCTCTTTGAAAAATGTTTTAAATCACTTAACTAAGCTTAATAATAAAAAAGATTTCAAATAAGCACACTGAATAAGCTGGAATAAGCAATACGCTGTATTGAAAAAGAAAATTCAATTCATTTTCTAGTCAAACTTAAAAGTCAAATGCTCAAAAGCTCCAGAATAGTCAAATAGGTCAAATAAGGAAGATTGATTACCAAAACAAAGTTGTTGCATAATAAAATAAGATATTATAGCTTATTGATAAGCTGAATGGAAATTAACACTAGCAGTGGGAAAGGATTCCCAATGTTTGACTTAATTGACATGTTGATTTAGAGAGATTTACTTGGTATTGTTGGACAAACAAGGCACCCTTATAACCAGTGGGTTATAAGGAGTCAATAACAAGAAACAAATCACAAAAACACCCAGCCAGTTAAGGCAGTTAATTCAATTTATACCCAGATATCACACAGACATGCACAATAAGCAGTTTATGATGAAATAAGCAAAATAAGCAGATTAAGCCAACCAAATTGAACCAAACTTATACAACAGCTTAAATAAACTTAATGAAGCATAAATAAACTGGTTTCAAGCACTGGTTTAAAGATTAGAACTAGATTCAACCCTATGTGACTTAACTTATAAACAATGATGAACACAAAATCCTTTTGCTGATATACTTGACCATAAATCCAATTTTAAATCCTCAAATCTACTTATCAGCTTACACAAACTTTGTTTTTACACTTGTTAATCCTAAATTAGCATACACTCTAAGTGTTCCCAAATTTGGAGACCAGAACAGGCAAGAACAAAGTAGATAAAGCAAAGATTCATATTTGATGTTCAAAGCACAAGATATGCAGATAAAAGCATACAAACACCTCAATAATAGATAAATAACACAAACAAACCCTAACACCTACTCAAACTTACACAGACTTTAAACAAGCAGTAATCCTAAACACCCCTTTCACTTTTCAAATCCAAATTTAAACAAGCAAAAGTGTTTAATGATATGAGCTAAAACTCATATCAATTTATCAACAAATAACCCTAAAACATGAAGCAAAATACCAATTTATCTTGTAAAAACAGTATTATATGGTATGTTTGTGTTTGTGTACACTTGTGTAGGTAAAAGGATGCATTTCCAAGCAAACAAGGAATAATCAAGCTTAATTTGATGAAAAAGACAAAGAAGGATCAAAAGTGACAAGACTTTGAAAGTACAAGGACCTATCTTGATAATCTGCCAAAGATGAAGGACCAAAGTGTAAATATGTAAAAGTCAAGATCATAGTCAAATTTGGTCAACTCTCAAGTTAACTCAGTCAAAGGACCAATTTTGTTCAAGAATGAAGTTTGAAGGATCAAATATGCCAAAGAAATGAAGTTACAAGCTCAAAAAGACAATCTGCCAAAGTCAAGGGGTTAATTCTGCCTATTTTGGAAAGTTTAACAAGGGTGATTAATAAGTGTGAAAACACTTATCCTTTTACCACTTATTTCTAATAATAAAAAGACCAAAACGTGTGATTTATGTCGTAAAAGTCGGAATTATGCGTGGTTTGTGTTTTTATTGTGTTTTAGGACCAAAATATGAAAAAGGAAGAAAACACGGGTTTTCACGGGCTTTTATCGAAGAAAACGGGAAAAGACGAAGTCGAAAGATCAAGAGTGCAAAAAGAACGGAAGTCCAAGGCCTATTCTGAAGATTTATCGAAGAAAAAGTCTAAAGACGGAAGTTTAACGAAGTCGAAGAACTTAAGTCTAATAGAAGAAGAAAATTAAAAGACAAGTTCAAATCCCGAGACGACATCGAGAAAAGACAAAGAATTAAAGTCGAGCCGAGAAGACGTGAAGAAAGCAAGAAAGAAGATGCAACACATGCACTCCTTCCACCTTCCCTATAAATACCCTCCTAATAGTCATTAGGAGGGTGTTAGTTAGTTTTAGTTAATTTTTACTTTTTCATTTTCTTTCTAGTTTTAGAGAGAGAAAGTCTTAAAAATTTCTCTCACTAAATTTCATCTTCTCTCTTAATCTTTCAAGATTAAACATTTTGTATTGCTTATTTCATTAATCAAGTTCTATTTTAAGCTTTTAATCCTTAATCTCATTCTACTTTTCTTTGATTTTAGATTGATTTTGGTGCGATTATCATATGATCCGTGTTGTTCTAAATGATTTCGTGCTTAAAAAGTTAATCTTTTGATCATTTCATAAGTTTTCATTTGATTAAGCTTTAAGACTCTTGTGCTTATTAGCTTATTTTCATGATTAGCTTATTTACTTATAAAAAGCTTTCTTTAAAAGTTCATATTTTTATTGTTTGATCCAAAAGTTTGTTTATTTTCGAGCTAGATAAGTTGATTATAGTGCTTATTTGATCCGTTTAGTTTGATTCGTTATAGTTTTGGGAATAAGCTCATTCTAATAGCTTATTTTCTTGCTTTTTAACCGAATCCCACAAAAATCGGAAAGGGATTAAACCCCTTTCCGATTAGAACATTCCGAGCAGCCTTCCATACCACTCTTTCCGATTGATCAATCGGAAGAGGGTTTTGAGTTTTTCCGATAGCACCCCCTTATTCCGATCGACTGATCGGATTAGGGTTACACTTTCCGATCTGAGCCTCTTTGAACATTCCGATTGTGCTTTGTTGAACATTCCGATTGGTGCTATTCCCTGTTATTCCGATTGGGTCTTTTGTCCAACATTCCGATTGGGACCTCTGTTTATACACATTCCGACAGCCTGACTTCCCATATTCCGACCACCAGATCGGAATATATTCTGATCTGGGCTTGTTTTTGGCTTATTCCGATTTGGCAGTTAGTGGAAATTCCGATTAGGCTTATTTAGTGCATTGTTTTCATTAAATTTCTAAGTGTTTGTTTTTATTAATTGTTTAAGCACTTTTCCAATATTGTCTCTAAGTTTACAAGCATTTATTTTTACTCGTCATTTTAGTATTAATCTTTATTCTTCCATTTTACTCAACGACACTTTAATTACTTGCTAATAGTTTAAAATAGACAATCAACCAAACCATTCTCTTGATTCACCAAAAGACGATTGAGTAGCACTTAAGACCGGTTTTCAATTCGAAAGGATTCAGACGATAAAGATTTTATACCTAGCCAAAAGCCAAGTATTAAATGGCGCCGCTGCCGGCTCTTTTCGTTAAGATTAACGGTTTTTAGTGAGAGACGCATTGAATTTTGGGATCCGTTCTTTGAACGTTATTTTCCTTGCTTTAAAAATTTTCAAAAACCCTAAAAAATATAAAACTTTTCAAAAATACAAAAACATTGAAAAATCATTAAAAAGCAATTCTTTTCCAAGGTTTTGCACCAAAAAGATTATATAGATATTTTCTCTGTGTATATTTTTCTTCTGCAGGTGTATGCGTACTAGATTTTCGAACTATTCTGAGCCCGAGACTCGTGAAGATCTAGATATGGCTGGTGTTAATAACAACAATAATAACCCACCTCTACCCAATTTGAATATCAACAATAACAACAACAACAACAATGTCCTCCTACCTGATTTACGAACAATGGAGGAATTGTGTCAACCCACCATGAACGGACGCGGAGGCCCGATTGCGCCGATGCACATCACGGCTCAGGAGTTTTCGTTGAAGCATCACATGATCCAGCAAGTGCAAACTAACCCATTTCGTGGAATTCCGGATGATGATGCTAACAAACACCTCGACAAATTCATTACCATTACTCAAAGCATGAAGTGCTCCGGTGTTTCTATGGATGACCTTCGCCTTCAACTTTTTCCCCACTCGCTTTCTCACCATGCCGAAAAATGGTTTGACCGTCTTCCGAAGAATTCTATTCATACGTGGAATGACATGACTCAACGCTTTTTATCGCGCTACTTCCCTCCATCCATGGTCACAAGCCTTCGTAACCAAATTAGTGGATTCATGCAAGAAAACGATGAATCGCTTTTTGATGCTTGGGAACGATACAATGATTTGATCGACCGCTGTCCAAATCACAATATGCCCCCCATCACTCTCATTGACACCTTCTACAATGGTCTCCCTTTTCGTGATCGTGACACGATCAATGCCGCCGCCGGTGGTACCTTTATGAAAAGGAGACCGGAGGAGTGTCGAGAGTTGATTGAAAACATGACTACTTACCACAAGAATTGGGATTCATCCGCATCCTCAAGATCTAACTCGAGAGTCAATGTTTCTTCTACTACTTCCAATCCCGAGATATCCGAACTTACCCGACAAATCGCGAGTATGCACAAGGATTTCATGTCCATTGCCACAAACCACTTTCAACAAGCTAAAGCCGTCGCTATTTCTTGTGACACATGTGGTGGTCCTCATTCTTATAATGATTGTCCTTCTACCCAAGCCAATTTTTATGAAAACGTTAACGCAGCTTACGGTACTTATCCCACGGGAAGCTATCAAGCCCGCCCTCAAGGAGACCGTGGCTTGCTAAGTTATCGTTCGAACAACTATCTTGCTCCACCTGGTTTCCCTCCTGCAAACCAAAACCAACAACAAAGCTACAACCAATCCCAACCTCGTTCAAACAATCAATACCAATCCCAACGCAACCCATACCCACCTCAAGGAAATTCTCAAGCTTACCAAGCTCCACCTCTCAATCAACCGATGGTAGTGAGTCCAGACGTCGAGACATTCATGAAGACTAATCGGGAGATGGTGACGAATCTTCAGAGTCAAGTCCACAACTTGAAGGGAGAAATGGCAAAACAAGGGAACGATATTCGAGCCGAGCTAAGGAATGACATGGCAAAACACAGCAATGAAATTCATGCAAACATGAGAGACTCTTTCAATACTCAAGCGGTTAACCTTCGTGATATGATTGGTTCGCTCATCCAAGGTAATCAACCCTCTTCTTCGGGTACTCTTCTGAGTAATACCGTTGCGAATCCAAGAGGGGAGATGAAAGCAATCACCACTCGTAGTGGAAAAGGTTATATGGAACCCGAGCTTCCTACACCTCCACCCGTGATTGTGAACAAGGAAAAAGAGCAACTTTCCCCACCTCCTTCACCTTCCATCCCCATTTCCCCACCACCCGTGGTTGTGAGTGATCCTATTCCCCTAAAGCCTTCTTCTTCATCCAATATACCTTATCCTTCAAGGTTGAGGAAAGAGAAGCAAAAGAGCAAGGATGATATTCAGGTTTCCAACTTTCTAAAAATGTTTAAACAACTGAATTTTAACATATCCTTTGTCGAGGCTCTCGCTCACATGCCCAAATACGCTAAGATGTTTAAAGATCTTCTAAGTGATAAAGAAAAGCTTCTTGACATTGCTCAGACCCAACTTAATGAGAACTGCTCCGCAGTGCTCTTAAGGAAATTGCCCACCAAACTTGGTGATCCGGGTCGCTTCTTGATTCCTTGCAACTTCCCGGGAGTAGAGAATTGCATGGACCTAGCCGATCTAGGTGCCAGTATAAACTTAATGCCTTTAAGTGTTTGGAAGAAATTATCTCTCCCCGAGCTAGTCCCCACCAAAATGACTTTGGAATTAGCCAACCGTACGGTTGCTTATCCAGTGGGGATAGCCGAAGATGTCTTTGTTGGCGTCGACAAATTCACCTTCCGGGCGGATTTTGTTGTCGTTGACTACGAGATGGATCCTCGTGTTCCATTAATCGTTGGACGTCCCTTCCTGAGGACCGGTCGCACTCTCATTGATGTAGCCGCGGGCGAAATAATCATGAGAGTTGGTGACGATAAAATTGTCTTCAACATGGGTAAGATTTCTAAGCAACCTTATTCATATGAGAGTGTTAATGCTATTGATGTTCTCGATGAGGCTTGTGAAGAACATTTTCATGATGCTTGCAAAAGTACTCTTTCTTCTCTACCCAATGTTGAGACCGTTGCCTCAATTGCTCCGGCATTGACTCCTTTTGGAGAAAGTGACTTGGATGATTTCGAAGCTAGCTTGGGTCCTCTCGATATTAAGTATGATAATTTGTCCACCAATTGGGATGAAGACATTCGTACTATTGAGAGACTTCTCAATGAGGACCCACTTTCTCCTCTTTCTCCTAAAGAGGTGATTAATGATGATCCATCGTTAGTTTCACCATCTATTGAGGATCCTCCTACTCTTGAGCTTAAGGACCTACCTCCTCATCTTGAGTACGTTTTCCTAGAAGACAACGAGAAGTTACCGGTCATCATCGCAAAGGACCTGAAAGAAGAAGAAAAAGCCCGACTTGTCGCTGTGTTGAAGAAGCATAAAAGCGCTATCGCTTGGAAAATCTCCGACATCCGTGGAATTGATCCTCACTTCTGCACACATAAAATTCTCATGGAGGACGACTTTAAGCCCACAATTCAAAGCCAACGAAGGGTGAATCCTAAAATCCATGAAGTCATCAAAAAAGAGGTTATCAAACTTCTGGATGCGGGTATGATTTACCTTATTTCGGATTCACCATGGGTTAGTCCAGTCCATTGTGTGCCTAAGAAAGGCGGTATCACCGTTGTGCCCAATGCAAACAACGAGTTGATTCCTACCCGTCTCGTTACTGGGTGGAGAGTTTGTATAGACTACCGCAAACTCAATGATGCCACAAGAAAGGATCATTTCCCTCTACCTTTTATGAACCAAATGCTTTAACGTTTAGCGGGTAATGAATATTACTGCTTTCTTGATGGTTTCTCGGGTTATTTTCAAATACCCATCGATCCCCAAGATCAAGAGAAGACAACATTCACCTGTCCCTATGGCACATTTGCTTACAAAAGGATGCCTTTTGGCTTATGCAATGCTCCCGGGACATTCCAAAGGTGCATGTTGGCTATCTTCCATGACATGGTTGAGCAAACCATGGAAGTCTTCATGGATGATTTCTCGGTCTTTTGGGGATTCCTTCTCTTCTTGCCTCGCCAATTTGGAACGTATGCTTAAGCGGTGCGAAGACACTCGCCTTGTTCTGAATTGGGAAAAATACCATTTTATGGTAAAAGAAGGCATTGTGCTAGGACACAAAATCTCTAAAGCCGGTCTGGAAGTCGACCGTGCTAAAGTAGATGTCATAGCCAAATTACCTCCACCTTCAACCGTGAAGGGCGTGAGAAGTTTTCTGGGTCATGCGGGTTTTTATCGTCGATTCATTTAGGATTTCTCTAAAATCGCTCGCCCGATGACCCAACTCTTGGAAAAAGATACTCCTTTTATCTTTTCTAAAGTGTGACAATCCGTCAATTTATGATTGATATTTTATTCTCAATACTTATTTGAAAATATTATTTTATGAACTCACTTATTTTTGGGAAGAAATTTGGATTTACGTCTTGAAGTAGCATCGACTACGTCTAAACCGGAGGATTCTACATTACGTGCTTACGTTTACATACACCGTCTTTGGTGACAGTCCGACATTTCAGGAAATAAATTTATCCGTGAATATTATTTTCGAATTTTATATTTATGTTGGCTCATAATCTCACAAATTTACGAGAAGAGATTAGGACTTACGATTTTAATTTAACGTCCTTTACGACTAAACCGGAAACCTTAGGATTACGAATTTACGTTTTCGAACTCCGTTTTTGATGAGACAATTTTTAATAGATTCGTTTTGTGCCGTTGATTCATAAATTATAATAACGTTTTTCGTAAAACGACCCGAGAGCACGCAAATCAAGAAAACTAGAATCGAGGAATACCCGTAAATTAGCGGGATGGGACAAAACTAGTTTATCCCACCCCACTAACTAGGGACACCACATCAAAGATGTGGCATCCTTACACTAAACTAAGTTACACTTGTAACTTAGCTTCATTTTGAAGCTTCTCTTCCCACTAAACTAACAAAACCACTAGACATTACCATTTCCTTCCATTTTCACATGCAAACCACCATAAACACTCTCCTCTCTCTCTAAATTCGTCCCATATTCATCAAGAACAACCCTCATTTGATCAAATTTAACC
This sequence comes from Glebionis coronaria, assembly GCA_025667525.1. Classification (NCBI taxonomy): domain Eukaryota; kingdom Viridiplantae; phylum Streptophyta; class Magnoliopsida; order Asterales; family Asteraceae; genus Glebionis; species Glebionis coronaria. The sequence goes on along the minus strand of CM046876.1, from coordinate 420,803,596 downwards.
ATGAAATCATGTGTTATTTACATATATGATGATGCCCTTTTGAAAGCCCTATAGATTGGTGCAAGTTTTAACATCCAAGGAGGAGTTTCCATGGAGTAGTAGGGCTGATTTTCCACAAGGAGTTCATGAAGAATGGTGGTCTTGAAGATGGTCTTGGTTATCTACAAGTTTCTCCATCAAAAACCATGTCCAAATCATAACCTACATCAACTTGGTGGTATAAAGATTGTCCTCCTCATCCTCTTGTTATTTTTGATTATGTAATCTTGTATTTCTTTTACTTATGTATATGTATATGATGATGAATGATGATTAAAAGTATTGTGTGGGGATTTGGTGTTGATAAACATGATTAAAAAGGTGAAAAACTATAAGAAACAAGGCTGAAATCTTGCTTAAAAATGATGGCTGTATAAAACAGTAAAGAAACATGTCATGAACTGATAAAATGATGAAGTAGACTTAATATACAGTAATCTATGGGTCTTGTACACATGTGAGAGTTGGTCATGCAATAGAATCATTGTAATGAGTGAGATATGATCAAAACAAGTTTAAAGTACAAATCTGAGTTCACTGTTTTGGACGATTTTTAGAAAATACTTAGAGGATGATTCAACAGTAGCCATAGAAGAGTTAAACTGAGCACATATCATTTAGTTTATGTCATAAAAATTTGAGCTTCTATCTCCATATAGAACTCTAGATATGGCAGTTTTGGTGAACATGAAAATAAAAATCAGATTTTGGAAATTAAAGAATAATAGTATTATATAAGCACTCAAATAAAAATAGTATAAATTGTAAATTAAAACCCACTAACTTATATAATACATTTATATAAATATGTATAAGGATAAATAAGTGGAAATTTTATAAAAATGGTAACTTGTTAAGTTTTATAAGTTATAAAACTATAAATATTATTTTTACGACTTTTTCGGCTATTACCGTAAAATTAACGTTTTTGCTAAATAAAACTTAGACGGTTGGACCCGTCTAATGTAAACTTTATAAAACTCATATACTGATATATAAACATATATAACAAGTAAAAACCGATAAAACCCGAACTATATAACATACGGACATTAACGGACTAAGTTAACGTTATTGGACTAATAATACAACAAAATGGACTAAGACACATAAGAACTTATTGGGCTTAACCCATTTGGGCCCAACTTGTAAAGTTTAAATACTGATAATATAAGTATAAAATGGATTAAAACAAGTTAAAGAACTTATAATAAGTTTATTGGACCTAAGACACGTAAATAGGTAAAACTAGTAAACTAGTCTTGAAAAATTCCCAATACGTAAACACTAAAAAGGGTAAAAGAGAATATGTAAACCCACTTGATCATCATATATATAAAATCATCATATGTATACATAATTGTTATTTTTATAAAGTCATTGGACATGAGTCTAAGACGAGTATTATTTGTCTAGGTTTCCGTGATTGAAGCACGTACCGTACGTCCGAATTGCCGATAACCCGCCTTCCCACATCAACGTGAGTTAATAGCCTCGCACTCCTTTAAATGTTTTTATGAAATGTTTTAGAAACCCGCGAGGGAGATAACATGTTATTTTTTATAAAACAGGACACCATTTGTCCCGATTGTTTGTTTATTGATTTGGACCCGAATGATTGTATGACCCGATTGTATGACCTGATAAATGATTAAAGGACCCGATAGATGAAATCAAATGGATTATTAAAGTTAGGTTATGTCACTAAAAGTCCCATTAGCATGAATTGTGAACTACCGGTATTTGGTAGACGCTTATGCATATAATAGTACTATTTAGGGACGATCACCCCAGTTCGCGCCTTAACTGTTGATCCCCGTCGTGCCACATTGATTGGTAAGCGAATTTATGTATGAGAAGATTTCCATAGCGTGACCTTTGTGACGACACGCTAATTTAGATGGGAAAATTGAGTTTCGGGCTAGCTACCCGTTGTTGGTTTAGTAAGGTAACAATGTCATGCGGCTTATAATAATCTAAAATTAATGAAATACTAATAGACGCACCGAATTACGATGTATTGCCTGACTAGCAATACAGGGTCATACTATTGATATTATGTTCGTGTTTTGGTTTTCATAACCATATTCATATAACGGTTTTTACTTTCATACAACGTCCTAAGACGTATTGTATGATGTTTTTACGACATTGGCTCGTATAATGACTTTTAAGGCAAATGCCTATATTATGATTTTCGATAAGGATTTGTATAAAAATGACTTTGTCTATTTTATGGCCTATTACAAAGATTTGTACAAAATGATTTTTAGTAATATTTTATACTGATATTATGTTGATGGATTTTACTAAACTCTTTGAATTCACTCGGCGTTATCGCTGACCTTTTCTTTCAACATGTTTTATCTCAGGTACTTGAAGGTAATTCTCGGGAAGACGACAAGAATTCATGGCCCGCACGTAAACAATATTTTCCATTCAAATACTTTGTAAAACTGTGTATGAAATATAATGGCTTGGGACCGATGTAACTTTGATATTTATGAATGGAAATGATTTATTATTAAACGACGTGATTTTTATGCGTTTTCTATGATGTGAGTAATGTGCTATCCCGTAACACCAACGAGTCTTCCGCTGTAATGAGTTGTATAAATTTGGGGGTGTTACAGTTTGGTACCAGAGCTCTCGTTATAGAGAACGAAAGATTTTTATAACCAAAGGTTTTGAATAAAACATTTCAAAATCTTTTAGCTAAATTTTTTTTTCTAAAAATGTCTAAAAATCTTTTGACTATAACGGTGCCGAAGAATTCCCGAGTTACCGACAAGGCCAGACTGAGAAGTGTTATTTTAATATATATATAACTTGGATTTTATATATATATATATGATGTAATTTTATTACATGATTGTTTGATGATTATTTTGATTTTATACGAGGTATTTATACGACGTCGATTGTCACAAGTAACCCTAAATCCCCTAGTAAATTAATCGAAGCTATTCTCGTAGGAATTCTAGCTATCCTAGATCTAAACCAAGTTGTGGATATTTATGATCCCAACAAATGGTTGATATTCGTAGAAATGTAGATATTAGTTGATTGTGATATTGAAAAAGAATTGGCGAGATTAAATCTGATATCGATGTCATGACGATCTTTCCTTATAGAGTGGAGTTTTACAAAACATTACCACCTAGAAAGATGTCATCTGATTCGTTGTCACCCAATTCTTAAACTTGAAATCGAAAGGGTGAATGTTGCACTTGAGGCTGTTATTGGAACCATTACCCAAAAGCCTCATGCACTAGTACCTTTCCGAGAAGTCTAGTTAAATGATCAAGTCATTTCATACTAGTTACTCATTTGATAATTATTGATAAAGGAGTTATAGGATTGGAAATTAAGTGTTGATCATATCGAGCTTTTATTGCCCTTTTAAGGTTTATAAATAAATTTGAAAGTACTGGAAAATGAGGTAGGATATCGCATTGAGCGTAAGTTGATTAAAACATGAATAAAATAAAATTTAACTTATATGAAATATGAGATTGTTAAGAGGAAGTCGTTAAGTTCTGTGATTGAATTATAAGGTTTTGATTGATTGGTAGTTCGTGTTAAGGGTTGTTCCTAGGACATTGTCCACTAACGAGGATGCCCAGTGTCCAAGAAATAAATTGAAGAAATCTTCTTCTGAATTGGGACCGATGGATCTTCCGGGACATGTAGAACACCTAATGACTCTTGTAGATTAGTATTCATTGTGGTATCTTTTAAAAATCCCTAACTTAACTGAGATATCAGTTGGTAGGATGAGTTCTGAGAATTGTATGACATAGTGACACGTAATGTGTTACGGTACAATTTTGACTTGTTTGTGATTAATGAAAAGACTACCTTTGATTGCTAAATTCTACATGTATCGATGTTATCTATCTTTTCTTGCTTCTTCCTAATGCTCGCATTAGTGATGCAACCATTGAACAAGTACTCATCTTGATTTGAGTTACGTTGTGGATTATTCTTTTTGAGTGCCATCGAGGTCATGAACCTCATGATTAATTGGCTAAGCTCATTTCCTATTATATCGTAGTTATTTCTTGGTGAACAACTCTTCATCACTCTTTTACAGATCACACATTGTTTTTATAAAGATAAAATAGTATTCCTTGAGAAAATTGAATTCTCATCACCATATGGATTATTTAAAGTGAGATTTATAAGTGATTGTTATCAAAATGAAGCTGTATATAAAACACCTTGGAAAACTTAATTGTTTTCATAATAAAGAAAATCTTTGTAAGTTTATTTTGATTCTTATTTAAGAATTAAGCATGAAAATGTTTTTATTATAAACATGATGATAAAATCTTGACGAACTGAGTATTGCATCGTTAATCTTGAAATTGTATATAGTTGCGCGCCTACATACAATTTGGAATGGACCATGCAAGACTGATTAGTAGTCACCATAAAACTGATTAATAAACACTACATTTTCTTTGAAGATTGTGAAAGATTAAATTTCATGAGATCTGCAAGAAGTGCAAAATAGGGACATAGTGTTAGGGACACCTACATATGTGCCTGTAGCATCTGTTCTTCTGAGTCGAATTTACTCATCTGTGGAAATTGTCTTATTTGACAATTGACAATTCTTTCTTGTCCAATTCTCCTGTAGTGAGATTCTTAGAAAAAGTATCTGATTACCGAGTGTTGATACCCAACTGGATGTATCGACGTTCCTATCATTTCTTTTGATTTGATTTCATTTGAATGACCTGGGTAACGATCCGAGGAGCTTTCGAATGCGTACTCAAATTAATGAAAACATGGGATATATTCATATTCGTTAATGTTTTCGTCTGTATCTGATTTGAAATTCTCTCGCATAGATTATGCGTTGACCTTACTTTTTTAATAGTAGTTGTGTCTCCATATATCCCTGACTTTGTGAAGGATTATGAGTTATTATTAGTCTTTTGAGAAGTTCACATCTTATCAACGGCAATAAAACTGAAAAGTTGATAGTGCCAGTAGAATGGATTGATTGATTATGACATGACGACATTGTCTTAATTGATGGGAACCCGAATAGAATTCCCCTAGAAGATAAGATGTTGATCATCAAAAGTGATCTAAATAATTCTTGATGTATGATTATATCCTGCATTTAGACTTGAAATTATACCATGAATGGCTGTGAATTAGTCATAGATATTATAATATAGAAAGAACCTAATATGAATTTATTAAAAGATGTTTCTGTTATCTGAAATTTTAGAAGGTATTTGTTGGTAAATTACCTAGACTTTGGCCATTAAGGCAAGTTGAAATTGGTATTGATTATATTTCCGGTGCTGCACCTGTGGCGTGTGCACTGTACGTTAGCACCATCTAAATTAAAGGAATTACCGTACAACTGAGAGGGTTGTCGGAGAAAGATTTTATTCTACCGAGCTCGTCATCATGAAGAGCTATGGTGTTATAATTCCTTATATTTATAGATTACTGTGAACTGAGTAAATTGACGATCGAAAACGATATCCATAACTCGAAATGGAAGATTTGTTCGATCATTTACAAGGTTCTAGCGTATGTTTTAAAGATTTGATCCACGGCATGGTTATTATCAACTTCGCGTCCGCGAAGAAGATTATCTATTCCAATCACTACATCCGGTACTTGTAATGAACATTATGAGTTTCACGTGATGTCGTTTGGATTAACTAATACACATGTAGCATCCATAAATTTGATGAATCACGTGTGTAGGCTGTAATTTGGTAAATTCATGCTTGTGATCATTAAGAACCATTTGTTTGTTTATAAGAATAAGAATGAGTTAATAATTAATTATAGATTGCCCTGAATTGGCCGAACAATAAAAACATGTACCTTAAATATTTAACATATGATTAAAGACTAAATCCTTCACATGATTTAACCGTGTGATTAATAAGATAATGGAATATATATTGACTCTTCAAAAATAAGAGCCATTTAAGACTTTGGGTTTTACCAAAAGGAAAGTGCAAATGTGTTTTGACAAATGTTTTCACAAAGAACTTTTGAGGGATTATTCCCTTATACACAAATCATTTAACTAAACTCCTGTTTAGGGGTAAATGTTTGTGTATACATCAAGACAACCTAAGAGGGATTGAGGAAACCATTTAAACCATGACTCGAAATTTGAAATGACAATTTTTGCTTTTCAATCTAAGAAAATTTTGACCAAAATATAAACAAAGATTTTTCGAACATTTACGAATCTTATTAATTATTTTCGATAAATCAACAAAAATCGTGTTAATTAAATTAAAAACTATTTTGAATATTTTCATGTAATTGGACAGACTAATAAATTTAAAATCTTTATGTTTACGTTTCATAAAAACTAAATATTCATTGTTAATTTACGTGTAATAATTATCGACGCTTTAAACGTCGAATTGAGCAAAACTGATAAAAACAATAGCTGAAACGAAACTGAAACTTAGAGAATATGAAGAAAGGTGAACGTAATTACTGACACATAATATAGGGAGGATAAAGAACTAATTAGGACATGTTCCTTAATAATGATTATGCAAAATAAATTGCCGAACAATATAAAAATAAATAATGCTGTAAGAAGGATAATATAGATAATAAAAAGGGGTTCGCGGCTAATGTGAACCATTAAAATTGAGAAGCCTATAGCGTTAAATGTTTTAAAGGCCACCTTGTGGTTGGCTAAATATGGAGATTTAGAAATATAGTCATATTGAAATCTTGTAAGTATAAGTATTCTATTCTTGTCATTTCGGATTTAATATATCATTATTAGAAGAAGTTGTACTGATGGTAAATTATGAAAGCAGACACCGCCTCATACATTAGTAAACGTCTAGCTATTGCAAAGGTCATCATCTGAATTTGATTCGATTTGGGTCATCGTCGACAGACTGACCAAATCTGCTAATATCATTCATGTTAATGATAGATTCTTGATGGAGAAATTGACTCTTTTATATTTAAAGGAGTTGTGTAAACATAGTGTGCCTGTATCGATCATCTCTATTAAGATCCTCGCTTCGCGTTGAATTTCTATAGATTTGCTCAGAAGTCATTAAGAACGAATCTTGATGAGAGTATTGTGTACCACCCACTTTGAAGGGAGGAGGTAAAGTAACGATACAAAATACTATAAGTGTTGTTGACCTTTAGTAATAAACCGTATAGTTGCTTTCCTTTGGAGAGATTATCGTTGATAACTATTGTATTAGGATCGAGATCGAATCTTGTTAGGATATAAATATTAGAGCATCTGTAAGTAGGAGTTGAGATGAAGACACCCGACATACACCCATTGTGAGTTGGACATGTCTTTTAGGTTTAAGGTTTCCTATGATGGCGAACCTAACCTTACAAAATACTCGACCCGCGTGACCTGAAATGATTGTTGAAATTAGGATCTGAATATTGACTGCCGATAGTGGGCAGGAAGTTATGTGAATATGAAATGTATATCTTGAAGTACCAGATGGGTAGCGAAGTTATGCCAAAAATTTTAACCATAGAAATTGAATAGATGATCCGAAAGATCATGGGATATAAGTCCCCGTTGTATGGGACCATTGAGATGATGTAAAATTTTGTTTGAAAGGCATATAAGCTGGATCTACCCTAGGACTTCAACAGCTGCGTGAATTATGTTTCGTATATCGAACTTGATAAATATCTATCAAGTGAAAATATGAATTCTTCTTGATAATGTTTAGATCGGAGAAAAGTTGCATTCATCAGAAACCCATGAACATCATGGATAGAGAAAGTAAGTCAACATTAAGCCTGATCTTATTTCCGTAGATATGTTTGATGAAACTCGCGTATTGTAATGAATTACACTTGTGAGAAAAGACCGAATGTGGAGGAAATACCCACATGGCTTTAACTCTATAAGAAGCGAGTAGTAAGATGATCTTTGAGGACAAAGATCCTGTTTAGGGGTAAATGCTGTGACAATCCGTCAATTTATGATTGATATTTTATTCTCAATACTTATTTGAAAATATTATTTTATGAACTCACTTATTTTTTGGAAGAAATTTGGATTTACGTCTTGAAGTAGCATCGACTACGTCTAAACCGGAGGATTCTACATTACGTGCTTACGTTTACATACACCGTCTTTGGTGACAGTCCGACATTTCAGGAAATAAATTTATCCGTGAATATTATTTTCGAATTTTATATTTATGTTGGTTCATAATCTCACAAATTTACGAGAAGAGATTAGGTCTTACGATTTTAATTTAACGTCCTTTACGACTAAACCAGTAACCTTAGGATTACGAATTTACGTTTTCGAACTCCGTTTTTGATGAGACAATTTTTAATAGATTCGTTTTATGCCGTTGATTCATAAATTATAATAACGTTTTTCGTAAAACGACCCGAGAGCACGCAAATCGAGAAAACTAGAATCGAGGAATACCCGTAAATTAGCGGGATGGGACAAAACTAGTTTATCCCACCCCACGAACTAGGGACACCACATCAAAGATGTGGCATCCTTACACTAAACTAAGTTACACTTGTAACTTAGCTTCATTTTGAAGCTTCTCTTCCCACTAAACTAACAAAACCACTAGACATTACCATTTCCTTCCATTTTCACATACAAACCACCATAAACACTCTCCTCTCTCTCTAAATTCGTCCCATATTCATCAAGAACAACCCTCATTTGATCAAATTTAACCATGAAATCATATGTTATTTACATATATGATGATGCCCTTTTGAAAGCCCTATAGATTGGTGCAAGTTTTAACAACCAAGGAGGAGTTTCCATGGAGTAGTAGGGCTGATTTTCCACAAGGAGTTTATGAAGAATGGTGGTCTTGAAGATGGTCTTGGTTATCTACAAGTTTCTCCATCAAAAACCATGTCCAAATCATAACCTACATCAACTTGGTGGTATAAAGATTGTCCTCCTCATCCTCTTGTTATTTTTGATTATGTAATCTTGTATTTCTTTTACTTATGTATATGTATATGATGATGAATGATGATTAAAATTATTGTGTGGGGATTTGGTGTTGATAAACATGATTAAAAAGGTGAAAAACTATAAGAAACAAGGCTAAAATCTTGCTTAAAAATGATGGCTGTATAAAACAGTAAAGAAACATGTCATGAACTGATAAAATGATGAAGTAGACTTAATATACAGTAAGCTATGGGTCTTGTACACATGTGAGAGTTGGTCATGCAATGGAATCATTGTAATGAGTGAGATATGATCAAAACAAGTTTAAAGTACAAATCTGAGTTCACTGTTTTGGACGATTTTTAGAAAATACTTAGAGGATGATTCAACAGTAGCCATAGGAGAGTTAAATTGAGAAAATATCATTTAGTTTATGTCATAAAAATTTGAGCTTCTATCTTCATATAGAACTCTAGATATGGCAGTTTTGGTGAACATGAAAATAAAAATCAGATTTTGGAAATTAAAGAATAATAGTATTATATAAGCACTCAAATAAAAATAGTATAAATTGTAAATTAAAACCCACTAACTTATATAATACATTTATATAAATATGTATAAGGATAAATAAGTGGACATTTTATAAAAATGGTAACTTGTTAAGTTTTATAAGTTATAAAACTATAAATATTATTTTTACGACTTTTTCGGCTATTACCGTAAAATTAACGTTTTTGCTAAATAAAACTTAGACGGTTGGACCCGTCTAATGTAAACTTTATAAAACTCATATACTGATAAATAAACATATATAACAAGTAAAAACCGATAAAACCCGAACTATATAATATACGGACATTAACGGACTAAGTTAACGTTATTGGACTAATAATACAACAAAATGGACTAAGACACATAAGAACTTATTGGGCTTAACCCATTTGGGCCCAACTTGTAAAGGTTAAATACTGATAATATAAGTATAAAATGGATTAAAACAAGTTAAAGAACTTATAATAAGTTTATTGGACCTAAGACACGTAAATAGGTAAAACTAGTAAACTAGTCTTGAAAAATTCCCAATACGTAAACACTAAAAAGGGTAAAAGAGAATATGTAAACCCACTTGATCATCATATATATAAAATCATCATATGTATACATAATTGTTATTTTTATAAAGTCATTGGACATGAGTCTAAGACGAGTATTATTTGTCTAGGTTTCCGTGATTGAAGCACGTACCGTACGTCCGAATTGCCGATAACCCGCCTTCCCACATCAACGTGAGTTAATAGCCTCGCACTCCTTTAAATGTTTTTATGAAATATTTTAGAAACCCGCGAGGGAGATAACATGTTATTTTTTATAAAATAGGACACCATTTGTCCCGATTGTTTGTTTATTGATTTGGACCCGAATGATTGTATGACCCGATTGTATGACCTGATAAATGATTAAAGGACCCGATAGATGAAATCAAATGGATTATTAAAGTTAGGATGTCACTAAAAGTCCCATTAGCATGAATTGTGAACTACCGGTATTTGGTAGACGCTTATGCATATAATAGTACTATTTAGGGACGATCACCCCAGTTCGCGCCTTGACGGTTGATCCCCGTCGTGCCACATTGATTGGTAAGCGAATTTATGTATGAGAAGATTTCCATAGCGTGACCTTTGTGACGACACGCTAATTTAGATGGGAAAATTGAGTTTCGGGCTAGCTACCCGTTGTTGGTTTAGTAAGGTAACAATGTCATGCGGCTTATAATAATCCAAAATTAATGAAATACTAATAGACGCACCGAATTACGATGTATTGCCTGACTAGCAATACAGGGTCATACTATTGATATTATGTTCGTGTTTTGGTTTTCATAACCATATTCATATAACGGTTTTTACTTTCATACAACGTCCTAAGACGTATTGTATGATGTTTTTACGACATTGGCTCGTATAATGACTTTTAAGGCAAATGCCTATATTATGATTTTCGATAAGGATTTGTATAAAAATGACTTTGGCTATTTTATGGCCTATTACAAAGATTTGTACAAAATGATTTTCAGTAATATTTTATACTGATATTATGTTGATGGATTTTACTAAACTCTATGAATTCACTCGGCGTTATCGCTGACCTTTTCTTTCAACATGTTTTATCTCAGGTACTTGAAGGTAATTCTCGGGAAGACGACAAGAATTCATGGCCCGCACTTAAACAATATTTTCCATTCAAATACTTTGTAAAACTTTGTATGAAATATAATGACTTGAGACCGATGTAACTTTGATATTTATGAATGGAAATGATTTATTATTAAACGACGCGATTTTTATGCGTTGTCTATGATGTGAGTAATGTGCTATCCCGTAACACCAACGAGTCTTCCGCTGTATTGAGTTGTATAATTTTGGGGGTGTTACATAAAGAGTGTCTCGAAGCCTTCAATCTTCTTAAGGATAAGCTAACTAAGGCACCGGTCTTGGTTACCCCTAATTGGGAGCTGCCTTTTGAACTGATGTGCGATGCTAGCGACTTTGCTATTGGTGCGGTTTTGGGACAAAGAGTGAATAAACACTTCCAACCAATCCACTATGCTAGCAAAACAATGACGGGGGCTCAATTGCATTATACGACAACCGAAAAAGAGCTTTTAGTTGTTGTCTATGCTTTTGAAAAATTTCGCCCCTATCTTGTTTTATCTCCCACCATCGTATACACGGACCATTCCGCGTTGGAGTACTTGATGACAAAGCATGATTCTAAGCCAAGACTTCTTCGCTGGGTTTTACTCCTTCAAGAATTCAACATTGAAATTCGTGACATGAAGGGAGCCGAAAACCTGGCCGCGGATCATTTGAGCAGACTTGAGGATCCATATCAAGGGGATCATCCGAACAAAGAGATCAATGACTCTTTCCCCCTTGAGACCTTAATGTCTATAAATCTCAATCTTGATGACACCCCGTGGTTTGCGGACATTGCAAACTACTTAGCGGGTGGTATTCTCATCAAATGGTTAACATCCCAACAAAAGAAGAAGTTCTTGAATGATGTTAAGACTTACTTTTGGGATAACCCTTTTCTATTCAAAGAATGTGCTGATCTTATCATTCATCGATGTGTTGACGGACCGGTAGCTTTTGACATTCTCCAAGCTTGCCACAAAGGACCCACCGGTGGTCACTTTGGTCCCAACTACACCGCTAAGAAAGTGTTTGATTCTGGATTCTATTGGCCCACCATTTATCGTGACGCCCACGAAATGGTTAAGCATTGTGATGCTTGCCAACGCCAAGGTAAGATCACACATAAGGATGAGATGCCTCAAAATTTCATACAGGAATATGAAATCTTTGACGTATGGGGCATCGACTTTATGGGGCCATTTCCATCATCCAAAGGGAACAAGTACATCCTCGTCGCAGTTGACTACGTTTCTAAATGGGTTGAAGCTAAGGCTCTCCCAACGAACGATGCGAGGGTGGTTGTGAACTTTTTGAAGCAGCTTTTCACTCGATTCGGCGTTCCTCGTGCTATTATCAGTGACCGCGGGACTCATTTTTGCAACGATCAAGTTGCAAGAGTCATGGCTAAGTATGGTGTTAATCATCGTCTTTCCACCGCCTATCATCCCCAAACCAATGGGCAAGCCGAGATATCCAACCGTGGCTTGAAGCGAATTTTGGAGCGTACTGTGGGAGAGCATCGCGCCGCGTGGGCCGATAAGTTAGATGATGCTCTGTGGGCTTTCCGTACTGCTTATAAAACCTCGATCGGTTGTACACCTTATCGTCTTGTGTACGGGAAAGCCTGCCACCTACCCATCGAGCTGGAACATAAGGCGCACTGGGCCTTGAAGTGGGCTAACTTCGACATCAACAAAGCCGGTGATCATCGCAAGATTCAACTCAACGAGCTAAATGAACTGAGGAATGAAGCTTATGAGAACTCACTGATCTACAAGGAGAAGACCAAGATCATCCACGATGCAAGGATTAAGAACCGAGAGTTCCACGCTGGTGATCAAGTTCTACTTTTTAACTCTCGGTTGAAGATCTTCTCTGGCAAGTTGAAGAGCCGCTGGTCTGATCCATTCACCGTCGCCAAAGTCTTTCCATATGGGACCATTGAGCTTTCTCAGCCAAATGGGCCCAACTTCAAGGTGAATGGCCAGCGTCTGAAGCTGTACTTTGGTGAGGACATCTCTCACGAGATGATTTCATCCCTCACCACGTTCCCCATGAACTAAATTGGGTCGAGTCAGGCTCGTGACTCGGTGAACAAAAACAAGCGCTTCTCGGGAGGCAACCCGTGTTCTATCCTTTACTGCTTTCATAATAAGTGTAGGGGGAGCCCCGTATGTGTTTGTTGTCTTGTGCTGTGCAGGGATTAAAGCTTCAAAGATCCACCTTGATGACTTTTGACGAACCGTGATACCGTGTTCCCATCTTCCCGGTTCTATCCTAAACTCTTGTGATTCAATATTTCATATTTTCTATATGTTCACATTGAATTCACTTTAGTTGTCCTTTCCTTAGCAAGATTTAAACAAAGTGCACAATGTCATAAGTGTGTGGGAGTTTACTCCCACATGCTCACACATTGAGGACAATGTTTATCTCAAGTGTAGGGGGACTTCTATCGAAGTAAGTGGTCTTTTCCATGAATTTGCCCTCATTTTAACCGAAAAATTTGATTTTTCGACATTTTCCAAAATTTTTAATCTATTTTGGCCTAGTTGTATAGTTGTATTTTCCCTTATCATGTTTAGTTTCTTTCCATTGCTAGAATAAATTTTCAATAAAGTGGTTTAGATTTTTCTTAGTCGTGAATATTTTGACTCAACCCGAGTTTCCTTACCTAAGTTTACTCTAGCTAGTATCCTTAACGTGTTTAAGTCAAGTTTTTCTAGGCTTTTATATAGGGAGCTATAAAACGCGAAAGTCTTAACTCTCACGGGTTAAGAACAAGAACTTTTCACAAGTTCCTATAATTGATCCTAGAGAGTCGTTTATCAAGGGAACTTTAAAATGCGATTTCTGAACTTGAAAGAGTCTAAGAATTTGCAAGATCCTATAAGCGACTCGAAAACCCAAAACTTTGATTTAATAGGCTAAGCATCCACGAGTCTCATTCCTTGAGATTTTAAACTGTGGAGAACGAGAGATGATAGAGTCAATTATAAGTTCGGTATTCTTTCGTGAATTTATGTGAGTTAATTATAAGCCTATTCTCCCTTCGCTTGTTAATAAATTTATCTGCAATAAATAAGGTTGTACGATTTAAAAGGTTACTTAGCTTCTAGCCCCAGATCGTTTAAAAGTTGCTCGGTACGGATTAGAGTTCATAGCCAAGGCATAACTTATTGAAGCGGGATGCGAAGATTGGCGAGTCCGACAAGGCATGAGGGCTACATTTTGTTGCTAAAGATCCAAAAGTGATGTGAAGAATCATTTATCGAAAATCAATATGAAGGATCGAGACACACGACGAAAAGCAAGAACTCCCCAAAAGTCATGGAGAAGTCTATCCGAAAAGACCCTAACAAGGTATGAGGATAAATAGATCCAAGTCCTAAAAGGAGGCGGATCGTTGTATATCAAAGTCCAAAATAAAGATTGGAGAAAAATGAAGAAGTCGTGGTCTAAAGATGAAGAATCTCTCAAAACTTCAAGTGAAGAAATTCCTATTATGAAGAGAAGGCCATTATTTCATGAACGTCTCTCAAGATTCGAAGTATGAAGTCGCTACCAAATATCGGTCCGAGAAAGGTCTCAAATCGTGAAGCGAGTTATGCCAAGATATGAACTTTATGAGGCCCCGAGAAGCAGTTTTAAAAGATTTGGTCCTTTAGCTAACTATTTATTAAATCGTTCACTTTATTTTCGGCCTAAATAACTATCGAAATAGGTCAAACAATGCATCCTCGTGATCATTCAAGACAAAAATAAAATATAAGAGATACACCTAGGAATAAGGGAGTCTAAGTGAGTAATTGGCCCACATGAGTTCGTGATAGTTTGCTAACTTATAATAAAAATGATCTCGTTTTTAAGCTTGGTATGGGGAACGTGAAACTTGAGGATGATAAACGTTCATGGCTGCCAAAACCCAATGTAAATTTTTAATTTCTTTATTTGTTCTATCTTTTCATGTTTAGTATTTAATAAAGGCCAAGGTGGGTTATTTATAATGGAAAATGTAAACCGTGCTTTAAAATTAATGCATTGCATGAGAGCATTGCAATGGTCAAGTGTAGGGGATTTAATAAGTGTGAAAACACTTATCCTTTTACCACTTATTTCTAATAATAACAAGACCAAAACGTGTGATTTATGTCGTAAAAGTCGGAATTATGCGTGGTTTGTGTTTTTATTGTGTTTTAGGACCAAAATATGAAAAAGGAAGAAAACACGGGTTTTCACGGGCTTTTATCGAAGAAAACGGGAAAAGACGAAGTCAAAAGATCAAGAGTGCAAAAAGAACGGAAGTCCAAGGCCTATTATGAAGATTTATCGAAGAAAAAGTCTAAAGACGGAAGTTTAACGAAGTCGAAGAACTTAAGTCTAATAGAAGAAGAAAATTAAAAGACAAGTTCAAATCCCGAGACGACATCGAGAAAAGACAAAGAATTAAAGTCGAGCCGAGAGGAAGAAAGCAAGAAAGAAGATACAACACATGCACTCCTTCCACCTTCCCTATAAATACCCTCCTAATAGTCATTAGGAGGGTGTTAGTTAGTTTTAGTTAATTTTCACTTTTTCATTTTCTTTCTAGTTTTAGAGAGAGAAAGTCTTAAAACTTTCTCTCACTAAATTTCATCTTCTCTCTTAATCTTTCAAGATTAAACATTTTGTATTGCTTATTTCATTAATCAAGTTCTATTTTAAGCTTTTAATCCTTAATCTCATTCTACTTTTCTTTGATTTTAGATTGATTTTGGTGCGATTATCATATGATCCGTGTTGTTATAAATGATTTCGTGCTTAAAAAGTTAATCTTTTGATCATTTCATAAGTTTTCGTTTGATTTAAGCTTTAAGACTCTTGTGCTTATTGGCTTATTTTCATGATTAGCTTATTTACTTACAAAAAGCTTTCTTTAAAAGTTCATATTTTTATTGTTTGATCCAAAAGTTTGTTTATTTTCGAGCTAGATAAGTTGATTATAGTGCTTATTTGATCCGTTTAGTTGATTCGTTATAGTTTTGGGAATAAGCTCATTCTAATAGCTTATTTTCTTGCTTTTTAACCGAATCCCACAAAAATCGGAAAGGGATTAAACCCCTTTTCGATTAGAACATTCCGAGCAGCCTTCCATACCACTCTTTCCGATTGATCAATCGGAAGAGGGTTTTGAGTTTTTCCGATAGCACCCCCCTTATTCTGATCGAGTGATCGGATTAGGGTTACACTTTCCGATCTGAGCCTCTTTGAACATTCCGATTGTGCTTTGTTGAACATTCCGATTGGTGCTATTCCCTGTTATTCCGATTGGGTCTTTTGTCCAACATTCCGATTGGGACCTCTGTTTATACACATTCCGACAGCCTGACTTCCCATATTCCGACCACCAGATCGGAATATATTCCGATCTGGGCTTATTTTTGGCTTATTCCGATTTGGCAGTTAGTGGAAATTCCGATTAGGCTTATTTAGTGCATTGTTTTCATTAAATTTCTAAGTGTTTGTTTTTATTAAGTGTTTAAGCACTTTTCCAATATTGTCTCTAAGTTTACAAGCATTTATTTTTACTCGTCATTTTAGTATTAATCTTTATTCTTCCATTTTACTCAACGACACTTTAATTACTTGCAAATAGTTTAAAATAGACAACCAACCAAACCATTCTCTTGATTCACCAAAAGACGATTGAGTCGCACTTAAGACCGGTTTTCAATTCGAAAGGATTCGGATGATAAAGATTTTATACCTAGCCAAAAGCCAAGTATTAGTGATCCGTGTTTATAACTTTGGACCAATAAGAAGCCAGCAAAAGGAATCATGGATTGCCAAATCATAGCATTAAATATCCACTAGCGCCGCCTTCATTAATGAGCGAATCACAATAATGTGATTCGTGTGTTACTTCCACAGCCAATGAAGATATGACACGTGGCATTTTCAAACGAACAAATATTTCCAGGATCGATTTGGAGCTAGAGGCAATTTCCTGAAAAGATATAAACATCAAAATTGCTCAAAATTACAAGACGAATCCATTGGTCATAACCAATCAACATGAAATCAACTCTATAAAGAACCCCCAATTTGAGTTCATACCTGCAAAATCAATTAAGCAGAATTATGACATGTGGAAGTCTAGGATTGGCTCCAACACGTCACCAACCCCAACTGTTTTTCTTCTCAAGTCTATAAATAGGATGATTAGGATTCATTTCTTGTAGAGTAGTTGTAAAGTGTGAAGACACACACACTTTCTTGTTCTTTCACCATTTTCTTAGTTTTTAGCTAAACTACTCAAGAGTTTGACACACTCTCGAGTTAGTTAGTTAGTTTGTAACAACTTAACAGCCTTGTAACCAATTCTCTATTAATAAAATTCAAATTCTTACTTTCCCGCCAAATCTTCTTACCTTCTTTACTGTTCATCTCCTACTACCATTGTGACTCTTGTTGCTGTTTTGAGTTTGTTATGATCATACCTTGATCATAACTGACTTTGAGGGAAGATTGTAGCTGTTTGATTGATTTCAGTCCAAGTTCATAGCATATTTGATGATTTCAAGGCATCTTAGCCTTGTTGATGATGTGTAGCTGTTTTGATTGATTGTAGATAGTTGAATCTAGTGCTAAGGTGGTGGTTAGCACTAGACTAGAGAGTTCAACACTCCTCTACTGCTCAAGGGTTACTTCACAAGGTGCAAACGCCTCTTGTTTTGGTTCCACTCAATTTCCAAAATGCATGCTTCATTCCTAGCTTATATCTTTGTTGATTGTATGATAAAACTTGTTTAGCCTGGTTTTGATTTGATTCTAGACTAGTTTGTAGCTTAAGTGTAGCCTTATCTGCTTACTGATTTGATTTGTGCTTTAATTTTCACCTTAATTCAGTCACTTTTAGCTTTGCTGTTCTATTTGAGTTCTAGTTGTTTCAAGTACTTGCAAATAGCTTTCACACATCTCATTTTGATCACTGAGTTTGGTTTGCTATAGGTTTTTACTCAGCTTTGACTTGTGCTTTAAAAGGCTTCACAAAAATCTTCAAAAGATCAGTAATAGAGTGTTTGGCATTAGCTTGTGTAGGATTCTAAAGTACTGATTTTTGGCAAAATAGTATTCATTTTCAGTAAACAAGTGATAACTAGTAGAATTGAGTCATTTTCAAGTCAAGATAGAGGTCAAAGAGGCAAATGGCATTGTAAAAGTTTGGGTCATTTTTCAGTCATTCATTCAGAAAAGTGGTGATTTTCATTTACTTAGCATTTGCTTGTTTATTAATGAAATTATACCAAACCAGTTTTCATTTCTAGGTCATATTATGAAGTTTCAGATTCCATAAGCATTTTATACAGTTTTCAGTAAGCAAGTGGGAATAAGCAAAAATCCAAACTGATAAGCAAATGCAAGTTTCTGTAAATTAAATTCTGCTTTTTCGTATCTCTTAATCCTCTTCACAAACTAGTCAATTTTCTTTTACAAAATCACTTAGTTAGTGCTTGTGGTTGATTTTTGAGATTTTGAGCTTTTTGAAAAAAAGCTTGGTCAACGCTGGTCAACATAAGCCAAATTTCAGCTTATTTCAGATTCCAAGCTTATTACTGGATGATTTTTGACAAGACTTGATTTCCCGTTCATGTTTTGAGTTCATTAATCAGATTCAGTAAAAAAATCCAGTTGTGCATGTCTAGATTTTCTTAGAGCTTATTTTGTGCTTATTGGAAAGTGCTTATCAGCTTATTAGCCATTTTCATCAAATTCCTCTTACAAGTTTAGCTTATTTTTGATTTTAAGCATTTTGCAAGTGGTTTGAACAATTTTGGTTGAGAAATAAGCTCAAACGAGCTTATTTTCTTTTGAAACCCGTTTTTGCTTATAAACTTTCAACAATTGCACTTTAGTCCTTCTTATATTAAACTGGTGTTAAACTTAGCTAAACTTGATACTTTTTAGGGTTTTCATTAATTCAGTCCTTTAACTTTCCTATTTTGTTAAAATTCAGTTAAGTAGTTTGGAAATTGTTAAGAATTGGTTAGTTTGTTGCATAGTTTACATTTTTGATCCTCATAGTTAACTGTTTTGACATTTTCAGTCCTTGCACTTGTTAATTTTACATTTTTAGCATTTACTTTTCATAGAATTTACATTTTCAGTCCTTTTAGTTGTAAAATTTACATTTTGAATTTACTTGAATAAATACTTGGTAATTGCACGATGTTTTACATATAAGTAGACAATATTTTTCAATTTTGCAAGTCATTGTTTGAATTAGCAAATAGAATATCAAAAAAAATATTAACAACCACAAACAGTTAAAAACCCGATATTGTTAGGACTTTCAATTAGCAAGAACTGAGAAAAACGAACTGCATTATACACAATTTCATTTAACAGATTTACCCAAGCCTAAACATGCATCATAACAATATCACTATGAACTTAGAACCAATTAGCATTCATAAGAACACACCAAACAACAGCAGATCCACAAAATCACTTAGAACCAATTTCTAACAGATTTTTGAGAGAAAGAGCTCAAACCTCATGAATGTACATCCACACTCACGGATTTATAGCTTATGTGCCTAGCTAAACAAGGCACAAGCATCCAAGAACACCCCTGCTAAGATTCAACAGAGTTAAGAACAATTTATAACAGAAAAATGAAAAATGGAAAATAACCAAGATTCTTTCAAGCGTGAACCCCACCCATTGATCCTTCCTAAACCACAAGCTTCACAGAACCTTGATAATCTTCTTATCAGGGTACTATGATCAGCTTATAGTCCAAAAAGTCAAGTGTTTGAACAAGACTTAGCAAAAAAATCAGATTTTTGAAAACTTTTGCAATAACTTGCAATAAACATAAAACCAATCCTTGAGATTTCACAAACACAAACTTATAACATCAACAACAAATAAATAAGAATGGCACTTGGAATTCGTCCATGGAATCACACACTTTTTCATTCATATGAAACAAGGCATTACAGATTCTTGACCAAAGGAAAACCAAGAGCAAACTAAAATGTAATGACTTAAGGCCTTTTTATAGGCTCACAATAGTTCTAGAATACTGAATAAAACTATACACCCTAATGATGAAGTTCCTCTTTTGCCCTTTGAAGATTTGAACTTTGTTGACTGAATTTGACTTGGGAGCTTGATACATGTGACGATTCTTGTTGTTATATGATCTCATGCGTCCAATGTGTGCTTAGGTTGTAAGCTGAAGTGTGGGACGTTGATCTACTGCCAATTCTTGTCTTCTTCTCATCTTTGTAGTAGGACATGTCCCATGTGAGCCAAGGAGTGGTGAGGTGTCATGTTTAGGGGTTGGGTTATGTTTAGCATGACTTTAATCAATAATCTGGACAAGATTATGGTCTAATTGTTGCTTAAACACAAATCCCCAATTTGTGTTCTTGGTGGAATAGTAGCTGTTTTGATCCAGATTTATGTTTAAAAAGTTGTTTAGCGCGTGTTTATTTAACTAATTAATATTAGTTAAATCCGGTGGTCAGTGGGATGGTGATGTGGATGAATGGTGGATTGTGATTGGCTGAAAGGGTATTGTGGGGCACGTGTCAAGGTGTGATAGGTCTAGGTGTCTTAGGTTGTCTTGGCAGTTTCAACCCCTTGTCTTTCTTTCGTCTTTCATTTCAGGTTTAAACATGGAAATCCGAATTCGTTTGTAATGGAGGTTTTGTTTTTCACACTTTGGCCACCAAAACTTTTGCAAAGTATATTCAAAGGTATTTTTTGTTATTTGATGATTCTTCAAGGGCTCTTTTTGACATATCTTCATTCTTCAAGGTCTTTACTTGTTTCTTTGTCTTCATGGAGGACTAAAAGTGACAAGTTTTCAAATTTGAGTTCAAAGTTGAGGGTCCTTTCTGTAATTTTGACAAACTTTAGGGACCAAACTTGTAATTATGAATATACAAGGGTTTAATGTGTCAATTCTTCAATAATGGAGGACCCTTTTTGTACAATCTTCAATTCTTCAAGGACTTTTCTTGGAAAAATCAACACTAGGGCTTGGTTCATTGTGCGGATTCGTTTCCCGTGTTTGTTTTTGCTTGATATATAAAAAAAAACTAAAAAATTAACAAAATAATTCTTTTCCTAAAGAATTGACCAAACAAATTAAAAAATCCAAAAAGCAATCTTTTTCCTAAGAGATTGCACCAAAAAATATATATTATTGGATTCTCTCGGTTTTTATGTACATATAGTATTTTCTCTTAAAAACTCATAAATACAAAAATATTTTCCATATATTATTATAAGTAAATACGTATACGTATAAGAACAACCAATCTACATATTCTCCATAAGTATTGCCAAGGCAATACACCGTGTTGAGGGGCGTTCCGGTCCTTGACACGTGTATCGATCAAATAAAATAAAGCAAGAATAGATAAATACTCTCAATAAGCAACAATTCGAAGAATACGAACATTTAAGTGAATAGAAAGGCGATGTGCTATAAAATGCCATCTAAGGGTCAATAGGTACTTAAGTGCTTCGCGCCACTTAACCCCCCGTTCACTTGTGAGTATTCTAAGAAGGAAGGCTTCATTGAGGGTCTTGCACCCAAGTAGTACATACATATATATTATTTTCTTATGGATATTTCATATTGAAACTCGAAGAGGATAATCCTTTTCTCTTCAAAGTCACACGAGAGCTTTTCTCTCATTCCTCGTATTGAGTTTCATGCTCACTCGCGGGCGTGCACAAATACCGATTGGTGTACAACCTCTTCCTCCGAAAAGGAAGAAAAAGAGAAAGAGTAAGACCACCACCGTCCATCAAGCCGATCACGAGAATCGTGCTTTGACTCCTCCACCACAAGAAGCCATGGCTGTTGATAATCGTTCTTTGATGGAACGTATGCAAACCAATGTTCACGGATATGCTAGTGCTATTAGGATTCCCGACATTCCCGCAAATACATTTGAGCTAAAAACGTCTATGATTACTATGGTTTCACAATCACCTTTCTATGGTAACAAGAATGATGATCCTCATGATCACCTTAAGAGATTCCTTTCTCTTTGCAATACCATTAAGCACAATGGAGTTCCACATGATGCTATTAAGTTGATGTTAGTGCCATTTTCACTTGAGGGACAAGCTAAGCATCGGTTAGACACCCAACCACCCGATAGTATCACCACATGGGATGGTTTCACCACTAAGTTTTTGAACAAGTTCTTTCCTCCATCTAAGACCATGGCCTTGGGGACCTTAATTATAGGCTTTCAACAAAAACCTAGTCAATCCTTTAGTGATGCTTGGGAAGAGTATAGAGAGTTATTGAGGCGATGCCCTAACCATGGATTGGATGACGTTCACCAAATCAATACCTTCTATGATGGCCTTAAACCTCATCACCAAGATTCACTCAATGCTTCCGCGGGAGGGAATATTCTTCTTAAATCCATGCAAGAGGCCTTGGACATCATTGAGACTAAAGCAATGGTTCAAACAAATAATCAATTTGAAGAAAGGGTCCATGTTATCCAAAACACTTCTCAAACACCTTGTGATAACCAATTCCTTAAATATCACCAAGAGATCCTTCAACAATTCAAACAAGGTCAACAAGAAATGACTCAAAAGATAGTTCAAGCCCTTAAGACCGTTTCATTGAACAATTCTTCAAATAATGTGAATGCCATTACTCTTTCTTGTGTAACTTGTGGAGGTCCCCATTCTTATGAACAATGTGATAAGGTGCAAGTTTATCAAGGGGAATGCTATGCTTACCAAGAGGAACATCGTGAACACTTCAAGCCAAATATCAATCCAAATAACCTTTCTTACAAGTCCCAAAACTACCTTACTCCACCGGGATTCCCACCCCAACCACCCACCCAAATTCAACAAAATCCTCCTCAAATTTTACCAAGGAATCAAGGGCAAAGACCACCTTACCAAGGAAATAACTACAAGGCACCCAATAATTTTCAACCTCAAGGAAATAACTTTTATCCACCAAACCAAGGATTTAATGCACCACCTCCATCTTTTC
The DNA here is from genome assembly GCA_025667525.1 of Glebionis coronaria. Taxonomy (NCBI): domain Eukaryota; kingdom Viridiplantae; phylum Streptophyta; class Magnoliopsida; order Asterales; family Asteraceae; genus Glebionis; species Glebionis coronaria. The sequence continues at coordinate 420,780,372 of CM046876.1, read as the reverse complement.
CACAACAAGATTTTTATCAAGGAATTGTGCAACCTAACCCCATGGATTTGATGCTTCAAAAGTTTACTTCTTTTGAGAAACAATTGAAAGATAATCAAGAGGAAAATAACAAGAAATTTGCTCTTCTTCAAAACCAAATTATGTATAATCAAAGACCACAAGGGGCTTTACCTTCCAACACACAAACAAATCCAAGGGCAAATGTCAATGCTATTACAACAAGGAGTGTAAAAACAATAAAGGATTCTTCACCTCGTAAACCTCCTATTGTTCCATCCACTTGTGCTCCTACTTGTGACAAGCCTTCTACTTCTACTTCACCACCTCAAAATGCTCCCATTCACTCAAACACACCTTCTCAACCCATTCATACTTCTCCTCTACCTTCCACACCTCTCAATGAAGAAGCTAACAAAGACAAATCTTCCACTACAACACCTATTCCACCTACACCAAAACCTACTCTTACATATCCTTCAAGGTTGAAAAAGGACAAGTTAAAGAACAAGGATGACATCCAAGTCTCCAATTTCTTAAGGATGTTCAAGCAACTCAATATCAATATATCCTTTGCGGAAGCTCTTGATTATATGCCAAAGTTTGCTAAGATGTTCAAGGATTTACTCTCAAACAAAGAAAAATTGGTTGATTTGCCCAACACATCCCTTAATGAAAATTGTTCCGCCGTGCTACTTAAAACCTTACCTACAAAACTTAGAGATCCGGGGCGCTTCTTGATACCTTGTAATTTTCCCGGTGTTGAAAATTGCATGGCTTTAGCGTATCTAGGGGCAAGCATTAACCTCATGCCTTTATCGGTTTGGAAAAAACTCTCTCTTCCCGAGCTCACTCCCACTAGGATGACTCTTGAATTAGCCAACCGAACCATAGCTTACCCCGTAGGTATAGCGGAGGATGTGTTTGTAGGTGTGGATAAGTTTACGTTTCCGGCCGACTTTGTAGTGGTTGATTATGACATGGATCCTAGAGTACCTTTGATTGTTGGTAGACCGTTTTTGAGAACGGGTCGTACTTTGATAGATGTGGCGGAAGGCGAACTAATTATGAGAGTAGAAGATGATAGAGTGGTGTTTAAGTTAGGGAAAGTTTGTGATAGGAAAGAGGTTAAGGAGTCTAGACCTTGTGAGACTATTAACATTGTTGATGTGCTAGATGAGGTGTGTGATGAACACTTTCATGATGCTTGTAAGAGTACTAGTGATGAGATGCCCCATGTTAAAACCGTGGCCTCAATTGCTCCCTCTTTAACACCTTTTGGAGAGAGTGATTTCCTCTTAGAGGAATTTGAGTCAAACTTTCTTGGTGATGATGATTCTCCCATTAATTGGGAAGAAGATATTCTTACGATCCAAAAGTTGCTCAATGAGGACCCTATTCCTTCTCCTATTCCACAAGAAGTTACCATTGAGGATCCTTCCATAGTAAAACCTTCCATAGAGAGTCCACCTCCAATTGAACTTAAGGACCTTCCATCCCACTTAGAGTATGCTTTCTTATAGGGCAAAGACCAGTTACCTGTGATCATTGCTAAAGAGTTGAAAGAGGATGAGAAGGAGCAACTTATTGAAATCCTTAAGAAACACAAGAAAGCTTTATCATGGAAAATATCCGACATAAGGGGAATTGATCCACATTTTTGTACACACAAAATCCTTATGGAGGACGATTATAAACCCGCCATTCAAAATCAAAGGAGAGTTAACCCAAAAATCCATGAGGTTATTAAGAAGGAAGTGATTAAACTCTTAGATGCGGGTATGATTTACCCTATTTCCGACTCTCCATGGGTTAGCCCGGTTCATTGTGTTCCAAAGAAGGGTGGAATCACCGTGGTGCCTAATGAGAACAATGAGCTTATTCCTACAAGACTTGTGACCGGTTGGAGAGTTTTTATTGATTATAGGAAACTCAATGAGGCGACTAGGAAAGACCATTTCCCATTACCTTTTATGGATCAAATGCTTGAACGCTTAGCGGGAAATGAGTACTATTGTTTTCTTGATGGCTTTTCGGGTTATTTCCAAATACCCACTGACCCTAAGGATCAAGAAAAGACCACATTCACTTGTCCCTACGGTACATTTGCTTACAAGAGGATGCCTTTTGGCTTATGTAATGCACCGGGGACGTTTCAAAGGTGCATGATGGCAATTTTCCATGACATGATAGAGCAAACTATGGAGGTTTTTATGGATGATTTTTCCGTCTTTGGAAATTCATTTACCTCATGTCTCACCAATCTTGAGAGAATGCTTAAGCGTTGTGAGGAAACACGTTTAGTGCTTAATTGGGAGAAATGTCACTTTATGGTGAAAGAGGGAATTGTTTTAGGACACAAAATATCCAACAAGGGATTAGAAGTGGATCGAGCTAAAATTGATGTGATTGCTAAGCTTCCCCCACCCACCTCGGTTAAGGTGTGAGGAGTTTCTTAGGTCATGCGGGATTTTATAGGCGCTTTATACAAGATTTTTCTAAGATAGCTAGACCGATGACTCACCTCTTGGAGAAAGAGGCTCCTTTCATTTTTAACCAAGATTGTTTGGACTCTTTTGAGACTTTAAAGGAGAAATTGACTAAGGCTCCCGTTTTGGTTTCTCCAAATTGGGAATTACCTTTTGAGCTTATGTGTGACGCTAGTGATTATGCGGTGGGGGCCGTCTTAGGACAACGAGTTAATAAGCATTTTCAACCTATACACTATGCGAGTAAAACCATGACCGGTGCACAACTTCATTACACTACCACGGAAAAAGAGTTGCTTGCTATAGTATATGCTTTTGAGAAGTTTAGACCATACCTTGTGCTCTCCAAGACCATAGTGTATACGGATCATTCCGCTCTCAAGTATCTTATGACAAAACAAGATGCTAAGCCTAGGCTTTTGAGATAGGTTTTGTTGCTTCAAGAGTTTAAGATTGAAATTCCTGATAAGAAAGGGGCCGAGAATTTAGCGGCGGATCATTTGAGTAGACTTGAGCATCCTTTTCAAGGAGATTTGCCACATCAAGAAATCAATGAATCCTTTCCATTAGAGGAGCTCATGTCTATCTCTTCCCAAGAGGATGCCACTCCTTGGTTTGCGGATATCGCAAACTATCTTGTGGGCAATGTGCTTATTGAGGGTCTTACTTATCAACAAAAGAAGAAATTTCTTAAGGAAGTTAAGTACTACTTTTGGGATGATCCTTATCTTTTTAGGCAATGTGCGGACCAAATCATTAGACGGTGTGTAGATGGGCCCGAAGCATTTAAGATCTTAGAAGCATGTCATAAAGGACCTACGGGTGGACATTTTGGGCCCAACTATACCGCCAAGAAAGTCTTTGATTCGGGTTACTATTGGCCTTCCATTTACAAAGATGCCCATGAAATGGTGAAATTTTGTGATGTGTGTCAAAGACAAGGAAAAATTACGCAACGTGATGAGATGCCACAAAATTTTATTCAAGAGTGTGAGATATTTGATGTGTGGGGCATTGATTTCATGGGACCTTTTCCATCCTCTAAGGGAAACAAGTATATACTTGTGGCGGTGGATTATGTGTCAAAATGGGTGGAGGCTAAAGTCTTACCTACCAACGATGCTAGAGTTGTTGTGAAGTTTTTGAAACAATTGTTTGCTAGATTTGGTGTACCTCGGGCCATAATAAGTGATCGTGGTACGCATTTTTGTAATGATCAATTCATGAGAGTTATGAAGAAATATGGAGTTAATCATAGACTTTCTACCGCGTATCACCCTCAAACAAATGGTCAAACCGAGGTCACAAATCGTGGTTTAAAGAGAATTTTAGAGAGAACGGTGGGAGAGCATCGAGCTTCTTGGTCGGATAAGCTTGATGATGCTTTGTGGGCGTTTAGGACGGCTTTTAAAACACCAATTGGTTGTACTCCTTATAGGCTTGTCTATGGAAAAGCGTGCCACCTCCCATTTGAGTTAGAACACAAGGCATCTTGGGCTCTCAAGTGGGCTAACTTTGATTTAAACCAAGCCGGTTACCATAGGAAAGATCAACTCAATGAGATGAATGAATTGAGAGCCAATGCCTATAAAAATTCTTTGCTTTACAAGGAAAAGACTAAGAAATTGCATGATGCTAAGATCAAGAATCGTGAGTTCAAAGTTGGAGAGCCGGTTCTCCTCTTTAACTCAAGGTTGAAACTTTTTGCGGGCAAGCTTAAGTCGAGATGGTCCGGTCCATTTACTATTGCTCAAGTGTTTCCATGTGTAACTATTGAGTTGTCACAACCCGATGGTCCAAATTTTAAAGTGAATGGTCACCGTGTTAAGCATTACTTTGGGGAGGACATTTCCGTTGAAATGGTCCAAGAGATCCCCATTTTCCCCATGAATTGATTCATTGAGGGACGAGTCGAGCTAGAGACTCATTAACTCAAGCATCGTATAACTAGGTTTAGAGTGTTGTAGGTTAGAAATAAAGGTATAGACTTGGAGATAAGTGTAGGGGAGACCTTCTTTTGTCTTCATGATTGTTTGTAGGGTTGCTCACTCATTTCATGCTTTGGAGCTTATGGAGGAGGCCCTTGTATCCGGTTCACTTCGTTACTATAGTGATTTTTCATTGACACCTTGTGCTTAAACATGAATACCCTTTAGTTGTCTCTTCCTTAACTTGGGTTAAGCAAAGTAATCAATGTAATAAGTGTAGGGGAGTTCACTCCAATACTCTTAAACATTGAGGACAATGTTTATCTTAAGTGTAGGGGGGTCTTCTATCGAAGTGACCTTACCTAGAACTTGTCATTGTCTTTCATGATAACTTGGAAAATTGGATTTTCAAACATTTTTCAGATTTTTGATCTACTTTGGCCACCAAAAATATGCATTCATAATTTTGCATTAATCATTTTTCATTTGCATAATACATTTGCATTGTTTATATTCTTCTTTTGTTTTTCATAAAAAATATATAAAAAGAAAAAATATAATAAAACATGGTTTAACAAGTTTAGACTTCTTTGACATATTAGGCCCGCCATGGATATTTTGACTCAACCCGAGTTTGCTTATCTTAGCATTCTCTAGCTAGTATCATTAACCATGTAGTCCTTCATTGGTCTATTAGGCTAAGCATCCACCACTCTCATTATTTGAGATTTTAAATTTGTGGAGAATGGGAAATGATAGAGTTGAAGCAAGTATAAAAGGGCTAGATAAACTTCATGGTAATTACTTGTGGCTAAACCCTTCTCTTCTTAACCTCTATTTTCTTCGCATGTATATATGTTAATAAATAATCAAGAACGGTTTTAATCGGTTTGTAATCTCTTATGCATTTTTGTCTAATCATTCGTGGTTGATATAAGTACGTCTTAAGGTTCTAAGTTAGAACGTTTTATGTGTACTAGACTTATGTCATGCTCAATATTTAGCGGGTGTTTTTCCTTTTATTCTTTTCTACTTTCTTTGTGAGGAATAAAGAAAAATAAGAGCGGCTTACAAAAAAATGAGTGGCTAGAAAAAAGAAAAAGAAAAGAGAAAAAAAATAATACAAGACTCCCAAGAGGGGCAGTGTGGTGTTAATTATAGTGACTATTGAGTTCCAATATTACCTTGACGGGTTGCGGGGATTCAATAGATTGCTCCAATCCAATATTACCTTGACGGGTTGCGGGGTTGAAGATCCAAAGTCTCAAAAAGATGGCGGATGTAAATTATTGCGTGAGTTTTATTTTTCTTTCCATAGCGAGTGTGTAGCTACTTATGAAAGCATGACATGAGGATTTTACACATAAGGCGAATGACTTATTATTCTTGAAACGGACTTATATTAATTGTGAGCGGTTTTTCAAGTAATGGATGAGAGGATTACTTAGAATTAAAACCGTGCTTCCTTATTTTTGGATTTTACATTTCTTATACTTCACACTTGAATAAATGACAAATTTGCCCACAAGCAATTTGCTCAAATAATAACCGGTTCCACATTTAATTGTCATGAATAAGTTGATGCACTTTTTACTTGTGAATGCAATGATCTCATTTTTAAGCTTGGTATGGGGAAAGTGAAACTTGAGGGTGATAAATGTCCATGGTACCCAAGCCCTAATCAAAGTCATTGAATTCTTTATGAGTTATTTCCATCAAAACCATTTCAAGAAAAACCAAAAAGATATAGATAGAATTGTATTTTGTTCATTGCATTGTTAAAAATCAAAATCATGCATCATGTAGTTTAGAGTAGTGTAGATGCATTCCATATGGCCAAGGTGGATTAATTATGAGGAGAATGTAAATTTGTGCTTTAAAATATATAGAATTGCATGAGGACATGACAATGTTCAAGTGTAGGGGATTTGATATGAGCTAAAACTCATATCAATTTATCAACAAATAACCCTAAAACATGAAGCAAAATACAAATTTATCTTGTAAAAACAGTATTATGTGGTATGTTTGTGTTTGTGTACACTTGTGTAGGTAAAAGGATGCATTTCCAAGCAAACAAGGAATAATCAAGCTTAATTTGATGAAAAATACAAAGAAGGATCAAAAGTGACAAGACTTTGAAAGTACAAGGACCTATCTTGACAATCTGCCAAAGATGAAGGACCAAAGTGTAAATATGTAAAATTCAAGATCATAGTCAAATTTGGTCAACTCTCAAGTCAACTCAGTCAAAGGACCAATTTTGTTCAAGAATGAAGTTTGAAGGATCAAATATGCCAAAGAAATGAAGTTACAAGCTCAAAAAGACAATCTGCCAAAGTCAAGGGGTTAATTCTGCCTATTTTGGAAAGTTTAACAAGGGTGATCCGTGTTTATAACTTTGGACCAATAAGAAGCCAGCAAAAGGAAGTCATGGATTGCCAAATCATAGCATTAAATATCCACTAGCGCCGCCTTCATTAATGAGCGAATCACAATAATGTGATCCGTGTGTTACTTCCACAGCCAATGAAGATATGACACGTGGCATTTTCAAACGAACAAATATTTCCAGGATCAATTTGGAGCTAGAGGCAATTTCATGAAAAGATATAAACATCAAAATTGCTCAAAATTACAAGACGAATCCATTGGTCATAACCAATCAACATGAAATCAACTCTATAAAGAACCCCCAATTTGAGTTCATACCTGCAAAATCAATTAAGTAGAATTATGACACGTGGAAGTCTAGGATTGGCTCCAACACGTCACCAACCCCAACTGTTTTTCTTCTCAAGTCTATAAATAGGATGATTAGGATTCATTTCTTGTAGAGTAGTTGTAAAGTGTGAAAACACACACACTTTCTTGTTCTTTCACCATTTTCTTAGTTTTTAGCTAAACTACTCAAGAGTTTGACACACTCTCGAGTTAGTTAGTTAGTTTGTAACAACTTAACAGCCTTGTAACCAATTCTCCATTAATAAAATTCAAATTCTTACTTTCCCGCCAAATCTTCTTACCTTCTTTACTGTTCATCTCCTACTACCATTGTGACTCTTGTTGCTGTTTTGAGTTTGTTATGATCATACCTTGATCATAACTGACTTTGAGGGAAGATTGTAGCTGTTTGATTCATTTCAGTCCAAGTTCATAGCATATTTGATGATTTCAAGGCATCTTAGCCTTGTTGATGATGTGTAGCTGTTTTGATTGATTGTAGATAGTTGAATCTAGTGCTAAGGTGGTGGTTAGCACTAGACTAGAGAGTTCAGCACTCCTCTACTGCTCAAAGGTTACTTCATAAGGTGCAAACGCCTCTTGTTTTGGTTCCACTCAATTGTCAAAATGCATGCTTCATTCCTACCTTATATCTTTGTTGATTGTATGACAAAACTTGTTTAGCCTGGTTTTGATTTGATTCTAGACTAGTTTGTAGCTTAAGTGTAGCCTTATCTGCTTACTGATTTGATTTGTGCTTTAATTTTCACCTTAATTCAGTCACTTTTAGCTTTGCTGTTCTATTTGAGTTCTAGTTGTTTCAAGTACTTGCAAATAGCTTTCACATATCTCATTTTGATCACTGAGTTTGGTTTGCTATAGGTTTTTACTCAGCTTTGACGTGTGCTTTAAAAGGCTTCACAAAAATCTTCAAAAGATCAGTAATAGAGTGTTTGGCATTAGCTTGTGTAGGATTCTCAAGTACTGATTTTTGGCAAAATAGTATTCATTTTCAGTAAACAAGTGATAACTAGTAGAATTGAGTCATTTTCAAGTCAAGATAGAGGTCAAAGAGGCAAATGGCATTGTAAAAGTTTGGGTCATTTTTCAGTCAATTTCATTCAGAAAAGTGGTGATTTTCATTTACTTAGCATTTGCTTGTTTCTTGATGAAATTCTACCAAACCAGTTTTCATTTCTAGGTCATATTATGAAGTTTCAGATTCCATAAGCATTTTATACAGTTTTCAGTAAGCAAGTGGGAATAAGCAAAAATCCAAACTGATAAGCAAATGCAAGTTTCTGTAAATTGAATTCTGCTTTTTCATATCTCTTAATCCTCTTTATAAACTAGTCAATTTTCTTTTACAAAATCACTTAGTTAGTGCTTGTGGTTGATTTTTGAGATTTTGAGCTTTTTGAAAAAAAGCTTGGTCAACGCTGGTCAACATAAGCCAAATTTCAGCTTATTTCAGATTCCAAGCTTATTACTGGATGATTTTTGACAAGACTTGATTTCCCGTTCATGTTTTGAGTTCATTAATCAGATTCAGTACAAAAATCCAGTTGTGCATGTCTAGATTTTCTTAGAGCTTATTTTGTGCTTATTGGAAAGTGCTTATCAGCTTATTAGCCATTTTCATCAAATTTCCTCTTACAGGTTTAGCTTATTTTTGATTTTAAGCATTTTGCAAGTGGTTTGAACAATTTTGGTTGAGAAATAAGCTCAAACGAGCTTATTTGCTTTTGAAACCCGTTTTTGCTTATAAACTTTCTACAATTGCACTTTAGTCCTTCTTGTATTAAACTGGTGTTAAACTTAGCTAAACTTGATACTTTTTAGGGTTTTCTTTACTTCAGTCCTTTAACTTTCCTATTTTGTTAAAATTCAGTTAAGTAGTTTGGAAATTGTTAAGAATTGGTTAGTTTGTTGCATAGTTTACATTTTTGATCCTCATAGTTAACTGTTTTGACATTTTCAGTCCTTGCACTTGTTAATTTTACATTTTTAGCATTTACTTTTCATAGAATTTACATTTTCAGTCCTTTTAGTTGTAAAATTTACATTTTGAATTTACTTGAATAAATACTTGGTAATTGCACGATGTTTTACATATAGGTAGACAATATTTTTCAATTTTGCAAGTCATTGTTTGAATTAGCAAATAGAATATCAAAAAAAATATTAACAACCAAAAACAGTTAAAAACCCGATATTGTTAGGACTTTGAATTAGCAAGAACTGAGAAAAACAAACTGCATTATACACAATTTCATTTAACAGATTTACCCAAGCCTAAACATGCATCATAACAATATCACTATGAACTTAGAACCAATTAGCATGCATAAGAACACACCAAACAACAGCAGATCCAAAAAATCACTTAGAACCAATTTCTAACAGATTTTTGAGAGAAAGAGCTCAAACCTCATGAATGTACATCTACACTAACGGATTTATAGCTTATGTGCCTATCTAAACAAGGCACAAGCATCCAAGAACACCCCTGCTAAGATTCAACAGAGTTAAGAACAATTTATAACAGAAAAATGAAAAATGGAAAATAACCAAGATTCTTTCAAGCGTGAACCCCACCCATTGATCCTTCCTAAACCACAAGCTTCACAGAACCTTGATAATCTTCTTATCAGGGTACTATGATCAGCTTATAGTCCAAAAAGTCAAGTGTTTGAACAAGACTTAGCAAAAAAATCAGATTTTTGAAAACTTTTGCAATAACTTGCAATAAACATAAAACCAATCCTTGAGATTTCACAAACACAAACTTATAACATCAACAACAAATAAATAAGAATGGCACTTGGAATTCGTCTATGGAATCACACACTTTTTCATTCATATGAAACAAGGCATTACAGATTCTTGACCAAAGGAAAACCAAGAGCAAACTAAAATGTAATGACTTAAGGCCTTTTTATAGGCTCACAATAGTTCTAGAATACTGAATAAAACTATACACCCTAATGATGAAGTTCCTCTTTTGCCCTTTGAAGATTTGAACTTTGTTGACTGAATTTGACTTGGGAGCTTGATACATGTGACGATTCTTGTTGTTATATGATCTCATGCGTCCAATGTGTGCTTAGGTTGTAAGATGAAGTGTGGGACGTTGATCTACTGCCAATTCTTGTCTTCTTCTCATCTTTGTAGTAGGGCATGTCCCATGTGAGCCAAGGAGTGGTGAGGTGTCATGTTTAGGGGTGGGGTTATGTTTAGCATGACTTTAATCAAGAATCTGGACAATATTATGGTCTAATTGTTGCTTAAACACAAATCCCCAATTTGTGTTCTTGGTGGAATAGTAGCTGTTTTGATCCAGATTTATGTTTAAAAAGTTGTTTAGCGTGTGTTTATTTAACTAATTAATATTAGTTAAATCCGGTGGTCAGTGGGATGGTGATGTGGATGAATGGTGGATTGTGATTGGCTGAAAGGGTATTGTGGGGCACGTGTCAAGGTGTGATAGGTCTAGGTGTCTTAGGTTGTCTTGGCAGTTTCAACCCCTTGTCTTTCTTTCGTCTTTATTTCAGGTTTAAACATGTAAAATCCGAATTCGTTTGTAATGGAGGTTTTGTTTTTCACACTTTGGCCACCAAAACTTTTGCAAAGTATATTCAAAGGTATTTTTTGTTATTTGATGATTCTTCAAGGGTTCTTTTTGACATATCTTCATTCTTCAAGGTCTTTACTTGTTTCTTTGTCTTCATGGAGGACTAAAAGTGACAAGTTTTCAAATTTGAGGGACCATTCTTACCAATTCTTCAAAGTTGATGGTCCTTTCTGTAATTTTGACAAACTTTAGGGACCAAACTTGAAATTATGAATATACAAGGGTTTAATGTGTCAATTCTTCAATAATGGAGGACCCTTTTTGTACAATCTTCAATTCTTCAAGGACTTTTCTTGGAAAAATCAACACTAGGGCTTGGTTCATTGTGCGGCTTCGTTTCCCGTGTTTGTTTTTGCTTGATTCTTGTGATATTTTGCCATTTTCTCAATATCCGTACCTAAAATACACATTGAACAAACACAAGCATATATTTGGCACATTTTATGATATTTTAACCATTTTAAGCCCGTTTTAGATGATGCGACTATGTATAAAAGCAGTCTCACAGGGGCGCTACTCATAGCACATCACACACAATCATAGAAAATGACCTCAAAAGAGACGTTGAAATAAATACAAGCATTGTATAAAAGTTTCCCATCCCAATACATAAAATCAGAGTAGCGTTTAGTCCCAAAAACCGTTACCAACACAACACGTTCATCAAAGACTTAAAAGTAATTTATTCATTTTAAAGGATGGAAAACTATAAAGATTTAGACAAGTAAGCACCAACTCCCTCCTCACATGCTCCGCAACTATCAATCTTGATTACCTGAAGTACATGCTTAAAATCGTCAACACAACGGTTGAGTGAATCTATAGGTTTTGCAAAAGATCATTTGAACACAAGTATAAAAATCAATCATGATCGTCCAATCTATTATTAAGGCATCCCATATAAATAACAAAAGTTATGTGATTGTATTAAGCTCATGACACCGACCCCTTAAACTAATCACCCATCATCATTGACAACGTGATTTAAAGTGAAACCATTGCTCCTCTTAAAGCTAGTCGTTGCCAGTTATATCTTCTTTTTTAACACAAGTTATCCGTTCGAGTAGGGTACTTATCGTACTAGCTCTCAAATCGGATAGGGTCATCAACCCAATAATACTATTAATTGTCTAAGCGGCTATTCCCATCCCACACCAGAATGAAATAGTTAACGGTTCATGAAATTAAGGTCTTTAGCAACTAGTACTTAATACAATCAAGGCAGCATTCGGGTCCAAACAATCATTTATGACTTGTGTGTTCCATTTCATTTCAAATAGCATGTATCCCCCTCCCGGGTTAAAATAATTTACAAGATAGTATGAAAGTGAGGCTATAGACTGACCTTAGATAGTACATGAAGCTAGTACTAGTAGTGATCGTCGAAGTGAAGATGCCCCAAATACACACGTCAAAAGCCGCCACCTAACAAATAAGGCGCACACTTAGCAACATACTCAAGTATTAGAACTATACTTAGTATAATAAAATCAAAGACTCAAAATAGTATGTACATCGACATGGTCAACCAAAGCAAGTGAATCCCCTCTAAACTCCACAACACGTACTAGCTTTCCAAACTAGCACCTTCGATATTGATCCATCTCAAGATGTCAAATCAACAAGGTCAAGTACCCAACACGGGTATTCAATCACAGAATATACACTCAAAATTATGAATTACAACTTTTGAAAATTTTAGAAGCTAATAGATTAGTCTCTCGCCTTAAACTATGACGCGAGGTTAAGTACCTCCCCAATAATACCCAGCCGGTACCTACCAAATGTACACGCTGATTTCGCATACTTAAAAAACTCCATTCCTAACAAAACTTGGTGACAAACTCACTTATAATCTGTATAAGCTACTCCTAAAATTTTATAAAAAGATTTTACATCTAAGACCTTCTGCTCAACACATCTCTAAACTTGAAAAACCGGAAAGTTTTGTACACTTGACTCGTAAAACCATTTAGACCTCCTTAAACATTCCCATTTACAAAACCGACACATGGCTTTTAAAATAGACTCATAACCCTAGGTTTAGAGCCCGAGAACAGCCCTTGAACATTTGTAAAACTCAACTTATAGTCCCAGATATTTGACCAAATATCGACAATAATTTCGTATTGTGTCGATACGCATCTCCTGGTACACGAATATTCAAACTAGCGTAACTTCCTCCTTGTTTTGAATTGGTAGTCCCACTTTATATCAAATCGAATTTCTCGACAATCACTACAACTATATCCAATCATACCAACACTTAACCAACACTCATTGTATGAAAAACAGCCTTAAACCCACTGATCTAAAATGACGCTTTCAAAACTACATCAAAACCCATTTTGACCCATTTTCAACATCAATAATACATCAAACAACCTATATTCATCATCCCCATTGATGAGTATAGTCCCTAGCCGGGTCATCAACCCGACCCACGAGTGCTACCCGCATCTGGCCCATCACGAATGTGTTGGAGTAGGGTCGTTTGAGACTATGGGTTTCGGATGAACAGTGGCCGCATGAGTCATGTGCGGCCCACGGCCCGGCATGGCCGGAACAGGGTTAGACAGAATCACAACTAATTAGGATTGTGATTTACCCTAAAGTATAGGATATACACTAACCATAATTAGAAGATAACAATCAACTAATTATGGTAATTATCCTTTACTTAGGACCGAAGCTTTGGTAAAAGCCTACTATGGTTTTACCGCCTATATAAGGAACCCCCACGGGTTCCACAAAGGTATCATCTACTCTCACATCTCACTCATTACTAACCCTAAACCGATTACTTACTCTCACGCCGAAGTCTAATCGTGGGATACGTTCCCACGGTAAGCCTAACAGCGTGTTACCTTTGGTGTGCAAGATCTCAAACCAAAGTTCACTTGGTGCAAGAGCTGGAGCCCCAAGCACCCGAATTAAGCCTAATTAGGGTCAAGCTAGGATCATCCAATTTTTGTATCAACAGGTTGGCGCCTTCCGTGGGACCCTACACTAAACTCGAACTCTACTAATGACGAAGGGAAGCCCTTATCAGGGAAACCTAAGGAACGTCAATGCGAGGAACCGAAAATCAGGGGGAGACATCCCCGTAACCCTTACTCCACCTCTCACTGGGCATGCAGGAGGGCCTAACAGCCGCAAAACGGTACTCCAATCCACTGGGGGTGCAGGCACGTCCCTGAACACCTCACCACCCACTCTTACCTTAGACAAACCTGAGACGGTCCAGCACCACACGCCCCCAACAAGGAAAATCAAAGGCTACCTGCTGGAGAGATGGACCACGAGCTCGCCTCACTCGATGATGAAGACATTGAGGGTGTGCTCACACAAAACATGGACAGAATCATCCCTGCCATCACTACACGATTGAATCTGGGGAGGAACCTCCAATCCAGACTCAATTTTAGCAGTGATGCACGGGACACTCCTCTTTAAACCTGAAAAAGACGAAGAATACACCAGATCGAGGAACAACCTCCATTAAAGGAACGACCACGAGCACGAAATGTCTTTGAGCGCATAGGGGATCGAATTATGGAAGAATTGCAAGGGACGCAAGGAGATTCGGATCATTCTGATGGATCTGTGGAGCGCGCAACTTTGGAAACTCCGCATAACGATAATCGTGGCACTAGTGTGTTCAGGAGAATAGATTCGGGAGCAAAGAAAATCACTACCTCTTCTCATAAGAGCGGCTACCATAGCCAATAAAGGGGTGGAGCAGGACTTCCCTACCACGATCCTTTAGGATCTGATTCGGATGACCATCACCCAAGGCGCCGTCGAACAAGGTATTCCTCCTCCGAACCATCAGATGAGGAGGGACGACGCTACGGGAACTCCCATTATCATACAAATAATGAAGAAGATCTCTCCCTACCATGGTGTAGTGAAAGAGAAGATGCCTTCACAACCCGCATACGGAACTACTCCGAGGACAAAAAGCATCGCATGCCGGCGTGTGTCAAAACCTACGATGGATCTGGTGACCCAGACGTCCATCTCAAAGTTTTCACCATACAACCAAAAATTGAACGATGGCCGATGCCTATATGGTGCCAGATGTTTAATTCGACCTTGATTGGAAACGCCCGTGACTGGTTTGAAAAACTCCCTCACCGGAGCATCAATAGCTTTGACGAACTACGCTCAACGTTTAGAAGAAACTACACTCAGCGAAAGAAGTACAACAGGGAGCCAGTCTCATTGGTGACGGTCAAGCAGATGCACGGAGAGTCCACGAAAGACTTCACAGAAAGTTTCAAAGACGAATACACATGAATAAGAGCGTGCCCAGAAGTTCTTAAGATCTCCGACTATATGCACGCCATAACTGACATGGAACTTATCAGGCGCCTCAATGACAGGAGCCCCGTGACGTTTTATGAGCTCATGAAAAGGGTTAGGAACTTTGTGGAGGGAGAGACTGCCGTGTCCGCAACCTACCTCACAAAGGGAAACCAAAGCTTTCGATCGAACGACCAGCCAAAAAGGCAGTCAAACAACCAAGGTAGCAGTAGGAGCTTGGATTACAAAAATCAAGCGAAAGGAGGGCGCTCGAACGACAAGTTCACACCTTTAAAGATGACATACCGGGACATCCTACTCACTGAAGGGGCAAATTTTCCAAGGCCGTCCCCAGTGACAACTCCGGTCGACCGTCGTCAGGGGAACCGCTTTTGCGAATTCCATAACGACAAGGGTCATGGCACGGACGAGTGCATTCAGCTCAAGAAGCATGTTGAGTCGCTGATTAAATCAGGCAAACTCAAGCATCTGGTCAAGGACTGGAAGGACGGAAAGGATAACAAAAAGAATGATAAAAAAATATTTGCAATAGGACAAGCCTACAACCATATTTATGATTCAGTCGTGGCAGCGCAAGACAAAGCAGAAAATTAACTAATAATTTTTTCGCAGCAAGGAAATCTCATTCCCTCCCATCACGACAACCAACGTGGCGGACGCACCTCTCACGATTGAGGTGAACATTGGAAGCCACAACGTCCGCGGCATGTATGTTGATGGAGGATCATCCGCGGAAATACTCTACGAACACTGTTTCATACAGTTGCGACCAGAAATCCAAAGCCAACTAATGCCGGCCACGTCACCGCTTATTGCTTTTAGCGGAGATACCATCTGGCCAATAGGGCAGTTATGATTGTTAGTAACTATTGGAGATAAAGAACATTCAACTATATCATGGATGAACTTTATGGTTATACGATCGCATTCTCTGTACAATGGTATCATCGGGAGGCTGGGGATCCAACGAATGAATTTTGCTAGGTTCAATTGTTCGTTTCTCGATATCTTAACGAATTGATTTCTGGTTCAAAGTACGACTCTATTGTTTTTGGTGAAACAAATATTTTTGGTTGTTTTAAAATATTAAAAATGTGCAAAGACTTAAATGTAAATGGAGGTAAATTAAATCTAAACCTAATTAAAGTTTAAATTTGCAATAATAAAAACTTTTAAAACTAAATTAATTAAATGACTTCAAATTAAAGCGTGACGAAAATTAAATTTGACTACGTATTAAAAATGTAACTTAAACAAACCAAGCAAATTATAAGTCCAAACCCACAACCATCGGAATGTTAGATCGGAATGCTGTCACCATACCCATCGGAATCCAGATCGGAATATGGCTATTGGAATTTATAAAAGTGGATCTATCGGAATAATGGAAAGTGCAACCTATCGGAATGATATCTATCGGAATGTTGTTCAGATCGCAAAGTGTCAGATCGGAATCCTAGATCAGAATGTTGCTGGGGAGATTTGGGCAGCACTTCGACTAAGAAAACCTCAAGAGCCGTCGGAATGTGCGATCGTAATGTGCGATCGCAATCCCAGATCGGAATGAGGGTGATGATACTCTAGATCGCAATCCCGGATCGGAATGCAAAACCCTTGTCCTATGCTGTCACCATCGGAATGTGGGTGAGGCAACCGTCGCAATGTGTAGTACCCCTTCTTTCCGATGGAGTTACAAATTCGTAAAAAGCACAATACAATAAGCTATGACTAATAAGCAGTAACGAGATAAACTCAAATGAAACGAAAACAAAACAAGACAATAAGCTAAAAAGTTAAGACCTTTTCAAAATTTAAAAGACGACACTTAATGAAATGGAATTTAAAGATAGCACTTTTGAGAAAAACTTGAAAACACTTAAGTTAAATACCAAATAAGCACATAAGATTGTCAAGCTTATGGCTTATCTCGTATGAAAACTTAAAGAGAAAAGAAAAGACAAAACTTTCAATCAAATAAGCAAATGGATTAAGCAATTTCTTGCTTAATCTGAATTTAAAACAAATAAAAACAAGAAAAGTAGAATGAGAATGGTGAAAAGAAACTTGATCAAAGGTAAATGAAGATTAAAGCAACAAAATTAAAGAACACTTACTTGGAATTAAAAGGTATTAAAAGTGCAAGACAAGTATTTAAAATGACATGAATTTAAAGAGCAAGTAATTAAAAGGTGGAAGACTAATTGTCACCTTAGCCAACAACATGAAAATGATTTATCTAATGACTATTTATAGGGGAGGATTAAGGGGTGCTTAGGAAGCTTCCTCCCCTCCTTCATTTTCTCTTAATTGCACCATTAGGTCCTTAAGCCTTTAATCTTCTTTAATCTTAGACTTTAATGACTTTTGGCTCGGGATTTCTTTGAACTCGTCTTTTAATTCTTCAATAAATAAGACTTGAGTTCTTCGGCTTTTAGTAAACTTCCGTCTTTTGACTTTTTCTTCGATAAATCTTCAGAATTGGTCTTGGACTTCTGTTCTTTTTGCACTCTTGATTTCTTGACTTCGTCTTTCATCTTTTTCTTCAATAAAAGCCCTTGAATGCCCGTGTTTTCTCCACTTTTCACCTTTTCGTCCTAAATCACAACAAAAATACAAACCACGCATAATTCCGACATAAATGACATAAAATACACGTTTTGGCTCGGTTATTATTGTAATTAAGTGGTAAAAAGGATGGGTGTTTACACACCTATCAAATCCCCTACACTTGACCATTGCAATGTCCCCATGCAATGCATTAGTTACAAAGCACGTTTACATTTTTCATCTTAATCAATCCACCTTGGCCTTTATTAAAGAAATAAAAAATTCTAAACATTGAAGTAAAGAAATCAAAAGCATACCTTGGGTTTTGGAAATGTCATGAATAATCATCATCCTCAAGTTTTCACTTTCTCCAAACCAAGCTTAAAAACTAGATCATTGTTATTATAAGTTAGCAAACTAACACGAACTCATGTGGGCCAATTATTCACTTAGACTCCCTTATTCCTAGGTGTATCTCTTATATTTTATTGTTGTCTTGAATGATCACGAAGATGCATTGTTGACTTATTTCGATAGTTATTTAGTCCGAAAATAAAGTGAACGATTTAATCAATAGTTAGCTAAAGGACAAAATCTTTTAAAACTGCTTCTCGGGATCTTATAAAGTTCGTATCTTGGCCTAACTCGCTTCGCGATTTGAGACCTTTCTCGGACCGATATTTGGCAGCGACTTCATACTTCAAACCTTGAGAGACGTTCATGAAATAATGACTTTCTCTTCATAATAGGAATTTCTTCACTTGAAGTGTTGAGAGATTCTTCATATTTGGACCACGACTTCTTCATTTTTCTTCAAACATTATTTTGGACTTTGATATACATCGATCCGCCTCCTTTTATGACTTGGATCTATTTATCCTCATACCTTGCTAGGGTCTTTTCGGATACACTTCTCCATGACTTTTGGGGAGTTTTTGCTTTTCGTCGTGTGTCTCGATCCTTCATATTGATCTTTGATAAATGATTCTTCATATCACTTTGGATTTTTAGCAACAAAGTATAGCCCTCATGCCTTGTTAGGACCTTTTCGGACTCGCCAATCTTCGCATCCCGCTTTAATAAGTTATGCATTGGCTCTGAACTCTAATCCATACCGAGCAACTTTTAAACGATCTTAGGCTAGAAGCTAAGTAACTTTTCAAATCGTACAACCTTATTTATTGCAGATAAATTTATTAGCAAGCGATGGGAGAATAGGCTTATAATTAACTCACATAAATTCACGAAAGAATACCAAACTTATAATTGACTCTATCATCTCTCGTTCTCCATAGTTTAAAATCTCAAGGAATGAGACTCGTGGATGCTTAGCCTATTAAATCAAAGTTTTGGGTTTTCGAGTCATCTATAGGATCTTGCAAATTCTTAGACTTTTTCAAGTTTAGAAATCGCATTTTAAAGTTCCCTTGATAAACGACTCTCTAGGATCAATTATAGGAACTTGCGAAAAGTTCTTGTTCTTAACCGTGAGAGTTAAGACTTTCGCGTTTTAAAGCTCCCTATATAAATGCCTAGCAAAACTTGACTTAAACACGTTAAGGATACTAGCTAGAGTAACTTAGATAAGTAAACTCGGGTTGAGTCAAAAGATTCATAACGTTTGAAAATTAAGACCACTTTATTAAAATTTATTCTAGCAAAGAAGGAAAAATAACTATACAAAGGGAAAAAACAAATGGGCCAAAATAGATCAAAAATTTTGAAAAATGTCGAAAAATTGATTTTCCAATTAAAATGAGGACAAATACAAGGAAAAGAGCCACTTAACTTCGATAGAAGTCTCCCCTACACTTAATATAAACATTGTCCTCAATGTTTAAGCATGTGGGAGTAAACTCCCTTACACTTAGGACATTGTGCACTTAGTTTAAATCTCGCTAAGGAAGAGACAACTGAAGAGATTCCTATTTTAATATTGGAAAATATAAAATAGTGAATCGAAAAGAGTTTAGGATAGAACCGGGAAGACGGGAACAACGGAATCACGGGTCGTCAAGAATCATCAAGAGTGGATCATTGAGCGCTCGAATCCCTGATTATAAGAAGAGAAGAAATAGCAAACACCAACGGGTCTCCCCTACACTTAGGAGAAAGAAAGCTAAAAGATAGATACATGGGTTGCCTCCCAAGAAGCGCTTGATTTTTGTTTACCGAGTCGTGAGCCTGACTCAACCTTGATCATCATAGGAAGAAGCATGAAACATATCCACCGGGATCAAAGACATAGTTTTCGTCCATAAAATAACACAAGCTTAAGGCGAACAAGGCAAGCCAAAGAAGAATAGGCAAGGTTCCCTTAAGCAGCGATGGAGCACGGTGGAAGCAAGGGTGAAGTGGTGCAAGCAGATTTCCATAAGTTCCAAAGATATTTCCTTTTATTTCATCAGGTGGATACTGAGATGGCTGCAGAATATCGATACCGGGGTCGAACACCTTTTCCTTTCGGGGAAAATAGCACTCAGGCTCAGCAGAATGTGAAGAAGATCCGCGAAGAAGATGCATAACCTCGTCCTCAGAAGGTGGACAAAGAGGTGTTAAATCATATGTGTTGCGGATGTCGGTGTCGACCGGTTTCGTCTCCTTTGAAAGTATTTTCTTCAAATCCAAAGTAGGATTAAGACGATAATCTTCGAAGTCCAAAGGAGGTGCATCACTCTCATGAGGGAAGTAAGTATTAAGAAAAGCAGAGAAATCTTCCTCAAATGAGTAATCGTCCAAAGTAGGATCGAGTGATGGCGGAGGATCTTCATCATGTGAAGAATCACTCGAGAGAGTATCGGCCTCATCAAAATCATCATATGTGGGCAGGTCGGGATACTCGGAAGTACAATCATCAAAATCATCCGAATCTGAGCTAGAATCATCATCATAAGCATCAAAGATCGGTGGAGAATCATAAATGGGAGAAGCGTCCAAATTGGATACAGAATCATCCGCATCATCTTGAAACAGTGGATTAGCAATGCAAGAATCGAATAGAGGATTGTTGTAGATGACAAAATCATCGAGCACATTAATCATATTCACAGATTCTCTTCCAAAGGATTTGCTTGTAAGCTTCCCCATTTTAAAATATTGTGCATCATTCCCGACTCTTAAGATTAACTCACCTTCGGCAACATCAACTAGAGCTCGTCCGGTTCTCAAGAATAGCCGACCAAGTATTAAAGGAATACGAGGGTCCATTTCATAATCAACAACGACAAAATCGACCGGGAAAGTAAATGTGCCAACTTTAATGAACACGTCTTCGGCAATACCAACGGGGTAAGCGAGAGTGCGATTTGCAAGTTCAAGAGTCATCTTTGTTGGAGTAAGGTCGGGCAATGATAGTGTTTCCCAAACACTCAAAGGCATAAGATTAATACTGGCCCCGAGATCAGCAAGGGCAATAAATTCTTCAGTTTTGTTGAAAATGCAAGGCAACACAAAACGACCGGGATCTCCAAGCTTTTCTGGAAGTTCTTTAAGGATAACTGTAGAACAGTTTTCATTTAAGCGTGTGTTGGCGAGCTCAATCAACTTCTCCTTCTTGCTAAGCAATTCCTTGAATGCTTTGACAAATTTCGGCATGTGGACAAGTGCTTCAACAAGGCTAATGTTGATGTTCATTTGAGAGAGCATCTTCACATAGCTTGACACTTGACAGTCATTCTTGGTTAGCTCGTTGGTCTAGCCTAGCCGTGAAGGATAAGAGATATTGGGTTTGGGTGGTGAAGGTGTAGCAGGTAAAGGTTGAGATGTTGAAGGGTCCTTCCTAGGTACATCGTCATGACGAGGCGGAGACGGTAATGGTGCACTAATACTAGGTGTAGGAGGAGTAGGGATAAATGGTGGTGGAGGAGGTGTAGATGATGGGGATGGGATAGGTGGTCCTACGATGGTGACTCCACTACGGGTAGTAATAGCACTCACATTTGCTCGCGGATTGGTGACGGTGTTTGAAGGTAGAGAACTCGAAGAAGAAGGTTGAGTTGTGGGCAAGAAACTAGCCAGCATATTCTTAATATCATTCGTTTGAGTGCTGAAGGAGGATTGGATATTATCGCGAAGCTCGGATCTAATGTCATTTCCTTGCTTGGTGATATCTCCTTCCAAATTGATAATTTGGCTCTGTAGATTCTTGATTTGCTCACCTTGGGTTCTCATGATGGCTTCAACATCCGGATTAATGGGTGGGGCTTGTTGAGCGGGTGGGTTATAAGGATTAGAAGCTCTTGGTGGGATTTGGTTGCTTCTATTGTAGTTGTTGTTGGGGTTTTGGTTTTGAGGAGAAAAACCGGGTGAAAGGTAATTGTTGGACCGGTAACTCAACAAATTTCTATCCCATTGAGGTCGAGCTTGGTAATTTTCTGGTGAATAATTACCATAAGCTGCATACACATTTTCCGGATTTCCTTGTGTAGAAGAACAATCGGTGTATGAGTGAGGACCGCCGCATGTTTCACAAGAAGGTGCGACCGCTTTAACTTGTTGTTGTTGTTGGTTTGAAGCGAGAAGCAAGATACTTTTGCTCATTTCAGTCATCATGCGGGTGAATTCGGTCATATCAGGGCTTGCTGAGGTGGAAGAAACATTGACTCTCGGTTTGTTCCTTGAAGAAGCGGAGGAATCCCAGTTTTTGTGGTGAGTAGTCATGTTCTCAATTAGTTCTCTACACTCCTCGGGTCTCCTTTTCATAAATGTGCCACCGGCGGCTGCATTAATCGTATCACGATCACGAAAAGTCAAACCGTTGTAGAAAGTATCAATTAAGGTCACAAGGAGCATGTTGTGGTTTGGACAACGATCAATCAAGACATTATATCATTCCCAAGCATCAAAAAGAGATTCATCAGGATCTTGCATGAAACCGCTGATTTGATTGCGAAGGCTCGTGACCATGGATGGTGGAAAGTAGCGCGACAAAAAGCTTTGAGTCATGTCATCCCAAGTATGAATAGAATTCTTTGGAAGACGATCAAACCATTTCTCGGCATGATGTGATAAAGTATGTGGGAAGAGTTGTAGGCGTAGAACATCCATTGTGGCACCGGGCAAGTTCATGCTTTGGGTGATTGTAATGAATTTGTCGAGGTGTTTGTTGGCATCATCATCAGGCAATCCACGAAAAGGATTTGTTTGCACTTGCTGAATCATGTGGTGCTTCAACGAAAACTCCGGAGCCGTGATTTGCATCGGCGCAATCGGTCCTCCACGTCCAAACATGGTAGGTTGACAAAGCTCCTCCATTGGCCGAAGATCGGGCTGTGGAAGAACATTGTTGTTATTATTGTTGAGGTGCGGTGGATTATTGTTGTCTTTAACACCTGCCATACTTAAATCGTCTCGAGTCTCGGGCTCTTGATAATTAGAAGATCTAGTACGCATACACCTACAAAGACAAAAGAAAACAATACCAAACGCAAAGACAATATATATACACAATAAAGATAAAATCTTTTTGGATTTTTAAAATTTTTAATTTTTATGGATTTTTAACAATTTTTTAATTTTATGGTTTTTTTGAAATTTTTATGCAAGAAAAAGAACGCTCACAAGTGAACGGATCCCAAAAAAAAGCAACGCGTCTCTCACAGAAAACCGTTAATCTTTACGAAAAGAGCCGGCAGCGACGCCATTTAATGAATGAATTTTGCTAGGTTCAATTGTTCGTTTCTCGATATCTTAACGAATTGATTTCTGGTTCAAAGTACGACTCTATTGTTTTTGGTGAAACAAATATTTTTGGTTGTTTTAAAATATTAAAAATGTGCAAAGACTTAAATGTAAATGGCGGTAAATTAAATCTAAACCTAATTAAAGTTTAAATTTGCAATAATAAAAACTATTAAAAGTAAATTAATTAAATGACTTCAAATTAAAGCGTGACAAAAATTAAATTTGACTAAGTATTAAAAATGTAACTTAAAAACAAACCAAGCAAATTATAAGTCCAAACCCACAACCATCGGAATGTTAGATCGGAATGCTGTTACCATACCCATCGGAATCCAGATCGGAATATGGCTATCGGAATGTATAAAAGTGGATCTATCGGAATAATGGAAAGTGCAACCTTTCAGAATGATATCTATCGGAATGTTGTTCAGATCGCAAAGTGTCAGATCGGAATACTAGATCGGAATGTTGCTGGGGAGATTTGGGCAGCACTTCGACTAAGAAAACCTCAAGAGCCGTCGGAATGTGCGATCGTAATGTGCGATCGCAATCCCAGATCGGAATGAGGGTGATGATACTCTAGATCGCAATCCCGGATCGGAATGCAAAACCCTTGTCCTATGTTGTCACCATCGGAATGTGGGTGAGGCAAGCCGTCGCAATGTGTAGTACCCCTTCTTTCCGATGGAGTTACAAATTCGTAAAAAGCACAATACAATAAGCTATGACTAATAAGCAGTAACGAGATAAACTCAAATGAAACGAAAACAAAACAAGACCACAAGCTAAAAAGTTAAGACCTTTTCAAAATTTAAAAGACGACACATAATGAAATGGAATTTAAAGATAGCACTTTTGAGAAAAACTTGAAAACACTTAAGTTAAATACCAAATAAGCACATAAGATTGTCAAGCTTATGGCTTATCTCGTATGAAAACTTAAAGAGAAAAGAAAAGACAAAACTTTTAATCAAATAAGCAAATGGATTAAGCAATTTCTTGCTTAATCCGAATTTAAAACAAATCAAAACAAGAAAAGTAGAATGAGAATGGTGAAAAGAAACTTGATCAAAGGTAAATGAAGATTAAAGCAACAAAATTAAAGAACACTTACTTGGAATTAAAAGG
The DNA here is from genome assembly GCA_025667525.1 of Glebionis coronaria. Lineage (NCBI taxonomy): Eukaryota > Viridiplantae > Streptophyta > Magnoliopsida > Asterales > Asteraceae > Glebionis > Glebionis coronaria. Next base: position 420,755,914 of record CM046876.1, on the reverse strand, counting down.
TATTAAAAGTGCAAGACAAGTATTTAAAATGACATGAATTTAAAGAGCAAGTAATTAAAAGATGGAAGACTAATTGTCACCTTAGCCAACAACATGCAAATGATTTATCTAATGACTATTTATAGGGGAGGATTAAGGGGTGCTTAGGAAGCTTCCTCCCCTCCTTCATTTTCTCTTAATTGCACCATTAGGTCCTGAAGCCTTTAATCTTCTTTAATCTTGGACTTTAATGACTTTTGGCTCGGGATTTCTTTGAACTCGTCTTTTAATTCTTCAATAAATAAGACTTGAGTTCTTCGGCTTTTAGTAAACTTCCGTCTTTTGACTTTTTCTTCGATAAATCTTTAGAATTGGTCTTGGACTTCCGTTCTTTTTGCACTCTTGACTTCTTGACTTCGTCTTTCATCTTTTTCTTCAATAAAAGCCCGTGAATGCCCGTGTTTTCTCCACTTTTCACCTTTTCGTCCTAAATCACAACAAAAACACAAACCACGCATAATTCCGACATAAATGACATAAAATACACGTTTTGGCTCGGTTATTATTGTAATTAAGTGGTAAAAAGGATGGGTGTTTATACACCTATCAGAATCCTAGCCATACGGGCAGTCCCGTCTATAGCACACGGCATGATGAAATTCCAAGTCGAGGGGGGAATCATCACTATCTTCAATTCGATAGTACCACCATCGGAATGTCATGCCGTCACCACACCAATACAACCAACTCCTAAGAAGGAAGGGTCCCCCCCCCCCCCCCCCCCGCGCGAATTGGAAGGTGGCTATCCACCCTGATTACCCAGAACAAGAAGTGGCCATCGGAGGAAATCTCTCCGATGAAGGTAGGAACGCTATGTGCTCCCTCCTTAAGGCAAACCTTGACGTGTTCGCATAGGAACCAAAGCACATGACACGCGTGCCACGCTCAACCGCGAAACACAAGCATCAGATCCGTCTGGGGTATCCTCCTATTAGGCAAAAGAAGCACAGCGAAGCTCCAGAGCGCAACCAGGTTATACTAGATGAAGTAAAAAAGCTGGTTGAGGCAGGAATCATTCGGGATTTTTATTACCATGAGTGGCTGTCCAATCCGGTCATGGTCAAGAAACATGATGGAAGCTGGCGCATGTGTGCGGATTTCATTCACTTGAACAAAGCTTGTCCGCAAGACTGCTATCCATTGTGCAAAATCGACTGGAAGGTTGAGTCCCTATGCGGATACCCATTTAAGTGTTTCTTGGATGCATATAAAGGTTATCACCAGATTCAAATGTCGGAGGAGGACGAGGAAAAAAACGGTATTTCATACTAGTCAGGGTGTGTATTGCTATACAAAAATGTCGTTTGGACTGAAGAATTCAGGCGCGACATATCAACGACTTGTTGATAAAGCGTTCGACTCACAAATTGGCCGTAACCTTGAAGTCTATGTTGATGAGTTGGTTATAAAGAGCCACACGGAAGACGAGCTCCTCCGCGACGTCCAGAGGACATTCGATACCTTGAGAAAAATCAACATGAATTTGAATCCCTAAAAATGCACATTTGGGCCAACCGAAAGAATGTTCCTAGTGTACATGATAGACCCAAACGGCATCAAGCCTTTCCCTGAGAAAACTGAGGCCGTAATTCAGTTACCATCTCCTTGGACACTAAAGGAGGTGCAATCACATAACGGAAAGTTGGCCGAGATTAACATGTTCCTCTCGAACTCCGTAGAGAATTCACTTCCTCTGTTAAAAACACTCAAGAAATGCTTAAAGAAAGGGGATTTTCACTAGACAAGAGATGCGAAGGAGGCATTTGGACAGCTTAAGCAACACCTAGCGACCCTTCCAATGCTTGTCGCCCCACGACCCAAGGAGGAGCTAACCATGTACCTATCCGCTACGCACGAAGAAATAAGTGCCATCCTGATGACCGACCGGGACTTAGTTCAGATACCAATCTACTTCATAAGTAGAGCATTGCAAGGACAGGAGTTGAATTATTCCCCGACGGATAAGTTGGTCCTATCATTGGTTTATGTCGCGAAAAGGTTGCGTCACTACTTTTAGGCGCACCCAATTGTGATCATCACTGACTAGCCAACATATCGTATAGACCAAGGACAACCATCAAGGATCAAATCTTGGCAGATTTCATTATTGAGAAACCTGATGAGGATGTACCAATGGCCCCAAAGGAAGAAATCCCAATAGAACCATTGGTCCTGTTCACCGATGGATCTTCTTGTACGGATGGGTCAGGGACAGGTCTCATACTCACAAATCCAGAAGGTATGGAGTTCACTTATGCCTTGCGCTTTGAGTTCACAGCCGCAAACAATGAGGCGGAATACGAAGCATTGATTGCATGCTTTAAAATAGCGGCCAGAATGGGCGTACGTAACCTTGAGGCCTATGTGGACTCGCGGCTTGTTGCAAATCACATCCTGGGGGAGTATGAAGCCAAAGAGGACAATATGATCCAGTATTTGGAAAAGGTTAAGTCACTTATCGCCGGCTTTGGAAAGTATTCTATCAAACAAGTACCAAGAGGCGAGAATAAGAAGGCGAATTCCCTTAGCAAAATTGCATCCACGAGCTTCGCCCATCTATCCAAACAAGTGTTGGTGGAAATACTTAAAGATGAATCCATTAAAGGAGAGGGGGTCGCAACGATAGTCGATGAGGAGGGACCTACGTGGATGACCCCAATCATTATATATTTAACGAACGAGACTCTTCCTGATGACGAGATAGAGGCACGTCGCATCCACATGAAGTCACAACAATTTGAAATACGCGACGGTGTCTTGTACAAACGCTCTTTCTTACAGCCGTGGTTACGATGCGTAGGCCCACGCCAAGCCAGTTATGTAATCAGCGAAATTCATGAAGGGTCGTGCGGCATGCACGCCGACCCCAGATCCGTGGTGGCAAGAGCTTTACGCATAGGGTATTACTGGCCAACTATGCATCAAGATGCACGCAACTTGATTCTCAAATGCCGCGATTGTCAGGTACATAGGCCATTTACGTGCCATCAACAGCAAGAGCTGAGACCTATCACGACCCCATGGCTATTTTACAAATGGGGAATCGACATAGCGGGGCCTTTTCTTGTGGCAGCTGGAGGTATTAAGTTCTTAAATGTAGCCATAGACTACTTCACTCGCTGGATTGAAGCTAAGGCGGTCGCTAAAATCACGGGCAAACAGGTAAAAAGGTTTGTTTGGGAAAACATTGTATGTCATTTTGGTTTGCCAGGGGAGATTATCTCGGATAACGGGAAGCAGTTTGCGGATAATCCATTCAAGGATTGGTGCGTAACGCTAAACATCAAACGGCGCTTCGCGTCAGTCAAGCATCCACAAACCAATGGCTTGGTCGAACGAGCAAATAGAAGCTTGGGCGAAGGAATCAAAGCACGCTTGGATGAAAGAAGCGCGAAGTGGGTGGACGAGCTACCACATGTCTTATGGGCGCACAGAACGATGATCAAAATGGCTAATGGGGATACTCCGTTTGCATTAGCCTATGGAACTAAGGCAGTCATACCAACAGAGATTGGAATGCCAACAATCCGTACGCCAGAGGTTAACGTTGTCACGAATGATGAGGAACTCAGGATCAATCTAGACTTGCTAGAGGAAAAAAGGAGATATCAACCATCAATGAAGCTAAAGCTAAGGCGCGGATGAAGGCTAATCATGACTCCATAGTTAGGGGCGATTCCTCCCGACAAGGGGATTTTGTTTATCGTGCAAACGAGGCAAGTCGCGTGGAGAGAACAGGGAAATTAGGTCCAAAGTGGGAAGGGCCGTATGAGGTCATGGAAGCTTTGGGGCAAGGCGCGTACAAGTTGCGTGACATGGACGACCGTGATTTGGATCGTACATGGAACATATACAACCTCAAAAAGTGCTATCTCTAAAAGGCTACGGCCTCCGCATGGACATCTAGCTATAGACAGCTCTAATAAAGATCCATGTAATTATGTCTTTTCTGTTTTCTGGGTCTTATTTGTTTTAGGATTTTATCATTCTGTCAAAAAACATAACCGTGATAATAAAACACCGTGGTGCCTAGCTAGCTCCACGGCTTGTTCTTGTGCAAACAAGTGTCTCTTTTGTACTTAGGAATATTTAATGTCTTTGTGTTCTTAGCATTATTCCTTATTCATATGCATTCATTCAGTCGTACATGTACTATACGTTTTCATGTGAAGCAAGAGGATTGAGTGAACCTAATAATTCAACTTGGGGTGTGATTCGGGTTGACCCGGTCGGGTTCGGGTCGGTTCAAGTCGGGTTGAGGGGCAAAAAAATCATACCCGAACCCGAGCCTAATTAGAACTCGGGTCACTCGGGTTTGGGTCAATTCGGGTCGGGTCAACTCGGGTCGTGTCAACTCAGGTTCGGGTCAACCCGATTTTAAGGAAAATGTGTAAAAAGTGGCTCAAATAAGTACTAATACAATGTAAAAAGTGTAATTTTAGTCGTGTCAAGTCGGGTTGGTCGGGTACGGGTCAAGTCGGGTTCGGGTCAAGTCGGGTCGGGTCAAGTCGGGTCAAGAGTAAAAAATATATAACCCGGATCCGAGCCTAATTAGAACTCGAGTCAATTCGGGTCAACTCGAATTAACCCGAATACACTTTTGGACCCGAGTGACCCGACCCAAATATGATTATTTGGGTTCGGGTTCGGGTCAGGTCAACTTTTTCGACCCCTAGATGCAACCCCCGCGACCGTGGATCATGAATCCTTACTAGACACCTTATTAACAAGACGTTGTTATAAGTTTAAACATACCGTACTTATGAAAGGCCGGACATGATAAAGCCACACGGTGCACGTCTAGTAATATATAGACTTGGTCTTTATATGAGCCGTGATACATCACGCGTGGATATACGAATATCAATTCAAAACATTCAAAAGACAAGTTTCAAGTTCATACATAAAAGTGCCGTGGGTATCCACGACCAAAGAGGTTACATAATAAAGGTTACGGTTCATACACAAGATAATAAGTGTCTGCCCTGGACATCCACGGATGAATATTACAAAGTCTACATCAATGTTTGATAAATAAAATGCCATCAGTGGGGAAGCATAGACTCTCCCAACTCCTTCCTCTGTTCAGTCAGCGATGCTAATGTGGATCCTTCGGGAACGACATCGTTTCCTAACAACAAGGTAGGACCAGGTCTGGTAGGAGCTGTGATTTAATGATTTTGTGTGTCTCTTTGAGTGTTGTTCATACTCGATTCAATCCGAATTGATCACGGTTTAGGGTGTAATTATTGGTGTTGGTCACTAAAAGGGGGAGCTTTTGGTTATCTAATCTACTTGTAAATATAAAAGCTAAATATATAAAAATAAACGAGAAATCTAACCTTGATAGCAGTGAAAACTGATCAACAAATTCAGAATAATCTTGATCTTCGGAAAACAAGTATTTTCAGATAAACTGACCTAATTCAGATAAATCAAGATTTTCAGATAAATGTAATAAATTCGGAATAACATGGTATTTTCGGAATAATGCAACTAATTCGGATAAATCAGCTTTTTTGGAATAAAGATTCCATTTCGGATAAAACATACATTTTTGAAATAAAGGGGTGTTTTCAGAATAAATCCTTTCTTCGGAATAAATGGTAAATTCGGATAAATTCTATTTCGGAAAAAAGAAATCTTTGGAATACAATGATTTTCGGATAATTTGTATTTTCGGAATGTAATGCTTTCTTCGGAATATGGATTTTTCTCGGAATAATAGCTTTTTCGGAATATTGGGTTTTCGGATAAAACTTATTTCGGATAAATTGAAAAGATAGGATATTCGGATGATTGATTTTCGGAATAAAGTGGTTTCTTCGGAATTACAAACCCTTTTCCGAAGATAGAGAAACAGGGACGATACAGTAACAGATTATCCAAAATAAGCTAAAAAAATAAGCAAAACCAAATAAGAAATTAACCTAAAACTAACACCAAATTGATTTTAAGAAAAACTAAATAAGCCACGAATTAAAAACTATAAAAACACAAAATAATCAAAATATTTAAAATCTACTTTTAATTAAAAGTATTAATCTATCAAATCAACTTAATTGAAAACAAATCAAACACTAATAAATCAACAATCACAATAAGTTAAACATCCACCACATCAAAATCATAAGATTAGTCACATAAAAAAATCATTCACACAAACAACTTGATTAAGAAAACTACATGATTAATTAAATCAACCACAAGATTAAGAAAGTAAGAATGAGAGATATAAAATAAGCTTGATTAAATTAAAGATTAAGATCCAAGTTACAAGATTAAAATGAAAGATTAAGAAAAACTAGAGAGAGAAAATTCTAGAGAGAGAAAGTAACTTAAAAAAACTAAAAAATAAAAAATGACTAAAAAACTAACACCTCCTAATGAACCATTAGGAGGGTATTTATAGGAGGAGGAGAGTGTGTTGCTTCTTCTTTTTTTCTTTTGTCTTCTCGTCATTTTATATAACTCGACGTTCTCGACTTTGTCTCGGGATTTGTCGAATGATAAAATGAACTTGTCTTCTAATTTTCTTCTTTTAGTAGACTTGGTTCGGCTTCGTTAAACTTCCGTCTTTAGACTTTTTCTTCGATAAATCTTCAGAATAGGCCTTTGACTTCCGTTCTTCTTGCACTTTTGATCTTTTGACTTCGTCTTTTGTCTTTTTCTTCGATAAAATCCCGTGAAAGCCCGTGTTTTCTTCCTTTTTCATATTTTTGTCCTAAAACACAATAAAAACACAAACCACGCATAATTCCGCCTTTTACGACATTAAATACACGTTTTAGTCTTGTTATTATTAGAAATAAGTGGTAAAAGGATAAGTGTTTTCACACTTGTTAAATCCCCTACACTTAACCATTGCAATGCCCTCATGCAATGCATTAATTTCAAGCACAGTTTACGTTTTTCATCATAATTAACCTACCTTGGCCTTTATTAAATTCTAAACACTAAGGAAACTAAAAAGATAGAAATATATACAAAATTCTTGAAGGAAGAATAAGTAAAGAGATCGAAGACTTACATTAGGGCTTTGGTTGTAATGAATGTTTATCACCCTCAAGTTTCACGTTTCCCACACCAAGCTTAGAAATGAGATCATTGTTATTATAAGTTAGTAAGCTAACACTCACTCATGTGGCTCAATTATTCGCTTAGACTCCCTTATTCCTAGGTGTATCTCTTATATTTTACTGCTGTCTTGAATGATCACGAGGATGCATTGTTGACTTATTTCGATAATTTATTTAGGCTGAAAATAAAGTAGGACGATTTAATCAATAGTTAACTAAAGGACTAGATCATTTAAAACTGCTTCTCGGGACCTAATAAAGTTCATATCTTGGCATAACTCGCTTCACGATTTGGGACCTTTCTCGGACCGATATTTGGCAGTGACTTCATACTTCGAATCTTGAGAGACGTTCTTGAAATAATGGTCTTCTCTTCATAATAGGAATTTCTTCACTTGAAGTTTTTGAGAGATTCTTCATACTTGGACCACGAATTCTTCATTTTTCTCCAATCTTTATTTTGGATTTTGATATACAACGATCCGCCTCCTTTTAGGACTTGGATCTATTTATCCCCATACCTTGCTAGGGTCTTTCGAATAGACTTCTCCATGATCTTTAGGGGAGTATTTGCTTTTCGTCGTGTGTCTCGATCCTTCATATTGATTTTTGATAAATGATTCTTCACATCACTTTGGATCTTTAGCAACAAAATGTAGCCCTCATGCCTTGTTAGGGCCTTTTTGGACTCGCCAATCTTCGCATCTCGCTTCAATAAGTTATGCCTTGGCTATGAGCTCTAATTAATACCGAGCAACTTTTAAACGATCTTGTGCTAGAAGCTAAGTAACTTTTCAAATCGTACGACCTTACTTATTGCAATTAAATTTATTAACAAGCAACGGGAGAAAAAGCTCATAATTAACTCACATAAATTCATGAAAGAATACCAAACTTATAATTGACTCTATCATCTCTCGTTCTCCACAATTTAAAATCTCAAGGAATGAGACTCGTGGATGCTTAGCCTATTAAATCAAAGTTTTGGGTTTTTAAGTCATCTATAGGATCTTGCAACTTCTTAGACTTTTTCAAGTTTAGAATTCGCATTTTAAAGTTCCCTTGATAAAGGACTTTCTAGGATCAATTATAGGAACTTGCAAAAAGTTCTTGTTCTTAACCCGTAAGAGTTAAGACTTTCACGTTTTAAAGTTCCCTATATAAAAGCCTAGCAAAACTTGACTTAAACACGTTAAGGATACTAACTAGAGTAAACTTGGATAAGTAAACTCGGGTTGAGTCAAAAGATTCATGACGGGCCTAATATATCAAAGACATCTAAACTCATTAAATCCATTTTATTCAATTTTATTTTTATTTTTGACTTTATTCTTGAAATGAAATATATACATATGATGCGATAACAAAAGGAAAGAACATAAAAAGAGAATAAATGAAAAATACTACTAGGCCAAAATAGATCAAAAATTTTGAAAAATGTCGAAAATTTAAAGTTTCCGGTTAAAATGAGGACATATTCATGGAAAATCCCACTTAACTTCGATAGAAGTCCCTCTACACTTGATATAAGCATTGCCCTCAATGTTTAAGCATGTGGGAGTAAACTCCCCTACACTTAGGTCATTGTGCACTTTGTTTAAATCTTGCTAAGGAAGAGACAACTATAGTGATTTCAATGTCAAGCATAAGATATGAAATGTGGAATCACAAAAGTTTAGGATAGAACCGGGAAGACGGGTACACGGAATCACGGGTTGTCAAATATCATCAAAAGTGATCTTTGAAGCTTTAATCCCTGCACATCATAAGAAACAAGACAACAAACACCTATGTAGCTCCCCCTACACTTATTATGAAAACGGGTAAAGGATAGATCATCGGGTTGCCTCCCGAGAAGCGCTTGTTTTTGTTAACCGAGTCATGAGCCTGACTCGACCCAGAACTAATTCAAGGGAAACGTGGTGATGGATGGAATCATCTCATGAGAGATGTACTCACCAAAGTACAACTTAAAAAGCTGGCCATTCACTTTAAAGTTTAGCCCATTTGGTTGCGATAATTCAATGGTGCCATAAGGGAAGACTTTAGCGACGGTGAATGGACCAGACCAACGACTCTTAAGATTGCCCGAAAAGATTTTCAACTGAGAGTTAAAGAGTAAAACTTGATATCCTATGTGAAACTCTCGGTTCTTAATCCTAGAATCATGAATGAGCTTGGTTTTCTCCTTGTAAATCAATGAATTCTCATAAGCCTCATTCCTTAGTTCATTAAGTTCATTGAGTTGGATTTTCCTAAGATCACCGGCTTTGTTGATATCAAAATTAGCCCATTTCAAGGCCCAATAAGCCTTATGCTCCAACTCAATGGGGAGGTGGCAAGCCTTTTCGTACACAAGACGATATGGAGTACAACCAATAGGAGTCTTATATGCGGTACGGAAATCCCACAAATCATCATCTAACTTATAGGCCCATGAGGCACGATGCTCTCCCACGGTACGCTCTAAGATTCGCTTAAGTCCACGGTTAGAGATTTCAGCTTGACCATTAGTTTGTGGATGATACGCGGTGGAAAGACGGTTATTGACACCATACATAGCAATGACTTGAGCAAATTGATCATTGCAGAAATGAGTCCCGCGATCACTAATGATAGCACGAGGAACACCGAATCGAGCAAATAATTGTTTTAGAAAGTTTACAACCACCCTCGCATCGTTAGTAGGTAGAGCCTTTGTTTCAACCCATTTAGATACGTAGTCAGCGGCTACGAGGATGTACTTGTTCCCTTTAGATGATGGAAATGGCCCCATAAAGTCGATGCCCATACGTCAAAGATTTCACATTCTTGGATGAATTTTGAGGCATCTCATCTTTATGTGTGATCTTACCTTGTCTTTGGCAAGCATCACATTGCTTAACCATTTCATGAGCGTCATTATAAATGGTAGGCCAATAAAATCTGGAGTCGAAAACTTTCTTCGCGGTATAGTTAGGACCAAAGTGACCATCGATGGGTCCTTTGTGGCAAGCTTCAAGGATTAGTAAAGCTGTCGTCCCATCAACACACGTACGAATGACAAGATCCGCACATTGCTTGAAAAGGTAAGGGTCGTCCCAATAATAATGTTTAATATCCGTAAAGAATTTTTTCTTTTGTTGGGACGTTAACGCTTCCATAAGAACACCACACGCTAAATAGTTTGCAATGTACGCAAACCATGGGCTATCGTCAAGATTGGATTTAATTGACATTAAGGCCTCAATGGGAAAAGATTCATTAATCTCTTGATTTGGAAGTTCCCCTTGATAAGGATCCTCGAGTCTACTAAGATCATCCGCGGTGAGGTTTTCCGCTCCCTTTTCATCAAGAATTTCGATTTTAAATTCTTAGAGGAGCAAAACCCAACGAAGGAGTCTCGGTTTAGCATCTTGCTTGGTCAACAAGTATTTCAAGGCGGAATGATCGGTGTAAACGATAGTGGTGGAGAGCACAAGATAGGGGCAGAATTTCTGAAAAGCATACACTACATCTAAAAGCTCTTTTTCGGTAGTGGTATAATGCAATTGAGCCCCCGCCATTGTCTTGCTACATAATGGATCGGTTGGAAGTGTTTGTTCACTCGTTGACCTAAAACCGCTCCTACCGCGAAATCACTAGCATCGCACATTAGCTCGAAAGGTAACTCCCAATTTGGGGAGGCTAAGACCGGTGCCTTAGTTAATTTACCTTTAAGAAGTTCGAAAGATTCGAGACATTCTTGCGAAAAGATGAAAGGAGCATCCTTTTCTAAGAGGTGAGTCATAGGATGAGCTATCTTAGAGAAATCTTAGATGAAACGTCGATAAAATCCCGCATGACCTAAAAAACTTCTAACTCCTTTGACGGTGCTAGGTGGAGGCAACTTAGCAATGACGTCAACTTTAGCACGGTCGACTTCGATACCAGCTTTGGAATTTTTATGACCAAGGACAATACCTTATTTTACCATAAATGGCATTTTTCCCAATTAAGAACGAGACGAGTGTCTTCACTCCGTTTAAGCATACGTTCTAAATTGGCAAGGCAAGATGAGAAAGAATCACAATAGATCGAGAAATCGTCCATAAAGACTTCCATAGTTTCTTCAACCATGTCATAGAATATAGCCGTCATACACCTTTGGAAAGTCCCAGGAGCATTGCATAAGCCGAAACGCATTCTTTTGTAAGCAAATGTTCCATAAGGACTAGTGAATGTGGTTTTCTCTGTGTCTTTTGGATCGATAGGGATTTGAAAGTACCCGGAGAAACCGTCTAAGAAGCAATAATAGTCATTACCCGCTAAACGCTCGAGCATTTGATCCATGAAAGGAAGAGGAAAATGATCCTTGCGAGTGGCATCATTGAGATTGCGATAGTCTATGCAAACTCGCCAACCCGTGACAAGTCGAGTAGGAATCAACTCGTTTTTTTTCATTGGGAACAACGGTTATTCCGCCTTTCTTAGGCACACAATGGACGGGACTAACCCATGGCAAATCCGAAATAGGGTAAATCATTCCGGCATCTAGAAGTTTGATAACTTCTTTCTTGATGACGTCATGAATTTTTGGATTAACCCTTCTTTGGCTTTGGATTGCGGGTTTAAAGTCATCTTCCATGAGAATTTTATGAGTGCAATAGGATCAATTCCGCGGATGTCGGAAATTTTCCAAGCAATTGCTTTCTTATGATTTTTTAGCACATCGATAAGTCGAGATTTTTCATCCTCTTTTAAATCCATTGCAATGATGACAGGTAACTTCTTATTGTCTTCTAGGAAAACGTATTCGAGATGAGACGGTAAATCCTTAAGCTCTAAATCTAGAGGATTGTCAATGGAAGGCTTAGTCAAATTCGGATCATCGTTTGTAATTTCCATAGGAGAAGGTGGAGAAATATGGTACTCATTGAGAAGTTTCTCAATGGTACGAATGTCTTCGTCCTAATAGGAGGGAGAATAGTCATATTTTAAGTCCACATCCCCTAAAGTTGCTTCAAATTCTTTCAAAAGAAAGTCACTTTCTCCAAATGGAGTCAATGAGGGAGCAATAGAGGCAACGGTCTCAACAATGGATAGAGAAGAAAAACCACTTTTGCAAGCGTCTTTGAAATGTTCTTCACAAGCCTCATCAAGTACGTAAATGAAATTAACGCTCTCGTGTTCATAAGGTTGCTTAGAAAGTTTACCCATATTAAAGACGATTTTGTCGTCACCAACTCTCATGATTAATTATCGCGCGGCTACATTAATAAGAGTGCGACCGGTCCTCAAGAATGGACGTCCAACGATTAATGGAACATGGGTATGCATCTCGTATTAAACGACGACAAAATCCGCCGGAAAGGTGAATTTGTCGACACCGACGAAGACATCTTCGGCTATCCCCACCGGATAAGCAACCGTACGGTTAGCTAATTCCAATGTCATTCGTGTGGGGACTAGCTCGGTAGAGATAATTGTTTCCAATCGTTTAATGGAATTAAGTTGGTACTAGAACCTAGATAGGCTAGGGCCATACAATTCTCTACCCCGGGAAAGTTGCAAGGAATGAGAAAGCGAACCGGATCACCAAGTTTGGTTGGTAATTTCCTTAAAAGAACCGGTGAATTCTCATTAAGTTGGGTTTGAGCAATATCAAGGAGTTTTTCCTTATCACTTAGAAGATCTTTGAACATTTTAGCATATTTAGGCATGTGAGCGAGAGTCTCGGCAAAGGAGATGTTGAAATTCAATTGTTTAAACATTTTAAGAAAGTTTGAAACTTGAATATCATCCTTGTTCTTCAAATTCTCTTTCCTAAACCTTGAAGGATAAGGTATGTCGGGTTGAGATGAAGGCTTTGGAATGGAATTCTCAGTCACATCTTGGGTGGAGGAGGGGTAGAAGTAGAAGGTGGAGGAATTGGTGAAGGGGGCTCGTTATCCTTTGTCACAATCACCGAAGTAGGTTTAGGAATCTCGGGTTCCTTATAACCTTTTCCACTGCGGGTGGTGATTGCTTTCATCTCCCCTCTTGGATTAGCAATGGTGTTACTCGGAAGAGAACCCGAAGCAGAGGGTTGATTACTTGGGAATAAACTAGCCATCATATCCCTTAAGTCATTCGTTTGACTGCTTAAAGAGTTTCGCATGTCATTCCTAAGCTCGACTCGAAGATCATTCCCTTGTTTCGCTATGTCACCTTTCAAGTTAATAATTTGACTCTGAAGATTATTCACCAGCGCGTCATTAGTCCTCATGTAAGTTTCAACCTCGTGATTAAATGCTGTCGGTTGGTTGGGAGGAGGAGCTTGGTAAGCGGGTGGTTGATAAGTTATTGGTAAACTTGATTATTTCCTTGAGGTGGATATGGAATTCTTTGGGTTTGATATTGATTAGAAGCTCGAGGTTGGTTTTGATTGTTGCGATTGAAGTTGTTTTGGTTTTGAGGAGGAAAACCGGGTGGTGAAAGGAAGTTGTTTGAACAATAACTTAGAAAATTTCGGTCACCTTGAGGACGTGCTTGATAGCCTACCGTGGAAAAGTTACCGTTAGCCGCATACACGTTTTCCGGGTTGTCATGAGTTGAAGGACAATCGGTGTATGAATGAGAACCACCACAAGTCTCATAAGAAGGTGTTACAGCTTTAACTTGTTGAAATTGGTTCGTAGTCATGGTTAAGAAATTTTTGTTCATCTCGTCTAGTTGACGGGTGAGTTGGGTGAGTTCGGCTATCTCGGGGTTTGATGAAGTGGAATAAACATTGACTCTCGGGTTATTTCTTGAAGATGCGGATGAATCCCAATTTTTTTGATGAGTGGTCATGTTCTCTATAAGCTCTCTACACTCCTCGGGTCTTCTCTTCATAAACGTACCACCGGCGGCGGCATTAATCGTATCACGATCACGATAAGTTAAACCATTGTAGAAAGTATCAATTAAAGTGACGGGGAGCATATTATGGTTAGGACAACGATCGATCAAGACATTATAACATTCCCAAGCATCGAAAAGAGACTCATCAGGTTCTTGAGTGAAACCACTGATTTGATTACGAAGACTAGTGACCATGGATGGTGGAAAGTATCTTGACAAAAAATTTTAAGTCATCTCGTCCCAAGTATGAATTGAGTTTTTAGGAAGACGATCAAACCATTTTTCGGCATGGTGGGATAAAGTGTGTGGAAAAAGATGAAGGCGAAGAAAATCCATGGAAACACCGGGAAATTTCATGCTTTGAGTGACGGTTATGAACTTATCGAGGTGTTTGTTGGCATCATCATCCGGTAATCCGCGAAATGGGCAAGCATTTTGAACTTGTTGGATCATGTGATGCTTCAACGAAAATTCGGGAGCCGTGATTTGCATCGGTGCAATCGGTCCTCCACATCCATTCATAGTTGGTTGGCATAGCTCCTCTATCGTACGAAGGTCGGGTTGAGGGGCATGGTTGTTATTATTCACATTGGGTGAGGTGGATTGTTATTATTATGCACACGGCCATATCTAATTCTCTACGAGTCTCGGGCTCAGGATAAGACGAAGATCGAGTACGTTCCCAAAAGAACGGATCCCAAAATCCAATGTTTCTCACTAAAAACCGTTAATCTTTACGAAAAGAGCCGGCAGCGGCACCATTTGATTTAATGATTTTGTGTGTCTCTTTGAGTGTTGTTCGTACTCGATTCAATCCGAATTGATCACGGTTTAGGGTGGAGTTATTGGTGTTGGTCACTAAAAGGGGGAGCTTTTGGTTATCTAATCTACTTGTAAACATAAAAGCTAAATATATAAAAATAAACGAGAAATCTAACCTTGATAGCAGTGAAAACTGATCAACAAATTCAGAATAATCTTGATCTTCGGATAAACAAGTATTTTCGGATAAACTGACCTAATTCGGATAAATCAAGATTTTCGGATAAATGCAATAAATTCGGAATAACATGGTATTTCGGAATAATGCAACTAATTCGGATAAATCAGCTTCTTCGGAATAAAGATCCCATTTCGGATAAAACATACATTTTCGGAATAAAGGGGTGTTTTCGAAATAAATCCTTTCTTCGGAATAAATGGTAAATTCGGATAAATTCTATTTCGGAAAAATGAAATCTTCGGAATACAAGGATTTTCGGATAATTTGTATTTTCGGAATGTAATGGTTTCTTCGGAATATGGATTTTTCTCGGAATAACATCTTTTTCGGAATATGGGGTTTTCGGATAAAACTTATTTCGGATAAATTGAAAAGATAGGATATTCAGATAATTGATTTTCGGAATAAAGTGGTTTCTTCTGAATTACAAACCCTTTCCGAATATAGAGAAACAGGGACGATACAGTAACATATTATCCAAAATAAGCTAAAAATTAAGCAAAACCAAATAAGCAATTAACCCAAAACTAACACCAAATTGATTTTAAGAAAAACTAAATAAGCCACGAATTAAAAACTATAAAAACACAAAATAATCAAAATATTTAAAGTCGACTTTTAATTAAAACTATTAGTCTACCAAACCAACTTAATTGAAAACAAATCAAACACTAATAAATCAACAATCACAATAAGCTAAACATCCACCACATCAAAACCATAAGATCAATCACATAAACAAATCATTCACACAAACAACTTGATTAAGAAACTACATGATTAATTAAATCAACCACAAGATTAAGAAAGGAAGAATGAGAGATATAAAATAAGCTTGATTAAATTGAAGATTAAGATCCAAATTACAAGATTAAAATGAATGATTAAGAAAAACTAGAGAGAGAAAATTCTAGAGAGAGAAAGTAACTTAAAAAAACTAAAAACTAAAAAATGACTAAAAAAATAACACCTCCTAATGAACCATTAGGAGGGTATTTATAGGAGGAGGAGAGTGTGTTGCTTCTTCTTTTTTTTTTCTTTTTTCTTCTCGTCATTTTAAATAACTAGGCTTTCTCGACTTTGTCTCGGGATTTGGCGAATGATAAAATGAACTTGTCTTCTAATTTTCTTCTTTTAGTAGACTTGGTTCTTCGACTTCGTTAAACTTCCGCCTTTAGACTTTTTCTTTGATAAATCTTCAGAATAGGCCTTTGACTTCCGTTCTTCTTGCACTTTTGATCTTTTGACTTCGTCTTTTGTCTTTTTCTTCGATAAAAGCCCGTGAAAGCCCGTGTTTTCTTCCTTTTTCATATTTTTGTCCTAAAACACAATAAAAACACAAAACCACGCATAATTCCACCTTTTACGACATTAAATACACGTTTTGGTCTTGTTATTATTAGAAATAAGTGGTAAAAGGATAAGTGTTTTGACACTTATTAAGCTGTCACGGGAACACCGTCGGACCTGGGCAGATGGGCAGACCCCACAATTGGTGTACGACATATGGTGCGACTTCTTCGCTTCCCCATGGCGCGGTCCATGTTGGCTTTAATAGCCTCCCCCAATCTTCTCTCCCCTTTGAGGGCCCATGGGTTCTCGGAGGGAGGGTTATATGCAAATAGAGGGACCGTGAGTTGGGAATCGAAGTCTACGTCCACGCATAATGTTGGAAATACGTTTTTAATGTATATTAGAAGTATCGGTCACTCCAACAATATTATTAAACGTGTTTAGCTTGTAGTTAGTTATTGTATTAAATTTAGTTACTAACCAACCCATGGGCCTGTCCATGGGTTGTAGGCCCAAGCCCATCAAGGCTTGGGTATATAAGGCCCCTTTCCTTCATGGTAAGGGGTTGGTTGTTCATTTCACATTTTCCATAATATACTGATAACGACCTAATTATACATATTCAATCTATCATTATAATGCCACTTTGTAGTATAAATAAGAGCTTTCGATACTTAATATGTTGTGTTTTATATGTAGATATAAAGTTTGAAGGAGCAAAGTGAAGATATACAAAGAAGGGGCCTCAATATGCAAATAAACCAAAGTGTTGAAAGAAGATTCTGGATCGCCCAGAAGTGCGACACACAAACTCATAAGTGCGGCGCACATTCACGTCTCCAAAGTGCGGCGCATATTTTGCCCCAGACAGCACTATAAATAGAGGCCATTTCCACTCATTTTACACACACCTCTCTCTCTCTCTCAATACTCCATAGCTCGAGTATTTTAGCTTTCTTAGTAAAATTTCAATATTATCCACTTTTGGGAGATACTTGTAACGAGAGTATTCCACTCTTTGATTCTTGGAGGAACGATACAATCGTGACACTTGTGTACTCGTTTATTCAATCCAATCTAAGTATTATGTTCTCTTACTCTTTTCCAATTGTTACTTTGATTACTATGTTAGGCTAAGCTATTTATGACTATATGGGTATGTGACTATAATTAGTGATGATGCTATGGTATGATCCTTTATATATGATTTCAAGCTAATGTTGTAGAACCATTTTACCACCTAGTTCTATAAACCATATTTTATCTAAGTTGATTTGCTACGATAGTTTAGCGTTGAGAAACGCAAATTGTTATAATAAGTTTTCAAGAACTTGTCTATGGTCATGAATCTTTGGTTGGAGAGATCCGCTTAGAAACGTGATAAAATATTGAACTCGTTGGCAACTTGTTTTGAGCTTAGTCGCTTAAATAAACATAAGCCTTGAATCAACCCAAGTAAATTGTGTAAACGCCGTTTTGAAGAAATAGGATTATCACTCTTTACCCACATAAACATATCTCGATCATTATTATCATCATCACGAACTTATACGAACTATCCCATATTAGTCATACTTTTTACTATTGATATTATTTCAACTATTTCTTTCTTCAGTTATTATCTTGATTACCAAAACGAAACTAAGTCTCAGCGAACGATCCTGGCTTACCACTACAAAGCTAAATTACGAACGAAAGGGTATACTTGCCCGTGTTTGTCTTCTAGTCCCTTGTTTTGTCTAAACCTTGTAATATAAATTTAAGACTTGCAAACGAACATCAAGTTTTTGGCGCCGTTGCCGGGGACTTATAATCCTGTTTTGTAACCAAATTCATATAACCCTTTGAGAAAATTGAACCATTGCCACTCATTTTTAAACCAAATTTTTTTTCTGCAGTACAGAAAGTACGTCGCACAAACCAAAAAGTGCGTCGCACTTCTTTTAGCGAACCAAAGTGGGCCGCACAAACCCAAAAGTGCGCCGCACATTTCCATTGAAAACAACAAAAACCTTATTGGATGCACACCCGTTCATTTGGAACACCACCAACATCACCGTTACCAGAACCTGGACGTACCCTTAACCGAAGGCTACGTAGACTTCATCGCCGTGTACCTTTATCTAGGAGACACGAGCAACCTCAACCTCGCATAATCTACCAACCTTTTGACAATCTTTCACAAATCCTATTTCTCACCAAACTCATCAACCGTTATGATCCAATGTCGGACACCGATGATGAACCAATGTGGTCAGTCGATAGAGTTGTAGCACCAACTCCTGGCTCCGCAATCATTTTACCAGAAATTGCAAACGATTTTTCCATCAAAGGGAACCACTTGACCCTTGGAAAAAATAACCAACTTGATGGTCGAATCAAAACCGATCCTCACAAACACATTCACGAATTCAGCGGAATTTGTAAAATGTTTAACTATGGAGAAGGACAAGCCTAAGCCGTCCAACTCATGATGTTTCCATCATCCCTGACGGGAGAAGCCAAGTCATGGCTCGACGAACTTAACGAAGGAACCATTCGAACATGGGAAGGTCTTAGAACTGCTTTCATTAGCCGATTCTTTCCTCCTGCCCGATTTGAAAAACTCCTCGGAGAAATCCGAAGCTTTTCTCAACAAGATCGAGAAACTCTCACTGACGCATGGTTAAGAATGAAAGAACTACTTAGAAACTGCCATGGTCATGGACTTAAAAAAGAAGGAATAATCAATATTTTCTATCATGGTCTTGACGATGCTACCCAAGATGCATTGAATGCCGCAACGGGCGAAAATTTCCTTTACAAAACCCCTAACCAAGCTTACCAATTATTGGATGACAAAGTCCTACTTAATCTTGATTGGTCCAAAAATCACGAAAACAAAAACCCACGAAAAATTGTAGCTTTTGCCGAAGAAAGCAACAACCCAACCGATACCGAGAAAATTATGGCTCGAATGGATGCCATGTCTCTTAAAATTGAAGAGA
The DNA here is from genome assembly GCA_025667525.1 of Glebionis coronaria. NCBI lineage: Eukaryota > Viridiplantae > Streptophyta > Magnoliopsida > Asterales > Asteraceae > Glebionis > Glebionis coronaria. Next base: position 420,736,670 of record CM046876.1, on the reverse strand, counting down.
TGAAAAACAAAACCTGCAAACACTGTGGAGGAAACCATCCTTCTAGTGAATGTGATGACGATGACACACCCATGACGAAGGAAGAAGAAGCCAACTTCATGAATACCTTTCGTCGAACTCGATTTTATAACGATTATCGTAATCGCGACCGCGATAATTGGAGATCAAATGATAAACCAAGTTATGATCGAGACGAAAAGAAACCCACTCAAACCGAAGACAAAAACAACTTTGAAACCAAAATCGACAACTTTATAGAATCTCAAAGGAAAACCAACATTTTTGTTCGAGAAACATTCACTGACATCAAAACCAAGTTCGAAACTACGACCAAAAACCACCAAGCTTCCATTCAAAACCTTGAAGCTAAATTTGATCGTTTGGCTGATAAACAATCAAATCGCGCTTCTAGTTCTTTACCAAGCAACACCAACCCAAATCCCAAGAACAAATACAAATATCAACCCCCACAAGCTCGTAACGAGCATGTGAATGCTGTATTCACGTGGAGCGGTTTATCTTACGAATCACCTAGCAAACCTACTCAAGTTACACCAATCGAAATTCCATTCGACAGTGATAATGAGGATGAAGCCCAACCAACCCATACCAAACCAACTGAAAACCCAACACCCAAACCATATAAACCAAAAGTACCATATCCACAATGCTTACGCAAACAAAAGATGCAAGCTAATTCCTCGACTTAATACAAGAAGTTCGAATTAACATGCCTTTAGTCGATGTTCTGGCTGGAATGCCAAATTATGGCAAATTTATCAAAGAACTTATCAAGAGCAAGCATAAGTTTGAAGAAGTTTCTTCAACTTTTCTAAATGATGAATGTTCTGCCATTGTCCAAAACAAAGTACCACCAAAACTGGGAGATCCTAGAAGTTTCCTAATCCCATGTACTTTTCATCACTCATATTCTTGCAACGCCTTGGCCGATCTTGGCGTAAGTATCAACCTCATGCCATACTCTTTGTATGCTAAACTCTCTAAAAAAATTTTAAAACCTACAAAAATGAGCGTCCGACTCACTAACCATTCTTTGCAATACCCAATGGGGATAGCTGAAAACATGCTCATAGAAGTCGGAATTTTTTTTCTGTTGACTTTGTAATCTTAGAAATGGAAGAAGATAGCAAGGTACCACTTATCCTTGGTAGACCTTTCTTACACACAGCTGACGCTATAATTAGAGTAAAGCAAAACAACTCAACCTTGGAGTTGGAGAAGATAGAATTTTTTTTCCATCGACGAAGCAATGAAACACTCGTACTCTAATGACGATACTTCTTTTAGTATCGATGTCATTGAAGAAATTGTTGAAGCCGATTTCGACGCTCTTCTTGATGAAGGAAGCGAAATTTTGTATTCTATCGAAAGAACCATCCTCGAAGAAGAACTTTTTGTTAAATTTGATGCCTTCATAGCCGACCATACTGATGAACCAATCGAAACAATCGAAGAATAAATTGAAACACCATTTGATGTGGAAACCATTATTCATGGATCGATTAAGCTTACTAGGATAATCAACGTTCATATGTAACAAACATAGCGGAATTAGAACATTGATTACGAACAAGGTGTTTCTTTTCCAACGTTTACTTCTCATTAAACCTTAACAATCAAACCAACTAACCTAGACGTGTTTACAATGAACATACACGCCTAGACACACGACACATGTTTTATGACTACATTGTGAATAATGGGAATAATGAAAACCTACGCCTGTGTATTCTTTATATAATAGAATAGAAGACTTTTCTTACAAGAAAACTTTAATTACATTAGAAGTCCCTCCATCTTTTGCTAATAAGTCCTCCTTGTTGTATGAAAGGGCTCCATATTCTTGTAAAGCTTGATATTTGCATATAATTCCTTTTTGTTTCATTATACTTGTTTTGTCTCATCAAATTAATTCCCAACAATCTTCCCCTATTTGATGATGACAAAACCAATCTTCAAATCTTGATCTTTCACGAATGAAACAAGCTTCCCGTTAAAGTAAGATTTCTTGTAAAACATATCACCACATAAAATTAAGTTGCATACTTGATCTTTGAATCTTCTTCCCATTTTTGTCTCACCCAATAGGGGTCTTCTAAATTGAAACAACTAATAAACGTTTCCCCTTGAGTGGTGCATGTAAATGAATCACGAACCATGTAGACTCTAATTGTAGATTACGAATGAAGAAAAACGAATATAACCTATTTGTTGAAGAAGTGGAATCTCCCAAGCTTGTACCTTATATCTTGCACTATCCATCTGACGTCGAACTTATATGAAAACGTTAAAGTATAAGCACACCTCGGTCTCTTGTCAAAATCCTCATCCTTTGTGAGACACTGAGCACGATAATGTAACTCCTTCAAGTGATAGCAAGAGAAGACTACTAGATATGACAAGTCTTCGTCACCAACAATGTAAGCACAAACAAGTTATCTACAAATGTAAGTGTCCATTTGAGATATAAAAAGAGACAAACCTGTGAAAAACAACTCCAACATCAAATAAGTAATAATCAAACGTCTTCATCGAAACCTCCAATTTGCAATGAAAATCATCTAAGTACAATATCATCCTCTTCTTTTATGCAACTGCTGCCTCTGTCGGCGTTCTGCTTCTAATCCAAGTCGGTACATAACCGCAAGGTTAGCCTTGTCACATAATCAAATAAAACTTTATTGTACCAAACACAATCTTCAAAAACGAGCCATAAAAATTTAATCAGATAGTTCCGTCCGAGATCCTAAATCATCCAATATATCTTCTGTATGTATTGTCTAATATCGGACAATACTTGTCAGCGCTTAAAAACCATATATTGGACAACACGTGTCAGCGTCTAGCTTTCACGTATCAGCGTCTTCCTTGTCAGCGTGTGTTTTATTCTTGTCAGCGGCTCGGCTCAGCCACTGACACCATCTCTTTTCCTTTATACTATCTCAACTCACATCTTCTTACATCATACTCGATTTGTATGGATAATATATGAGCATGTTATAATTCCCAAACATGTTTTATTATCACACGTTTTATACCCCTAAAATTAAGAATTCTTCCATAATTTCTTCCATGCACACGTTGCAAACTTTCCCTTCTTCTTGTGTATATCCTTGAGCCACTAAACGTGCCTTGTTTCTGACCACAATGCCTCTTTCATACTTTTTATTCCTAAGAACCCATCTTGTCCCAATAGGTCTGACATGTCTGGGACAATCAACCAACTCCCAAACATCCTGGATAGCAAATCGGTGAAGCTCATCTTGCATTGCTTCCACCCAACTTGGTTCTTTGAGAGCATCAAAAATCTTCTTGGGTTCTTGTTGTGACAGAAAACAGGCAAACAAACATGCTTGAACAAGAGGGGTATCAACCTTCTTATGAATATTGGCAAGAAATCCTCCATGATTCTGCTGAGATCTTCTAGTTTGCACAGGAGTCATCACATCACCAATAATTAGAGAAGGAGGATGATTTTTAATTGTAGAAGTAAGCACTCCTCCCTCAATAAGTGTGTTGTCCTCAATCTCATCTTCCATGTTACCAATATCCTCTTCAGACTCTCTTCCATCATTATCTGAATGAACCTCTCCATTTCTGTTTGAAGGTTCACCTTGTTCAAAGTTATAAGAAGAGAAAAGATGGTCAAAAGATCTGTCAACTCCTGAACCAAAGCTGTTAACGTTTGAGCCAAAGCTGTCAACGTTTGAGCCATCAACGCCTGAATTTTTCTTGTCAGCGCTAGAATTTCCTTTGTCAGCACCTGAAAGATCATGCATGTTTTCAACTGGTGATACTTGGGGACCACCTTTTTCCTTTCCAGCAGCAGCAGCAGCAACAAATACATCTGTCCATATGGGAATGGTAACATATTCAAGTATGGGTGTTGATTTGTCTGCTTGTGATCCAACCTCTTCATCAACCTGTTTACCTGAAACATCAACAACTGGTTCTTCCACAACATTTGAAGTCACCTTCACAATGTTTGGATTAGCAACAGACATATAATTCAAAGTCCTAGATAGAGATTCCAAGTCAAATAACCAATTTGGACCACTTTCAGGATCACTAGGTTTACTTTCTAAAAACCTAACATGTACTTTTTCAAGTATACGTTTTTCTTTCTTAAGGTAAACTCTATATCCTCTACTCTGCACAGAATAACCCATGAAGTAGGCTTCATCACCTTTAGCACTAAACTTACCTAAGGCATCACTAGTATCCAGCACAACTACATGACATCCAAAAGGTTTAAGAAAACAAATATTAGGTTTCCTTCCCCAAAGTAACTCATAAGGTGTTTTGTTGTGAATCTTGTTGACTAATGCCCTATTCTGAACATAACAAGCTGCATTCACAGCCTCAGCCCAAAAAGCAATGGGAAAGTGAGCATCAGCCAACATAGTCCTGGCTGCTTCTATGAGGGTTCTATTCTTTCTCTCAGCTACCCCATTTTGTTGTGGGGTTCTAGCTACACTAAACTGTCTAGTAATCCCTTTCTTGGCACAAAATTCATCTAATAACTTATTTCTAAACTCACCACCATTATCACTTCTAAGCATCTTAACATCATTACCAGACTTCTTTTCTATTTGGGTAATGAAGTTAATCAAAGTATCAGCAGTGTCACTTTTCAAAGCTAAAAAGAAAGTCCAAGTGAATCTAGAAAAATCATCAGTGATGACAAAACAGTAAGATTTACCATTTAAGCTTTCTATATTAGTTGGACCAAACAAGTCCATATACAGCAAGTGAAGTGGTTTAGAACTAGAGTGCACTGGTTTAGACTTAAATGAGACCTTGTGCTGTTTGCCTTTAAGGCATGCAACACAAGAGTGGTCATTTTGGAAAGCCTTTTCAGGCAAACCATCAACTAAACCATGTCTCACAAGTCTGTTTATATTTTTAAAATTAATGTGCCCTAATCTTCTGTGCCAAAGATTACTTTCATTAACTGAAGCCTTAGCATATAGACATGATAAATTATTATTCATCCTAATTCCATTAAGATTCACATTATAAATGTCCTTATGCCTAGGTGTTCTATAATCAATGAATTTCTCATCTGGTATTTTAAAATCTTTGCTCAACACCAAGCATTCAGTATCAGTGAAAAGAACCTTATTTTTGTTATCACAAACATGTGATACACTAAACAGATTATAGTCAAGTACTTTTACCAGAAACACGTTTTCAAAACGCAAATTGTTGGTGAGAAGAGTTCCTTTGCCAGTGATAGTTCCATATCCGCCTCCAAAGTAAACTTTGTCAACATCCTTAATGGGAGTGAAGTTTATAAGATAATCTTCCTTCCCAGTCATGTGCCTAGAGCATCCACTATCCCATTAGCCATAATCATTAACCTGCTTTTGAATGCCCTGCACATAAAGAAAACAAACTAGTTTTCTTTGGGAACCCAAGCCTGAGCAGACTTGGATTCATTTGGTTGTTCAACAAGAACAGACTTAGTCCTTATGACAACCCCTTGTTCATCCCTTTTTGGATTAAACACCCAATTAACCCCAACAGATTTTTTATGACCTTTGAAATATAATGAAATCTGTTACATGTCATAGAAATCCCATCTGAATTAGGGTTTTGGTCTTGCTTAGGTCTCCATGTCAAGCTAGAAGAAGCTTTAGACCCCTTTCCCTTTGGTTGCAAATATTTACCATCATTTGGTCTGTCAACGTTCCTGTCAGCGTTTAATTTTCTCTTGTCAATGCTAAAATTACCCTTATCAGCATTGAACCCAGGGTTTGCAACAGGAACCCATTGTTTGTTAGACCATGTATTGGTCTTCTGAAAAGGTCTTTGTCCATAAGTATTAGACCCTTTAGTAAAGAATGGGTCTGGTCTAACAACTTGTGGACTTTGTTGGACAAAAGGTTTGGGTTTGACAGTGTTTGAATTTTTATCAACGTTGACCTTTGAAGCATTGACACACTTATAGGCTAAATGTGAAAAACTTCCACAAGTATAACAGGCTTTTCTAGACATAGCTCTAGGCCTAGAAGAAAAGAAACCTGTCCCATTATCATTAATTTAGCTTTTTGGTGACCTAGGTTTTCTATACATTTCTGCATATTTAATGCTAGGTTTTCTATCAACGTTTAAGCCAAGGTCAACAGTCTTGCCAGTGGTTGGGTTTGTCACCTTTATGGGTGTAGACTCATTTGGGCTGTCACTAAGCATGCCACCCTTAACAAACAAGGTAGGGTTGGATTTCTTCCATTGGTTCAAATCAGTCAATTTCTGCTTGTATTCCTCTACTGGGGTAAGAACTCTTGGTGGAGGAATAAATTCCTCTTCTTGGAATTCAGGTATACCAGTCCAAGACAAATCCTTTCTAGGAACACGATAAAAGTTCCCAGCAGGTGGTGGAACACCAACATACTCTTTCATCCCAATCCCAATCATACCCTTAGAATCCCTTTGTTCACTAACACATTTTTCTAGGGTTTGTGAGGCTTTATCAAATCTCTGAATTTTAAGATCTACATTATCTTTATTTTTGATAGCCTCATCTAACTTAGCCTGTAAAACACTATTGGCTCTTTACATAATGTTTCTAATCTCAGCACTAGCATTTAAATCATGAGTTAAAATATTGATTTGATATTTTAGGTCAAACTCCATTTTCTTATACTCAGCTATAGTCTTTTCAGTTTGAGTAAGAGCAAGTTAATAGTTAGACAACTTGCATCTTTCATTAACCACATCTGTTGTCAATTTTAAAACTTCTTTGTTAAGTTTTTTATTGTTTAGGCGACAACCCTTACTACAAAATGCATCATCATATACCTCATTGTCTGATGAAGATGAAGAGTATGCCATGAGAGCATAGTGAACATGCTCTTCTTCTTCCTTTTCTTCAACCAAAGCTTTGTTCTCTTCGTCATCCTTGGTCAAATAGCTCCAATCCCATCGAACACCATCAATATCTTGCATGGCAACCATAGCTTTGGAATCCTGAGCCTTGATGATTTGGCTTGAGGTTTTTCCAGCATCAGATCTTCTTGGAGATCTGCATTCTCTCATAAAGTGTCCCATTCGATGACAATTATAACACTCAACCTTGGATTTATCAAATCTAGCAGTGTCCTTAGCATTAAAAGTCATCTTCTTCTTGAATCTTCGATTCCATCGGTTTGCTCTTATAGTTGCAAGAGCCATATTCCACTTTATGTCCATCTCCTCCAAATGCTCATCACTAATTTGCTCAAGGTCCTCATATGTAATCACTGAACCATTGGGTAACGAAGCAATGTATGCACAAACAGTATCTAGATCAATACCAGCAGGCTTGACTCTTGGAGAGTCAACATTGTATGTGTCAGCATTTGAATGTGAGGCGTTGACAAGGCTTGATCCAGCGTTGACATAAGTTGATCCAGTAACAGGGTTCATGTATGACTCCTTTTGATCAAATTGACCTTCACTATGTGAGAAGAAGGCCATATTTCCATTGGTAGACTTGCTTCCTTGATCCAAAAGAGTTTCATTCTCTACCAGCCTCAGTTTATTGTAAACATCATCAAAAGTAGAACTTTTGTGAGTATTATTAGCAATTATAGACCTTGGTTCAATCTTCCATGCATCACCAAGACTATTAAGAAAAGTGGTGATGATATCAACATCACCAAGCACTGTTCACATAAAGGACAGCTTGCTTGTGATGTTAAAAAGTCTACTTCTCACTCCACTTAGCTTTTCATTTGGTTGAGCTTTAAAAACAGTGTAGAAACTAGAAGGGGGGGGGTTGAATAGTTTCTTATATTTACTTGTTAAAATATGGTTTCCAAAAATCCTTTTTCAAAAACTTAGGCTTGAGGAAATATGTGACATCTTCTTATGCACAATATGAACAATGATAGTGTAGCTAAACTAATACTAACAAAAATATATCCACAAAGAATAAAGAATGATAGTGTAGCTAATCTAATACTAACACATGTATATGCATAAAGAATAAAGAATGTAAAGAGTTAAGGGTAAAGAAAGATCAAACCGAACACCAAGGATTTATAGTGGTTCGGCAACGAAGCTCAATCCTCGTTCCTACTCCACTCCTCGAGTACTCCTTACTCGAGAGTTCACTACACAACAAGCTCCTTATGGTGGAGAAAACCGTACACGTCGCTTAACCAATTTCCGACTCTAAGCTAAAAGTCGGGCCCTAATCGTAGCTAGGACCAATCTACACAACTATACTTAGTACATACACAACTTCCAAATAGACACAACTACTTGGATCTTCACAACTATGACACAACTACAAATGTATAAAATTAGATCTTCAATGGATATTTGGGGGTTGACTCAACACTTCACTAGGATAGTGTTCTTCTCTTTGCACTTGGAGAGGAAGGGATGGAAGAACAAGATTCACTTCTTAAACAAGTAATAATCAAACAAATGATCAAAGATTTGAGTGATTAAAGAAGGGGTTTGAATCTGGAAATAAATGTGCAAAAGAGGTGAGGTGAAAAGCTGAGAATGGTCCACTATTTAAAGGATAAAGGAGCCAACGGCTATATTTGCCCGCGGTACCTTATCACAGCCCGTGGTTCCTTATCGATAAGGTACCGCCTAGGTGCTAAGGTAACGCCGGACTAGACTCCGCTCTTTTTTGTCCTTTAGTGGTGGAGGTCTTATCTGGGTATAAAAAATATCCTGAAAGGATATTCTTAACAGAATAAGAATATGCCATTTTCAAATTTCAAATAATTAATTTAATAAAACATTTTCTTAAAAATAATGTTTAATAAAAACTTGTGACATTTAATAAAAAGTGAGTTTTAAGAAAAGATTAAATCACTTGATCACTTGATTATGGTTAGTACTTGTTTATCCATACCTTAAGTGAAAATGGGTAAAATGAAAAATACTTGAACTCAAGTTTTCGTTGTTTTCGTAAATGCTTGTTTTTACATATTGTCGTAATCAAAACTAAGCGAGACCGAAAAATGAAAGTAACGTTTTTAGTCATTATTGCATTAACAATCTCCCCCTTTTTGATTCCGACAATACATAAACTCAATCACACAAAAACAAGATTTCCAAGACGAGTTTATTCATTTCTCCCCCTTTGTCGAAGCAAAAAGGTTGCGTAAGCCGGTGTTGAAGAAACGGACTTTGCAAAGACTCCCTCTTGGTGCTTACTCCCCCTAGCTTGGGGCACCGAGGAATCGAGATATGGTGACAAGCTACATAAAAGGGTTAGTTGAACAAAAGAAACAACCAACAATATATAGCAATAGGTCACATAAAAAAAATTAAAAGAGAAGAAAACAAAAAGACAAAGATCCAAGATAGGTTACTAAAAGAACATCATACAAAGAAGTATGGAAAAAGAAACAAGCCAAAAGCATAAATCTAATCCTAGTTATTATAGAATTCTAAGATTTGCTTGAATTTGGTGTCTAGTGGATAAGTAATCAATGCTTATATGAAAGACAAGGTAATAGCAGAGGGTGGTGGTGGTGGCTTTTTGGAGATCTCATAATCAAAGTGAAGAGGAGGCTTGATTAAGAGACTCTTGATGTAGCTCAACTCCTCATAGATGTGTGCCATAGCAAGATGTTGATATTGACAAAATGACAATATGTTCCATGGTGCATGACATTATCATGATAAGGAGGGAGAACACTAAAGGGTGGTGGTGGAATAAAAGATGTTACACAATCAACATTCTTGGTAGGGGAAATGTGATTAAGAGTGTTCTTGGGTGGGTTTGGATTGAAAGAAATTGGAGAAAATGGAGGAGATTCAAGGCTTTCATTGGGAGAATAAGACATTTTGGATGTGAAGTAATGCAAAATGCTTATGGTTTAAATAGGGAAGGCTTAGGGTATTTTTGGGGTGGTCAAAGGGTTTGAAACAAAGATTCTCAAAAAAGTTGGAGCAAATCTGGAGTTTCAGACAAAAACCCGAGAAAGGAAGGCCACTGTAGGCGGTTCCTTATCTAGGGTGGCGGTACCTTATCAATAAGGTACCGCGGTTCACATAAGGAACCGCCTGCAGAAGCAGGGTTTGGTGTTTGGAGGAAGATTTTTCAGCAAATCTTATTTTTCTAGTCTAACTTATCATAGGGATATGCTTAAAAGCAAAGATAGACAAAGAAAACATATGCAAACTTACCAAATAGAGATTTGACCAAAATACATGGATTTAAAAATCAATGTAGGAGGTGTGTAAGACAAGACCTTAAGTCATGACACAATGATCCTCCATGATTCAATCTTGTTCTTGCTATGTTTGAGAGAATCATACATATGAATTATGTAAGCCCTACATTAATAGCGAGAATCTATGAAAAATCGTTTTTAGATTGAATTAACAATGTCAAACGAATTTCTCAACCATTTTCGAAAGAGACTTTGAGAGTTTTGAAAAGGAGAAGAGAAGATTTTTCAAAAGGAGTTTAAAAGACTCAAGGACTCAAAGTGGTAAAAGAAAACACACAAGAAGAAAAGAATTTAAGGAAGATGTTCCATTAATCCTAGACCTAGACGCAAGTAATTAAAAGGTTCCCTCTTAAGTGGCTTAGTGAAGATATCGGCTAAGTTGTCCTCGGAGGGCACCTTTTCAATAGTAATGTTCCCCTTTTGAACATTATCCCTAAGGAAATGGTGTCTAATTTCTATGTGTTTGGTTCGCGAATGTTGCACGGGATTCTTGCTTAGGTCTATAGCGCCTTTATTATCGCACATGATGGGAACATCATCAAGAGAAATCCCGTAATCAACAAGCGCTTGCTTCATCCATAGAGCTTGTTGGCATGCTTTTCCGGCACTCACATACTCGGCTTCCGTGGTGGATATCGCAAGAGCGGTTTGTTTCTTGGAGAACCAAGAAGTTAAACAAAAACCCATGAAGGTACAAACTCCACTAGTGCTTTTCCGGTCCACATAGTCTCCCGCATGATCCGAGTCCGTGTAGAAAATGGTTTCTACGCCGGTCCCTTTAGGATACCATAATCCTAAATGTATAGTGCCTTTAATGTATCGGAAGGTACGCTTAACCGCTTCAAGATGAGAGGTTTTGGGAGCCTCTTGGAAGCGAGCACAAAGGCAAACAATAAACATGATATCCGGTCGACTTGCCATTAGGTACAACAAACTACCAATCATACCTCTATATTTGGTGTTGTCTACCGACTCACAATCATCATCTACGGTGAGTTTAGTATCTGAGGCCATAGGGGTCTTCATTGGTCTAGATTCTTCTAATCCAAATTTCTTTAGCATTTCGTTAGCGTACTTAGATTGACTAAAGAAAATACCATCGTCCATTTGTTTAATTTGGAGTCCTAGAAAGAAGTTAAGTTCTCCCATCATACTCATTTCAAACTCATCATGCATGATTTTGGCAAAGTCATCACACAATTCTTGACAAGTTGAGCCAAATATAATGTCATCAACATATATTTGTACGATTATGAGGTGAGAACCTTTCTTCTTTGTAAAGAGTGTATTGTCAACCATTCCCATGGTATACTCATGTTTAACAAGAAATGCTTTAAGTCTATCATACCAAGCTTTGGGTGCTTGTTTGAGTCCATAAAGTGCTTTCTTAAGCTTGTAAACATGGTCCGGTTTCTCAAAATCAATGAAGCCGGGAGGTTGAGCCACATATACCTCCTCATTGATCAAACCGTTAAGAAATGCACTCTTTACATCCATTTGTTGAAGCTTAATATCTAAGGCACAAGCGTAGGCTAAAAGGATTCTAATTAATTCTAATCTAGCTACCAGTGCATATGTCTCGTCATAATCAATCCCTTCTTGTTGATTATAGCCTTGAGCTACAAGTCTAGCCTTGTTACGAGACACAACACCATTCTCATCTAGCTTATTCCTAAATACCCATTTGGTTCCTATAATGGTAGAACTTCTAGGTGGAGGAACAAGTTCCCAAACATCATTGGCAACGAATTGATTCAATTCTTCTTGCATCGCAATGACCCAACTCTCATCCGTCAAAGCTTCTTTAACATTCTTTGGTTCAATCAAGGAGACAAAACAAAAGAAGTTGCTTTGGTTTTGGACTTGAGATCTTAGGGTCCTTTGATTTAAGTCACCAATGAAATTATTGAGAGTATGATCCCTATACTCCTTAATGTTTACTTCCTTTTCAACACTAAGGTCTTCAACTCCTATTTTTCTAACCTCTTTGGCTTTAACTACTTCTAATTCATCCAAGTCATCATCAACCAATGGTGGTGTCTTGGGTGAAGGAGGGGTTTCATCAAAGGTTACGTTGAGTGATTCTTCAATAACCCCCGAGGTTCTATTTAGGACTATGTAGGCTTTACTAGTTTGGGAATAACCTAAAAGGATACCTTCGTAAGACTTTGGGTCAAACTTGGTAAGGTAGTCTTTAGTGTTGAGGATAAAGCACTTGCTTCCAAACACCCTAAAGTATTCTAATGAGGGTTTCTTACCTTTAAGAATCTCATAGGGGGTCTTTCCTAGGAAAGGTCGAATAAGAATTCGGTTGAGAATATAAGTTGATGTGTCCACGGCATTGCACCAAAACTTTTGAGGCAAAGATTGCTCGTTTAACATCGTCCTACTCATCTCTTGGAGAGTCCTATTCTTCCTTTCAACTACCCCATTTGATTGTGGAGTGCGAGGAGCCGAGAAGTTATGGGTAATACCATGAGCTTCACAAAAGGCACCAAATTGCACTTCATTATCAAATTCCCTACACCGTTCTACTAGAAACAAATGAACATCCTAGTTGATTTTGAATTCTTCGACTAAAGATTTCGAAGTGATCGAAAGCTTCATTCTTAGATGCCAAAAATCTAGTCCAAGTGAATCTAGAATAGTCATCAACTATAACTAGGGTATAAAGGTTACCTCCATAACTCCGTATGGCGGAAGGTCCAAAGAGATCCATATGTAGGAGCTCTAAGCACCGAGAGGTCGAAACCAAATTCTTGGCTTTGTGACTTGAGTGAACTTGCTTTCCAACTTTGCAAGCATCACAAAAGTGACTATCAAACTTAATCTTGGGGAGGTGTCTTACCAACTCCTTAGAGACTAAAGATTGAATTAAACGCATATTAGCGTGACCTAATCTCCTATGCCAAAGAGTAGAACTATCATCTATAATCGCAAGACATGTTTTGTCTTTTGACTTCTTGTTAACCTTCATGACATAAAGCCCATGCTTTCTAACACCTTTTCCAATGACTTTTCCATCTTTTACGATTTCACTGTCATGTTCTGAAAAGATGACCTTACACTTATTATCACAAATTTGACCTATACTTAAAAGGTTAAAACCTAAGTTATCTACGTGCTCAACATTTTCAATGGTCATGGAGTCAAGAGAAACCGTACCTTTGCCAATGATATTACCACGTAGACTACTAGCGAATGTGACGTTACCTCCATCATATGCTTTGTAATGCGAGAACAAACTTCGATTACCCGTCATGTGTTTAGAACATCCACTATCCTTAATCCACTCATCGGGATCCAAATCAATTCCCAAGCATATCTAGGTAACAACACACAAGATCAAACATTTGGTCCCCAATATCTCATGGGTCCAAAATTGTTAGTTCCAAACATCCCTTGCATTTGGTTGGGATGCATAAATGAGGAGGGGATTCCCCATGGAGAACAAAATGGAGGAGGGTAGTAATTCATGTAACCATTTTGTTGTTCATTACTTCTCCTAGGTGTGTTTGATCTAGGTTTAGAGTTATTATTATTTCTTCTAGGTGTTGGAGTTTTACTTCTAGGTCGTGAGTTGTTTTGATTATCTCTTGTAGGCGTTGTCGTTCTACTTCTAGGCTTAGACTCATTCCGTACTCTAGGTGGAGTAGAGGATAGTCTAGATAAACTTCTATTTCCCATGAGAGGTTTACTTAACGGCTTATAGAACTTACCTATAGCATTGTCGTCAAGTATGGGTAATTATACCTTATTAACAGTAAGATGCTTTAGTTTTTCATTTAACTTAGATTTTTCAGAAAGTTCAGAATTTTCAGAAAATTCAACTTCTGGCCGCGGTACCTTATCTATGGCCGCGATTCCATAGTGATAAGGAACCGTGCCATACAATGTGGAACCGCGTCCAGAGGGAGTTTTCTGTGAAAATCTGACTTGTTTTGGTTCACTAGTTGAGGCTTCATTTGAGTTAAAACCTAGACCAAGTCTTTCCTTAGAATGAACTTGTTTGTTTAACATATCATCAAGAGCACTAGTACCTTTCATGAACTTTTCCAATTTAATGGAGGTGCTCTTGAGATCTTCATTCTCTAATCTAAGTTTCTCACAACTTAAGCAACCTAAATCAACCTCTTTTTTTTTCTCAAGTTTATCCAATTTCTCCCTAAGTTCATTGAAATCATTTTCAAGCTTAGTTTTAGTTGATTTTAAGGGTTTTATTTTTTTCTATGAATTTAAGACTAAGTTTGTGTAAGCTATCATATTTGCCTTCAAATTCAATATCATCTAAAGTGGAACTATCATTGCTATAATATTCGGTTTCGGAATGTACCTCTTTAGAAGTGTGAGCCATAAGACATTTCTCCTCTTTGGGGTTGTCATCATCATCTTCACCGCTATCGCTCCAAGCGCCACTAACGAATGCCGTGTGGTTCTTATCACGAGCGGGCTTTGGACAATCACCAATGAAGTGATTTGGATCACCACATCTAAAGCAATTCCTATCACCTTTTTCGTTCTTGACAAACCGATTCTTTGACAATGGTTTCTTGTCATAGTTGGGTTGCCTAACGTGTTGACCTCGTCTCTTGAATAACTTCTTGAAATCTCTCACCGCCAATGCATACTCATCGTCATCGCTTTCCGAAGAGCTATCATGGTTACTTTGTGCCTTCTTGGCTTTAAGTGCAAGAGATTTCCTTTCACTCTTGGTTTTCACTAATTCCGAGTCCTTCAAAATTATCATCTCATGAACCTTCAAGTTTCCTATGAGTTCATCGAGTGATAAAGTTGAGAGATCTTTCGACTCTTTAATTGCCGTGACTTTTGCTATCCACTTTGGATGTAAGGCCCTTAGAAACTTCCTAACATTGTTCTTGCTAGAAAAACCTTCATCAAGTGCTTTTAGACTAGTAATAATGGTGTTAAACCTAGCAAATGCACTATCAATAGTTTCATCTTCTAAGATGACAAATTGTTCATATTGTTGGACAAGAAGATCGATTTTACTTTCTTTGACTTGGCTATTACCTTGGTGGGTTACTAAAAGAGTGTTCCAAATATCTTTAGCGGTTTCACACATAAAAATTCTTTCATACTCTTTCTTAGGCAAAGCATTATAAATCACCATTTTAGCCTCATTATTTTTTGAAAGTTTCTTTTTTGTATCATCATTAGCTTTGTCAAAAGTGACCAATTCTTTTGTTTTAGAAACTTCATTAAATTGAAAGGGTAAAAAATCACCATTGGTAATAACATGCCAAAGATCTAAATCTTCTGATTTCACATAAGTTTCAAATCTATTTTTCCAATAAATAAAACTATCGGTTTCAAAAAGTGGTGGTCTTTGCATAGATTGCCCTTCTAGGTACTTTTTGGAATCCATAGATCGATTCAAGTTTTAAAATACAATATACTTTAAAAATTCTTGAGCAACCCGCTCTGATACCAATTGTAGAAACTAGAAGGGGGGGGGGGGTTGAATAGTTTCTTATATTTACTTGTTAAAATATGGTTTCCAAAAATCCTTTTTCAAAAACTTAGGCTTGAGGAAATATGTGAAATCTTCTTATGCACAATATGAACAATGATAGTGTAGCTAAACTAATACTAACAAAAATATATCCACAAAGAATAAAGAATGATAGTGTAGCTAATCTAATACTAACACATGTATATGCATAAAGAATAAAGAATGTAAAGAGTTAAGGGTAAAGAAAGATCAAACCGAACACCAAGGATTTATAGTGGTTCGGCAACGAAGCTCACTCCTCGTTCCTACTCCACTCCTCGAGTACTCCTTACTCGAGAGTTCACTACACAACAAGCTCCTTATGGTGGATAAAACCGTACACGTCGCTTAACCAATTTCCGACTCTAAGCTAAAAGTCGAGCCCTAATCGTAGCTAGGACCAATCTACACAACTATACTTAGTACATACACAACTTCCAAATAGACACAACTACTTGGATCTTCACAACTATGACACAACTACAAATGTATAAAGTTAGATCTTCAATGGATCTTTGGTGGTGGACTCAACACTTCACTAGGATAGTGTTCTTCTCTTTGCACTTGGAGAGGAAGGGATGGAAGAACAAGATTCACTTCTTAAACAAGTAATAATCAAACAAATGATCAAAGATTTGAGTGATTAAAGAAGGGGTTTGAATCTGGAAATAAATGTGCAAAAGAGGTGAGGTGAAAAGCTGAGAATGGTCCACTATTAAAAGGATAAAGGAGCCAACGGCTATATCTGCCCGCGGTACCTTATCGATATGGTACCGCCTAGGTGCTAAGGTACTGCCGGACTAGACTCCGCTCCTTTTTGTCCTTTAGTGGTGGAGGTCTTATCTGGGTATAAAAAATATCCTGAAAGGATATTCTTAACAGAATAAGAATATGCCATTTTCAAATTTCAAATAATTAATTTAATAAAACATTTTCTTAAAAATAAAGTTTAATAAAAACTTGTCACATTTAATAAAAAGTGAGTTTTAAGAAAAGATTAAATCACTTGATCACTTGATTAAGGTTAGTACTTGTTTATCCATACCTTAAGTGAAAATGGGTAAAATGAAAAATACTTGAACTCAAGAATTCGTTTTTCGTTGTTTTCGTAAATGCTTGTTTTTACATATTGTCGTAATCAAAACTAAGCGAGACCGAAAAATGCAAGTAACGTTTTTAGTCATTATTGCATTAACAAACAGCATACTCATGCAAGAGTTGCTTCTTTTTCTCTTGTACAGTATCAGCATTACCACCATAAGCAACTTCAAGGGCTGCCCAAAGATCTTTTGCAGACTCATAGTTCTATATTTGTGCTGATTTGCTTGTCCCAAAGAGAGTTTGAGAATGCTTAGGGTTTTCATGTCATTCCTTCTCTTTGATATGTCCTCAGATGAGACAGCTCTACCATCTTCAGGTTTTTCTTTTCGATCCTCTTCAGTAGAGCCTTGAACATTTGTTCTTTGTAAGATGGCAGCTACAATCTTTTGAGCTTTATTGAATGTGTTTCCATATTCAATAATTTCCCATAGGGTGTAGTCATGGATTTGAAGATACTTTTCAAAGTTAAACTTCCACAGCTCAAAATTGTCTGGGTCTAGCGTGGGAATCTTGATGTTGGGGGTTGAGGAGGAGGACGAGTTTAACTCTGGGGTAGACATGTTGTTTTTAGGGTTTCTTGAAAATTAGGTTTTTTTTTTGCGATTTGGGGTTTTTGTGTTCTTTAGATCAAAGTTTCTCAACAAGCTCTGATACCACTTGTTGATCCCAAACTTAGATCGATTTAGCTTGTGCAAACGAGATTAAATCAAGTTAAACACTTAGAGAAACTTTGTTGTGTATAAAACAGTTTAAGTATTATGCGGAATTAATACTCAAACAAGAACACACAAACAATATAAACCAAACTTTCACTTTGATTGATAAATCAAACTTGCGTACAATGAAAGTGTAAAACGTATATCAAACTAAAACCTAAAGGCCTCTTTTTATAGACATAAGGAGCCTTGTACAAGAGTCTACGTATCAGCTATTTTAGGTAAAGATAAACATAGAAAATACATTGTTGATCATATCTTTACTAGAAACAAACTAGAAACATAATACGTGTAGACTAAGTCTTCTATCAGTGCTAGATTTCTTCTTAACAACGCTTCGATTTCTCTTGCCAGCGTCCAAGTGTACTGGCATTATAGGTCCATGACTGGTTCATTGATGTATCTCACAGCTTCCAGACCTGACATTATGTTTGCTGTGTGTGCATGTGCACGCCATCAAGTGACTCCCAAAGAATGTAATCTTCATGCTGTCAAGAGGATCTTTAGATATCTTAGGTGTTATCCAGACCTGGGATTATGGTATCCAAAAGATTCCCCATTGGAGCTTATTGCATATTCAGACAGTGATTATGGTGGTGACAAGTTTGAAAGTCCAAAAGTGGTGGATGCCAGTTTCTTGGGAGTAGATTGATATCTTGGCAATGCAAGAAACAAACAGTGGTGGCCAATTCTACAACTGAAGCAGAGTATGTAGCTGCAGCTGCTTGTTGTGGACAAGTCTTGTGGATTCAGAACCAGCTGTTGGATTATGGGTATAATTTCATGCATACCAAGATTTTTGTAGACAATAACAGCACTTTATGCATTATTAAAGATCATGTACATCACTCTAAAACAAAACACATAGAAATTAGACATCATTTTATAAGATATTGTTTTGAAAAAGGTTTAATACAACCAGATAGGGTTGACACAGAAGAAAATGTGTCTGATTTATTAACTAAACCTTTTGATACTGGAAGATTTCAATACTTGGTAACAAGTATTGGAATGATCAATCTCACTTAATATGTGTTTTGGGATCATATTGTAAAAGTATGTACAGGATATGCCTTGTTATTGGTCTTTATGTGACATTAGATTTTCCACTTTATTTCTCTAACGCCGACAAAGGTTATCTTAACGCTGATAAGTGTTATCGTGACGTTGTCAGCAACATGTTAGTTTTTGTGGTTTTTGATCTAATTGTGCAGGCGTTGTTAGCATTGTACCATTGGATACAAAGTTGCTTATGGATCCTTGGAGCATTATTGGAGCATGTTTCAATTTATGGATGATGGTTGGAATATTTATATTCCTATCTTGACATAAATTTTTTATTAGATATGTTTATTACCAATTTGATAAGATTTGTAAGAATCCTCCTAGTTCTTAGTTTTTATTCAGAAACTTGATTACTAGAGTAGATATCAAGTTTAGGGGAGGATTGTTGGGAATAAAATGTAGCCAGTACACTTGGACGCTGACAAGAGCAATCGAAGCGTTGTTAAGAAGAAATCAAGCACTGATAGAAGACTTAGTCTACACGTATTATGTTTCTAGTTTGTTTCTAGTAAAGATATGATCAACAATGTATTTTCTATGTTTATCTTTACCTAAAATAGCTGATACGTAGACTCTTGCACAAGGTTCCTTATGTCTATAAAAAGAGGCCTTTAGGTTTTAGTTTGATATACGTTTTACACTTTCATTGTACGCAAGTTTGATTTATCAATCAAATTGAAAGTTTGGTTTATACTGTTTGTGTGTTCTTGTTTGAGTATTAATTCCGCATAATACTTAAATTGTTTTATACACAACAAAGTTTCTCTAAGTGTTTGACTGTTGATCCCGAACTTAGATCGATTTAGCTTGTTTAAACGAGATTAGATCAAGTTATACACGTAGAGAAACTTTGTTATGTATAAAACAATTCAAGTATTATGCGGAATTAATACTTAAACAAGAACACACAAACAGTTGTAAAACAAACTTTCACTTGATTGATAATAACGAACTTGCTTACAATGAAAGTGTTAAACGTATGAAAAACTTATATGAAACATAACCTAAAGGTCTTCTTTTATAGACACAAGAAGCCTTGTACAAGAGTCTACGTATCATCTATTCTAGGTAAAGATAATTATAGAAAATACATTGTTGATCCTATCTTTACTAGAAACAAACTAGAAACAAAATACGCGTAGACCATATATTCTATCAATACTTGTCTTCAACCTATCAACGCTTGACTTCTTCCTATCAACGCTTGATCTGTCAGCGTTTGTTTTCTTCTTATTAACGCTTGTTTTCTTCTTGTCAGCGTTCAAGTGTACTAGCTACATTTTATTCCCAACAATCCTCCCCTAAACTTGATATCTACTCTAGTAATCAAGTTTTTGAATAAAATAAAACATATAGAGAGGATTCTTACAAATATACTTATCCCTGAATTTGAGTAATAATAAATCTCAAAAATTCAATCACTCAAATCACTTGTATAGTCAGCCTTCACTTGGTCTTAATCATCTTCAGCACCTGTAGAGTCTTTGGAGCTTTCTTTATTACTTCTGTCACTCAAATTCGATTGCTCCTCCCCTTTTTAAGAATCCTCTCCAAGATCAATATACAAGGACGGAACCAAGAACGTCCTCCTTGCATCAGCTTCCAAAATAACAAGTCTATCAGTTCAAAACTGTGATCCTTGACAATTTGTACCATTTATGTATTATGCTTTTACAAGCTAATACATATTTTCGTCAATTCCATTAATGTTAAAGGTTTCATACTGTCCTCATCCACATTCGGGAAATGAATCCTCAATGTTGATTCATAGGACATGGGGATGAACTTACTGATGATAAGACTGACTTGACCTGCATTAAAGCTAGTGCCAATAGTCTTAGCCATCTCCATAACACTATACACCCTTATGAAAGTGATCTCTGCTTCTACTAGATGTCAATCACTAGGAAAAACATCTCAATGATCATTAGGCTTCCAGATATCCAAAAATTTGAAAAATGAAAGGGTGATGAAACATTTTGGGACTATAAAGAAGTTTATAAAGCACACCAACTAAGATGTCATAGCATAAAATGGACTTGAGAATGGAAAACTTTAGTTAGAACATAAACAAAGGTAATAATCCTAAGGAAACTAACTAGTCTCTAATAAGCAAGAGTGACAAACACTGTTCATGCATACACTCATGCAAAAGCATGATAGACACACATGAACTCTAGAGTCCTTTGTTCACAAATGCCCCAAAGAGAAAGTTAAATCATATAAAACCTTTGCAACTCCCCAAGTAACCCAAAAATATATCTACCCCAAGTCACCCATACGACCACACCCAATTCTAGGTCAAAAAGTCTTGGCAGCATGCATGTTTAAATAAAAACGTGCATGCTATAATGCCTCAAGATTTAGAAATTCTAGCAATTCTTAAAAAGAAAAGCCTTCATTATTCCTAATTATTACTCACCAGTGGACACAATCTAGAATTGTGCAAGAGTGCTCTAAGAGTACCCAAAAACCTAGAAGTTTACCTCCCCTTAACAAAAGCATACAAATCATTATATGTGAAGAAGCAAAATTTTATCTCAAGATAGGAATGTAAACACTCCAACCATCATAAATAAAATTTTGCAACTTTGTATCCATCCTAATGTAGCTCCACTTTCCTGCTAGTTAGACAAAAACCACAAAAACACACACCAACAGAGGCTACCCTATCCCATGATAATGGGTAGAGATAACATGTCAGTGGATAAAAATAATATCAGTAGAAAGACCAACAATGCATGTTCCTTGAGCATCCACTATCCCAATATCCTTGATCATTAACCTGCTTTTGGATAGGCTGCTCAAAAAGAAAACTAATTAGTTTTCTTTGGAGATCCAAGCCTTGTCAGACTTGGATCTATCTAGTTGTTCAACTAGAGTGGTCTTATTCTTAATAAATCCCTATTCATCCCTTTGTGACCTAAACACCCAATTTGTTCCAATGAGACTATGAATGACCTTCTCAAGATATTTAAATCTATTGCAAGTCATTCAAATACCATTAAAATTAGAGTTTTGCTCTTGTTTAGGTTTCCAAGTTATGTGGGATGATGCTCTAGACCCTTGACCCTTACTAACCAAGTATCTTTGTTTATATGGTCTAAAATAAGGTCTCATACCAAACTTGGAGCTGTCAGTGCTGCATTTGTTCTTGTCAACGGCAAGATTAGGGTTTGCTATAGGAACATACTGCCTGTTTGACCAAGTGTTGGTCTTTTGAAAGGGCCTTTGTCCATGGGTATTTGTTGCCTTAGAGAAGAAAGGAGCTGGTCTAGTAGCATGTGGTCTAGTGTGGATAAAAGGTCTATGGTTGACATTGGATGACCTATTGTCAGCGAATGAATTGTATTCACTCACACAATTATAGGCCAAATGTGAGAAGCTCTCACATGAGTAACAAGCCTTTTTGGACAAAACTTAGGCTTAGACTGATAAAACCCTGTCCCATTAACACTTGCTTGGCTTTTGAGTGACCTAGGTTTCCTATACATTTTAGCATATTTAACACTAGGTTGTTTCTTAATTCGGGAGCCAAGATTAACAGCTTTTCTAGTGATGGGATTGGTCACAGTGATAGGTGTAGATACTACTGGACTCTTAATGGGTGTAGGCACAAATGGGACTTTCACTAAGCATCCCACCCTTAACATACAAAGTGGGGTTAGCCTTATTCCACTCTTCTAGGTTGATTGCTGTAAAATCACACTTGTTTAGGAAAACAAGGGAAAAGCGGTAAGTATTAACGAGTGATTTAGGAAAACCACAAGTTATGACCCTTGATGGGAATCGTTCTCTCGAGGAGGCACGTGTGTTGTGTAATGAATGATTGATTGATTATGTTTTTGATTATTAACTAGAAGAAAAGAAGAGATAATGACGAAGACGAAAAAAATATAGAAAAATAAGGCAAAAACACTATTAGAAAGCTACGACGTAGAACGTGAAAAAGTGCAAAATTTAAAATTTAAACCTAAAAATTCCTAAAAATTACTAAAAACTCCCAAATAATATTCTAAGAGTTTACAAAAAATCCAAACTTGCCAAAACCTTTTAATTAATTTAATAATGACTTTTTAATGCTAATTAAAGCCCTAAAAATCACTTTTAAATATTAAAAAGCCCTAAACAAGATTTTATAGTTTGTAAACCTCAAAAATATCCTAATTAAGCTAAAAACTATTTTTAAAAATTTTAAAACCAATTTAAACTATTTTTAAACACTAAAAACTATTAAAATGTATTAAATCTTAAATTAATTCTAAAAATTAATTGAAAAGCCTAAAAATTAATTGGAAAGTGACAAAAGTCCTAATTAATGATAAAGAACCTAGGAAAAATGAAAAAGAAATAAAAATAAAACTTTTTATTTTAATGAATAAAATAATATTAAAATATTCTAAAAAATTAAAAGTCCTCAAATAAATTCTAAAAAATTCTCAAAAATCCTAAATATTGTAACTAGAACAAAAATGCAAACCAAATTTTCTGAAACCTATTAATTAATTTTATATTAATTTTTAAAGTTGCTTAAAAACCCTAAAATTAAATAAAATTAAAAAATAAGCCAAATTGAAAACCTAATAAGCTGTAAACCTCAAAAACATGAATTAAAACTTAAAGACTATTTTTTTGTATTTTTTAATTACTTTTTACTATTTTTAATTTACTTAAAACTATTTTAAAATTAAAATAATTATAGAAAATGATAAAATAATGCTTAAATTAATCTATCAATTGTAAAAATCCTATTTTACTCTAATGAACAGTAGAAAAATGAAAAATGCTGAAAATTACTAAATTTTCCACTAAATGACAAAACTAGTTTAATTAAAACCCTAATTAACTTAAATTAATTCTAAAAATTAATAAAAAGATGAACAGTAACTAAATTTTAAACCAAAAACCTTAAAATATTATTCTAAGTTCAGAAAAATTGATTAAACCTAAAAATATTACTTTTTGGCACTAAAGGACAAAAACAGAAATATTAAAGTTAATTAAAAATAGCTAAATAACCTAAAAATTATTAAATGAACAGTAAATAAAAATTAAATTATACTAGAAAATCAGAAATTTAAAAAGAAAAATAATGCAACAAGAATCAAGCCCTAATTCTTAAAAAAGGTCACAAAAGACAAAAAATGTTGGTTCTGAAAGTGACACTTCTGAAGTTTCTGTCTTTTTGTGTAGCAGTGGCTACAAAGACACTAGCAGTGGGAAAGGAGTTCCCACTGACAGTGTAAAATTTTGCTTAGATTTTAATAAGCTTAGGAAAGCTTATCCTGATAGCTTCTTTGGACAATAAGGCACCCTTATACTCTTTGGAGTATAAGGAGTCTGATAAGCACAAAAAACAAGCAACCACTTAACAAGAATAAGCACAAATCAAGCTTAAAAGTTACTGATTAAGCTTAAAACAGGTCTGATGAACAATTGCTGATATTTCATGCACAAATCTGAATTTTATGGCCTTATAACTTGGAAATAAACTCACAATCATGCATACAAGTAACACTCAATGCTTAAACACCCTAAAATCTAGCAACCTACAAAGTTTGAAGGTCAAATCAACACAAAATCAAGCTCAATATGCAGTTTTCTGGTTTTAGCAATATTTTACCCTTTTAAGCATGCAAAAGTGTTAGAAACCTACTCAAACTGAAACCCAAGACCATATAACACTCAAATATACCCTAGGTGATGTTTCTAGACAGGTTTTATCATGCAAACTTATCACAAGTTCTTGCTGATTCCTTGACCCAAACACCCCTTTAATTTAGAAAACACAAATTTGATCAAGCAAACCTAAACAACTCTACACAAATCTGATTCAAAGCAATTTAAACATGCATGTAAACATATAATAACACAACTCAAACAACTTAAACACACAATCCAAGCAGATTCATACAAAATCACTTAGGCTACAAATTTTTCAGAAACTTAAAGAAATAAAAGGGAAATGAAAGCTACCTTGTTGGGCTTACTTCCAAGCCCAACAGTGGCTGATAAGCCACCTCCTACAAGCCCGGGCTTGTGCTGAGGGCTTATGATCAAAGAACAAAGGAAGAGAGTGGGGTGGTGGTCAATGTTGACTACACACCCTATATCTTCAAACAAGTGAATCCTGCTAAGAGAAAGAAAATATAGAGATTGTGTAAAAAACTTAAGACTTACCCCTAGCTTATAGATTAAGCTAGAAGAAAGCTTGAGCTTATGGATAGGATATAATGAGCTTAGAAATAGAAAATAGCCAAACCAATGGGTGATTTAAGCTTGTGTACCCACTGCACCAGAACAAGCCATGGTGCTATGGACATACACAAGTTCAAACACCATCAATCCAACACCCTTAACCAACATAGTATCAGGTTTGTGAAGATTTCTGAAGACAGAAAACTTTAAAAAAGAAAAAAAAAAGAAAACTTGGAAATCTTGAAGTCTTTTGCTAAAAGTAAACCAAACTCAACAAGTAAACTTAAATAAACTGAAAATGTAAAATGGAGCTCAAATCTTTCTCATCAGCAACACTTATACCATTATATTAATCTCATAACTGGATTTACAAAGTTTGTGACAAAAAGGAGAAAAATTCAAGAACAAGATTATGCTACGTCCTATGTGCCTTTTTATAGGCTACATTGAATATTCTAGAAAGCTGGAAATCTTGCTAAACCCTAATGTCTAAACTTCCTACTTTGCCCTTTGAAGATTTTGAATTTTTCCATTTAGTCAAGATGCCATGTGACTGATTTTGTTGCTTTGTGATGTTGCAGCAGGTACAAATGATCTTGGCCACATATAAAACCTTTGGGAGCACGAAATCTTCCCTTGTCCGTTGATCTCTTCTGCCATCTTTTGGAGTTTTGTAAAAACGTGTAGCAGGGGCATGTGGGGAGGGACCATTTAGTGATGGTGATGGGTTTTTTGGGAGTGGGTTGTGATTAACTTGACATTAATCAGCAATCTGGAAACAATTAGTATTTTTCCCTTTGATTTGAGAGAGATAGAGTTTTAGGGTTTATGGTGATGAGGGGATTAGCAGGTAAGGGTTTAATTCGTTTGGAGTTAATTGTTTTTTAAAAAATGTGTTTCCCACTTAATTAATTAATTAATTAACCGGTTTTAAAAAAAAGGTGGTGGTGGGAAGTGACGTGGGTGGAAGGAAGGTTTTGATTGGAGGATGGAGCTGAGTGGGGTGAGGTGGCGTGTTGTGAGAGGCTGGGCTAGGTTTGGTTGTCTGGCCATAAATGGTCCCTCATCTCCTTTCACTTCTTCAAGTTGTAATAAACAGCCAATTCTTCTTTTCCTTTGTTAACAACTTTGGCAATGTGTCATTTTTGGCACAATGTTTTTGTAAACTTGAAACAAGGACTATTTATGCAATATTTCCATTTTCCAAGGACTGATTTTGCCATATCTTCAAACTTCAAGGCTTTGACTTGTTGGTTGACTTCTTGGAGGACCATATTTGACAATTTAGATTTGATGAGGGACTAAATTTGCCAATTCTTCAAAGTTAAGGGTCCTTTTTGTAATTTTGACAAACTTTAGGGACCAAACTTGTAATTATGAAGATACAAGGGTATAAAGTGTCAATTCTTCAAACTTGGAGGACCAATCTTCAATATTCTTCAAATCTTCAAG
This sequence comes from Glebionis coronaria, assembly GCA_025667525.1. NCBI lineage: Eukaryota > Viridiplantae > Streptophyta > Magnoliopsida > Asterales > Asteraceae > Glebionis > Glebionis coronaria. The sequence goes on along the minus strand of CM046876.1, from coordinate 420,710,415 downwards.
GGTTTTCTTTGGAAAATTCCTCACTAGGGCTTGGTTCATCGTGCGGCTTCGTTTCTCGTGTTCGTTTTTGCGTGATTCTTGTGATCTTTTGTCATTTTCTCAATATCCGTACCTAAATAACACAAGCAACAAACACAAGCATATATTTGGGTATTTTGATGATATTTAATGCATTTTAAGTCCAAAAAGAACGATGAGACCATGTATAAAAGCCGTCTCATCACTCCCCCATACTAAACCATTGCCGTGCCCTCACGCAATGCTAGAATAAAGTATCGTAGCATCTCCAAAATTCATTTTTATTCACTTTATTGGAATGATAAACTAGCTATACTACTACTATTGCTACTACTTGTGTTATAGACATAATGTATGATTTTCATCGCAAATTGGGACGTTTAGGTTCATAGAATAAGAACACGTGAATGCTTCGTTAAAAATAATTTCATCGTCCTCGATTTTCACTTCAATTCCATGCTAAGCGTGCAACGAGATCATTGTCATTATAAGTTAGTAATGCTAACACTACTCATATGCCCTAATCACGCACTTATTCTCCCATTATTCCTAAGTTGTATCTCTTATATTTTATGATGTCTTGAATGTTTCACGAGGATACATTGTTTGACTTATGCGATAATAGAGATTTAGGTCTAAAAATAGAGTCCTAACGGTGTAACTAAGACCATCAAATCAATAACCCCTCCTAATAGACGACGATGTTAAAAAATTAAGTTGACAAGAAGAATCGATAAACACGGTTTTATAACGGTTTTGAACATGAGACTTATTACCAAGACTTTTATACGCCCCCTAACGGAAGGACCTTATTATCTTTGGTTTACCTCCATCTTTTATTCAACTTCGCCATGAAGCTTTTATTATGACTTCGGTCTTGCCTTGCCTTTTATTATCCGCCATCATCGGTGGTTTTATTAGCCAAAGACGTATATCCTCACGCTAAAGCGAATTTTGGATCTTTAAAGCTTCGAAGATTAAGGCTTGATTCACTTTCAATTTTGCATAGATTTTAGGCCTTGTGGGGCTTCAAATTGTTTGCTTGATTTAGGTGAGCACTTGAAATCTTATTATTGGGTGAAGCTTTCGATTATTCGGGTTGCCAATACTTCAAAACCGTGACGCTGGCGATACCTTAATGTCTTCCCAATTTAATTACACGGAAGCTACTAGAAAAGACTAGAAACCCAACAATCCTAACTAAACCGCTAAGTCAATATTTATTAAGCAAAAAATATTTACATGCGAAGGGAGAATAAGCAAACAACGAGAACACATGAGTTTTTGAAAGAATACGAGTACTCTACGTTTAGCATAGTAACTTATAATTAACTCTATCATTTCTCGTCCTCATTTAAGAGACTTAGCCTAATGTGTAGTTAAGGAACCAAAGCTAAGTGCTCAACACGCACGGTCGAGTCAAAAATTACTCTTATTCTCGCCATCGGAAAATCTACATTCGTGTCTTAAACACTTATGAAAAACTAGAAAAATTTTAAAATTTGGCCATTTTTAGCCTTATTTTGCAAGAAAACGATAACAAAACGATAAACTTTGGAAAGCGTGAAGGTTTGGCAAGGCAAGTATCTATTCACCCCCCCATACTAAAGTTAAACATTGTCCTCAATGTTTCGAGTCTAGGGGTGCAAACACCCCCATACTAGAGACGTAGTCGAATGCCTAATCTAGCATGGAAAGGGTGTAACCATTAAATTTAAAGCCGTTTATGAAGTGTGCTAAAAACCTAAGGTTAGAACAATAAAGGATATATCATGGATATTGAGAAATGTCTCCAAAGCAAATGATCGAGTGCTCCCATAAAATGAACACGAGAGGCTCCAATCGTGAAGATCATGATCTAAAAACCACAATGCACAAACAACCACGAAACAAAGGTTGGAAGGGCACGAATCCCCACACGTAAGCTACATTAGACTAAGAAAGCGATAATATGTACATAGGATAAGCATGGGACTCCCCCACGAGGCACCTCGTTTTTGATTACCGAGTCATGAGCTCGACTCGATCCCCTCAATACTAATTATCATTGGGGAAGGTGACTTGGTCGAGGTAGTTCAAGGATGGAACTTCCCCACCAAAGTAGTGCTTCAACCTATGTCCATTCACCTTGAAGTTAGGACCATCATCTTGAGCTAGCTCGATGGTCCCATAAGGAAACACTTGAGTCACGGTGAATGGACCGGACCAACGGGATTTCAATTTACCAGAAAATATTTTTAATCTTGAATTAAAAAGTAAAACTTGATCCCCAATGTTAAAAACCCGGTTTTTAATTTTTGAATCATGCAACTTTTTAGTTTTCTCTTTGTAAATCAATGAATTTTCATAAGCAATGTCCCTTAATTCATCCAATTCATTTAGTTGCATTTTCCGGTGTTTTCCCGCGGTCTCCATGTCATCATTACAATGCTTTAGGGCCCAATAAGCCTTGTGTTCTAATTCGATAGGCAAATGACAATTCTTTCCATACACAAGCTTATAGGGAGTGCACCCAATGGGCGTCTTATGAGCGGTCCTAAAGGCCCATAAAGCATCGTCTAACTTATCCGACCAAGATTGTCGGTTTTCTCCCACGGATCTTTCCAAGATCCTCTTCAATGCTCGGTTTGAAACCTCGACTTGCCCACTCGTTTGTGGGTGATAAGCCGTAGAAAGACGATGTGTAACCCCATATTTCCTTAAGACTCTTTCGAATTGGTCATTACAAAAATGGGTTCCACGATCGCTTATGATCGCACGAGGGGTTCCAAACCTAGCAAACAAACTTTTCAAGAACTTGACTACCACACGAGCATCATTGGTGGGCAAGGCCTTCGCCTCCACCCACTTAGAAAGGTAGTCAACCGCAACAAGAATATACTTATTACCACGAGATGATGGGAACGGCCCCATAAAGTCTATGCCCCAAACGTCAAAGATCTCACATACTTGAATGATATTTTGTTGCATTTCATCTTTTTGTGAGGTTTTTCCTTGTCGTTGGCATGCATCACACGACTTCACAAGAATTTGTGCATCTCGGTAAATAGTGGGCCAAAAGAAGCCGGCATCAAATACCTTTTTAGCTGTGAGATTAGCACCGTGGTGACCACCCGTGGGTCCCTCATGGCAAGCTCTAAGGATGTTAGAAGCTTCGGTGCCAAATACACAACGGCGGATGATTTGATCCGCACAAGTTCGAAACAAGTAAGGGTCGTTCCAAAAATAGAACTTGACATCACGAAAGAATTTTCGTTTTTCTTGAGTTGTCATACCCTTAATGATGAAGTTACCCGCATGGTAATTTGCAAAGTCCGCAAACCATGGGGTAGAAGAATCAAGCTTAGAATTCACTACACCAAGTGTTTCAAGCGGAAATGTTTCGGTGATTTCCTTAGGCTCGTAAACACTTTGGTGAGGATCTTCCAAACGAGAGAGATGATCGGCCGCTAGATTCTCGGCTCCTTTTTTGTCAACGATTTTGTGATCAAATTCTTGAAGGAGGAGAATCCAACGAAGTAATCTCGGCTTTGCATCTTGTTTAGCCATGAGATACTTAATAGCCGAATGGTCCGTATACACTATGCATTTCGTCAAGACGAGGTAAGGTCGGAATTTCTCAAATGCATACACCACGGCAAGGAATTCCTTTTCCGTTGTAGTGTATTTAAGTTGAGCCTCGGTCATCGTCTTGCTAGCATAGTGAATAGGCAAGAAATGCTTATCATGACGTTGCCCCAAAACGGCCCCTATAGCGTAATCACTTGCATCACACATAAGTTCAAAGGGGAGGTTCCAATTTGGAGCAACAAGAATGGGAGCTTCGGTAAGTTTCCTCTTAAGGATCTCAAAGGCTCGTACACAATCTTCGTCAAAGACAAAACGTGCCTCTTTTTCAAGAAGATGTGTAATGGGTCGAGAAATCTTCGAGAAATCCTTGATGAATCGTCGATAAAAGCCCGCGTGGCCTAGGAAACTCCTAACTCCCTTGACGGTTTTGGGATGAGGTAATTTGGCGATGACGTCTACCTTAGCTTGATCTACCTCAATCCCCGCTTTCGAGACCTTGTGCCCTAAGACGATTCCACTCTTAACCATAAAATGACACTTTTCCCAATTGAGCACAAGGTTGGTTTCCTCACAACGCTTTAACATTCTCTCAAGGTTCGACAAACACGAAGTAAAGGAATCACCAAACACGGAAAAGTCATCCATGAAGACTTCCATCGTCTTCTCGATCATATCATGAAAAATAGCCATCATGCATCGTTGAAAAGTTCCCGGTGCATTACAAAGTCCGAATGGCATTCTACGATAAGCAAACGTTCCATATGGACACGTAAACGTAGTTTTTTCTTGATCACGAGGATCGATGGGAATTTGGAAGTAACCGGAAAAACCATCTAAAAAGCAATAGAAATCGTTTCCCGCAAGACGCTCCAACATTTGGTCCATGAAGGGCAAGGGAAAATGGTCTTTTCGAGTGGCTTCATTTAACTTACGATAGTCAATGCACACTCTCCATCCGGTCACGAGTCTAGTGGGAATCAACTCGTTGGCATCGTTTGGCACAACGGTCATCCCTCCCTTTTTAGGGACACAATGAATAGGACTCACCCAAGGGCTATCGGAAATAGGGTAAATCATTCCCGCGTCAAGGAGTTTAAGGACCTCCTTTTTGATGACGTCGTGAATTTTGGGGTTTACCCTCCTTTGACTTTGGATTGTTGGCTTGAAATCCTCCTCCATTAATATTTTGTGTGTACAAAATTTGGGATCGATTCCCTTAATGTCGGATAACTTCCACGCAATCGCCCCTTTGTGATCCTTAAGAACATCGACAAGTGCGGTTTTTTCATCATTCGAAAGTTCCTTCGCAATAATAACCGGCAACTTGTCGTCCTCCTCCAAATAGACATACTCGAGGTGAGGAGGTAAATCTTTCAACTCGAGGATAGGTGGTTCCTCAAGTGAAGATTTGGGCTCGATACTCATAACCTCCTCGGGTGGAGGAAATGGGAAATCGTTGAGAAAATCCTTGATAATCGAGAAGTCCTCATAGTTGTCGAGGTCTTCGTCACAAGTACGTGGAACATCGAATTCTTCCAACGTAAAACCACCACCTTCGAAAGGAGTGAAGGTTGGTGTCGAATTATCAAGAATAGGATCTAACATAGTGGGATTGCCACTAGTTTCTTCATCACCAAACCCTAAAACTTCTTGTGAAAATTCCTCGCAAACCACGTCGATCATATCAACGAGGTTTATGGTTGCAACGGAATAAACATGAGAAAGTTGAGAATTTTGAGTTGCGTTTATAACAAGTTCCTCGTCGTTGAAACGTAAGGTGATCTTTCTAGCATGCACATCAATCAAAGCCATAGACGTATCTAAAAACGAACGACCTAAAATAAGAGGAACTTGAGGATCCGTGGGGATGTCAACAACAATGAAGTCTACGGGATAGTAGAACTTCCCCACTTTCACAAAAACGTCTTCCGCCAAACCACATGCAAGAATCGTGGAATGGTCGGCCAACTCAATAGACATTCGTGAAGGAGTAAGATTAGGAAGATTGAGCGACTTGTAGATTGCAAGTGGCATCAAGTTAATGCTAGCACCAAGATCGGCCAAGGCATAGCATTCTTCCATATCTTGAATTGCACAAGGGATCAAAAATTTTCCGGGATCACCGACTTTTTGAGGTATGCGATTAAGATAAACCGACGAACAACTAGATTTTTGTTGTAATTTCTCCTTGTTGTTCAACATACTCTTAAAGTTAGCGGCAAATCGAGGCATCATGACCAAGGCATCGGCGAAACTCACATTAAAGTGTAAATCACGAAACATTTTCATAAAAAGCTCAAATTGATAGTTATCGCGCTCTTGTCGTTTCTCCTTCCTAAGTCTCGATGGGTAAGGCAAGGGTGGTGTGGGTTGGGGCATAGGCATAGCCTTTGGAATCTCGGGTTCCAATATGGGTGATGGGTCAACCGTAGGTGTGGCATGAGCGGTACTTTGTGGGCTTGAAATATGCTCCTTTTCGACCACCACCTCGGGTTCTTCCTCAATTTCCTCCACCGTTGGAGTAATTAGTTGAGGAGTCGGTTCTTTAAGTGCCTTACCACTACGTGTGGTAATCACTTTCATCTCTCCCTTCGGGTTTGAAACGGTGTTACTAGGCAAACCACCCGAAGTAGAGGCTTTGTTCACCATTACACATTCTAAAATTGTATTAAGCTTAGCATCAAAATTATTAAACTTCACATCTTGGCTAGCGGCTTTTTGGTCAATTCTTTGTTCAAGCCTAGCATGACTTTGCTCTATCTTGTTGTTTTGACCTCGAATTTGGTTAGCAAAATCATTTTTCAATTCATTCCTCATGGCTAGATTTTCCTTAATGAAAGTAGCTAACTCCTTTGCATTCTTAGCCGTTTCCTTAGCTTGATTAGCCATTTGCTCTTGAATGTTTTCCATAATCTTATCATTTGAAGTAGTGTAATTCAAAAATTCCAATGGAAGTTCTTTGTTATTTTGAAGAGCTTGACTTGCATTTTGAAAATTGCGGTTTTGATTTTGATTTTGCAATTGGCTATTACTACTACTCCCTTGATTCCCATAGTTGTTATTACCCTTATAATTGTTCCTTTGATTGTTTTGGTAACCAACTTGATTGTTTCGATAATTGTTAGCATTTTGATTTGGTGAAAAACCCGGTGGAGTCAATTGATTAGTGCGAGGAACTTGACCGTTTTGGTTATAAGTTCCCGCGGCCGCGAAGGCACTCGAAGTGTTACCACCGTTGGTAATGCACTCGGAATAATCGTGAGCTCCACCACAATACATACACGAAACCTCAACCGCTTTAATCGTAGCGGGAGCGGGTTGTTCACCAACCTTAAACTCAACTAACAAGCCTTTCACTATGTCAAAAATTTTGTTCTCCAAATTAGCCTCTACTTGGCAAGCATCAACGGTGTGTGACAAACTAGGTGAAGATGAAGACGAAGCCTTACGAACACTCGACGTGCTACGAGGATTATACACCTTAGACCTATTCTCAATAATTACCAATGCTTCCTCGACCGTCTTACACAAGAAATTACCACCCGCGGCGGCATTAAGATAATCACGCTCATGATCGTTCAAGCCATTGTAAAACGTGTCTATTTGATGCAAGTCGGAAAAACCATGATGAGGACATTCGTGCAACATTTCTTTAAATCTATTCCAAGCCGTTGAAAAACTCTCATTATACTCTTGCGAAAACTTTGAAATCTCGTTTTTCAAGTGCGTAGTCTTAGAGGGCGGAAAAAATTGGTTCACGAATTTTGAAACGAGATCCTTCCACGTCAATATAGAATTGGGTGGCTCTTTCTCTAACCAAATTTTTGCGGGCCCCGCTAAGGAATACGGAAAAAGCATCATCTTAATCGAGTCGTTTGAAACATCCTTAAACTTACACGTGGCGGTGAGACGATTAAATTGGCGAATGTGGTTATGCGGGTTGTCCTTTTCGTCCCCTCGAAACTTGTTGTTTTGAATCATGGACAACAAACCCGTCTTAACCTCAAAATTCTCCGCAAGGATAGCGGGAATCACAATCGCTTCTCCATACCCCTCGGTGGGTGCTTGAAGCAACTCCATCATAGTTCGATTAGCCATGGGTGCTTCTTTCACTACAATGGGTTCGTCAATAGGAGAGTCCTCACTAGTGGGAGTGAGTGATTTGTTTCTTCGTTTACGAGCACGTCTTGCTTTAGAGCGAGTTTGCATAAACGTCACGTACAACGAGAAGGCGAGCAAAGAAGATTCTTTTTGGTATTTTTACTTTTTCAATTTTTTTTGTGGTTTTTGATTGTTTTTAACTTTTTTGGATTTTTTTGGAATGTATTAAGTAGACCAAAATCTACAAATCTCCTCACTAATCAAATCTCTTGATTAACGAAGCCTCAAGGAATGAAAACGATCACGTGAAGTGAACGCCTTCGATGACTTTAGAACGATGGTGGAACACCAAATCGTTCAAGAGGGTTTAATCAAATGAAACCAAGAAAATATATATGATACGTAAGTAATACTTTGGGCGGCAAAACCCTCGATTCACTCTCAAAATCAAATACGCACAAGCAAGCGGAGGAAACGAGGCGGCGCGAAGCACTTAAGAGCCTTTTTCCTTTAGGTCGTGAAATACAACCGCCTTATACCCACCTTATAGTTTGTATTATCAAAATCAAGCTTCACGAAAGTATTTATCTATTTTTGCCTTTTTTCTTTGGTTTGAGATTCGAATACAATGATCGAGTGATGAAATCCCGAATCAAGGTTGTGATTGCTCACGTATTTGGAGTACTTGTGATTTTATTGTTCTACGTATACAATATAGTAATAATATTCACACAAAAATCGAAAAACGATAATACGTATTAATAGAGTGCTATTAATACAAATACTTTTATGGCTATATATAAAAACAACAATGGTTCAACCAAAACACAACACGCCTCCCCGGCAGCGGCGCCAAAATGATTGCTGTAAAATCACACTTGTTTAGGAAAACAAGGGAAAAGCGGTAAGTATTAACGAGTGATTTAGGAAAACCACAAGTTATGACCCTTGATGGGAATCGTTCTCTCGAGGAGGCACGTGTGTTGTGTAATGAATGATTGATTGATTATGTTTTTGATTATTAACTAGAAGAAAAGAAGAGATAATGACGAAGACGAAAAAAATATAGAAAAATAAGGCAAAAACACTATTAGAAAGCTACGACGTAGAACGTGAAAAAGTGCAAAATTTAAAATTTAAACCTAAAAATTCCTAAAAATTACTAAAAACTCCCAAATAATATTCTAAGAGTTTACAAAAAATCCAAACTTGCCAAAACCTTTTAATTAATTTAATAATGACTTTTTAATGCTAATTAAAGCCCTAAAAATCACTTTTAAATATTAAAAAGCCCTAAACAAGATTTTATAGTTTGTAAACCTCAAAAATATCCTAATTAAGCTAAAAACTATTTTTAAAAATTTTAAAACCAATTTAAACTATTTTTAAACACTAAAAACTATTAAAATGTATTAAATCTTAAATTAATTCTAAAAATTAATTGAAAAGCCTAAAAATTAATTGGAAAGTGACAAAAGTCCTAATTAATGATAAAGAACCTAGGGAAAATGAAAAAGAAATAAAAATAAAACTTTTTATTTTAATGAATAAAATAATATTAAAATATTCTAAAAAATTAAAAGTCCTTAAATAAATTCTAAAAAATTCTCAAAAATCCTAAATATTGTAACTAGAACAAAAATGCAAACCAAATTTTCTGAAACCTATTAATTAATTTTATATTAATTTTTAAAGTTGCTTAAAAACCCTAAAATTAAATAAAATTAAAAAATAAGCCAAATTGAAAACCTAATAAGCTGTAAACCTCAAAAACATGAATTAAAACTTAAAGACTATTTTTTTGTATTTTTTAATTACTTTTTACTATTTTTAATTTACTTAAAACTATTTTAAAATTAAAATAATTATAGAAAATGATAAAATAATGCTTAAATTAATCTATCAATTGTAAAAATCCTATTTTACTCTAATGAACAGTAGAAAAATGAAAAATGCTGAAAATTACTAAATTTTCCACTAAATGACAAAACTAGTTTAATTAAAACCCTAATTAACTTAAATTAATTCTAAAAATTAATAAAAAGATGAACAGTAACTAAATTTTAAACCAAAAACCTTAAAATATTATTCTAAGTTCAGAAAAATTGATTAAACCTAAAAATATTACTTTTTGGCACTAAAGGACAAAAACAGAAATATTAAAGTTAATTAAAAATAGCTAAATAACCTAAAAATTATTAAATGAACAGTAAATAAAAATTAAATTATACTAGAAAATCAGAAATTTAAAAAGAAAAATAATGCAACAAGAATCAAGCCCTAATTCTTAAAAAAGGTCACAAAAGACAAAAAATGTTGGTTCTGAAAGTGACACTTCTGAAGTTTCTGTCTTTTTGTGTAGCAGTGGCTACAAAGACACTAGCAGTGGGAAAGGAGTTCCCACTGACAGTGTAAAATTTTGCTTAGATTTTAATAAGCTTAGGAAAGCTTATCCTGATAGCTTCTTTGGACAATAAGGCACCCTTATACTCTTTGGAGTATAAGGAGTCTGATAAGCACAAAAAACAAGCAACCACTTAACAAGAATAAGCACAAATCAAGCTTAAAAGTTACTGATTAAGCTTAAAACAGGTCTGATGAACAATTGCTGATATTTCATGCACAAATCTGAATTTTATGGCCTTATAACTTGGAAATAAACTCACAATCATGCATACAAGTAACACTCAATGCTTAAACACCCTAAAATCTAGCAACCTACAAAGTTTGAAGGTCAAATCAACACAAAATCAAGCTCAATATGCAGTTTTCTGGTTTTAGCAATATTTTACCCTTTTAAGCATGCAAAAGTGTTAGAAACCTACTCAAACTGAAACCCAAGACCATATAACACTCAAATATACCCTAGGTGATGTTTCTAGACAGGTTTTATCATGCAAACTTATCACAAGTTCTTGCTGATTCCTTGACCCAAACACCCCTTTAATTTAGAAAACACAAATTTGATCAAGCAAACCTAAACAACTCTACACAAATCTGATTCAAAGCAATTTAAACATGCATGTAAACATATAATAACACAACTCAAACAACTTAAACACACAATCCAAGCAGATTCATACAAAATCACTTAGGCTACAAATTTTTCAGAAACTTAAAGAAATAAAAGGGAAATGAAAGCTACCTTGTTGGGCTTACTTCCAAGCCCAACAGTGGCTGATAAGCCACCTCCTACAAGCCCGGGCTTGTGCTGAGGGCTTATGATCAAAGAACAAAGGAAGAGAGTGGGGTGGTGGTCAATGTTGACTACACACCCTATATCTTCAAACAAGTGAATCCTGCTAAGAGAAAGAAAATATAGAGATTGTGTAAAAAACTTAAGACTTACCCCTAGCTTATAGATTAAGCTAGAAGAAAGCTTGAGCTTATGGATAGGATATAATGAGCTTAGAAATAGAAAATAGCCAAACCAATGGGTGATTTAAGCTTGTGTACCCACTGCACCAGAACAAGCCATGGTGCTATGGACATACACAAGTTCAAACACCATCAATCCAACACCCTTAACCAACATAGTATCAGGTTTGTGAAGATTTCTGAAGACAGAAAACTTTAAAAAAGAAAAAAAAAAGAAAACTTGGAAATCTTGAAGTCTTTTGCTAAAAGTAAACCAAACTCAACAAGTAAACTTAAATAAACTGAAAATGTAAAATGGAGCTCAAATCTTTCTCATCAGCAACACTTATACCATTATATTAATCTCATAACTGGATTTACAAAGTTTGTGACAAAAAGGAGAAAAATTCAAGAACAAGATTATGCTACGTCCTATGTGCCTTTTTATAGGCTACATTGAATATTCTAGAAAGCTGGAAATCTTGCTAAACCCTAATGTCTAAACTTCCTACTTTGCCCTTTGAAGATTTTGAATTTTTCCATTTAGTCAAGATGCCATGTGACTGATTTTGTTGCTTTGTGATGTTGCAGCAGGTACAAATGATCTTGGCCACATATAAAACCTTTGGGAGCACGAAATCTTCCCTTGTCCGTTGATCTCTTCTGCCATCTTTTGGAGTTTTGTAAAAACGTGTAGCAGGGGCATGTGGGGAGGGACCATTTAGTGATGGTGATGGGTTTTTTGGGAGTGGGTTGTGATTAACTTGACATTAATCAGCAATCTGGAAACAATTAGTATTTTTCCCTTTGATTTGAGAGAGATAGAGTTTTAGGGTTTATGGTGATGAGGGGATTAGCAGGTAAGGGTTTAATTCGTTTGGAGTTAATTGTTTTTTAAAAAACGTGTTTCCCACTTAATTAATTAATTAATTAACCGGTTTTAAAAAAAAGGTGGTGGTGGGAAGTGACGTGGGTGGAAGGAAGGTTTTGATTGGAGGATGGAGCTGAGTGGGGTGAGGTGGCGTGTTGTGAGAGGCTGGGCTAGGTTTGGTTGTCTGGCCATAAATGGTCCCTCATCTCCTTTCACTTCTTCAAGTTGTAATAAACAGCCAATTCTTCTTTTCCTTTGTTAACAACTTTGGCAATGTGTCATTTTTGGCACAATGTTTTTGTAAACTTGAAACAAGGACTATTTATGCAATATTTCCATTTTCCAAGGACTGATTTTGCCATATCTTCAAACTTCAAGGCTTTGACTTGTTGGTTGACTTCTTGGAGGACCATATTTGACAATTTAGATTTGATGAGGGACTAAATTTGCCAATTCTTCAAAGTTAAGGGTCCTTTTTGTAATTTTGACAAACTTTAGGGACCAAACTTGTAATTATGAAGATACAAGGGTATAAAGTGTCAATTCTTCAAACTTGGAGGACCAATCTTCAATATTCTTCAAATCTTCAAGGGTTTTCTTTGGAAAATTCCTCACTAGGGCTTGGTTCATCGTGCGGCTTCGTTTCTCGTGTTCGTTTTTGCGTGATTCTTGTGATCTTTTATCATTTTCTCAATATCCGTACCTAAATAACACAAGCAACAAACACAAGCATATATTTGGGTATTTTGATGATATTTAATGCATTTTAAGTCCAAAAAGAACGATGAGACCATGTATAAAAGCCGTCTCATCATAGGTCAATAACCTTTTGTTGATATTCCTCAACTCGAGAAAGGACTCTAGGTGGAGGAATAAATTCCTCTTCTTGGAGTTCTGGTAAACCAGTCCAAGATAAGTCCTTTCTTTGGACACCATAGAAGTCCCTAGATGGTGGTGGAACACCAGCATACTCTTTCATCCCAATCCCAGTCATGTCCCTAGAATCCCTTTGTTTACTAACACATTCTCCTAGGGTTTGTGAGGCCTTATCAAATCTCTGAATTCTAAGGTCTACATTAGCCTTCTTCTAGATAGCCTCATCTAACTTAGCCTGTAATTCAGCATTGACCCTTTCCATGATGTTTCTAATATTAGTACTAGCATTTAAATCATGTTTCAAGATATTTATTTTATCTTTTAGGTCAAACTCCATTTTCTTATACTCAACTACAGTCTTTTTAGTTTGAGTAAGCGCAAGTTGATAGTTAGACAACTTGCATCTCTCAGTACTCACATCTCCTAACAATCTTAAAACCTCTTTGTTAAGTCTTTCAGTATTTAAACGACAACCCTTACTACAAAAAGCATCATCATATACCTCATTGTCTGATGAACATGAGGAGTGTGCCATGAGAGCATATTGAACATGCTCTTCTTCTATCTCAACAACCAAAGCTTTATCCTCTTCCTCATCCTTAGCCAAATAGCTCCAGTCCCATCCAATACCATCAATTTCTTGTACTGCCACCATGGCCTTAGGATCCTGAGCCTTAACAATTTGGCTTGAGGGTTTTCCAGCATCAGATCTTCTTGGAGATCTACATTCTCTCATAAAGTGCCCCATACGATGACAATTGTAACACTCAACCTTGGATTTATCAAATCCAGCAGTGTCCTTAGCATTAAAAGTCATCTTCTTCTTGAATCTTCTATTCCATCTGTTTTCTCTTATACTTGCAAGAGCCATGTTCCACTATATATCCATCTCCTCCAAATGCTCATCACTTATTTGCTCAAGGTCCTCATATGTAATCACTGAACTATTGGGCAATGAAGCAATGTATGCACACACAGTATCCAGATCCATACCAGCAGGCTTAACTCTTGGAGAGTCACTTTTGTATGTGTTAGCGTCTGAATGTGAGGCGTTGATAGGATATGATCCAACGTTGACACATGTTGATCCAGTAACTAGGTGCATGTATGAATCTTTATGATCAAATTGGCCTTCACTATGTGAGAAGAAGGCCATGTTACTATTGGTAGACTTACTTCCATGCTCCAAAAGAGTTTCATTCTCTAACAGCCTCAGTTTGTTATAAACATCATCAAAAGTAGAACTTTTGTGAGTGTTGTTGGCAATTATAGATCTTGCCTCAATCTTCCAGGCATCACCAAGGCTTTTAAGAAAAGTGGCAATAATGTCAACATCACCAATTACTGTCCCCATGAAGGACAACTTACTTGTAATGTCAAGAAGTCTGCTTCTCACACTACTTAGCTTCTCATTAGGTTGAGCCTTAAAAACAACATACTCATGTAAGAGTTGCTTCTTTTTCTCTTCCACAGTATCAGCATTACCACCATAGGCAACTTCAAGGGCTGCCCAAAGGTCTTTTGCGGACTCATAACCTCTGTATTTGTGCTGATTTTCTTGTCCCAACGAGAGTTTCAGAATGCTTAGGGTTTTCATATCAACCCTTCTCTTTGCTACGTCCTCAACAGACACAACTCTACCATCTTTAGGTTTTCTTTCTTATCTGCTTTAGAGCATCCTCGAACAGCTGATCTTGTAGCAATGGCATCTGCAATCTTTTGAGCTTTATTGAATGTGTTTCCGTATTCAATAATCTCCCAGAGAGTGTAGTCATGGATTTGCAGATATTGCTCAAAGTTGAACTTCCATAGCTCAAAACTGTCTGGATCTAGCATGGGAATCTTGATGTTGTGGTTTGAGGAGGAGGAGGAGGTTACTTCTGGAGTAGACATGATGTTTTTAGGGTTTTGTGAAAATTAGGGTTTTGGTGATTTTATGTTCTTTTAGATCAAAGTTTCTCAACAATCTCTGATACCACTTGTTGATCCCGAACTTAGATCGATTTAGCTTGTGTAAACGAGATTAGATCAAGTTATACACGTTGAGAAACTTTGTTGTGTATAAAACAATTCAAGTATTATGCGGAATTAATACTTAAACAAGAACACAAAAACAGTTGTAAAACAAACTTTCACTTGATTGATAATAACGAACTTGCTTACAATGAAAGTGTTAAACGTATGAAAAACTTATATGAAACATAACCTAAAGGTCTTCTTTTATAGACACAAGAAGCCTTGTACAAGAGTCTACGTATCAGCTATTCTAGGTAAAGATAATTATAGAAAATACATTGTTGATCCTATCTTTACTAGAAACAAACTAGAAACAAAATACGCGTAGACCATATATTCTATCAGTGCTTGTCTTCAACCTATCAACGCTTGACTTCTTCCTGTCAATGCCTGATCTGTAAGCGTTTGTTTTCTTCTTATCAACGCTTTTTTTCTTCTTGTCAGCGTTCAAGTGTACTGGCTACATTTTATTCCCAACATTTACTTGATTTAATCTCGTTTACACAAGCTAAATCGATCTAAGTTTGGGATCAACATTTGAAACCATAACTTTCGAAACCGATTTCAAAGTTAAGAAATATGTCGAAGAACCTCCTATAGATTTAGAACTTAAACCTCTTCCTGAACATCTGGAATATGCGTTTCTTCACGAAGAAAAATTACTCCTTTCATCCTAACTTTCGGAAGAACACAAAGACGATCTAATTGACGTTCTCAAGAAGCATAAACAAGCTTTTTCTTGGAAAACTTCTGACATTCCTGGCATATGTCCATCGTTCTATAAACACAAAATCCAACTTTTGGATAACAAGAAATCGATTGTTGAAAAACAACGAAGATTAAATCCTAACATGAGAGATGTTGTTAAAAAATAAATCCTTCAACTCTTAGACTCTGGAATAATCTACCCACTCGCCGATAGCCCATGGGTTAGTCCTATTCATTGTGTACCTAAAAAGGGAGGTATCATTGTAGTAACTAACAAAAACAACGAATTAGTACCAACACGAACCATCACCGGATGGAGAGTTTGTATTGATTATTGAAAACTAAATGATGCAACCGTGAAAGATCATTTTACTTTACCCTTTATGGATCAAATGTTAGAAAGACTCGCAGGAAATGAATACTTTTGTTTCCTCGATGGTTTTTCTGGATACTTTCAAATCCCAATCGACCCTATGGATCAAAATAAAACCACATTTACTTGTCCATTTGGAACTTACGCTTATAGGCGCATGCATTTTGGTCTATGCAATGCACCTGCTACTTTTCAGAGGTGTATGATTGCAATCTTTCACAATATGATTGAAGAATCAGTCGAAGTCTTCATGGACGATTTCTCCATCTTTGGAAATTCTTTCGACACATGTCTAAACAATATCGATAAAATGTTAGCACGATGCAAAGAAGCAAATCTTGTGCTAAACCGGGAAAAATGTCACTTTATGGTTAAAGAAGGAATTGTGCTTGGACACAAAGTGTCTGGAGCCGGCCTTGAAGTTGACAAAGCAAAAATAAACGTGATCTCAAAACTCCCACCACCTACTAATGTTAAAGGCATTAGAAGTTTTTTAGGTCATGTCGATTTTTACCGATGATTTATCAAAGACTTTGCGAAAATCGCAAGACCTTTAACTCAGCTTTTAGAGAAAGAAAGAACTTTTGATTTTAACGACTAATGTCTTTCAGCATTCGAAACACTTAAAGAAAAACTTACATGCACACCCATTATTACAAGCCCTGATTGGAACCTTCCATTTGTGCTTATGTGCGACGCAAGCGAACATGCCCTTAGAGCCGTCCTTGGACAAAAAGATGGTAAACAATTTCATCCCATCTATTTTACAAGTAGAACTCTTAACGTAGACCAACAAATTACACAATTACGGAAAAATAACTCATGGCTGTAGTTTACGCGTTTCACAAATTTCGATCATACCTCGTATTGTCAAAAACGATAGTTTACACCGATCACTTAGCTATAAAATACTTGTTCAAAAAGCAAGACGCCAAACCTCGTCTAATACGATGGATATTGCTTTTACAAGAATTTGATTTGGAAATTAAAGATAAAAAAGCAGCTGAAAATGTTGTTACCGATCATTTATCTCGCATAGTGAATGATGATTCTAGCGATGATGAAATCAATGATTTTCCCGATGAGCATATAATGCAAGTAAGTACTAGCAATACACCATGGTTCGCAGACTTTGCAAACTATTTGGCTGTAGGTATTTTACGAAAGGGAAAGACGCACCAAGAAAAGAAAAGATTTTTCTCTGAACTAAAAAATACTTTTGGGACGATCCTTACCTATTTAGAATCTGTTCCGATGGAATAATCCGATGTTGTATTTCCGGATTCGAATCTAGAAAAATTCTCGATGAATGTCACTACGGACCGACCGGAGGACTTTATGCCGCGAACACCATCGCTAAAAAAGTGTTCGACGCTTGCTTTTATTGGCCAACAATTATTCGTGAAGCTCATATCTTAGTACGACTATGTGAAGCATGTCAAAGGACTGGAAATATTTCTAAAAGAGAGGAAATTCCTCTAAGAAACATCCAGGTCTGTGAAATCTTTGACGTGTGGGGTATCGACTTCATGGGACCATTTCATAAATCTTACAATTGTGAATACATTTTAGTCGCCGTCGACTATGTATCGAAATGGACCGAAGCTCAAGCTTTACAAATAAATGGTGCAAGAGTTGTCATCGCATTCATAATTATTCTGTCGTTTTGGAATTCCAAAAGCATTAATAAGCGACAAAGGAACTCATTTCTATAACAAACTCATGGAAAACATTATGAAAAGATATAGAGTGAACCACCGATTTTCCACATCTTACCACCCTCAAACGAGTGGTCAAGTTGAAAACACTAATAGGGCTCTCAAACGTATACTTTAAAAGACCGTTCAAAACAACCCTGCTTGTTGGTCTAAAAAATTAGAAGATGCTCTATGGGCCTTTCGTACCGCATTCAAAACACCAACTGGAACAACACCGTACAAACTGTTGTATGGAAAAACATGCCATCTGCCAATAGAAATTGAACACCGTGCATATTGGGCACTTAAGAACTGCAACCCAGATCTTATTGCAGCCGGAGAAAAACGTAACTTCCAACTTCATGAGTTAGATGAATTTCGACATCAAGCTTATGAAAATTCACGATTATATAAAGAACGAACCAAAGTTTGGCATGATCGCAAATTACGACAAAGAAAAGAATTCAAAAAAGGAGAAAAATTACTTCTCTTTATCTCGAAATACAAATCCAAGCAACCTAAGATTACTTTGATATGGACTGGACCCTATCTAGTAAAACACCAATATCTATCCGGATATGTTGAATTATACGGTAGAGACAATAGCACCTTTATAGTCAATGGACATAGACTTAAGCTCTACCATGAAGAAGAACACTGTAATGAAATCGAAGGAGAAGAAATTCCTTTCTTCTTAAAATAGATCCGAGTAGGCGAGTCTGGCTGAAGACTCTAAACATAACGCTATTCAGAAGGCAATCCGTATTTTATCCCCACCTTTTAACTTAAGTGTAGAGGAGGACATGTAAAATAAAACTGTCCTTGTATATATTGCATGTGTTTTGTTTTGTTTTATAGCATGCAGGAAAATAGCAAATTGGAGCTCTAAGCTGGATTCATCTCTCGAAGTCCCGCAATTTTCTACTAAGCCCCGGGAAGTTCTCGTTTCCCTTTGCATTTTTCCTATTTTTAATGTTTTATCAGTTATCACCTCGAGGACGATGTTCAACTTAAGTGTGGAGGAGGTGACAAATAGAAAAAATAAAAAATATAATAAATTTCTCCACATGAAAATCTTTTTGAAAAATAATAAAAATATATATGTTTTGTAAATAAATAAGTTTTTAGCAAAGCAAAAATCTCACTGGTTGACATTATAATTACGCACAAAAAACCATCACCCAAATATGTGAGAAAACATAGCCTTATGTTTCTCTATTTTGTGTGAAAGCCGATAATCTAGTATGCTTCAGAATTTGTGCTTGATCATCATTTACTAAACCGCAGTGAGGTTAATTTATAGATATTTTCGAAAGGAAGCAAAATAGAATCACCCTTATATCATTTTAGTTAAGCTACACTGGCTTACTAAAATATGTGGCACTCGTATGCATGTGTTATATTATCCATTGTGCCAATATCCTTATATGTTATGCCTAACCACTTGTCAAGTCATAAAGTTTATGATGTTCTCTTAAATATATATATAAATTTTTATTAAAATAAATAATCAATTTATTCATAAATTTAGTGATACATTATCAAAAATTACATTTGAGTTAACAAAGATTTGCTAAACTATGTTAAACAATTGATACACGAGAAACTGGTAATACTAAAAATCGTAAACCAACTACTCGTACACGAACAAAAACTTTCAAAAAGCTCGTACACGAACCAAAAATTCAAAAACGAACCAAAACTAATCAATAAATGTGACATTTACCCATTTTTTATTGCTTCTCATTTTAACAACTTTAAAGACCTACACCATTTTATCTGAATATATACAGTTAGGTTATTGTAGTGTAGTAGCTTAAAGTTGTTAAAATAAAAAGTCATCTTAACCATTGATTTTATCAATTAACATGTGATTTATTTAATATTGAACACAAAACAATAAATCTTATACATAAAAATTGGTATAAAAACACTAAAAAATTGATACGTAAAAATTTATAGCTGATACATATGATACATATTTTTACTTCAATAAATATTATTAGCATAAATAATCATTTATTCGTAAATTCAGTGATACATTATCACGTGTGGCATTCGATATAACAATATAATTGATAAACTATGATACACAACTGATACACGAAAAACTAGTAATATTAAAAATTGTGAACTAGCTACTCGTACACGAACTAAAACTTCCAAAACACTCGTACACAAACTAAAAAAATTATAAACGAACCAAAACTAATCAATAAATGTGATATTTGCTCGTTTTCTATTACTTCTTAATTTAAAAACTTTAAGCACCTAAACCATTTTATCTAAATTCTATATATATATATATATATATATATATATATATATATATATATATATATATATATATATATATATATATATATATATATATATATATATATATATATATATATATATATATATATATATATATATATATATATATATATATATATATATATATATATATATATTTATATATATATATATATATATATATATATATATATATATATATATATATATATATATATATATATATATATATATATATATATATATATATATATATATATATATATATATATATATATATATATATATATATTAGCCTCAAAATATTGAGCCAAACAAGAATGCTCGGTCATATGTTTATTATGTATCGTATTTTAGAACGTTGTAATAGGTAGTATATTAGTCGTGTTAATACGGGCTTAACTTTAAGCTAAGGTTCATTAATAAGTAACCAAAGCCCAAAAGGAAAGGCCGACCCAAACCATATAGTCCATAAAGAAGCCCGCATGTGGGTGGACTATATATTCCCTTCCTAGCATGTTAGGAAGGGTGTTGGTTCATTTGTATTCTCACTTCTCAATCTAACATTCACCTAGTTCCAACCATTTTCTCTCTACTTTCTCTCACTACTTTCTCTCTCTAGAATTCTTCTCATATCTACCTTTCTTTCTTTAATTCATGTGATTATAACAATCATATATTAGGGACAACAATTGGTATCAATCGCCATGGGGTAGTTTTGTGATTGGTTGTTGTGTTTTTCATATGATCCGTTTGATTTGATCAATATTTCTTCCTCGAATTCAAGATTTTTCTTGTTTTTGATTGTGTTTCTTAATCGTATAACTTCCTTAATCTTGTTGTAGAGATTTGGTTGTTTTGGTTTGGTTAAAAACACGATCTTGTTGCCTAAAAGTTGCTAAATTTGTTGCCTAAAAGTTGCTAAAATCGTTGCCTAAAAAGTTGGAAAAAGGTCCCTTATTGCGACAGCTTGAATTTCGGAAAAGGTAAGTACGGTTTCGATCGCAATAACCCTAGGGTTTTACTTTACGATCAGTTGCGATAGCCCCCTTATTCCGACGCTTATTGCGATCGTTATTGCGATCTGGATTGCGACGGATTTAAGGCAAATCTTGAAACGTTACTCTGCCCACATTGCGACAGCCACATTGCGATAGCTACACATTCCGATCTGGGATTTCGATAGGTACACATTGCGATCTGAATATTCTGATCTGGGATTTCGACAAGTACACATTCCGATCTAAGTATTCCGACAGGTGCACATTGCGATCTAAAGGACATTCCGATCTAAGCAACATTCCGATGGGCATTCCGATGGCACATTCTGATGACATGTTTAGCTAAATTTTGTTTGAGTATTTTTTAGATTAAGCCACCATCTAGACTAGTTTCGGAACGTAGTTTACACGAAGATTAAAAAAAAAAAAAGTTAAAATTTTTAGGTCAAAGTAAAATCAAATTTTTTCCATACTAGTTTTAGGACATTTCTAGCTCAATTTCAAAATTTGGTGATTACAAATTTTTTAGGTCTACCGTTTTGTCGGACTGAGGAATTTATTGTCGGGCTAAGAAAAAAAAATCGCAATTTTCAGAATTTCAACAACCAAACAATCACAACACAACTACTTAAGATCCACATTCGATTCATCATTTCAGAGAATATTGAGATGGATTCTACTGCCGAATACCGTGTGACGAACAACAACATAATGGTGGCAGGTAACAAGGAAAGACCACCAATGCTAGTGTCGGGTCGATATGATCAATGGCAATCCCGTTTTATACGTTACCTTGACACAAAACCTAACGGTGATGCTTTAAGGCAATGTATTTTGGAAGGACCCTATAAACTCTCAAGGATTCAAGTTCCTGCAGTACCAGCCACAGACACAAGTGACGCACAACCCGCATATGAACGTGATGAGAAGAGGACCGACCTCAACCCAGAGAACCGTGCGTGGTTTGATGCAGAGAAGGAAGCAATCTACTTAATTCTCAGTGGCATTGGAGATGAGATTTACTCTACGGTTGACGCATGTCCTACTGCTCAAGAAATGTGGACGGCCATTGAAAGATTGCAACAAGGTGAATCACTTAACAAACAAGATGTGAAAACTAAGATGTTTTGGAACTTTGGCAAGTTTACATCAAAGGATGGGGAATCAATTGATTCTTATTACTCCCGATTCTACAAGATGATGAATGATATGACCCGAAACAACTTGCAAGTTTCCACCATGCAAGTCAATGTCCAATTTCTACAGCAACTTCAACCAGAGTGGACACGGTTTGTCACCTTGGTCAAACAACAACAAAAGTTAGACGAAGTTTCATATCACAAGCTCTTTGACATCTTGAAACAATTTCAAAATGAGGCAAATGAACTTCGAGTTGAACGAGTTGCAAAGATTTCCAATCCACTTGCTTTGGTGTCTACCACTCAACATTACCAAGAATATCACTCCCGTACTTCAAAGACCTACTCTACTCAATCATCATCACCAAGATCATCCATTGTCTCCAAGTCACATGTTCCAACACGATCCCGAGGCAAAGAAGTTGCAAGAGCACCATCACCCATACCTGAGCAATCATCCGAAGAAGACAGTGATGAAGAAGTAGCTCAAAGGGATAGGGAATTCAAGCAACAAATGGCTTTCGTTATGAAGCAATATAAGAAAATCTACAAACCCACCAACAACAACCTTCGAACATCTTCAAACTCGAGGAACACCCATGCACAGAGTCCTCCAAGGTATGACACACGAAGACGTGCTGAGAGTCCTCCAAAGTATGATCGACAACCCAAGTATGATAATCAGAGGGTGGCTACTGTTGTTGGAAATCGGGAAACTGTTGGTACTCAAGTTGTGCAACAAAGTGGGATTCAGTGTTTTAACTGCAGAGGTTTTGGGCATTTGGCCAAGGAATGCAGGCAGCCAAAGAGGGTTAAAGATTATGGTTATCATAAGGAAAAGATGCTGTTATGCAAGAAAATGGAAGCTGGAATCAAGTTATCAGCTGAGGAAGGAGAAATGCTTGACGACACAGATGATGAACTCTCCGACCAAGAACTCGAGGCACATTATTCATACATGGAAAAGATTCATGAGGTCCTTAACGTCACTGAAGATGAAAATGGTCCTATCTTTGATACCGAGCTAATTGATAAGGTACAAGATGATGCTGAATATAATGTGTTTGGTAATACACATAAGCATAGTGATCCACCAACAACAATTACTGACACGTGTATGATGGAAACGGTTGATAGCAATACCACACCCGATTCATCAGACATGTGCAATAATGAGTTTGAGGATGATCAACATGCAAATGAGTATGATGACGAGGAGCGTGTCGCGCTTGCTAATTTAATTGCTAGTTTACAAAAAGATGTCAATGAAAATAGAAAGAATCAAAAGCAATTAAAGAAGGCAAACGCAGCGCTCACTCAAAACTTTGAAGAATGCAAAGCCGCTCTTATAAAATCTAGTGAGACTATTGATAGTTATAGGGCTGAGCTTCTTCAAAAGACCAACGAGCTTGAGGGGTACAAAAGTCGTGTCATCAACATTAAAAATGACGATTTTGAAAATAAATACAATGAAGCTCTTGCTTTGTTAACTAAAGAAAAACGTCAATTTAATGTTTTATTAAGTGATGAACGTCAAAAAACGTACCTTGCCACAACTAAAGTTAATGAACTTGAACAGAGGATTTCTATGAAAACCACCGATTCTGCTAAAATTCTTGATGAGAAGAAACAAGAGGTTGAAACATTAAAACAAGATTTCAAAAATAGACAAAGCAAAGATACTGAAAAAGTAAAGGATCTTGAAGAACAAGTCGATTTTTTGAAAAAAGTTGTTTATAATACACATGACTCAATTCAAACCGTAAGAATGATAGCACCTCGGTCGTTTTTCAAAGGTCAACCTAGCTTTGCTACCCCCAAGTACCTCGAACAAGCTCAAGCTGCAAACCCCCATTTATATCTTGATGAGTCCGAATGGACCAATCATGATTGCCGTGTAGCTAACCTCGATAGTGAAGAGACGTCCCTTTGGGATGAGGAGAGTAGATCACCGGTCAATAAAGATTTTGTGAAACCATATAACTATGCTTATGAAAACAGTCTTTATGGTCTTTTCACTCCACAAAAACAGAAGTCTCGTGAGGAATTATTTTTAGAATGCAAACAAAAAAGAATTCAATGGAAAAAAGCTTTTGCCACTAAGAGGAAAACTAATGTTTTTAAATATATTAACTATTTGCCTCTAGATGCTTCTAAAAGCAAAAGTAGAAAAATACTTGGTTTTCTTAAACACCACGTTAATAATGTTCAATCAATTGTTGCAAGCGATTGGGAGAAACGTCAAAAGGATAAGTGGAAAACCGAGATTCCTCACGACATAACTGTGCTTGTGAAAGAACTTTTAATACCAAATACGAAGATAATAAAAGAACATGTTCTTGAGTTTGAAAATTTAATTCAGTCTGAAATGTTTGATGATTTGAAATATGTTGAGTCTCTTGAAAAAGAAATTGATGACCTTCAAAATGACAAATTAGAATTTTCAAACGAATATGATCTACTCTTAGAAGAATGTCTCTCCAAAGATATTTTGTGTGTTACTCTTCAATCTTGTGCTGATATCGATGAATATTCTGATGTTGCATGCAAATATCTTGATAAAATCAAAGAGTGTGAGCGTCTTGAACTTGAGCTTTCAAAACATAAAGAAAATGTTGATAAAAAGGCTTTTGAGTTACTTCAACACAAAACTGATTTCCTTCAAAAACATTGTCATTCTCTTGAACTTGCTTTGCAAAAAGACGTTGGTAGTTTTCCACATGATAATAAATTGCAAGAAAAACTTTCCCAAACGTTTCGAGAAATGAACGAACAGTATTTAGAAATTAAAGGGTTGAAAGCTCAGTTACAAGACAGGGACAGAGCGATAGCAGAGTTGCAGAAACTCATTGCTAAGATGGGTGGGAAGATTGTGGAACCTAGTGTTAAGAAACCTGTTGTCAGACAACCTAATGCTCAAAAAGTGACTAGATCCTCTGTCTTGGGAAAACCATCTGTTTTCTCTAATTCTGCATTTGCAAAACCTGCGTTTGCCCCCAAGACGGATGGGAAGGATAGGTTACCACAAAACACTCCCAAAACAAATATTCGATCACAAAGCATTAAGAACACAAATGTGGTTAAACCAGGGATGTATAGATTGACCACTAAACCCACACAAAACAAAGAAAGTCAATCACCTCAGACTTCTAGAAACACTAATAGACGTGTGTCTTTTACTACAGGAGTAGTCCCCACTGCTAGTGTTAGCCGGCCCCAGCTTAAGAGCACTCGCATGAATGAAAAGGTCTGGCAAAACAAAAGTCAAGGGAAGATGAAGGAAGTAGAAGACCACCCTAGGATTTTCAATGTTTCTAAGAATAAAACGTCTGTAATCGCGTGTAATGACGATTTGAATGATTCGACTTTGAATGCTATGAAAGTTAAGTTTGCTTGTGTGAAATGTGGAAAGTGTGCTAATGCTAATCATGCTATGTGTGTTTCGAATAATGTCAAAGGCGTAGAAACTAGAACTAAGAAGCAAACTGTGATGCCTATTAGTGCTAGAAAACCCAAACGCAAAGTGAACCATTCTGGTGCAACCCCCCCTAAGATAAGTATTGCATCAGACTCCACCACTAAGAACCCTAAAAGCAGAATTAGGGAATTATATGAGTCTGCTAACAAGCCTTGGAAATGGTGGTTTGCTAATCAATGTCCTCCAGGATATAAATGGATGCCTAAGGTTAGGACAGAAAATGTGACTACGAGCGTTAGTGTGCCTCTAAGTGATGAAACTAGGGAAACTAATGAATCGGAAATCACAACTAACATGGAATCCAATTTAGCAAATGCTCCATCGTGTTCTAATTCTTCTGTAGGTGATCGAAGTAATTCTCTTCATAATGGACTCCGGATGCACGAAGCACATGACGGGGAATCTCAAGATTCTAATTAACTTCGTGGAGAAGTTCCTGGGTACGGTCCGATTCGGAAATGATCAATTTGCACCGATCCTAGGATATGGAGACTTGGTTCAGGGGAATATCACTATCAAAAGGGTTTACTACGTCGAAGGGCTCAATCATAATCTTTTCTCGGTTGGTCAATTCTGTGATGCGGATTTGGAGGTTGCTTTTAGAAAGAAGACATGTTTTGTTCGTGATTATGATGGGAATGACTTACTTACCTGAACACGGGGTACTGATATCTACACTATTTCACTACAAGACTCCACATCTTCAACTCCAATCTGTTTCATGGCTAAAGCTTCAACGACTCAAGCTTGGTTATGGCATCAACGTTTATCTCATCTTAACTTCGATACCATCAACTTGCTTTCTAAGAAAGATATTGTGCGAGGCCTTCCTAACTTGAAATTCATCAAAGATCATCTTTGTTCTTCTTGTGAGCTTTGTAAAGCTAAACGGAGTAGTTTCAAGACAAAGACTACACCAAGCTCTAAAGGACGGTTAGATCTTCTTCATATAGATTTGTGTGGTCCCATGCGTGTTCAAAGTATCAATGGGAAGAAATACGTTATGGTAATTGTCGATGACTACTCAAGGTACACATGGACTCACTTCTTGAGGTCCTAGGATGAAACACCCGATGTTCTCATCAGCTTCCTTAAAGTGATACAACGTGGTCTTCAAGCTCAAGTTAAAGTGGTTCGTACTGACAGAGGTACTGAATTTTTGAATTCAAAACTGAGAAACTATTTTGAAGCTGAAGGAATTGAACATGAAACATCGATTGCTCGAACACCCGAACAAAACGGCGTTGTTGAAAGACGAAACCGTACTTTAGTTGAGGCTGCTCGAACATTGTTATCTGCTTCAAAACTTCCACTATACTTTTGGGCCGAAGCCGTGTCAACCGCATGCTACACACAAAACCGCTCCTTAGTTATCCCAAGACACGAAAAGACACCATATCACATAATTAATGATCGCAAACCTTCACTCAAACACCTTCACGTTTTTGGATGTACGTGTTATATTATTCGAGATGGTGAAAATCTGGACAAGATGAAAGAGAAAGGTGATGCATGCATTTTAGTGGGATATGCAACTCAGTCTAAGGGATACAGAGTGTACAACAAGAGAACAAAATTGATAGTCGAGACTATTCATATCAGATTTGATGAATTGCAAGAAATGGCACTTGAACAAAGCAGTTTAAGTCCCGATCCACAACGACAAACGACTTCCGTTCACAACCGCACGGAACTCGGAACTCAAGACCACAACAATGAACCATCAAGTTCAAAGCTGGTTCCTGAACATGTTCCTAGAGCAGATATGACAGTGGACACGACACTTGAAGAGTTGGAAATGTTATATGGACCAATGTATGATGAATATTTAACAAGTTGCATCGAAGTCTTCTGCTGTCACTTATGATATGAATGATGATACCGATCATCATCAACAAAAGTATACAACTTCATCTACTTCAACACGGGTTGTTGCAGATTTACCTCCTCAGAATATCACTTCAACAATCGATCCTACAACATCCACAACTACTGTCATTGCTCCAGAGAACACAAATCAAGCAGACGGTGCATTATCTGACGATGACGATTTTCACAACCCATTCGGTACATCGGTACACGAAACTGGAGAGTCTTCTACTCGCCATGTTGATCCGTCAAATATTCATACGTTCTATCAACGACATCCGTCAACACATCATTGGACCCGAAATCATCCTTTGGTTCACGTAATTGGAAACCCTTCACAGCCTGTTCGTACAAGACGACAACTAGCAACCGATGGCGATGTTTGTATGTTCGCACTCGCCGTGAGTACAGCTGAACCGAAAAACATCAAAGAAGCCATGGCTGATCATGCTTGGATTGAATCGATGACGGATGAACTTCAACAATTTGATAGACTTAAAGTCTGGGAACTTGTTGACAGACCATACGATGTGACTCCTTTAAATCTTCGTTGGATCTGGAAAAACAAGATGGATGAAGAAAACACGATCATCAAGAACAAAGCTAGGCTAGTGACTAAAGGGTATGGCCAGAAAGAGGGAATTGATTTTGATGAATCATTTGCACCAGTTGCTCGGATGGAAGCAGTCAGGATTTTTCTTGCTTATGCTGCACATAAGGGATTCACTGTCTATCAAATGGACGTAAAGACGGCATTTCTTAACGGTCCTTTGAAGGAAGAAGTCTATGTCACGCAGCCGGAAGGATTCGTCAATCCTCATTATCCTGACAAGGTGTATCGTCTCCACAAGGCACTATATGGACTCAAGCAAGCTCCAAGGGCGTGGTACGACGAGCTCTCGAAATTTCTGGTATCCAAAGGTTTCTCAAAAGGTTCCATTGATCTAACTTTGTTCATTTATAAATATGGGGATTACATTTTGCTTGTGCAAATTTATGTAGATGACATTATTTTCGGGTCTACAAACCCAAAACTTTCAAAATGGTTTGAAAAAGTAATGCACAGCAAATTTGAAATGTCAATGATGGGCGAACTAAAATTCTTTCTAGGAATTCAAGTTCACCAATCCCCAAGTGGTATCTTTATAAACCAAGCAAAGTATTGTCAAGAGATAATCAAAAAGCATGGTATGACTTCATGTGACCCCGTTGGGACACCATTATCAACCACATCCCTAGATGCTGACTTGGAGGGATTACCCATAGATCAAACGAGATATCGTTCCATGATCGGGTCCCTCATGTACTTGACAGCAAGCAGACCTGATATTTCACATGCTACGTGTTATTGTGCACGTTATCAAGCACGACCCACTGAAAAGCACCTCAAGGAGGTTAAACGGATCTTTCGGTACCTCAAGAATACCATTCACATGGGACTCTGGTATCCGAGGGAAACCAGTTTCTTTCTAACGGCCTATTCAGATTCTGATCATGTAGGGTGTCTTGATACACGAAAAAGTACTTCTGGTGGTGCACAATTTCTAGGTCAAGATAAGCTTGTGGGATGGTCTTCCAAGAAGCAGGATTGCACGTCACTCTCATCAGCAGAAGCGGAGTATGTGTCTCTATCTGCGTGTTGTGCTCAAGTTCTATGGATGAGAACACAACTGACGGATTATGGCTTCCACTTTGATAAAGTACCTATGTACTGTGACTCAAAGTCTGCCATAGCCATCTCCTGCAACCCGGTACAGCATTCCCGCACGAAGCACATCGATGTCAGATACCACTTCATAAAGGAACAAGTTGAAAGAGGTATCGTTGAATTATACTTTGTTGGAACGGATTACCAATTAGCCGACTTGTTTACGAAAGCTCTGTCGAAAGATAGGTTTGAGTACCTCGTTAGGCAAATTGGTATGAGATGTTTGACTCCAGCAGACCTGGAGATTCTGGCAAAGGTGCCTGCTTGATTTATCTATCAAACATCAACTTGTAAATACCTTTGAAAAAGCAAAATACAAAAATATAAAACACAGAAAAGCAAAACACAAAATTAAAAATCTTTCAAAATCCAAAAATATTCTTCTCGACAAGTCTTTCAGTATCGATAATATGGACGTGCCTAGAAATGTCGCTCAATAACGACACGGGTGTGTACATAAAGCTCGAATGAAAGTTGTAAATATTTTTCAAAACATGTCATTTCCTCTTTTAATAAAGGAAATTGTCTATTTTGGACAATATTTCCAAACAACGGGTAGAGCAATCTATCACGGGTTGAGCTTGTCACAAAACATTCAACGTTTTGAGCTCAACACAATGGCTTGTAATCACTTTCAGATTGCAACCCGGTTCTATATTCACGGGGGAGTGTACGATTTCGTGCCCTTACCCTTAGCAAAAGAAGAGAAATCTTCTTACACTTGAGTGGTTTTGTCAAGACATTCAAAGTCTATGAACTCAAGTTTATGCTTCAGAAAAACCTCTTCGAGAAAAAGAAATAGGATTTTTCAAAAAGCGTTGAACACAATTTTTTCAAGAATTTCTCAATGATTATTCAAAATCTTTCAAAAATTGTATGTTCAACAACTCCCATCCTCAAAAAGCGAAATGTGGATCATATCCTCACAATGACAATTCAGTTGGATCAATTTTTGAGGGGGAGCATTTTAACTTCATGCAAAAGATTAACACATCTTTCTCCCAGAGATTTCAAGACTATTTTTCAAAATATATTTTAATCAAATTTGGTATCTCTAATATCAAAAGATTTTATATATTAGAGATAGTGGGAGAAAATGTGATTAAAATGTGATATAATATAAGACTCAAGCACTTTAACTCTTACCTACATGTGCGAAACACTTTCGATTATCGATGCACATGTGAAGGGGGAGCATTTCTGAAACGACAAAACTAGCAAGGTGTTAAATGTTTTTCAAACACTTTGTTAGAATTTAAAGTGGTTTTCATGGTTACGAACAAATACCCACAACATCTTTAATTCACGACGTTATTGGTGTCAAAAGGGTGGTTAGGTTTAAGTCCTATGATCCAACCAGAACCGGAGGGATCTTCCCAGGGACAATCCAATAGATTATTAGAAGTCCTTATGAAAGATGGAGTAGAATGTGAACGTAGCTGAATGCCGACTAAGTACTGATGCTAGCACTGGAACAATCACAATAAGGTGATAGTAATGATGTCTTGGTAAGCATTGAAGGGGTTGAAGAATGAAAAAGAAATATAAGGATAAAGGGTGTAAAGAAAGAAGCCCTCCATACAACTTAGGAAGAAACCGGGTCAACTCATCATGAAGACAAACTCATCATGGACCCAGTGATGTGAAGCACAACCCTTTCCTAGCTACTCAGGCTTCTCTCAAAAGAAGTTTGTTTTATTGTCACGGAGATCAACACGATTTCTATTGACTTTCTCACTCCGAGATAGTTGATATTGAATAGGTGCCATCTGCTCCAGCCTCCGACCACTAAAAGTGCACAAATCGAGTCTAGAGCCAAGAGATCAATCAAATCTCGTTAGGACACACGGATGAAGATCAAGAGAGTCCTACGCTATATCCTTGTGATATTGCTAGAACACTCAGAGTGATGCTACTTAGTATTCACAATGATGAGTGGAAATCCTTCCAGTGTTAACATCAAACAGCACTGCGGTAGGTCATATGCAAGATTCTTTATGAATTGAACATATGTAAAACTGAAAAGCAACAGTGGTTTGATTCTGAATTGATTCAAACTCGTTTCAGGTTTCTACGCAATATCTTTATGGTCTTGCCAGAACATTCAGAGTGATATTAATTAATATCCACAGTGACGAATGGAAATCCTTCTAGCGTCAACATCAAACAGCGCTACGGTAGGTAACTTGCAAGATTCTTATGAATCAAGCTTGTGTCAACTGGAAAGCAACGATGGTAAGATTCTTAATGAATCAAACTTGTTCCAGGAATTTGAATTGACGACTTTAATCAAGCGGATATTTATCCAATTGATTCACTCTTTATGTTCGCAGTCTTGCTTTGAGACGGTCGAGTAAAGAGAACGGCTAGTACAGCCACGAAACGCTGTCAAGGAGATTCTTAATTGGATCTACCTGATCACAGGTACGATATTTAATATCGTATAACGGTCTTCACCGACCGGAGGTAAAACGCTACCGATTTAGGACGAATGTCAAAGCCATTCAGTCCGTGTCTATGTTTTGTCTCGAGAAGGTGGCGTCACGGTGTACTCAGCAAAGTCAATGATTCAGAAACCACATACTCATGCCTAAAGACATATTCAACAATTAATAGTGTGAGCATGTGGATGAAGACACAAGATCGCAAGATGGCAAAGACAAGTCAAGGATGATTTGAAGATCTCAAGCTTAAAGACAAAGTCGAAAGACAATGACAAAGGCTCAAAGATCACAGCATGAAGGAACAAGACTACGATTACACGTTCAAGACTCATTTATGGCGAGATTAGTAATATCTACAAATTTCCTAAATGACCAAGGTTTATGACCTCTCATTGGGGGAGATTGTTAGCCTCAAAATATTGAGCCAAACAAGAATGCTCGGTCATATGTTTATTATGTATCGTATTTTAGAACGTTGTAATAGGTAGTATATTAGTCGTGTTAATACGGGCTTAACTTTAAGCTAAGGTTCATTAATAAGTAACCAAAGCCCAAAAGGAAAGCCCGGCCCAAACCATATAGTCCATAAAGAAGCCCGCATGTGGGTGGACTATATATACCCTTCCTAGCATGTTAGGAAGGGTGTTGGTTCATTTGTATTCTCACTTCTCAATCTAACATTCACCTAGTTCCAACCATTTTCTCTACTTTCTCTCACTACTTTCTCTCTCTAGAATTCTTCTCATATCTACCTTTCTTTCTTTAATTCATGTGATTATAACAATCATATATTAGGGACAACAATATATATATATATATATATATATATATATATATATATATATATATATATATATATATATATATATATATATATATATATATATATGATGTATGAAAAAGAAAAAAAAATTGTTAAGTATTCTAGTATAGTTTGTTCAATGACTTTGACAAAGGCATACTTTTTGATCCTACACCCATATCATTTATCACGTTTTGCTTCTTTGAAAATTTATCTGGTGCTCACGCCACAGCGGTTATGTTTATGTGTCATGTACAAACCTATGGTAGCTATCTATTTTAGGTCCGTGCTAATTGAGTGTTATCTTACATTTACCCTTTGTGAGTGACATTTGTGTGAACTTAAAATCCAAACACTATCCAAGTGAGGTGCTGAAATTATTTTGTCATTTGCTTTTGCTATTCATAAAAATTAAATCATTTTCCTATCATACTTCACAACACTTAATAGAATTTTTAAAATTGAATTTGTTTTCTCGCTTTGATTGCTTGAGGTCAAGCAATAGCTAAGTGTGGAGGAATTTGATAACGACTTAATTATACATATTCAATCTATCATTATAATGCCACTTTGTAGTATAAATAAGAGCTTCCGATACTTAATATGTTGTGTTTTATATGCAGATATAAAGTTTGAAGGAGCAAAGTGAAGATATACAAAGAAGGGGCCTCAATATGCAAATAAGCCAAAGTTGTTGAAAGAAGATTCTTGATCGCCCAGAAGTGCGGCGCACAAACTCAGAAGTGCGGCGCACATTCACGTCTCCAAAATGCAGCGCACTTTCAGAGAAGTGCGGCGCACATTTGAGCCCAGACAGCACTATAAATAGAGGCTATTTCCACTCATTTTACACACACCTCTCTCTCTCTCTCAATACTCCATAGCTCGAGTATTTTAGCTTTCTTAGTAAAATTTCAGTGTTATCCACTTTTGGGAGATACTTGTAACGAGAGTATTCCACTCTTCGATTCTTGGAGGAACGATACAATCTTGACACTTGTGTACTCGTTTATTCATTCCAATCTAAGTATGATGTTCTCTTACTCTTTTCCAATTGTTACTTTGATTACTATGTTAGGCTAAGCTATTTGTGACTATATGGGTATGTGACTATAATTAGTGATGATGCTATGATATGATCCTTTATATATGATTTCAAGCTAATGTTGTAGAACCATTTTACCACCTAGTTCTATAAACCATATTTTATCTAAGTTGATTTGTTACGATAGTTTGGTGTTGAGAAACGCAAATTGTTATAATAAGTTTTCAAGAACTTGTCTATGGTCATGAATCTTTGGTTGGAGAGATCCCTTAGAAACGTGATAAAATATTGAACTCGTTTGCAACTTGTTTTGAGCTTATTCGCTTAAATAAACGTAAGTCTTGCATCAACCCAAGTAAATTGTGTAAACGCCGTTTTGACGAAAAAGGATTATCACTCTTTACCTACATAAACATATCTCGATCATTATTATCATAATCACGAACATATACGAACTATCCCATATTAGTCATACTTGTTACTATTGATATTATTTCAACTATGTCTTTCTTCAATTATTATCTTGATTACCAAAACGAAACTAAGTCTCAGCGAACGATCCTGGCTTACCACTACAAAGCTATATTACGAACGAAAGGGTATACTTGCCCGTGTTTGTCTTCTAGTCCCTTGTTTGGTCTAAACCTTGTAATATAAATTTAAGACTTGCAAACGAACATCATACACATATTTCTCTCATCTTTCTCTCTCTAGTTTCTCTCTCTAGAAACAACAACCCACTTGTTAGGATCATAGATTATCTCTATTCTACAATTGGTATCAAGAGCCATGGGGTGAAATAAGGTTTTTTTGTTGTGTTAGTTTTGGTTTTATGCTCTTTTAATCAAGATATATCCGTGTTTTAAGTTTTGTTCGTGTTTTTCACCAAAAATCTTTCTTACAAATTGCCTACATAGTTGTGGTAGGGATTTGTGATATTCATATTGGTGATTTTCATGTAAAAATTTGTAGTTTTGGCTTGATTATTGGGTAAAAATACAAGTGTAATTTTTTTTCACAATTCGGAATAAGAGGGTTTAGAAATTCCGAATAACAGGGTTTTTGTATTCCGAATTAGCATCAAGATTTCCATATTCCGAATTGTCACCAAGTTCAAGAATTCGAATTAGCATTAAGTTCATATTCCGAATTAAGTTCATATTCCGAATTAACATGATATTCCGAATTAAGTCCATAAGCTGAATCGAATTCAAGAACACCATAATCTAAATTGAGTTCCAGAACATCCACATTCCGAATAGTAGACTCCGAATTGTAATTCCGACTTGTTTGTGACTTGAATTCCGAATTGTCTGTGATTCGACATTCCGACTTAGAATCCAATTCATATTCCGTATTACCAAGCAAACCATATTCCGAATTACCAAGCAAACCACATTCCGAATTGTTTATTGATTTATTCAAGATTTGGACTTGTAACTTTTGGAAGAATTCTACATCAACACACAACAAATTTCACAACTTTATTTCATTGGACGATCAAAAGATAATCTTTTTTCTTCAAGTGATAAAAAATGAATCCTCATTCATTTATGCCGACAATGACATCGCTTAATGACCTTTCTATCATATCGGGTATCAATACCCGTCAACCGTTGCTTATCAACGAGCTATTTGAAGCATGGAAAGGTCGCATGGTGTCTTATATTATGGGTAGACCCAGCGACAGATTTATGGTTCAATACATTAAGCAAGGACTACTCGATTGGGGTGAAGTTACTATAGACAATGTGACTCGGCCAAGGCTATTTCAAGAATTAACGGCCGCCAATCAAATCATTGCCGATTCGAATGACAAGGCCGTTCAGACTATACTTCAAGCTCTTCCACCCGATATTTATCGAATGGTAAGCAAACACAAGGTAGGAAAGGAACTTTGGGATCGCTTAACGGTTTTGTTACAAGGGACTTCACTTTCCAAGCAGGAACGAGAGTGTCAACTCTATGACTTGTTTGATAGGTTCTCATATATTCCAGGGAAAACAATTCATGACTACTACTGGCGCTTCACTACACTGATGAATGATTTGAATGTGTATAATCTCACGATTGCTTAGTTTCAACTCAACACCAAGTTTTTGAACACGTTACCCCCAAAGTGGAGCCAATACGTCACTAACGTTAAGTTGATTCGGGATTTGCATAAATCAAATTTAGATCAACTATATGCTTTCTTGCAGCAACACGAGAAGCATGTGCTCCAGAAACGCATGTCTCAAGGATCTTATTCCGAACCATTGGCGTTAATGGCAAATCATCCAACATTGTCATATAACAACACTCCCTATGCTATGGGACAATAATCTTCATATCAGCCCTTGTATCAAACTCCAAGCTTTCCTCGGTATTCGATACTACCACAACCACCTACATCATATCAGAAACAGTATCAACTACCAACACCATCATCACAACATGATTCACATCAATCACCATATGCTCAACATCCATACTCTCCTTATCAACCTCTTTCAAATCCTGCTATTACTTATCAGCAACAAGCAGTTCCTCAACCCCACTATTCACAACATGTCAGTACTCCTTCAAGTGTGTATGTAACTCCACCAACACCAGTTTTCTACTGTGATGATGAGGTTCCAGTTCTTGAGTTCAAACAAGGGGATAATCCTACTGATGTACTAGCACAAATGTCTGCCTATATAACTCAAACGTTGAAAAAAAGAGGTTATAAATGACCATCTCCAACAAACAATCAGTTGAGAAATTCTTCTAACTCTCGTCAACAAGCAACAATTCAAGATGGTAGAGTTATCGTGCAACCACTTCAAAGGAGACCAAGTTCATCCAATACCGGTGCACGCCCAGTTAACACTGCTCCAAGAGGAAACAACACTGGCAAAGTGAAGATGATCATCTGCTACAACTGCAAAGGGGAAGGACATATGGCTCAGGAGTGTAAGCAACCAAAGAGGAAGAGGGATGGTACATGGTTTCAAGAAAAGATTTACTTGGTCAATGCTCAAGCACAAGGTCGAGAGCTCGATGAGAAGGAGTTAGCATTTCACA
The DNA here is from genome assembly GCA_025667525.1 of Glebionis coronaria. Classification (NCBI taxonomy): domain Eukaryota; kingdom Viridiplantae; phylum Streptophyta; class Magnoliopsida; order Asterales; family Asteraceae; genus Glebionis; species Glebionis coronaria. The sequence goes on along the minus strand of CM046876.1, from coordinate 420,673,996 downwards.
TAGATCCAGGTGTTGCGGAAAATGAGGGACACACAACGTCTTTTACTCAAAATGCAGCATATCAATGCGATGATCTTGATGTATATGATTCAGACTGTGATGATCTTAACACCGCTAAGGCAGCTCTTATGGAAAATCTTTCGCTCTATGGGTCAGACCAAATCGCTGAGGTACCTAATACTACCAATGATACTCGTATTGTACCTTATCAAGTTGAGCAAGCGTCTCAGTATCCGGAAGAGCCTCCGATGGTTATTAATTCAAACGAGGAGACAAACAATGATAGCAATATCAATGCAAGTCCTCAGACTTTGAGTGAAACACAACCGGGAGCTATTACGAATACGAATTCTCCTGCTCAACAAGATTTAGTAATGGTTTTGGCATCTATGCTAGGCCAAATGAATACTGCGGTCCTTGAAACCCCAAGTGTTAATCAGACCTTATTTGTCGAGCTTGCTTTGTACAAGGAAAAGGTTCAAACCTTAGAATTAACTCCATCGACCAATACCTTAACTAATCCACAGTTTGATAGGTTTAGGAAAGTCCAAATGGATAACTTGCTAGAAATTGAATGTTTAAGAGCATATCTTTCAAAAGAACTTAAAGAAAAAGAGTCAGTCGTTATTAATTTTCAAAAACTGCAAACGGATTTCGAAATTCTTGAGTCTAAAAGGGTTGAAACGGAAATTAAGGCATCTAAGAAAATTAAAAAGACTAAAGTTTTAATTTTAAAACAATAATCCTTTTCACATTTAGTACACTTGTTTCATTCATCTTTTAAGGAATTTACTCTATCGCGTCTAACAGACCTACCACCTAACCCGGGTTATGCAAAGCAAGCTCTCAACCACAACCCGCGACTTTATGATGTAACAAAATTAGGTTTGGTCTTAGACCCAATTGGTAATACGAATGATTCCGAGTATATATCACTAATTGACGAGAATCAGTTAAAAATGCTTTTGGCATATCCTAAGTTTGATTATGATAAACAAAATCAAGAGAATGTAAAAATGGATTTTAGAACTCGCTTTAACATACAAAGGGAATTTATCCATACACCAAATTTCGTGTCCACTAGAGAAAACCCTAGTATATTTCCTACACTTGTCAACCCGAATGAACCTAAGGAAATTCCAAAGGGTCTTCCACCGGTAAGTACAGTATTGGAAAGCTTGAAAGAGATTAGACGATACTTTACCGGTTTTGACAAGGTCATTGAGGAATGTACGAATTCAACGGCTCAAACCGCTGGAGAATGGGCTTTCGAACACATGAAATCGGTGTTTGAGAAAGAGATAGTTCCATTTGTAAACAATCTTAAAGAGGGTTTTCTAGATCTCGGGGATAATCTTAATTTCGGAATGGCTGAAGTTCAAAAAGTTTTCTATGAAATGGATGATGCTTATGAGCAACATTTAATTGAGAAAGAAAAGATTTTGTCCGAATATGACTGATTCTTGGAACAAGTGGTGTCTCCCGATGTGATGCAAGTTGTGACTATTGAATGTGCTATTGAGATTACATCTGTTGTGAATAAATATGATGATGTGCATGATCTCCCTGTGAATATTGTTGACCTATGAATAATGTAGATAATCACTCTTGTCACGAATCTAATGCTGAGTTTTTAAAGCTTTAAGATTCTTATAACTCACTTTCAAAACATTTTGACGAGCTTCAACAACATTGTATATCTCTTGAAATTGAACAACAATCTAAAAATGAAACTCTTTCAAAAACAACTGACTGTGAAAACAATGTTGAGACAAGTGACAAGATGATTCAGGTGGTTCACGCATTAGGGGAAGAAATTATGAGACTTAAGAGAGAATCATCAGTAGATAAACTAGAACTAGAGGCTGCAGAGAATAAAAACCATGCCTTAGACAATAGAATTACTTCTACGTTAGGGGAGTTTGAAAAAGTAAATCAGGGTTTTTCACAAATTTATGGTTCACTAGAAGAACGCTTCGCTTTTAATGCGGCAGAGCAAAAGTCACTTCTTGAAACACAGAACCAAAAGTATGAGGAAATCTCTGATTTAAACATTAAACTCGTAGACAAAAACATGGTTTTAATTAAACGAAACACTTCAACTCAAAGGATAAGAAGTGGTTGATAATGCAGCTACAATTTATGCCTCGACCTCTAGTGCTCCAAAGATAAAAGAAGTGGTGATTTATAAGAACCCGTACCATAAGAACAATTCACTTTCATATATGGATTATATGAAAAATGCGATCAGGCATGTGCTTCTTACAATGGACATATTAGATGACTTATATGAATCTGATCCCATGAATAATGACTATAATGCTGCCCACTTATATCTTGAGAGGGTTCAGTGTTGCTTAGTACATCTTAATTTCATAGGAAAACCGGGTTCTGCACCACTCAAAAAACCATCCACTACCATTGCCCTGACTCCATTCAACAAAACCTCAGGAGCTAAACCTTCTTTAGGTACACTCAACAAGGATAAGTTAAAATATGACACTAATGATTTTGTGCCTTCTACCGGAGTAACTGTGTCTACTAAGGCTAAAGGATCTCAAGACAAGAAAGATAGGATCAAGCCTTCCACTAGTAGGACTACGAAGAAGAAAGTAGAAGTTCACCCTAGGAATGTTATTTCAAATTTGAATAAAAATAATCATGTAGCTAAGACTAAAGGCCCTGCGCTTGTGCAGCAGCCTAAGCAAAATGTGAATTCTAATTTAAGATGTTGGAATTGTAATGAATGCATGTTTTCTCAGCGTCATAATTTATGCCTTGTTGACCATATTAATGAAATGCATGCTATTAGGAACAATCTTGAATGGACTCCAACGGGGAAGAAATTCACCCAAGTTGGATGGCAATGGAAACCCACTAGTAGGACCTTCACTGTAGATGGAACAACGTGCCCTTTAACTAGGATCACATCCACTGAAGTTAGGTCTCAGCGTCCTTTAAATAGGAACACTAGCACTAAAAAATGGAAAAAGCGCCCTTTAACTAGGTCTGCATCCACTATTGTGCCTACCAGTGAAGAAGTACCTCAGGATCTTAGACAACTAGAATCTAAGCCGACAACTAGGAAGAAAATTTGGAAACCTAAGAAATCTTCTGATAGAAAATCTAAGATAATTATATATGTACCTGCTAACACAGAGGAACAATTAGATTTCGATACCTCGTCTTTGTCTGGTGATATTTTCAGGTGGTCCAAATCACCCTCTGGTACTTGGACTCTAGGTGCTCCAAGCATATGACGGGAGATCCCTCGATGCTCAGAAATTTCGTCAGCAAGTTTCTAGGCACGGTTAAATTTTGCAACGACCATATTACGAAGATCATGGGATATGGTGAATATCAGATTGGGAATGTCACGATTTCAAGGGTGTATTATGTGAAAGGACTCGGTCATATTTTATTCTCAGTGGGACAATTTTGTGATTCAAACCTTGAGGTTACTTTTTGACAACATACTTATTTCATTCGTGATTTAGCAGGAAACGATTTGTTAAAAGGTTCTCGAGGGTATAATCTCAACACATTCTCTATTCAAAACATGATAACCGCTTCTCATGTATGCCTTATCTCCAAAGCATCTTAGACGAAGTGATGGTTGAGGGATCGACGGTTATCTCATCTCAACTTTGATGCTATTAATCACTTGGCTAAAAACGAACTTGTTCGTGGTCTTCCAAATCTCAAGTTTAACAAGGATCATTTATGTTCTACGTGCTCTTTGGGGAAAAGCACCAAGAAATCACACAAACCTAAAGCTGAAGACACCAACCAAGAACCACTGTATCTTTTGCACATGGATCTTTGCGGGCCAATGCATACGGCTCGTGTGAGTGGTCGAAAATACATCCTCGTCATGGTGGATGATTTTTCAAGATTTACATGGGTTAAGTTCTTAGCAACCAAGGATCAAGCACTAGCATATATTATTAGTTTTCTTAAGATGATCCAGGTGTGTCTTAATGCTACTGTTCACCGCATTCGAACTGATAATGGAACTTAGTTCGTTAATCAAACTCTACGAGACTATTATGAAGAGGTCGGTATTTCACATGAAACTTCAGTTGCTCGCACTCCACAACAAAAGGGTGTCGTGGAAAGACGTAATTGTACACTTATGGAAGCTGCTAGAACTATGTTGATTTACGCGAATGCTCCTTTATTCTTATGGGCTGAAGCAGTGGCAACCGCATGTTATACTCAAAATCGCTCCATCATTCATGAGCACCATGGAAAAACTCCATATGAACTTCTTCATGGACATAAACCCGATATTTCTTTTCTTTATGTGTTTGGTGCACTATGCTATCCAAATACTAATAGTGAGAATTTGGGCGAACTTCAACCGAAGGCTGATATTAGAATTTTCATTGGTTACTCACCCGCAAAGAAAGCTTACCGGATTTATAACCTTCGTCTTGGCAAGATAGTAGAAACTTTTGATGTCGATTATGATGAGCTGACAGCGATGGCTTCTGAGCAACGCAGCTCTGAACCCGTACTTCATGAGATGGGAACCGGTACTATTAGTTCCAGATTCCTAACAATCCTACTTCGCCATCATTTACACCACCTACAAGGCCCGAGTTGGATGAGTTATTTAAACCTATGTTTGATGAATTCTTTGATCCACATAGTGATGATTCTCCAGCACCTACAGTAGTAGCTCCGATTCCCGAAGTTGTTGCTCAAGATAATGGAAATCAATCCGATGCAACCACAGTCACTAATGAACCGGATACACCATCCCCCAGTAATTCTCAAACTACACCTGAATCAACACCCCCACTTGTTCCTGATGATGTTGAAGAAGATTATGATGATCACGATTTGGAAATTGCTCACAATCAAGAGCTTCCATTCTTTGGTTTACAAATACCCAAAAACCTAACGGTGTGTCTACCTCAAAGGAAGCTCCTGCAATCGTTCACTCCAGACCACCAAGGATTGAAAATCACAACACAAAATTGACAAAGGATCACCCAATCCACAATATTATTGGTGACATCGATCGACCAGTCTTAACACGACATCAATTACAAGAGCATGCATTATACTGCTACTTTGATGCATTTCTCTCCGAGGTTGAACCTAAAACTTGGTAACAAGCCACGACACAATCTTCATGGATTGAAGCCATGTAAGAGGAACTTAATGAATTTCAACAACTTGAAGTATGGGAATTAGTTCCTTTATCCGACAACGTCGACATCCCTTACATTGTTGTGGGTATATAAGGTCAAACTCGTTGAGTTGGATAGTGTTTTAAAGAACAAGGCTAGATTGGTTGCTCGAGGTTACAAACAAGCTTTGGGTGTTGACTTTGAAGAATCCTTTGCTCCTGTTGCTAGATTGGAGGATATTAGACTATTCCTTGCTTATGCTACTCACATGAACATGATCGTCTACCAAATGGATGTTAAGACGGCATTTCTCAATGGTGAATTAAGGGAAGACGTCTATGTAAGCCAGTCGAATGGATTTGTCAACTTGGAGTATCCCAACCATGTGTACAAGCTCAAGAAGGCTCTTTATGAGTTGAAACAAGCTCCACGTGCATGGTACGATCTCCTATCGTCTTATCTCATCTCGGAAGGCTTCTCCAAAGGCAAAGTGGACCCGACATTGTTCATTCTCAAGGAAGGAAACGACATGGTACTGGTACACATTTATGTTGATGATATAATATTTGTTGCCACTACTCAAAGACTGTCTGATCATTTTTAGAAAATCATGTCCACACGCTTTAAGATTTCGATGATGGGAAAATTTTCATTTTTCTTACGGTTACAAATTTCTCAAAGTCCCAGAGGCATCTTCATTCATCAGTCCAAATATGCTCTTGAATCTTTGAAAAAGTATCACTTTGAAAACTGTGACTCCGTGGATACTCCAATCGTGGAGAGATCCAAGTTGGATGAGGATAGGAACGGGATTGCCGTCGATCCTAAACCTTACCGTGGAATGATCGGCACCCTTCTCTATCTGACTGCTACCAGGCCTGATTTGAAATTTGCTATATGCATGTGTGCCCGGTATCAGGATTGGCCTACCGAAAAGCACTTACATGTCGTGAAAATGATCTTTCGGTATCTTAAAGGAACACTTAATCATGGTCTGTGGTATACGAAGGATTCCTCTATTGCTCTAATATCATATGCAGATGCGGATTATGGTGGGTGTCAAGATACTAGACGTAGCACATCTGGTAGTGTGCAACTTCTTGGAGATAGACTGATTAGTCGGACATCCAAAAGGTAGAAAAGCGCTGCGATATCAAGTACAGAGGCTGAATACATTGCCATGTCCAGTTGTTGTGCTTAAGGTCTATGGATGAAATCATAATTAACTGACTACGGTCTTGGATTCAACAAAATTTCGATGTACTGTGATAACAAAAGTACCATTGCCCTTTGCTGCAACTATGTTCAACACTCCCGGGCGAAGCATATTGACATACGCTACCACTTTATCAAAGAGCAAGTGGAAAATGGAGTGATCGAGCTGTATTTTGTCAACACTGAGTGCTGGCGGATATATTCACAAAGGCTTTAGATTGAGGACGTATCGAGTTTTTGATCAAAAAGTTGGGCATGAAATCATTCTCACCGGCGACTCTTAAGGAGTTGGTAGAAGAATCTACAGAATAGTGGTGGTAAACTATTCTAGAGTATCGTTTTTATCATGATCATGTTGATACAATGATTTTGCTAGGTTCAATTTATATTCTCTCGATATCCTCTCGAATTGATCTTGTTTCTAAGTGGAATGATTGTTCTTGGTTACTAAAAAAGGGGAGTGATTTTCTAGTCTACTAAAAGTTTTAAATGCATTAAAATGTAAACTTAAATTTAAAAGCAATTAAATTAATATCAATTAATAAAACTTGAATCTAAAATTAAAATTAAAATTAAAATTAAAATTAAAATTAAAATTAAAATTAAAATTGAAATATAAGTATGAATTGAAGAAACAGTAAGTAAACCATAGAAATACTCAAAAGAAATTTGATTCGGAAGTTTGACCTTGATTCGGAAGTTCACTCGGAACTTGGTTCGGAACCCTTGATCCGGAACTTCATTCGGAAGTTTACTCGGAACCTTCACTCGGAACTTCACTCGGAACCTTCACTCGGAACTTTCTTCGGAAGTTGATCCGGAACATTCTTCGGAAGTTGGTTCGGAACTTCTGGAAATAAAGATTGATTCGGAACTTTTGCTCATCCGGAACTTGTTGTTCATTCGGAAATTTTGCTCATCCGGAACTTTTGGTTCATTCAGAAGTTTTGCTCATCCGGAACTTTTTAAATTGACTCGGAACTTTTCTTAAAAGGAAATTTATTCGGAAGATTTGAAACTCATTCGGAACTTTTTTTAAAAGGAAGTTGATTCGGAACTTTTGCTCATCCGGAACTTATTGTTCATTCGGAAGTCTTGCTCATCTGGAACTCTTGGTTCGTCCGGAACTTTTGGTTCATCCGGAACCTGGGAACTCAAGAACAGTAACTATGCAAAAAAAACAGGGAAATGCGATCTTAATCCAAAATCAAGCTAAATAAGCAAAAAGGTTTTACCAAATTAACCACAAATCATCTACTAACTACAAGGATCAAATCCCAATCACAAAAACACAAATTCAACAACTTTTTAAAATTAAAACTCAACCAAATAAGAACTTAAGAACTTGAAATAAAAGATGATGATGAACAAGTTGAAATGGAAAGATTAAACAAGAACTTGTATTGATGATTAATGTTGAACAAAATAAAACAAAGATTAAAATTACAAGATTTGAAAAACAAAGATCAAAATCACCAAACACCCTAGTGGTGTTGGTGATACCTACGAACAAGAAGAGAGAAAAAGAAGGAGATGAAAAAATAAAAAAAACTGGATGCAAAGTGTGAGGGGGATTCCTTTTATAGGTGTCCCCTTTTGTTGGTGAGTGGGCTTTCTCCCGTTCTTCTTGTCTTCTCGTCTTTTCAGAAAAGTTGACGTTTTTTATTCTGATTCGGGATTTGTCGTCGATTAAATTCAACTCGTCTTTTAATTTCTTCGTTTAATAGACTTGAGTTTCTTCGACTTATGTAAATCTTCCATCTTTGGTCCTTTTCTTCAATAAATCTTCGAATAGGCCCAGTGACTTCAAATCTTTTGCATCTCTTGGACAATAGACTTCATCTTGAGTCTTTTTCTTCGATTAATCCCGTGCAATCCCATGTTTTCTCCAATATTCATCCGGTTGGCTCTGAAAACACAATAAACACAAAAACCACGCATAATTCCAAACAAATGATATTAAATACGCGTTTTGGTCTCGTTTTAGCCATAATTAAGTGGTAAAAGGATGGGTGTTTTCACACCTATCAAATCCCCTACACTTAACCATTTCTATGCCCTCATGCAATGCTTAGTGATAAAGCAATTTTACACTTTTCTCATAATTAATCAACCTTGGCCTTATTCAAATACTACTAAACAAAAATTAAAGTACTAAAAGAAATTAAACTTTAAAGGAAACAAAAGGATAGAAAACCATTTTCACTTGAAAATAGCTACATGGAAATAACTTGCAAAGAGATCAAGGACTTACATTAGGGCTTTGGTGCTGCGAAGATTTATCATCCTCAAGTTTCACGTTCCCCAAACTAAGCTTAAAAATGAGATCATTGTTATTATAAGTTAGCAAATCAAATACTTACACACATGGCTTAATTATATGCTTAAACTCCCTTATTCCTAGGTGTATCTCTTATATTTTATTTTTGTCTTAGAATGATCATGAAGATGCATTTTTGGGACTTATTTCGATAGTTTATTTAGGCTGAAAGCAAAGTGGGACGATTTGATCAATAGTTAGCTAAAGGACAAAATCTCTTAAAACTGCTTCTCGGGATATCAAAAAGTTCATATCTTGGCATAACTCGGTTCACGATTTGAGACCTTTCTCGGGCCGATATTTGGCATGTACTTCATACTTCATATCTTGAGAGACGTGCTTGAGATAATGGTCTTCTCATCGTCATAGAGTTTCTTCACTTGGTGACTTTTGAGAGGTACTCCAAATTTGTTGACCACGACTTCATGATTATTTCTTCAATCTCTATTTGGGATTTTGAGATACAACGATCCGCCTCCTTTTCGGACTTGGATCTATTTATCCTCATACCTTGTTAGGGTCTTTTCGGATAGACTTCTCCATGATCTTTATGGGAGTTGATTGCTTTTCGTCGTGAGTCTTGATCCTTCATATTGATTTTGGGAATAATGCTTTTCACATCACTTGGGATCTTTAGCAATAAAATGGAATCCTCATGCCTTGTTAGGGACTTTTCGGACTCGCCAATCTTCGCGCCCCGCGTCATAAGTTATGCCTTGGCTATGAACTCTTATCATTACCGAGCAACTTTTAAACGATCTTGGGCTAGAAGCTAAGTAACTTTTCAAATCGTACGACCTTACTTATTGCAGATAAATTATTAGCAAGTGATGGGAGAATAGGCAAATAATTACACCAAGTGAGCTTGTGCAAGAATACCGACTTATAATTGACTCTATCATTTCTCGTCCTCCACAATTTAAAATCTCAAGTAATGAGACTCGTGGACACTTAGCCTAATAAACCAACTAAGGTCTACATGGTTAAGGATACTAGCTAGAATAAACTTGGATAAGTCTATTCGGGTTGAGTCAAAATAAACGCAACGGGCCTAATATGTCAAAGATTTCTAAACTAGCTACACCACTTTATTAATATTTTTGACTTTATTGCGGGATATATACATATGAAAGCAAAGATAAAAATTTAAAAATTACGACTAAATGGCCAAAGTCAATAAATTTGAAAAATGTTGAAAAATAGGATTTTCCGGTTAAATGAAGGCATTTTCATGGAAAAGTCCACTTAAAACTTCGATAGAAGTCCTCCTACACTTAAGATAAACATTGTCCTCAATGTTTAAGCATGTGGGAAAAGTCTCCCCTACACTTATGACATTGTGCACGTTGGTTAAATCAAGTTAAGGAAGAGACGACTGAAGTGATCAATTTCAAATGTGAGTATGATGAAAATTGAATCACGATAGTTGAGAGATAGAACCGGATTTCGGATAACACGGGAGCACGGTTCTTCAAAGATTCCAAGAGTGCACTTATCCCTGTAATCACATCACCACACAAATACAAACACCTATAGAGGTCCCCCTACACTTAGGAGGTTAAAACATAAAAGGATAGATACTCGGGCTGCCTCCCGAGGAGCGCTTGTTTTTGATAACCGAGTCACGAGCCTGACTCGACCCAAAATTAGTTCATGGGGAACTTGGTGAGGGATGGAATCATCTCCTGAGAGGTGTCCTCACCAAAGTACAACTTCACTCGTTGGCCATTCACCTTAAAATTAGGTCCATTAGGTTGAGCGAGCTCGAGAGTACCATATGGAAAAATTTGGGCAATGGTGAATGGGCCGGACCAACGAGATTTCAGCTTGCCCGAAAAGATTTTCAACCGAGAGTTAAAGAGTAAAACTTTGTCTCCAACTTGGAACTCTCGGTTTTTGATCTTGGAGTCGTGAATGAGCTTAGTTCTTTCCTTATAGATCAAAGAATTTTCATAAGCCTCATTACGGAGTTCATTGAGCTCATTGAGTTGGATCTTGCGTAGGTCACCGGCTTTGTTGATATCAAAATTAGCCCACTTTAAGGACCAGTAAGCCTTGTGCTCCAACTCAATGGGGAGGTGGCATGCTTTCCCGTACACAAGACGATAAGGCGTACAGCCGATCGGGGTCTTGTAAGCAGTACGGAAAGCCCACAAAGCATCATCAAGTTTATCAGCCCATGAGGCACGATGCTCTCCCACGGTTCTTTCTAGAATTCGCTTTAATCCTCGGTTGGATATTTCAGCCTGGCCATTAGTTTGTGGGTGGTAGGCGGTGGAAAGACGATGATTTACACTGTACTTAGCCATGACTCTAGCAAATTGGTCATTGCAAAAATGAGTCCCACGATCACTAATAATGGCACGAGGCACACCGAATCTAGCGAATAGAGATTTCAAAAAGTTACAAACCACCCTTGCGTCATTAGTAGGTAAAGCTTTGGCTTCAACCCACTTTGAAACGTAGTCAACGGCTACAAGGATGTATTTGTTTCTTTTAGAGGAAGGGAATGGCCCCATAAAGTCGAACCCCAAACATCAAAGATTTCACATTCTTGAATGAAATTATGAGGCATCTCGTCTTTATGTGTGATCTTGCCTTGTCTTTGGCAAGCCTCACAACGTTTAACCATATTGTGAGCGTCATGATATATGGAGGGACAATAAAATCCCGAGTCAAACACTTTTTTGGCGGTGTAGTTGGGACCAAAGTGACCACCGGTGGGTCCTTTGTGGCAAGCGTCAAGGATTTCAAAAGCTGCCGGTCCATCAACACATCGACGAATAATCAAGTCGGCACATTGTTTGAATAGATACGGGTCATCCCAAAAGTAAGTCTTAATGTCTTTGAAGAACTTTTTCTTTTGCTGGGATGTTAACCCGTCAACGAGAATTCCACCCGCCAAGTAGTTTGCAAAGTCCGCAAACCACGGGGTTTCATCAGAATTCGAGTTGATAGACATTAAGGTCTCCAAGGGAAAAGAATCATTGATTTCTTTGTTCGGATGATCCCCTTGGTAAGGATCCTAAAGTCTACTGAGATGATCCGCGGCTAGGTTTTCAGCTCCTTTTTTATCGCGAATTTCGATTTTAAATTCTTGGAGTAGCAAAACCCAGCGAAGAAGTCTTGGTTTGGAATCTTGCTTTGTCAACAAGTACTTCAACGCGGAATGGTCGATGTAAACGATTGTGGTGGAAAGGACAAGATAGGGGCGAAATTTTTCAAAGGCATAGACAACAGCTAAAAGCTCTTTTTCGGTTAATGCAATTGAGCCCCAGTCATTGTATTGCTAGCGTAATGGATCGGTTGGAAGTGTTTGTTCACTCTTTGTCCCAGAACCGCACCAATAGCAAAATCACTAGCATCGCACATCAACTCAAAAGGAAGCTCCCAATTAGGGGTAACCAAGACGGGTGCCTTAGTTAGCTTATCCTTAAGCGAGTTGAAGGCTTCAAGACACTCTTTGGAAAAGATAAAAGGAGTATCTTTTTCCAAGAGGTGGGTCATCGGGCGAGCGATTTGAGAAAAATCTTTGATGAATCGTCGGTAGAAGCCCACATGACCCAGAAAACTTCTCACACCCTTCACGGTTGAAGGTGGAGGAAACTTAGCGATAACATCGACTTTAGCACGGTCTACTTCAAGACCGGCTTTGGAAATCTTGTGTCCAAGCACGATGCCTTCTTTTACCATAAAATGGCATTTTTCCCAATTCAGAACAAGGCGAGTGTCTTCGCACCGCTTAAGCATACGTTCCAAATTGGCAAGGCAAGAAGAGAAGTAATCCCCGAAGACCGAGAAATCATCCATGAAGACTTCCATGGTTTGTTCAACCATGTCATGGAAGATAGCTAACATTCACCTTTGGAAAGTCCCGGGGGCATTGCATAAGCCAAAAGGCATTCTTTTATAAGCAAATGTTCCATAGGGACAAGTGAATGTTGTCTTCTCTTGATCTTGGGGATCGATGGGTATCTGGAAATAACCCGAGAAACCATCAAGAAAGCAGTAATATTCATTACCCGCTAAACCTTCAAGCATTTGGTCCATAAAAGGTAGAGGGAAATGATCCTTTCTCGTGGCATCATTGAGTTTGCGGTAGTCTATACAAACTCTCCACCCAGTAACGAGACGAGTGGAAATCAACTCGTTGTGTTCATTGGGAACAACGGTTACTCCGCCCTTCTTGGGCACACAATGGACTGGACTAACCCATGGTGAATCTGAAATAGGGTAAATCATACCCGCATCAAGAAGTTTGATAACCTCTGTTTTGATGACTTCATGGATTTTTGGATTCACCCTTCGTTGGCTTTGAATTGTGGGCTTAAAGTCGTCCTCCATGAGAATTTTGTGTGTGCAGAAGTGAGGATCAATTCCGCGAATATCAGAAATCTTCCAAGCAATAGCCTTCTTATGATCTTTCAGCACGGCGATGAGGCGAGATTTTTCTTCTTCCTTCAAGTCCTTAGCGATAATGACGGGTGACTTCTTCTCTTCTTCAAGGAACACGTACTCGAGATGAGGCGGCAACTCCTTAAGTTCTAAATCCGGAGGATTTTCGACGGGAGGCGTATTCAAAGTCGCAGTATCAATAGCAATAACCGTGGGAGATGGTGGAGAAAGATTGTCTTCGTTGAGAAGGTTGTGAAAGAAATGCATGTCTTCATTCCCATCGGTGGGAGAATCATCATTTGCTAAGTTCTCATCTCCCATGGTGGCTTCAAGATTGTTCCAAAACAAATCACTTTCTCCAAATAGAGACAGTGATGAATCAATAGAGGAAACGGTTTCAACATTGGGAAGAGAGGTAGGAATACTTTTGCAAGCATTTTGGAAGTGTTCTTCATAAGCCTCATCCAGAACGTCAATACAATTAACACTCTCGTGTGAATAAGGTTGTTTAGACAACTTTCCCATGTTGAAGACGATTTTATCGTCACCCACTCTCATGATAAGCTCACCGGCTTCAACATCGATGAGAGTGCGACCGGTCCTCAGGAATGGACGACCCACGATCAAGGGAACACGAGGGTCCATCTCGTAGTCGACGACGACGAAATCGGCAGGAAAAGTGAATTTGTCGACTCCTACAAAGACGTCTTCGGCTATCCCCACTGGATAAGCAACCGTACGGTTAGCTAATTCCAAAGTCATTTTGGTGGGGACTAGCTCAGGGAGAGATAATTGCTTCCAAACGCTTAGAGGCATTAGATTAATACTAGCACCTAGATCGGCTAGGGCCATGCAATTATCTACTCCCGGCAAATTGCAAGGGATTAGAAAACGACCTAGATCACCAAGCTTGGTTGGCAGCTTCCTTAAGAGCACTACAGAGCAATTCTCATTAAGTTGGGTGTTGGCAATATCAAGAAGCTTTTCCTTGTCACTCAGAAGATCTTTAAACATTTTCGCATACTTAGGCATGTGAGCGAGAGCCTCAGTGAAGGAGATATTGAAATTTAGTTGTTTGAACATTTTAAGAAAGTTTGAAACCTGAATATCGTCCTTGCTTTTGAGCTTCTCTTTCCTCAACCTAGATGGATAAGGTATATTGGAAGAAGAGGAAGGCTTTGGGAGAATAGGATCACTCACATTCATGGGTGGAGGAGGGGTAGAAGGAAGAGGTGGAGAAATTGGGGAAGGAGAAGGATGAGGGATAGGAGCAGGTGACTCGTTCTCCTTAGTCACAACCACCGGTGGAGGTATAGGAAGCTCGGTTCCTTGGTACCTTTGCCACTGCGAGTAGTGATTGCTTTCATCTCCCCTCTTGGATTCGCAACGGTGTTACTCGGAAGAGTACCCGAAGAAGAGGGTTGATTACCTTGGAAGAAACTAGCCATCATGTTCTTCAAGTCATTCGTTTGACTATCCAACGTGTTTCTCATGTCAGCTCTCAGATCGTTCCCTTGTTTGACCAGGTCTGCTTTCAGGTTGAGCACTTCCCGCTGAAGGTTTCCCACGATCACATCGTTAGTCCTCATATAGGTTTCCATTTCTTGGTGTAAAGCGGTGGGTTGGTTGGGAGGGGCATTGTATGCGGGTGGTTGATAAGCAGGTTGCTGGTATACTTGGTTGTTTCGTTGAGGTGGTTGTTGCTGTTTGTGAGGTGGGATGTATGGTGTACGAGGTTGTTGTTGTTGTTGAGGAGGGCGATTGAGGTTTTGTTGTTGGTTTGGGTTGTTTGGAGGAAAACCGGGTGGTGAGAGGTAGTTGTTAGAGCGGTAGCTAAGCAAATTACGGTCACCTTGAGGTCTAGCTTGATAAGCAGGTTGAGGATCGGTGCCATATGCTGCATTCACATTTTCAGAAGGGTAGTATTGGGTGGCGGTACAAGTGGTGTACGAGTGAGGACCGCCGCATATCTCGCATGGTTGGTTAACAGCATTGACTTGAGTGTTTTTAGCGTTGTTGCTGTTGTTGTTGTTAACGGTGTGGGTAACAAGCGATTCAAGAAGCCTAGTGATTTTGTCAAGTCGCTTATCGATGTCACTAGTACTAGCACTAGCAACATTGGTCCGAACACTCTTGGTTTGCACACGAGACTTATTCTCAATGATATCCCAAGCAGCATTGGAAGTCTTAGCCAAAAGATTACCCCCTGAGGCACTGTTTAGTGAATCTTGGTCACTCATGCTTAAACCATTGTAAAAAGTATTAATTTGATGTACTTTGGTAAAACCATGTTGTGGGCATTTTCTTAAAAGATCTTTAAAACGATCCCAAGATTCACTGAACGACTCATCGTACTTTTGTTCAAAATTTATGATTTCATTCCGCAAAGCGGTAGTACGAGAGGGTGGGAAAAAGTAATTGATAAACTTGGTTTCCAAATCCGTCCACGAAAGAATACTCTGTGGCGGTTCCTTAGCAAGCCAATGCCGGGCTTGTCCCTCTAAAGAAAAGGGAAAAATTTGTAACCGGATTACCTCTTGTGGAACACCATTGAATTTGACCGTGTTGGTGAGTTGCAAGAATCTCTTGATATGGTCATGTGGATCATCAATGGTACGCCCCAAGAATGGTTGAGCAGAGACCATCTGGATAAAGCCGGATTTGAGCTCAAAATTGTTGGCTGCAATCGCTGGTATAACAATTGGATCAGTGTTGCCATCTACATGAGCTTGCAGCAGTTCAATCATCGGGCGATTATCCGGTAGAGGCTCATTGTTGTTGTTATTATTCATGTTGTTGAAAGGTGGGTTGTTGTTGTTGTTATTATTGTTGTTTTGAGGTGGTATGTTGTTGTTGTTTTGTACACCGGCCATGTCTAAATGATCGAGAATCTCGGGCTCTTGATAAGACGTGGATCGAGTACGCATACACCTGCAAAAGAACTAACAAGGCAAAAACAAAGCAAAAATATTTTTTGGTTTTTTATGTTTTTTACTTTTTAGGATTTTTGAAAATTTTATATTTTTTTGTGTTTTTGAAAGTTTTTATGAAAAAGTAACGTTCACGGGGAACGGATCCCAAAATCCAAGTTCTCACAAAAAACTTTTGATCTTAACGAGAAGAGCCGGCAGCGGCGCTATTTGATACAATGATTTTGCTAGGTTCAATTTATATTCTCTCGATATCCTCTCGAATTGATCTTGGTTCTAAGTGGAATGATTGTTCTTGGTTACTAAAAAAGGGGAGTGATTTTCTAGTCTACTAAAAGTTTTAAATGCATTAAAATGTAAACTTAAATTTAAAAGCAATTAAATTAATATCAATTAATAAAACTTGAATTTAAAATTAAAATTAAAATTAAAATTAAAATTAAAATTAAAATTAAAATTAAAATTAAAATTAAAATTAAAATTAAAATATAAGTATGAACTGAAGAAACAGTAAGTAAACCTTAGAAATACTCAAAAGAAATTTGATTCGGAAGTTTGACCTTGATTCGGAAGTTCACTCGGAACTTGGTTCGGAACCCTTGATCCGGAACTTCGTTCGGAAGTTTACTCGGAACCTTCACTCGGAACTTCACTCGGAACCTTCACTCGGAACTTTCTTCGGAAGTTGATCCAG
Source organism: Glebionis coronaria (assembly GCA_025667525.1). Classification (NCBI taxonomy): domain Eukaryota; kingdom Viridiplantae; phylum Streptophyta; class Magnoliopsida; order Asterales; family Asteraceae; genus Glebionis; species Glebionis coronaria. The sequence continues at coordinate 420,657,301 of CM046876.1, read as the reverse complement.
AACTTTCTTCGGAAGTTGATTCGGAAGTTGGTTCGGAACTTCTGGAAATAAAGATTGATTCGGAACTTTTGCTCATCCGGAACTTGTTGTTCATTCGGAACTTTTGCTCATCCGGAACTTTTGGTTCATTCAGAAGTTTTGCTCATCCGGAACTTTTTAAATTGACTCGGAACTTTTCTAAAAGGAAATTTATTCGGAAGATTTGAAACTCATTCGGAACTTTTTTTAAAAGGAAGTTGATTCGGAACTTTTGCTCATCCGGAACTTATTGTTCATTCGGAAGTCTTGCTCATCCGGAACTCTTGGTTCGTCCGGAACTTTTGGTTCATCCGGAACCTGGGAACTCAAGAACAGTAACTATGCAAAAAAAACAGGGAAATGCGATCTTAATCCAAAATCAAGCTAAATAAGCAAAAAGGTTTTACCAAATTAACCACAAATCATCTACTAACTACAAGGATCAAATCCCAATCACAAAAACACAAATTCAACAACTTTTTAAAATTAAAACACAACCAAATAAGAACTTAAGAACTTGAAATAAAAGATGATGATGAACAAGATGAAATGGAAAGATTAAACAAGAACTTGTATTGATGATTAATGTTGAACAAAATAAAACAAAGATTAAAATTACAAGATTTGAAAAACAAAGATCAAAATCACCAAACACCCTAGTGGTGTTGGTGATACCTACGAACAAGAAGAGAGAAAAAGAAGGAGATGAAAAACTAAAAAAAACTGGATGCAAAGTGTGAGGGGGATTCCTTTTATAGGTGTCCCCTTTTGTTGGTGAGTGGGCTTTCTCCCATTCTTCTTGTCTTCTCGTCTTTTTAGAAAAGTTGACGTTTTCGATTCTGATTCGGGATTTGTCGTCGATTAAATTCAACTCGTCTTTTAATTTCTTCTTTTAATAGACTTGAGTTTCTTCGACTTATGTAAATCTTCCATCTTTGGTCCTTTTCTTCAATAAATCTTCGAATAGGCCCAGTGACTTCAAATATTTTGCATCTCTTGGACAATAGACTTCATCTTGAGTCTTTTTCTTCGATAAATCCCGTGCAATCCCATGTTTTCTCCAATATTCATCCGGTTGGCTCTGAAAACACAATAAACACAAAAACCACGCATAATTCCAAACAAATGATATTAAATACGCGTTTTGGTCTCGTTTTAGCCAGAATTAAGTGGTAAAAGGATGGGTGTTTTCACACCTATCACATGTATATTATCGTATATATATAAACCACCAAAAAAAATACAAAAACCATAAAAAATTAAAAATCAAGAAAATCCAAAAATATTTTTCATTTTAAATCGGGCATGTCTTTTAGTACGGTAATATTTACGGCCTTAGAAATGTCGATTAAAATTGACATGACGCCATAAATAGAGTCTGTATGAAAGTTGTACGTATTTTAAAACTTGCCCATATGGCTTGTAGTTATTTCTGACCGCAACCCGCTTTTCGCATTAAAGTAACGTATTTCTTTTAAAAACGTTGGCTCACAACATGAATTAATTTTCTCGGGTATGGTTTACTTTAAAACCATACAAGGGATCAAGTTTACTTTATAACTTGGTCTAACACAAATTTGTGTACGCTTTAGTGCATTTATTTTGTTTAAATAAGAGAAATCTTATTGCCACCAGAATCGTTCTTTTAAATCATCAAACGGAAAATTCTTTCATCGGTATTGGACTCTTTAAACAACGACTACATCTCTTTAAATATAAAATGGGTCTGTGTTTAAGGGGGAGAAAATATCAAATCTTCTTTGTCATCGAAATATCGTCTCCAAAAATATTTTCAGCAAAATTAAACGGTTAAGTGTTGTTCGTTGTGATTTTGTCAAGTTAGTGGTTTTTGGATTTGCTGTAGACCGTCTCGTGCATTTGATTGGATTTTAGAGATTATTGGCTTTTAGACGGACTCGATTAAGTGCGTTATTTTTGTGTGTGTGGGAAATAGTTAATTGGTTGTTTAAGTGGTAACGAAGATTAAGCTTATTAACGGTTGTTAAATTAACTTGGTTTGACTTAAATGTCAAATAAAAGAAAGTAAGGGGGTTGATTTGCAAATACATGAAATATATCTTTGACCTAAGTCAAAACCTACACCCCCTACTTTATGTTTCGTCTACCACATACTCACCAAAATCACAAGTTGCCGCCATAGCTTCTCTTCATTCCAAATCTGTGTCTTTGATCTTTGTTCGACTAACACATATAAGGTATATCTTATTTAGTGTCTTTAATCTTTCCACATCCTCCCAATTATCTTAATTCATATTCAAATCCCCAAATTATTGATTTTTAGGGTTTATGATTTCTTGAATGAAAACTTTAATTGATTGGTGGGTTTTGATTAGGACAAGTTTTAGGATCAATGGGTATATTTAGGTTGCCTTAACAAATAATCGAATTCGTCTTAGGTTGAATACACAGCTGCAGTAAAAACAGAGAGTTCATATATAATGTATTCCGACTTATGTACATTTAAACTGGATTTCGAACTGTTAATAGAACAAGGGTTCCGAACTACTCATTAGAACATGGAATCCGAATAGTTACTAGAACATGGAATCCGAATTAATGTGGATTCCGAACCGATAACCAAAACAAGGATTCTAAATTAAATAACTAGAACATAGAATCTGAATAGTTACTAGAACATGGAATCTGAATTAACGTGGATTCTGAACTGATAACCAGAACAAGGATTCTGAATTAAATGAGAAATATGGATTCCGAATTATGTTCGTGTTATTTGGATTCCGAATAAAAGGAAGTTAGATTGCGACTTACTATTCGGAATATGGGATTTAGGTTTCCGAATAATGTATTCTGAATTATGTTCTTGTTATTTGGATTCCGAATAAATTGAACTTAGATTCCAAACTATGTGCTTGATATTTAGATTCCGAATTGTTCGCTTGTATTTGGATTCCGAATTATACTAGCTTTTTGGATTCCGAATTACACTTTGTTTAGGATTCTTAATTACAAATGGTTAATACTTATGTGGATTCTGACTTGATGTTAAGTGATTATTTTGGGTAGTGATGGTTTTTCTACTATAACATATGTTAGATTTATGGTATGTCATGTGCTAGTAGCTTTAAGTTGCTGTATTTTAAGTGTTGCAATATGATGATTTAAGGTGTATACATCTTGATATATCTATTTTGTGTATCAACGTGTATGTTTTTGTCTTAGTAGCAATCATGTCTCGCACTCAAGCTCAACAAATTGAACTCGACTTTGCACTCGTACCAGAAGAAAACCGCCTTAAACTCACTCCTAATAATCAACGATTGAAAGAAGGATACATTCCATCACAAGCTGCATTCAGAATTGCAATCAAAATACTTGATCTCTCACTGATAAAAAATGCACTGAGGATCTCAGCAAGTGTTCTAGAAATCTACATGCATGAGTTTTGGACATCCATCAAAGCAATGACAAACACAAAGTTTTCATTCACCATCAATCGACAGAAAAAGGAATTTTCTCTTGATCAGTTTCGGAAAATTTTTGGATTTCCTTCTTTAGTTAAAGGGAAAAAGTATGTTGCTGATCCAAACAGAGAAGAAATTATACAGTTGATTACGCCTCTCGGCTATAATGAAGAATTGCCAAACTTGTCTAGTTTTAACACGTCTAGGCTTGGACAACAATGGAAGGCAATTTTTACCATCATTATCTGGTGTTTGACTGGAAAAGCCAGCGGTTCATATTCTTTGATACTTTCTCAGGCTCGTATATTTTATGGAATCTACAAGCGCCTCAATTTAGACTATGCCTCTCTCATGTGGGAAGAATTTCATTATCAAGCTTTCAGAAATTCTAAGATGTAATCTGAACACCTTCAGTTTCCACGCTTCACAAAGCTTATCATCAATTACTTATCGACCGACGTGGCGGATTCTTCGATAACTCAGAAGATGATAATTCTTTCAATGTAAGGATGAGACAAGAAGGAGCTAAGATTGTTTATTTAGGTATTCCAGCTCCAGTCCTGAATAATCTGCTGAATGATAGAATCAAAAAGAGTACTGCATATAAGACACTTATGAAAGAAAATGGAGAACACAAAAAGAAAGTAGATGCTGGAGAGTTCAAGGCACCAAAACCCAGAAGCAAAAGAAAGGAAATTGATTCTTCAAAAGCTAATACACCAAAACAAGACAAAGGCAAATGAATAAGAACCTTGCCTCTATGGGAGAAAAATGCCAAGGGAAAGAAAACACTTCTTATGGATGAAGATATAGAAGAACAACAAATGTCTTTGACTGAAAAAAAACAACTAAAAGAATTGAAGTAGGTTTCCAACGAAGTAGAAAAGAAACAGGAGGTAGTGGATTGGGTCTGAGGTCAAAGGAAATCGCAGTTTCTGACATTGCTGACTTTGGAGAACCCGATGCTTACGAGGACGAGCTAGTTCATGATGAAGACGATGATCCGCAGCACGAACACCACGACACAAGTTTCGATGATATTCCACCTGTACAAACAGGGATGATACACATAGAGACAGAGATAGCTGACATCAACAAGGAGAAGAGTGTAACCAAATCCACTTTAGTGTCAGATCCGGTAGGTAAATACTTAAACCTTCACTCTCTAGAATTGGACGTTACTAACACCGATCCTTCATCAAACCCGAACATGGTTAATGTCCCTGTCACTTTGGCCACGACATCGGTAATCAGTACCATTGTGACAACTCCTGTAACTCCTTCATTATCAACCATTCAACTAGTGTCTTTGCCATCACATCTACCTGTTGATACAACTTTCATGATAAGAATAGAACAAAGACTGAAAGATCAAGAAGATAAAACTACTCAAGTTACAGAGCAGTTAGAATCGTCAAAGAGAGCTCATGAACAGGAAATAGCTAGCCTTAGAGAAGAATTGGCTAATCGACAACAAAGTGAAGAGTCATCAAGAGCAAGTCTAGAAGCTAAAGCAGCCAGAAAGCAAGAACAGATCGATCGTCTTCGAGAACTGAAAAGGAAGTACAAAGACGAGAAAGAGAGTCTTGTTAAATCCAACGAAATACTTATTGAATCCTTCAGTGAAAAGGTTCAAGGATCTATTGAAACGGCACTTCCTGCTCTGCTAGACGAGTTTAAAAATATTGTTGCAAGCAAATTGATGATCAAGTCTTCAGACACTCAGCAGTCAGACTATCTAATTGCTCAAAGGCTCACAGACTATGAGTTAAAGAAGCTGTTACATGCTCACATGATTCAAATCGGGTCCCACAACCAAACACCAGTCCAAATAGCACTCAACAAAGCTCTAAAGACGGCTATGGATGAAGACACCAAAATATTTAAAAAGCATGGCACCGTCGTCCCATACAGTACTTTACAACAAGATAAAGAAAACGAAGAAGAGGGTGAATCAGACAAACCCGATGAATCTTCCGATAATGACGAAGACGACGACGGTGAAGATGACGATGACGATGAAGATGCAGATGAAGATGGAGATGACGATGACGATGACGGTAACGGTAATGATAAAGGTGATGATGACGATGATAACAATGACGATGATGACGATGCTGAAAATCACGATGATGATGGAAGTATGGATGAACGAGTCAATGATGAGGATGAGACAGAGGATGATGACGAAGAGAAAAAAGATGAAGATGAGGATGTTGATGATGATAACACGAACAAAGACAAGTCGGATGATGATGATGATCAAACTTCAGGAAAAGGTGACAAGTCTCAAAAGGATGATGTTACCAAAGATAAAATCACTCCATCAGCCGAGGAAACTCAAGTAATCGAGTCACCTCAAATTGGAAAACGTATCAAATGACATCATGATGTTGATGCTAATACGACCGCCTCATCCGTTCAAGTTCCATCTACACCAGCTACCACATCTACAACACAAGCACCAGAACAATCCATCCCGGAATCTGATCAACCAATACCTGAAGTTTCAGAATCTACACTAGTAAAGAATATTCCAGAAACTCAGTCACTTCCAGAACCTGAACCAATCACGGATATTCCAACCACTAAACCAGTTTCTGTCATTCAAGAATCAAGTGATTCAGTGTGGGTGGATACAGTCACCGTAGTTGAGAATGCACCCGAGCAACCTTGGGTCATGGAAGCTGCTAGCATTCATCCTCTCACACAAGAACATGAATCAGATTCCTCCCAAATCCTCAGCAATCCCATCGACTTCTCAGCATACCTAGTCTACAATTATGGAACTGGCAACATAACTCCACCTATGGTAACTCGAGCACTTCATGATCCCACTTTCCTTGCTAACTCAAGAATCAGCAGAATGGAGGTTGAATACAATGCAAATGAGCTTTTGAAAGAAATGAACACTCCTCAGCGAACATGTGTTCACAAGCCTAAAAAAGCTCCTCTATCGACAGCCGAAGGTAATTCTCAAATTATATGTGATTTCTTTGTAGGTCGTGACCTTGAGTATTTGGTGAAAGGCGCAAACAAGTATACGACTTCATTAACTTTGGTCAAAGCTGCAACTTCGGGGTCAATACCATAGATTGAGGAAAAGGTTGATCGTCTTTGGATAAAGCAATTAGTTTCTCAGTATGATCATTATGCCGAATTGGGTGCATCGCATTGGTGCCAAACCATACGACGAGCTTACAGCTATGCATGTGGGTTCAAATCAGTCACTCCAGTTGTATCTAAGTTTAGATTTAAAGCCATTCTAGGAGTGAGAATTCAACCCAAGATCGGTTACCATCATTTAATAGAGATCAGACTGAAAAGAGAAGACGACAAACACTATGCCATCATGGAAGGAGAATTTTCGGTTCTTCCTCTCGAAGATATTGAAGACATGTTGCTTCTGATGACTCAAGGTACACTCGGACATTTGGAATCTGAAGACATCATTGCCTTGAATTCAGATCTTAGAATGTACACATGTCGCATTGTAATCAAGAAGAGAGTTGAAGACTTGCAACTTGGTGTCGAAAGTTATTAGAAGAAGCTGAATCTCACTGCTCCATACATTGAAGTTCCTGATATCCATCGCGACAAAAGTCCCTACACGAGTACTACAAAACCAGTTCCAAGCACTTTCTACTTGAATGGATCCGGTGAGAATAAATTCATGAGAGTCGCGGAACTTCACAAGTTTAGTGGCGGTACTGTTCAACAAGTACGGGACACATTGTTGCATCTCAACGTCACCAAGAAGCATCCTAAGGTTACAGTAAAGTGGCACGATGGATACGTAACAAATGCTTACTACATGATCAAGAAGATTAACGAAAAGCTGAGGGAAAGACGGTTAATGAGAAGTCTAGAACGATTCGTCGGTGGTAGACCATATGAAGCACACCATAAGCTAATGGAACGATCCATTTAAAATGGGTCGTACTATCTTAGGTCAACTCCATATCTTACTTTTCAATATGTAAATACTGTGAATATTGTGCTTTTGTGGCTTGCTGTAGTGTAAAAAGTATGATACTTTTTTTCAAGAATTTCTCATGAGATTCTAAATCTTTCAAAATATATATCATACTCAAGCACTACAACTAACCCTCATTCACTTGAGGGGAGCATGAATATGTTCTGTAGCCAACAATTTATTTCATTTTGTTACCCAAAGACCGGTTAATCCATTAATATCCAAAATATTGATGGTTAACATTTTGGATAAGGGGAGAAAATGGATTAAGGAGACTTGCAAATATATGTGGCTAAAAATGAAAAAACTTAATGGAAAATCCAACTTGACATGTGCCATGCACACGTTAAGGGGGAGTATTTTGATGACAAAAACACTGAAAGGTATATTTATATCATAAGAACCTTAGTGATTTTAAGAAATTTTCATGATGACAAATACTTACCCAAAACACACTTAACTCACGACGGTTGTGGTGACAAAAGGGTGGTAGGATTAGGTACTAGTCCAATGATTCTTCTAAAACCGGTGGAATCTTCCCAAGGACAATTCTATAGTTAGAAAATAGTAGTCCTTAGGAAAGATGGGAAGTGGATTGTGAACGAAGCTGAATGTCGACCAAGTACTGATGCTAGAACTAGAACAATCACAACAAGGTGCTAATGATGATGTATTGGTAAACATTGAAGGGGTTGAAGAATGAAAAAGAAATGTAAAGATAAAGGGTGTAAAGAAAGAAACCCTCTTTACAACTTAGGCAAAAACCGGGTCAACACATTTTGAAGACGACAAAGTATCATAGACCCAGTGATGCATTGCACAACCCCTCCCAGCCAACTTAATATCTCTCAAATGATATTTGTTTTAATGTCACGGAGTTCAACACGTTATCTATTGGTTTATTTACTCCGAATAAGTTAATATTTAAAAGGTGGTAATCCACTACAGCCTCCGCTCACCAAATCAAAATGCACTATTGAGTTTAGAGCCACAAGATCATCAAAAGTCTCATTAGGACACAATTTTATAAACAAGAAAGATTTTTTTATGAGTCCTACGCAATATTATTGTAATATTGCCCGAACATCTGAGTGATACGAAAGTATTACAATGAAGATGGAAATCCTGCTTGAGCCAACATCAAACAAGCTCGTGGTAGGTGACACATGCGGTTCTTTAAGAACCAAGCTTGTGATAACTGGAAAGAAACAATTGTTTGACTCTTAAATGAGATTAAACTTGTTCCAGGGCCTCTACGCATTATCCAAGTGATCCTGCCAGAACACTCAGAGTGGCACTCTTTAGTGTTCACAGTGATGAGTGGAAATCCTTCCAGTGTCAACATCAAACAGCACTGCGGTAGGTGACAAGCAAGATTCTATTAGAATCGAGCTAGTGACAACTGGAAAGCAACGATGGTGAAAATCTTAATTGAAATTCACTTGTTCCAAGTTCATGAATTGACGGCTTCAACCACTAGGATATTTTATCCAAAATGGTTTACTCTTTATGTTCGCAGTCAGCTTTGGATGGTCGAATAAAGAGAACGGGTTTACCCACGAAATCTTGTCAAGGAGATCTTTTATTAGAGCTACCTGTCACAAGTACAATATATAATATCGTCTAACGGTCTTCACCGAACAGAAGTAAAATGCTACCGAATCAGAATAAAATGTAAAAGCCATTTTATTCGTGTCTTATTATGTTGCTGCATTAGAAGACGGTGGCGTTGCGGTGTACCAGATGAAGTCGTCCTCACATACTTATATTTTCTGCATCAATATTTCAGCAAAATTCAAGAAAGTTCAACATAAAGTCTTCCGTTGTAACAAACTCTGAAACTTTCAAGAATTCAACAAAAGTATAAGTATGTGGTACATGAAGTCACGAGGAGGCCATATATCACAAGAAGACAAATACTGCACGTGAAGATGATCACAAGTTACAAGACAAGTCAAATCCAAAAGAACATGTTGCAAGCCAAAGCTTAAAGACTATTACAACATATTCACAAGCTGAAAAAGAAAAAAAGAAAAGAGAAACAACTACGAGCTCAAGAACGAAGACTTAGTATAGTATACTAGGTTTAGAACTTTGTAATTTGGAGTGACCTCCCTTAGGGGTAGATTATTGGAAATACGTTTTTAACGTATATTGGAAGTATCGGTCACTCCAATAATATTATTAAACGTGTTTAGCTCGTAGTTAGTTATCTTATTAAACTTTAGTTACTAACCAACCCATGGGCTTGTCCATGGGTTGTAGGCCCAAGCCCATCAAGGCTTGGATATATAAGGCCCATTTCCTTCATGAAAAGGGGTTGGTTGTTCATTTCACATTTTCCATAATACACATATTTCTCTCATCTTTCTCTCTCTAGAAACAACAACTCACTTGTTAGGATCATAGATTATCTCTATTCTACACATAACCGCTCCATGACCATATCAATCAGGGCGTCCTTTAGAGCCTCGATTTCATCTATCAAAGGGTACTCTATTTGGCTCAAGGTTGTCATAGACGCGGTCATCTTATCCTCAGCATCTGGCTTGTGGTATGCGTGGTCCTTAGCTTCCTTGCCTAGACCCGCCCATTCCATCCCGGCTAAGAGGCCTTCATGTCTGCCACGGTCTATCCCATCAGACACTACATCGGCGAATGGCTGGGCTAGCTGTGGAGAATCTGCAATCTTGTTTACTGCCAACCTTAGTCTGGATCCTATCATCGACCTGCTACCGACGATAGCTGTGAGCATGTGAGGGTATAGCTCCTCCTCAAAGTCTACAGCTATGGCATCCAGCCGCGTGTCCATCTCCTAAAGGCGTCCTTCCACGACCTTCTCAAGATCGAGCCTGTAATCAACGAAGGCTGAGGCCAGCTGTTCCTCACCTTTTACTAATAGGTGCAGGTCGTCATGATCCTTGGAGATGGTGGCCACATCATTAGCCAGGGATTGAGCGGTGGCCTCGGTAGTAGACACCTGTTGGTGTGATGGTATGGGTTAGTTGTTATTATGCATACTTTAAATCTATACACATAAAGGAGATAAGCAAGATGGGGGTTGCATATGAATTGGACGTACCTTGGCGCATTAGGATTAGGCCTCAGCCTCTAATTTCGCAATCCGGGCTTCACGGGCGGCAGCGTGGTTCGCCTGCTCTTTTATGGTCGCCTCAGCCATGGAGAGGTCGACTTGCATGGTGGATATTGTTTGCTCATGCTCTTCAATTATCTTCTCCCTGCGTGCGATATTCCTATCTGAACAACTTACGTGGCTCAAGGAGCCTTCAAAGCGATGTCGTAGGGCTGTGCTGATAGTCATTTGGTGCGCTGTGGCCACATTGAACTGCTCTAGTAATGTCTTGTAGGTCAGCTCATTCAAGTCCTAGATCAAGCCAGGAGGAGTCAAATGGTCTATGAACTCTTTGCATGACTCCTCCGTCTCTAGCTTATTAAGCTCGGATAAGTTCCATTACGAACAGAAGCGTGGGGTAGCTTCCTCAGACAGTGGCTCCTCTACGGAGGTAGGATGAGGGGTTGGTGGAGTATCTTGGATCACGGGCGAAGTTAGCTTGCCAATCTCCTTCTCATTCGGTTCGGTTTTGGGTTGCTCTACCCTGTTATATAATAAACTTGTTAAGTTTCACTAAGTTTCTATTGAGAAATTAATGAACGTGGTTGTATATCCTTTATGTTGGTGATATCATTGGCTCAGTGTTGGTAGGAGCTACGGCGCTAACTGGTGTGGCATTCCATATCGTCTTGTCCACCTGGCCTTCTGCTACAGTGTAAGGAGGCATCAGGTTGTCTTTGGGCACAGTTTTACTACTACCCTCTTGGTATTGGGGGTGGTCCTTACGCAGCCTCTTGGGAGGTACGTTAGAAATACCCGTTTCTACCTCTACCACTTTCGGGACCTTCCTTTTCGATTTACGCTTCTTGGGGGCGGGCTTTGGCTGCGATGTGGTACCGGTCTCGTTAGCCACTTCTTCTTCGGATTCAGACATCCGGTCGATCTCTTCTAAGAGTTGTTCCAAGTTGTCTCCCTGATCTTCTTGGTGGGGAGCGGTGGTGTCTTTAGCCTTACCGTTGCCACCCTCCAGTAAGGGTTGGTCGCCATCTTCGTTGTAGAAATCCAACGGTGACTTCTCAATCTCTGTTTCACCCACGTCCAAGTGCGGCTCTTGGACTGCTTCCAAAGGGATGGTTATATTTTTGGTGGCTGTGGGTAGGAGTGGCTCGTCCCGGCGTAGTGGTCGTGTACCTTCGGGGACCTTGGACGGATCTCCTTGTCGCAACAGACCAAACAACTTCATCTCTACGGAAACATGCATCAAATGTGTTAGTTTCATACAAAATGGAAAGTTTGTAAAAGATCAAAGTAATTTATACCCACCCTCTCTACGGTTGTTCAGGAAAACGGGATATCTGTCCGCCCTGCCAAAATAGTTGCGGCTGATTCCTATGAGGCACACAAAAATTTCCGGTAGATCTTTGTTGAAATATGTGCGGTGGGTATCTAAAATTCTTACCTCTCTGTCATCATATGTGTTTGATGGGGGGGGATAATCTACCCAGACTGTGTTGTTTAAGACAAACCGGGTGGGGAATACCTTGGTATCTACAAAGAACTACCGGTCATACCAGTTCTTCAGTGAATCTAATGCTTTTCTATAGCACATAGGTGCGTTACCCGGACATTTTCTAAATGATAACCAGTCGTTGATCATTTGGGGTACATAGAAAACCCTAAATAAGCTGACTGTTGGACCTATGTCGCATGTATGGCAAGTAATCTCAAACTGGTTAATCTTACACGCCCCTATACAGTGTAATTGGGTTATGTGGAAATCATAGTATGTAAGGGTCTCTACAAGGAACCTAGACAAAGGAATATGGTAGTTGGCCGAGTCAAATAGGCGTGTGTACACACCTATTTTCCCAGTGGAGCATCCGTGATAGCTTCATCATCACTTGGATTGGTGGGATGCACGATTTCCGGTATGTAGTAATCAAAATAGAACTCAATGAATTTCTCTGGTGGAAATACGTTGAGCACGGTCGTGATAGTAGGGTTATCCATGACCATGATTTATATAAGTATGGAGAAGGGCGTGCTAGTCTAACCTGTTAATACAGATACCCATGGAAAATAATGAATGTAGAAGGTTGCAACAATGGTGGTGGATGGTTAGTAAACTGTGTGTTTTTGCATAGTCGCATACATAGTATTTATAGTGTTGCCTCGTTTTACGAGGTTGGCTGGATGACTGCCACGTGTAATCCACTACGCCCATCCAACGGATGGGATTAAGAGCACAGTTGAAATGTTAGAAGGACCTACAGGTCACCTCGTGACAGTTTTACATGGCACGATAGTGGGGCCCGCCTGGTGCAGTTTTTAGATAATCATATGAACAGATGTTGATACGACCATACCTTGACTACCATTAATGCCTTCATTAATGTTGTCCCGGTCAAACACCTTCTGTTCTACGGCTGTTTTTATACAACGGAGACAGTGGCATTAGTTAGTCTAGAGTTTACGCCTACGGGTGTAACAACTAGACTGGGGGGACATGATGACGTATAGTCCCTAGCCGGGTCATGAACCCGGCCAACAGGTGCTACTCACATCCGGTCCATCACGAATTGGTTGGAGTAGTGTCGTTTGAGACTATGGGTTTCGGATGAACAGTGGCTGCATGAGTCATGTGTGACCCACAGCCCGGCATGGCTGGAAGAGGGTTAGAAAGAATCACAACCTAATTAGGATTTTGATTTACCCTAAATTATAGGATATACACTAACCATAATTAGAAGATAACAGTCAACTAATTATGGTACTTATCCTTTACTTAGGGCCGAAGCTTTGGTAAAATCTCACTAGGGTTTTACCGCCTATATAAGGAACCCCCAAGGGTTTCACAAAGGTATCATCTACTCTCACATCTCACTCATTACTAACCCTAAACCTATTACTTACTCTCACGCTGGAGTCTAATCGTGGGATACGTTTCCACGGTAAGCCTAATAGCGTGTTACCTTTAGTGTGCAGGATCTTGATAGGTTTGTAAACACCCATCTTTTCTACCACTTAATTACAATAATAACCGAGCCAAAACGTGTATTTTATGTCTTTTATGTCGGAATTATGCGTGGTTTGTGTTTTTGTTGTGATTTAGGACGAAAAGGTGAAAAGTGGAGAAAACATGGACATTCACGGGCATTTACGGACTTTTATTGAAGAAAAGGATGAAAGACGAAGTCAAGAAGTCAAAAGTGCAAAAAGAACGGAAGTCCACGACCAATTCTGAAGATTTATCGAAGAAAAAGTCAAAAGACGGAAGTTTATCAAAAGCCGAAGAATTCAAGTCTATTTTATTGAAGAATTTAAAGACGAGTTCGAAGAAATCCCGAAGCCAAAAGTCCCTTAAGTCCAAGTTTAAAGAAGATTAGAAGAAAAGGACTAGTGACGCAATTAATGAAGATTAATAAAAGGAGGGACTTAAGCTTGTAATTAAAAAGAAATGAAAGAGGGGAGGAAGCTTCCTAATCCTCCCCTATATATAGATTAGGACTAGCTAAGTTTATTTCTTGTTGGCTAAGTGTGACAATTAGCTCTTCCACCATTTAAATACCTTGTCATTTACTTTTCTTGTCAAATTTAAATACCTTGTCTTGCACCTTAAATTCATTTAATTTCAAGTAAGTTTCCCTTTAATTATTGTCAATCTTTACTTTATCTTGTCAATCTCTTATCTACCTTTCTTAATCTATGGTTAATGTGTTTATGTTTATGTTCATGTTTATGCTTTTATTTTGATCCAAGTGGTTTTTGATTATTGTGGTAAAAGTTGTTTGATTTCGTGTTTTTAACTGTTTGTTGATGTTTATTTGTTGATTCGTTACTGTTTAGATTAATCCGTGTGTTTGATTTTGATTAATTTGTTATTATACCTGCTGTTACTGTATCCCTTGTTCTTCGGGATAGTTGGTTTGTGTTTCTGATCTTCCAGGAAATCTTCTGAATCAAGTGAGGGAGTTTGTTCATTCGGAACTCTCAAAGTTCCGAACCAAGGGATTCATCCGGAAGTCTCAAACTTCCAGATCAAGGAAAGAAGTATTGTTCATTCGGAACTCAAGAAGTTCCGAGTAAAGACCTTCATTCGGAACTTAAAAAGTTCCGGATCAAGCAATTCATTCGGAACTTTGAAAAGTTCCGGATCAAAACTTCCGAACGAAGGATAAGTTCCGATTCAGTGAGAACTTCCGAGTCAAGAGTATTCATTCGGAACTCCAAAGTTCCGGACCAAGGGGCTTCATTCGGAACTTCTCAAAAGTTCCGGATCAACTCAAAGTTCCGAATCAAGGGGGTAAGTTCCGAATCAAGGCTTTTCATTCGGAAGTCTTGAACTTCCGAATCAAGGGGGACCAAAAACTTCCGAATCAAGGCAAACTTTAGAAGTTCCGAATCAGTAAAGTTCCGAACGAAGGATTGTTTTGGATAAGTGACATATTCGGATCAATTAGTTCCGGATCAAGGATTTTGGTAATATTCCAAGGGAAGAAGAATCATTCCTACCGAAGGTGACATTCCGGACGAATGATTGTTCCAAACGAAGGATTATTCCGAATGAGCTGTATTCAGGTTCTTATTAGCTTTTGTTTTTTATTTTTATTTTCAAGCTTTATTTTTCCCGCCTTTATTTTAATTGCACTTTAAGATTATTTGCCTTAGCATTATTTTAGTTTTTGCCTTAGTTTTAGTCGCGTTTTAAGTTTGCCTTAGATAGATTCAAGTTTACGTCATTTACTTTAGTCACGTTTTTAAATACTTGCACCATTACTTTAATTAGACTTAGATTTTATTTAAGAGCACCTTTACTTTAATTGTTCTGCACCTTTTAATTTTAAACACTACAACGACACATCTTTGTTCCACCAAAAACAATAGAGTCACATAGAGAACTAAGATCAATTCGATTAGACATACTTAAACGAATCTTTTTAACCTGAATAAAATCTAGTTATCAAATGGTGCCGCTGCCGGCTCTTTTCGTAAAGATCAACAGTTTTCTGTGAAAGACACGTTGCTTCTTGCCTAAAAAACTCAAAAAAATCATAAAAATTATAAACTAATAAAAGACCATAAAAATTAAATATTTCAAAAATCCAAAAAGATTTTATCTTTATTGTGTATATATATTGTCTTTGTGTTTGGTTTTGTTTTCTTGTGCATTTTCAGGTGTATGCGTACTAGATCTTCTAATTATCAAGAGCCCGAGCCTCAAGAAGATTTAGATATGGCAGGTGTTGTCAACAACAACATTCCACCGAACCTCAGTAATAATAATAACAACAATGCTCTTCCACAGCCCGATCTTCGGACCATGGAGGAACTTTGTCAACCAACAATGTTTGGACGAGGAGGACCGATTGCGCCTATGCAAATCAACGCTCCTGAGTTTTCGTTGAAGCACCACATGATTCAGCAAGTACAAACAAACCCATTTAGAGGATTGCCTGATGATGATGCCAACAAACACCTCGACAAGTTCATTACAATCACTCAAAGCATGAAGTTGCCTGGGGCCACAATGGATGTTCTTCGTCTACAACTCTTCCCACATACTCTATCACATCATGCCGAGAAATGGTTTGATCGTCTCCCGAAGAATTCTATTCACACTTGGGATGACATGACTCAACGCTTTCTATCGCGCTACTTTCCACCATCCATGGTCACAAGCCTTCGCAATTAGATCAGCGGTTTCATGCAAGATCCCGATGAATCTCTTTTTGACGCTTGGGAGAGATATAATGTCTTGATCGACCGTTGTCCAAACCACAACATGCTTCCCGTCACATTGATTGATACTTTCTACAACGAATTGACTTTTCGAGATCGTGATACGATCAATGCAGCTGCCGGTGGCACATTCATGAAAAGGAGACCCGAGGAGTGTAGAGAGTTAATTGAGAACATGACTACTCATCATAAGAACTGGGATTCCTCTGCTTCTTCTAGGAACAACCCGAGAGTCAATGTTTCTTCTACCTCAGCAAACCCTGAGATGACCGAACTCACCCGCATGATGGCCGAAATGACCAAAAGTATTACGCTTCTCGCTTCAAACCAACAACAACAACAAGTTAAAGCGGTTGCTAATCCTTGTGAAACATGTGGCGGTACTCACCCATACACCGATTGTCCTTCGACACAAGGAAATCCGGAAAATGTGTATGCTGCTTACGGTAATTATTCACCGGAAAATTACCAAGCTAGACAACAAGGGGATAGAAATCTGCTGAGCTACCGTTCCAAAAACTACCTTTCACCCGGTTTTTCTCCTCAAAACCAAAATCCCGCCAACAACTACAATAGAAGCAACCAAATCCCACCTCGTGCTTCTAACCCTTATCAACCACCCACCCAACAACACCCACCCCAAACACCGATGTTGATGCCATCATGAGAACTCAAGGTGAGCAAATCAAGAACCTACATAGCCAAATAATCAATTTGAAAGGAGATATCTTGAAGCAAGGAAATGACATCAGAACCGAGGTTCGTGATAATCTTCAATCCTCCTTCATCACTCAAACAACTGAATTAAAGAATCTGTTGGCTAGTTTCTTGCCCGAAGCTCAACCTTCTTCTTCTTCTTCGGGTTCTCTACCTTCAAACACCGTCACTAATCCGCGAGCTAATGTGAGTGCTATAACTACGCGTAGTGGAATTACCATTGTCAATCCACCTACCCCACCACCATCATCTACACCTCCACCACCATATATCCCTACTCCTCCTACACCTAGTGTTAGTAAACCATTACCGTCTCCGCCTCGTCATGACGATGTATCTCGGAAGGACCCTTCAACATCACAACCTTCACCAAATACACCTTCACCTAACCCTTATCAACCTAGAATCCCATACCCTTCTCGCATAGGCAAGACCAACGAGCTAACCAAGAATGACTGTCAAGTATCGAAATATGTGGATATGCTATCTAAAATGACCATCAACATTAGCCTTGTTGAAGCACTTTGCCACATGCCGAAATTTGTCAAAGCATTCAAGGAATTGCTTAGCAAGAAAGAGAAGCTGATTGAACTCGCCAACACACGATTAAATGAAAACTGCTCTGCAGTCCTTCTTAGAGAACTTCCGAAAAAACTTGGAGATCCCGGTCGTTTTGTGTTGCCTTGCGTGTTCAACAAAACTGAAGAATTTACTGCCCTTGCTGATCTCGGGGCTAGTATTAATTTGATGCCACTGAGTGTTTGGAAAACACTATCATTACCCGACCTCATTCCAACAAAGATGACTCTCGAACTTGCAAATCGCACTCTCGCTTACCCCGTTGGTATAGCCGAAGACGTGTTTATCAAAGTTGGCACATTTACTTTCCCGGTCGATTTTGTCGTAGTTGATTATGAAATGGACCCTCGTATTCCTTTAATACTTGGTCGGCCATTCTTGAGAACCGGACGTGCTTTAGTAGATGTGGCCGAAGGTGAGTTAATCTTACGAGTCGGGGATGATTCAAAAGTTTTTAAAATGGGGAAGCTTACAGGCAAATCCTTTGGAGGCCGAGAATCAGTGAATATGATAAATGTGCTCGATGACTTTACCGTCTACGACAATCCTTTATTCGAGTCTTCCACTGATAATCCACTCTTTGAAGATAATGTGGATGATTCTCTCCCTACTTTGGACGCTTCTCCCATTTATGATTCGCCACCGATCTTCGATGCTTATGATGACAATGATTCTAGCTCAGATTCGGATGATTTTGATTGTACTTCTGAGTATCCCGAGCTGCCCACTTTCGATGATTTTGATGAGGCTGATACTCTCTCGAGCGATTCTTCACACGATGAAGATCCTCCGCCATCACTCGATCCTACTTTGGACGATTATTCATTTGAGGAAGATTTCTCTGAATTTCTCAACACATACTTCCCTCATGAGAGTGATGCTCCTCCTTATGACTTTCAAGATTATCGTCTTGATCCTACTTTGGATTTGAAGAGCATTCTGTCAAAGGAGAAGAAACCGGTCGACACCGAAATCCGTTGCACGTATGATTTGACACCTCTTTGTCCCACTTCTGAGGACGAGGTTGTGCTTCTTTGCGGATCTTCTTCACACTCGGCTGAGCCTGAGTGTTATTTTCCCCTAAAGGAAAAGGTGTTCGACCCCGGTATTGAAGTCTTTAAGCCATCTCAATATCCACCTGATGAAATAAAAGGAAAAATCTTTGGAAATCTTGAAGACATGCTTGCACCTCACCATACTTGCTCCCACCATGCTCCATCACTGCTTAAGGGAACCCTGCCACTTCTTCTCTGGCTTGCCTTGTTCACCTTAAGCTTGTGTTATTTGCTCGATGAAAACTATGTCTTTGATCCTGGTGGATATGTTTCATGCTTCTTCCGTTGATGATCAAGGTCGAGTCAGGCTCACGACTCGGTTAACAAAAACCAAGCGCTTCTTGGGAGGCAACCCATGCATCTATCTTTTCGCTTTCTTTATCATAAGTGTAGGGGAGACCCTTTGGATTGCTATTTCCTCTCCTCACTTCTTAATCAGGGATTCGAGCTTCAATGATCCACTCTTGATGATTCTTGACGACCCGTGATTCCGTGTTCTACTTCTTCCCGGTTCTATCCTAAACTCTTTTCGATTCACTATTTTATATTTTCTCAATATTAAAATAGGAATCTCTTTAGTTGTCTTTTCCTTAGCGAGATTTAAACAACGTGCACAATGTCCTAAGTGTAGGGGAGTTTACTCCCACATGCTTAAAATTGAGGACAATGTTTATCTTAAGTGTAGGGGGGACTTCTATCGAAGTTAAGTGGTCTTTTCCTTGTATTTGTCCTCATGTTAACCGGAAAATCAATTTTTTGACATTTTTCAAAATTTTTGATCTATTTTGGCCTATTAGTTTTTCCCTTTGTATAGTTATTTTCTTTCTTTGCTAGAATAAATGTTTAATAAGTGGCTTTAATTTTCAAAACGTTGTGAATCTTTTGACTCAATCCGAGTTTACTCTAGCTAGTATCCTTAACGTGTTTAAGTCAAGTTTTGCTAGGCTTTTATATAGGGAGCTATAAAACGCGAAAGTCTTAACTCTCACGGGTTAAGAACAAGAACTTTTCGCAAGTTCCTATAATTGATCCTAGAGAGTCGTTTATCAAGGGAACTTTAAAATGCGATTTCTAAACTTGAAAAAGTCTAAGAATTTGCAAGATCCTATAGGCGACTCGAAAACCCAAAACTTTGATTTAATAGGCTAAGAATCCACGAGTCTCATTACTTGAGATTTTAAACTGTGGAGAACGAGAGATGATAGAGCCAATTATAAGTCCGGTATTCTTTCGTGAATTTATGTGAGTTAATTATAAGCCTACTCTCCCATCGCTTGCTAATAATTTATCTGCTAATAAATAAGGTTGTACGATTTGAAAAGTTACTTAGCTTCTAGCCCCAGATCGTTTAAAAGTTGCTCGGTATGGATTAGAGTTCATAGCCAAGGCATAACTTATTGAAGCGGGACGCGAAGATTGGCGAGTCCGAAAAGGCCCTAACAAGGCATGAGGGCTATGTTTTGTTGCTAAAGATCCAAAGTGATGTGAAGAATCATTTGTCGAAAATCAATATGAAGGATCGAGACACACGACGAAAAGCAAATACTCCCCAAAAGTCATGGAGAAGTGTATCCGAAAAGACCCTAACAAGGTATGAGGATAAATAGATCCAAGTCATAAAAGGAGGCGGATCGTTGTATATCAAAGTCCAAAATAAAGATTGGAGAAAAATGAAGAAGTCGTGGTCCAAGTATGAATCTCTCAAAACTTCAAGTGAAGAAATTCCTATATGAAGAGAAGACCATTATTTCATGAACGTCTCTCAAGATTCGAAGTATGAAGTCGCTGCCAAATATCGGTCTGAGAAAGGTCTCAAATCGCGAAGCGAGTTATGCCAAGATATGAACTTTATGAGGTCCCGAGAAGCAGTTTTAAAAGATTTGGTCCTTTAGCTAACTATTGATTAAATCGTTCACTTTATTTTTGGACTAAATAACTATCTAAATAAGTCAAAAATGCATCTTCGTGATCATTCAAGACAAACAATAAAATATAAGAGATACACCTAGGAATAAGGGAGTCTAAGTGAGTAATTGGCCCACATGAGTTCGTGATAGTCTACTAACTTATAATAACAATGATCTCGTTTTTAATTTTGGTTTGGAGAAAGTGAAAACTTGAGGATGATGATTATTCACAACATTTTCAAAACCCAAGGTATGCTTTTGATTTCTTTATTTTGTATGTCTTTAATTTTCTATCTCTTTTATAAAGGCCAACGTGGATTGATTATGATGAAAAGTGTAATCTTGCTTTGTAACTAATGCATTGCATGAGGACATTGCAATGGTCAAGTGTAGGGGATTTGATAGGTTTGTAAACACCCATCTTTTCTACCACTTAATTACAATAATAACCGAGCCAAAACGTGTATTTTATGTCTTTTATGTCGGAATTATGCGTGGTTTGTGTTTTTGTTGTGATTTAGGACGAAAAGGTGAAAAGTGGAGAAAACACGGACATTCACGGGCATTTACGGACTTTTATTGAAGAAAAGGATGAAAGACGAAGTCAAGAAGTCAAAAGTGCAAAAAGAACGGAAGTCCACGACCAATTCTGAAGATTTATCAAAGAAAAAGTCAAAAGACGGAAGTTTATCAAAAGCCGAAGAATTCAAGTCTATTTTATTGAAGAATTTAAAGACGAGTTCGAAGAAATCCCGAAGCCAAAAGTCCCTTAAGTCCAAGTTTAAAGAAGATTAGAAGAAAAGGACTAATGACGCAATTAATGAAGATTAATAAAAGGAGGGACTTAAGCTTGTAATTAAGAAGAAATGAAAGAGGGGAGGAAGCTTCCTAATCCTCCCCTATATATAGATTAGGACTAGCTAAGTTTATTTCTTGTTGGCTAAGTGTGACAATTAGCTCTTCCACCATTTAAATACCTTGTCATTTACTTTTCTTGTCAAATTTAAATACCTTGTCTTGCACCTTAAATTCATTTAATTTCAAGTAAGTTTCCCTTTAATTATTGTCAATCTTTACTTTATCTTGTCAATCTCTTATCTACCTTTCTTAATCTATGGTTAATGTGTTTATGTTTATGTTCATGTTTATGCTTTTATTTTGATCCAAGTGGTTTTTGATTATTGTGGTAAAAGTTGTTTGATTTCGTGTTTTTAACTGTTTGTTGATGTTTATTTGTTGATGCGTTACTGTTTAGATTAATCCGTGTGTTTGATTTTGATTAATTTGTTATTATACCTGCTGTTACTGTATCCCTTGTTCTTCGGGATAGTTGGTTTGTGTTTCTGATCTTCCAGAAAATCTTCTGAATCAAGTGAGGGAGTTTGTTCATTCGGAACTCTCAAAGTTCCGAACCAAGGGATTCATCCGGAAGTCTCAAACTTCCGGATCAAGGAAAGAAGTATTGTTCATTCGGAACTCAAGAAGTTCCGAGTAAAGACCTTCATTCGGAACTTAAAAAGTTCCGGATCAAGCAATTCATTCGGAACTTTGAAAAGTTCCGGATCAAAACTTCCGAACGAAGGATAAGTTCCGATTCAGTGAGAACTTCCGAGTCAAGAGTATTCATTCGGAACTCCAAAGTTCCGGACCAAGGGGCTTCATTCGGAACTTCTCAAAAGTTCCGGATCAACTCAAAGTTCCGAATCAAGGGGGTAAGTTCCGAATCAAGGCTTTTCATTCGGAAGTCTTGAACTTCCGAATCAAGGGGGACCAAAAACTTCCGAATCAAGGCAAACTTTAGAAGTTCCGAATCAGTAAAGTTCCGAACGAAGGATTGTTTTGGATAAGTGACATATTCGGATCAATTAGTTCCGGATCAAGGATTTTGGTAATATTCCAAGGGAAGAAGAATCATTCCTACCGAAGGTGACATTCCGGACGAATGATTGTTCCAAACGAAGGATTATTCCGAATGAGCTGTATTCAGGTTCTTATTAGCTTTTGTTTTTTATTTTTATTTTCAAGCTTTATTTTTCCCGCCTTTATTTTAATTGCACTTTAAGATTATTTTCCTTAGCATTATTTTAGTTTTTGCCTTAGTTTTAGTCGCGTTTTAAGTTTGCCTTAGATAGATTTAAGTTTACGTCATTTACTTTAGTCACGTTTTTAAATACTTGCACCATTACTTTAATTAGACTTAGATTTACTTTAAGAGCACCTTTACTTTAATTGTTCTGCACCTTTTAATTTTAAACACTACAACGACACATCTTTGTTCCACCAAAAACAATAGAGTCACATAGAGAACTAAGATCAATTCGATTAGACATACTTAAACGAATCTTTTTAACCTGAATAAAATCTAGTTATCAGATCTCAAACCAAAGTTCACTTGGTGCAAGAGCCGAAACCCCAGGCACCCAAATTAAGCCTAATTCAGGGCAAATTAGGATCATCCAACTTTTGTATCAACACCCAACAAATCCTAACCCTTAGACACTTGCATGATCACATGCATTATATCAAAATAAAAAAAACAAATGCATGCATTGAAATTAAACTTCAAAACTAATAATAATAACATAAACAAGGAACCTTACAATATGTTAAACAAGATCAACACCCAAGAAACACTAAAACCCCCTTGGCCGTGGGTTTTGAGGTCAAGAACACCAAACAAAAATATTTTTCCAAGCTTGATTACACACCAATAATAGATCCTAACATCAAAACAATAGCATGCAATGAGTAAACTAGATCAAATCAACACTTTTATAAATATCTTTCAAAAATCAAATCTTGAAATTAAAAATGGTTGCATGTTAGATTTTTAGGTGAGGATATACTCACAATGACATTTTAGAAGTGGGGTTATGATTAGATTTCTTCAAAAATAATTTTGACGGTGGTTTGTGGTGGTGGAGTTGTTGCCGTGACATAGAGAGAAAAGGGAGAGGAGACACACATTTTTTTGAAGTGTAAAATGGTTGTGTGTATGTTTGTTGAAGCTTATATATAATAGAGTGGGGTAAAAAGTGTAAATAAGGCTATCTTTTGGCCTTTGTTGCCAAGTTACTTTTAAAGAGCGAGAATGGTACCTAGTCGGCTTTTAAAAATTCTGACAGTCGGGTTTTGTCCCGGCTTCATAAAAATATAAATCTCGTTTAATAAAAATACACTTTTAATGATTAAACGCAGACAAAACGAAATAGTAAGGTTCCGACTCGATTTAATACGTAATGAAAATAAAATTTCAAAAAACTTAAATATCAAAATAATCGATACTATAATATAACATTTGGGCATCCATTGGCATCGCGATCACTAGCGGTACTCTCCAATCATCAAAACATTCAAATAAAACCACATATTACCGGTTTCAACTTAAACCGTCAAACATAACAATACTTACCATTACTTAGAAGTTCAAAATCAGTTACATTGTTAGGGTAAAATAATGACGTTAAGTTCGGGGTATTATAAGTGGGATGGAAGGGTTTAGACGCAAAGGTGGGAGTTGGGGGGGGGGGGGTGATGTCGGGGCCTCATGTTTTACACGATGGGTTATAGATAGTAAAGAGGATATGCCAAATATATAGGGTAAAAGGGTTGGACTTAGGGCTTGGCATTTCTAGATGGTCAAGGTTATTTGAATTAAACTGTGTGTTTTTGCATAGTCGCATACATAGTATTTATAGTGTTGCCTCGTTTTACGAGGTTGGCTGGATGACTGCCACGTGTAATCCACTACGCCCATCCAACGGATGGGATTAAGAGCACAGTTGAAATGTTAGAAGGACCTACAGGTCACCTCGTGACAGTTTTACATGGCACGATAGTGGGGCCCGCCTGGTGCAGTTTTTAGATAATCATATGAACAGATGTTGATACGACCATACCTTGACTACCATTAATGCCTTCATTAATGTTGTCCCGGTCAAACACCTTCTGTTCTACGGCTGTTTTTATACAACGGAGACAGTGGCATTAGTTAGTCTAGAGTTTACGCCTACGGGTGTAACAACTAGACTGGGGGGACATGATGACGTATAGTCCCTAGCCGGGTCATGAACCCGGCCAACAGGTGCTACTCACATCCGGTCCATCATGAATTGGTTGGAGTAGTGTCGTTTGAGACTATGGGTTTCGGATGAACAGTGGCTGCATGAGTCATGTGTGACCCACAGCCCGGCATGGCTGGAAGAGGGTTAGAAAGAATCACAACCTAATTAGGATTTTGATTTACCCTAAATTATAGGATATACACTAACCATAATTAGAAGATAACAGTCAACTAATTATGGTACTTATCCTTTACTTAGGGCCGAAGCTTTGGTAAAATCTCACTAGGGTTTTACCGCCTATATAAGGAACCCCCAAGGGTTTCACAAAGGTATCATCTACTCTCACATCTCACTCATTACTAACCCTAAACCTATTACTTACTCTCACGCTGGAGTCTAATCGTGGGATACGTTTCCACGGTAAGCCTAACAGCGTGTTACCTTTAGTGTGCAGGATCTTGATAGGTTTGTAAACACCCATCTTTTCTACCACTTAATTACAATAATAACCGAGCCAAAACGTGTATTTTATGTCTTTTATGTCGGAATTATGCGTGGTTTGTGTTTTTGTTGTGATTTAGGACGAAAAGGTGAAAAGTGGAGAAAACACGGACATTCACGGGCATTTACGGACTTTTATTGAAGAAAAGGATGAAAGACGAAGTCAAGAAGTCAAAAGTGCAAAAAGAACGGAAGTCCACGACCAATTCTGAAGATTTATCGAAGAAAAAGTCAAAAGACGGAAGTTTATCAAAAGCCGAAGAATTCAAGTCTATTTTATTGAAGAATTTAAAGACGAGTTCGAAGAAATCCCGAAGCCAAAAGTCCCTTAAGTCCAAGTTTAAAGAAGATTAGAAGAAAAGGACTAGTGACGCAATTAATGAAGATTAATAAAAGGAGGGACTTAAGCTTGTAATTAAAAAGAAATGAAAGAGGGGAGGAAGCTTCCTAATCCTCCCCTATATATTGATTAGGACTAGCTAAGTTTATTTCTTGTTGGCTAAGTGTGACAATTAGCTCTTCCACCATTTAAATACCTTGTCATTTACTTTTCTTGTCAAATTTAAATACCTTGTCTTGCACCTTAAATTCATTTAATTTCAAGTAAGTTTCCCTTTAATTATTGTCAATCTTTACTTTATCTTGTCAATCTCTTATCTACCTTTCTTAATCTATGGTTAATGTGTTTATGTTTATGTTCATGTTTATGCTTTTATTTTGATCCAAGTGGTTTTTGATTATTGTGGTAAAAGTTGTTTGATTTCGTGTTTTTAACTGTTTGTTGATGTTTATTTGTTGATTCGTTACTGTTTAGATTAATCCGTGTGTTTGATTTTGATTAATTTGTTATTATACCTGCTGTTACTGTATCCCTTGTTCTTCGGGATAGTTGGTTTGTGTTTCTGATCTTCCAGGAAATCTTCTGAATCAAGTGAGGGAGTTTGTTCATTCGGAACTCTCAAAGTTCCGAACCAAGGGATTCATCCGGAAGTCTCAAACTTCCGGATCAAGGAAAGAAGTATTGTTCATTCGGAACTCAAGAAGTTCCGAGTAAAGACCTTCATTCGGAACTTAAAAAGTTCCGGATCAAGCAATTCATTCGGAACTTTGAAAAGTTCCGGATCAAAACTTCCGAACGAAGGATAAGTTCCGATTCAGTGAGAACTTCCGAGTCAAGAGTATTCATTCGGAACTCCAAAGTTCCGGACCAAGGGGCTTCATTCGGAACTTCTCAAAAGTTCCGGATCAACTCAAAGTTCCGAATCAAGGGGGTAAGTTCCGAATCAAGGCTTTTCATTCGGAAGTCTTGAACTTCCGAATCAAGGGGGACCAAAAACTTCCGAATCAAGGCAAACTTTAGAAGTTCCGAATCAGTAAAGTTCCGAACGAAGGATTGTTTTGGATAAGTGACATATTCGGATCAATTAGTTCCGGATCAAGGATTTTGGTAATATTCCAAGGGAAGAAGAATCATTCCTACCGAAGGTGACATTCCGGACGAATGATTGTTCCAAACGAAGGATTATTCCGAATGAGCTGTATTCAGGTTCTTATTAGCTTTTGTTTTTTATTTTTATTTTCAAGCTTTATTTTTCCCGCCTTTATTTTAATTGCACTTTAAGATTATTTGCCTTAGCATTATTTTAGTTTTTGCCTTAGTTTTAGTCGCGTTTTAAGTTTGCCTTAGATAGATTCAAGTTTACGTCATTTACTTTAGTCACGTTTTTAAATACTTGCACCATTACTTTAATTAGACTTAGATTTTATTTAAGAGCACCTTTACTTTAATTGTTCTGCACCTTTTAATTTTAAACACTACAACGACACATCTTTGTTCCACCAAAAACAATAGAGTCACATAGAGAACTAAGATCAATTCGATTAGACATACTTAAACGAATCTTTTTAACCTGAATAAAATCTAGTTATCAAATGGTGCCGCTGCCGGCTCTTTTTGTAAAGATCAACAGTTTTCTGTGAAAGACACGTTGCTTCTTGCCTAAAAAACTCAAAAAAATCATAAAAATTATAAACTAATAAAAGACCATAAAAATTAAATATTTCAAAAATCCAAAAAGATTTTATCTTTATTGTGTATATATATTGTCTTTGTGTTTGGTTTTGTTTTCTTGTGCATTTTCAGGTGTATGCGTACTAGATCTTCTAATTATCAAGAGCCCGAGCCTCAAGAAGATTTAGATATGGCAGGTGTTGTCAACAACAACATTCCACCGAACCTCAATAATAATAATAACAACAATGCTCTTCCACAGCCCGATCTTCGGACCATGGAGGAACTTTGTCAACCAACAATGTTTGGACGAGGAGGACCGATTGCGCCGATGCAAATCAACGCTCCTGAGTTTTCGTTGAAGCACCACATGATTCAGCAAGTACAAACAAACCCATTTAGAGGATTGCCTGATGATGATGCCAACAAACACCTCGACAAGTTCATTACAATCACTCAAAGCATGAAGTTGCCTGGGGCCACAATGGATGTTCTTCGTCTACAACTCTTCCCACATACTCTATCACATCATGCCGAGAAATGGTTTGATCGTCTCCCGAAGAATTCTATTCACACTTGGGATGACATGACTCAACGCTTTCTATCGCGCTACTTTCCACCATCCATGGTCACAAGCCTTCGCAATTAGATCAGCGGTTTCATGCAAGATCCCGATGAATCTCTTTTTGACGCTTGGGAGAGATATAATGTCTTGATCGACCGTTGTCCAAACCACAACATGCTTCCCGTCACATTGATTGATACTTTCTACAACGGATTGACTTTTCGAGATCGTGATACGATCAATGCAGCTGCCGGTGGCACATTTATGAAAAGGAGACCCGAGGAGTGTAGAGAGTTAATTGAGAACATGACTACTCATCATAAGAACTGGGATTCCTCTGCTTCTTCTAGGAACAACCCGAGAGTCAATGTTTCTTCTACCTCAGCAAACCCTGAGATGACCGAACTCACCCGCATGATGGCCGAAATGACCAAAAGTATTACGCTTCTCGCTTCAAACCAACAACAACAACAAGTTAAAGCGGTTGCTAATCCTTGTGAAACATGTGGCGGTCCTCACCCATACACCGATTGTCCTTCGACACAAGGAAATCCGGAAAATGTGTATGCTGCTTACGGTAATTATTCACCGGAAAATTACCAAGCTAGACAACAAGGGGATAGAAATCTGCTGAGCTACCGTTCCAAAAACTACCTTTCACCCGGTTTTTCTCCTCAAAACCAAAATCCCGCCAACAACTACAATAGAAGCAACCAAATCCCACCTCGTGCTTCTAACCCTTATCAACCACCCACCCAACAACACCCACCCATAAACACCGATGTTGATGCCATCATGAGAACTCAAGGTGAGCAAATCAAGAACCTACATAGCCAAATAATCAATTTGAAAGGAGATATCTTGAAGCAAGGAAATGACATCAGAACCGAGGTTCGTGATAATCTTCAATCCTCCTTCATCACTCAAACAACTGAATTAAAGAATCTGTTGGCTAGTTTCTTGCCCGAAGCTCAACCTTCTTCTTCTTCTTCGGGTTCTCTACCTTCAAACACCGTCACTAATCCGCGAGCTAATGTGAGTGCTATAACTACGCGTAGTGGAATTACCATTGTCAATCCACCTACCCCACCACCATCATCTACACCTCCACCACCATGTATCCCTACTCCTCCTACACCTAGTGTTAGTAAACCATTACCGTCTCCGCCTCGTCATGACGATGTATCTCGGAAGGACCCTTCAACATCACAACCTTCACCAAATACACCTTCACCTAACCCTTATCAACCTAGAATCCCATACCCTTCTCGCATAGGCAAGACCAACGAGCTAACCAAGAATGACTGTCAAGTATCGAAATATGTGGATATGCTATCTAAAATGACCATCAACATTAGCCTTGTTGAAGCACTTTGCCACATGCCGAAATTTGTCAAAGCATTCAAGGAATTGCTTAGCAAGAAAGAGAAGCTGATTGAACTCGCCAACACACGATTAAATGAAAACTGCTCTGCAGTCCTTCTTAGAGAACTTCCGGAAAAACTTGGAGATCCCGGTCGTTTTGTGTTGCCTTGCGTGTTCAACAAAACTGAAGAATTTACTGCCCTTGCTGATCTCGGGGCTAGTATTAATTTGATGCCACTGAGTGTTTGGAAAACACTATCATTACCCGACCTCATTCCAACAAAGATGACTCTCGAACTTGCAAATCGCACTCTCGCTTACCCCGTTGGTATAGCCGAAGACGTGTTTATCAAAGTTGGCACATTTACTTTCCCGGTCGATTTTGTCGTAGTTGATTATGAAATGGACCCTCGTATTCCTTTAATACTTGGTCGGCCATTCTTGAGAACCGGACGTGCTTTAGTAGATGTGGCCGAAGGTGAGTTAATCTTACGAGTCGGGGATGATTCAAAAGTTTTTAAAATGTGGAAGCTTACAGGCAAATCCTTTGGAGGCCGAGAATCAGTGAATATGATAAATGTGCTCGATGACTTTACCGTCTACGACAATCCTTTATTCGAGTCTTCCACTGATAATCCACTCTTTGAAGATAATGTGGATGATTCTCTCCCTACTTTGGACGCTTCTCCCATTTATGATTCGCCACCGATCTTCGATGCTTATGATGACAATGATTCTAGCTCAGATTCGGATGATTTTGATTGTACTTCTGAGTATCCCGAGCTGCCCACTTTCGATGATTTTGATGAGGCTGATACTCTCTCGAGCGATTCTTCACACGATGAAGATCCTCCGCCATCACTCGATCCTACTTTGGACGATTATTCATTTGAGGAAGATTTCTCTGAATTTCTCAACACATACTTCCCTCATGAGAGTGATGCTCCTCCTTATGACTTTGAAGATTATCGTCTTGATCCTACTTTGGATTTGAAGAGCATTCTGTCAAAGGAGAAGAAACCGGTCGACACCGAAATCCGTTGCACGTATGATTTGACACCTCTTTGTCCCACTTCTGAGGACGAGGTTGTGCTTCTTTGCGGATCTTCTTCACACTCGGCTGAGCCTGAGTGTTATTTTCCCCTAAAGGAAAAGGTGTTCGACCCCGGTATTGAAGTCTTTAAGCCATCTCAATATCCACCTGATGAAATAAAAGGAAAAATCTTTGGAAATCTTGAAGACATGCTTGCACCTCACCATACTTGCTCCCACCATGCTCCATCACTGCTTAAGGGAACCCTGCCACTTCTTCTCTGGCTTGCCTTGTTCACCTTAAGCTTGTGTTATTTGCTCGATGAAAACTATGTCTTTGATCCTGGTGGATATGTTTCATGCTTCTTCCGTTGATGATCAAGGTCGAGTCAGGCTCACGACTCGGTTAACAAAAACCAAGCGCTTCTTGGGAGGCAACCCATGCATCTATCTTTTCGCTTTCTTTATCATAAGTGTAGGGGAGACCCTTTGGATTGCTATTTCCTCTCCTCACTTCTTAATCAGGGATTCGAGCTTCAATGATCCACTCTTGATGATTCTTGACGACCCGTGATTCCGTGTTCTACTTCTTCCCGGTTCTATCCTAAACTCTTTTCGATTCACTATTTTATATTTTCTCAATATTAAAATAGGAATCTCTTTAGTTGTCTTTTCCTTAGCGAGATTTAAACAACGTGCACAATGTCCTAAGTGTAGGGGAGTTTACTCCCACATGCTTAAAATTGAGGACAATGTTTATCTTAAGTGTAGGGGGGGACTTCTATCGAAGTTAAGTGGTCTTTTCCTTGTATTTGTCCTCATGTTAACCGGAAAATCAATTTTTCGACATTTTTCAAAATTTTTGATCTATTTTGGCCTATTAGTTTTTCCCTTTGTATAGTTATTTTCTTTCTTTGCTAGAATAAATGTTTAATAAGTGGTTTTAATTTTCAAAACGTTGTGAATCTTTTGACTCAATCCGAGTTTACTCTAGCTAGTATCCTTAACGTGTTTAAGTCAAGTTTTGCTAGGCTTTTATATAGGGAGCTATAAAACGCGAAAGTCTTAACTCTCACGGGTTAAGAACAAGAACTTTTCGCAAGTTCCTATAATTGATCCTAGAGAGTCGTTTATCAAGGGAACTTTAAAATGCGATTTCTAAACTTGAAAAAGTCTAAGAATTTGCAAGATCCTATAGGCGACTCGAAAACCCAAAACTTTGATTTAATAGGCTAAGAATCCACGAGTCTCATTACTTGAGATTTTAAACTGTGGAGAACGAGAGATGATAGAGCCAATTATAAGTCCGGTATTCTTTCGTGAATTTATGTGAGTTAATTATAAGCCTACTCTCCCATCGCTTGCTAATAATTTATCTGCTAATAAATAAGGTTGTACGATTTGAAAAGTTACTTAGCTTCTAGCCCCAGATCGTTTAAAAGTTGCTCGGTATGGATTAGAGTTCATAGCCAAGGCATAACTTATTGAAGCGGGACGCGAAGATTGGCGAGTCCGAAAAGGCCCTAACAAGGCATGAGGGCTATGTTTTGTTGCTAAAGATCCAAAGTGATGTGAAGAATCATTTGTCGAAAATCAATATGAAGGATCGAGACACACGACGAAAAGCAAATACTCCCCAAAAGTCATGGAGAAGTGTATCCGAAAAGACCCTAACAAGGTATGAGGATAAATAGATCCAAGTCATAAAAGGAGGCGGATCGTTGTATATCAAAGTCCAAAATAAAGATTGGAGAAAAATGAAGAAGTCGTGGTCCAAGTATGAATCTCTCAAAACTTCAAGTGAAGAAATTCCTATATGAAGAGAAGACCATTATTTCATGAACGTCTCTCAAGATTCGAAGTATGAAGTCGCTGCCAAATATCGGTCTGAGAAAGATCTCAAATCGCGAAGCGAGTTATGCCAAGATATGAACTTTATGAGGTCCCGAGAAGCAGTTTTAAAAGATTTGGTCCTTTAGCTAACTATTGATTAAATCGTTCACTTTATTTTTGGACTAAATAACTATCTAAATAAGTCAAAAATGCATCTTCGTGATCATTCAAGACAAACAATAAAATATAAGAGATACACCTAGGAATAAGGGAGTCTAAGTGAGTAATTGGCCCACATGAGTTCGTGATAGTCTACTAACTTATAATAACAATGATCTCGTTTTTAATCTTGGTTTGGAGAAAGTGAAAACTTAAGGATGATGATTATTCACAACATTTTCAAAACCCAAGGTATGCTTTTGATTTCTTTATTTTGTATGTCTTTAATTTTCTATCTCTTTTATAAAGGCCAACGTGGATTGATTATGATGAAAAGTGTAATCTTGCTTTGTAACTAATGCATTGCATGAGGACATTGCAATGGTCAAGTGTAGGGGATTTGATAGGTTTGTAAACACCCATCTTTTCTACCACTTAATTACAATAATAACCGAGCCAAAACGTGTATTTTATGTCTTTTATGTCGGAATTATGCGTGGTTTGTGTTTTTGTTGTGATTTAGGACGAAAAGGTGAAAAGTGGAGAAAACACGGACATTCACGGGCATTTACGGACTTTTATTGAAGAAAAGGATGAAAGACGAAGTCAAGAAGTCAAAAGTGCAAAAAGAACGGAAGTCCACGACCAATTCTGAAGATTTATCAAAGAAAAAGTCAAAAGACGGAAGTTTATCAAAAGCCGAAGAATTCAAGTCTATTTTATTGAAGAATTTAAAGACGAGTTCGAAGAAATCCCGAAGCCAAAAGTCCCTTAAGTCCAAGTTTAAAGAAGATTAGAAGAAAAGGACTAATGACGCAATTAATGAAGATTAATAAAAGGAGGGACTTAAGCTTGTAATTAAGAAGAAATGAAAGAGGGGAGGAAGCTTCCTAATCCTCCCCTATATATAGATTAGGACTAGCTAAGTTTATTTCTTGTTGGCTAAGTGTGACAATTAGCTCTTCCACCATTTAAATACCTTGTCATTTACTTTTCTTGTCAAATTTAAATACCTTGTCTTGCACCTTAAATTCATTTAATTTCAAGTAAGTTTCCCTTTAATTATTGTCAATCTTTACTTTATCTTGTCAATCTCTTATCTACCTTTCTTAATCTATGGTTAATGTGTTTATGTTTATGTTCATGTTTATGCTTTTATTTTGATCCAAGTGGTTTTTGATTATTGTGGTAAAAGTTGTTTGATTTCGTGTTTTTAACTGTTTGTTGATGTTTATTTGTTGATGCGTTACTGTTTAGATTAATCCGTGTGTTTGATTTTGATTAATTTGTTATTATACCTGCTGTTACTGTATCCCTTGTTCTTCGGGATAGTTGGTTTGTGTTTCTGATCTTCCAGAAAATCTTCTGAATCAAGTGAGGGAGTTTGTTCATTCGGAACTCTCAAAGTTCCGAACCAAGGGATTCATCCGGAAGTCTCAAACTTCCGGATCAAGGAAAGAAGTATTGTTCATTCGGAACTCAAGAAGTTCCGAGTAAAGACCTTCATTCGGAACTTAAAAAGTTCCGGATCAAGCAATTCATTCG
This sequence comes from Glebionis coronaria, assembly GCA_025667525.1. NCBI lineage: Eukaryota > Viridiplantae > Streptophyta > Magnoliopsida > Asterales > Asteraceae > Glebionis > Glebionis coronaria. The sequence goes on along the minus strand of CM046876.1, from coordinate 420,623,719 downwards.
GAACTTTGAAAAGTTCCGGATCAAAACTTCCGAACGAAGGATAAGTTCCGATTCAGTGAGAACTTCCGAGTCAAGAGTATTCATTCGGAACTCCAAAGTTCCGGACCAAGGGGCTTCATTCGGAACTTCTCAAAAGTTCCGGATCAACTCAAAGTTCCGAATCAAGGGGGTAAGTTCCGAATCAAGGCTTTTCATTCGGAAGTCTTGAACTTCCGAATCAAGGGGGACCAAAAACTTCCGAATCAAGGCAAACTTTAGAAGTTCCGAATCAGTAAAGTTCCGAACGAAGGATTGTTTTGGATAAGTGACATATTCGGATCAATTAGTTCCGGATCAAGGATTTTGGTAATATTCCAAGGGAAGAAGAATCATTCCTACCGAAGGTGACATTTCGGACGAATGATTGTTCCAAACGAAGGATTATTCCGAATGAGCTGTATTCAGGTTCTTATTAGCTTTTGTTTTTTATTTTTATTTTCAAGCTTTATTTTTCCCGCCTTTATTTTAATTGCACTTTAAGATTATTTGCCTTAGCATTATTTTAGTTTTTGCCTTAGTTTTAGTCGCGTTTTAAGTTTGCCTTAGATAGATTTAAGTTTACGTCATTTACTTTAGTCACGTTTTTAAATACTTGCACCATTACTTTAATTAGACTTAGATTTACTTTAAGAGCACCTTTACTTTAATTGTTCTGCACCTTTTAATTTTAAACACTACAACGACACATCTTTGTTCCACCAAAAACAATAGAGTCACATAGAGAACTAAGATCAATTCGATTAGACATACTTAAACGAATCTTTTTAACCTGAATAAAATCTAGTTATCAGATCTCAAACCAAAGTTCACTTGGTGCAAGAGCCGAAACCCCAGGCACCCAAATTAAGCCTAATTCAGGGCAAATTAGGATCATCCAACTTTTGTATCAACACCCAACAAATCCTAACCCTTAGACACTTGCATGATCACATGCATTATATCAAAATAAAAAAAACAAATGCATGCATTGAAATTAAACTTCAAAACTAATAATAATAACATAAACAAGGAACCTTACAATATGTTAAACAAGATCAACACCCAAGAAACACTAAAACCCCCTTGGCCGTGGGTTTTGAGGTCAAGAACACCAAACAAAAATATTTTTCCAAGCTTGATTACACACCAATAATAGATCCTAACATCAAAACAATAGCATGCAATGAGTAAACTAGATCAAATCAACACTTTTATAAATATCTTTCAAAAATCAAATCTTGAAATTAAAAATGGTTGCATGTTAGATTTTTAGGTGAGGATATACTCACAATGACATTTTAGAAGTGGGGTTATGATTAGATTTCTTCAAAAATAATTTTGACGGTGGTTTGTGGTGGTGGAGTTGTTGCCGTGACATAGAGAGAAAAGGGAGAGGAGACACACATTTTTTTGAAGTGTAAAATGGTTGTGTGTATGTTTGTTGAAGCTTATATATAATAGAGTGGGGTAAAAAGTGTAAATAAGGCTATCTTTTGGCCTTTGTTGCCAAGTTACTTTTAAAGAGCGAGAATGGTACCTAGTCGGCTTTTAAAAATTCTGACAGTCGGGTTTTGTCCCGGCTTCATAAAAATATAAATCTCGTTTAATAAAAATACACTTTTAATGATTAAACGCAGACAAAACGAAATAGTAAGGTTCCGACTCGATTTAATACGTAATGAAAATAAAATTTCAAAAAACTTAAATATCAAAATAATCGATACTATAATATAACATTTGGGCATCCATTGGCATCGCGATCACTAGCGGTACTCTCCAATCATCAAAACATTCAAATAAAACCACATATTACCGGTTTCAACTTAAACCGTCAAACATAACAATACTTACCATTACTTAGAAGTTCAAAATCAGTTACATTGTTAGGGTAAAATAATGACGTTAAGTTCGGGGTATTATAAGTGGGATGGAAGGGTTTAGACGCAAAGGTGGGAGTTGGGGGGGGGGGGGGGGGGGTGATGTCGGGGCCTCATGTTTTACACGATGGGTTATAGATAGTAAAGAGGATATGCCAAATATATAGGGTAAAAGGGTTGGACTTAGGGCTTGGCATTTCTAGATGGTCAAGGTTATTTGAATTAAACTGTGTGTTTTTGCATAGTCGCATACATAGTATTTATAGTGTTGCCTCGTTTTACGAGGTTGGCTGGATGACTGCCACGTGTAATCCACTACGCCCATCCAACGGATGGGATTAAGAGCACAGTTGAAATGTTAGAAGGACCTACAGGTCACCTCGTGACAGTTTTACATGGCACGATAGTGGGGCCCGCCTGGTGCAGTTTTTAGATAATCATATGAACAGATGTTGATACGACCATACCTTGACTACCATTAATGCCTTCATTAATGTTGTCCCGGTCAAACACCTTCTGTTCTACGGCTGTTTTTATACAACGGAGACAGTGGCATTAGTTAGTCTAGAGTTTACGCCTACGGGTGTAACAACTAGACTGGGGGGACATGATGACGTATAGTCCCTAGCCGGGTCATGAACCCGGCCAACAGGTGCTACTCACATCCGGTCCATCACGAATTGGTTGGAGTAGTGTCGTTTGAGACTATGGGTTTCGGATGAACAGTGGCTGCATGAGTCATGTGTGACCCACAGCCCGGCATGGCTGGAAGAGGGTTAGAAAGAATCACAACCTAATTAGGATTTTGATTTACCCTAAATTATAGGATATACACTAACCATAATTAGAAGATAACAGTCAACTAATTATGGTACTTATCCTTTACTTAGGGCCGAAGCTTTGGTAAAATCTCACTAGGGTTTTACCGCCTATATAAGGAACCCCCAAGGGTTTCACAAAGGTATCATCTACTCTCACATCTCACTCATTACTAACCCTAAACCTATTACTTACTCTCACGCTGGAGTCTAATCGTGGGATACGTTTCCACGGTAAGCCTAACAGCGTGTTACCTTTAGTGTGCAGGATCTTGATAGGTTTGTAAACACCCATCTTTTCTACCACTTAATTACAATAATAACCGAGCCAAAACGTGTATTTTATGTCTTTTATGTCGGAATTATGCGTGGTTTGTGTTTTTGTTGTGATTTAGGACGAAAAGGTGAAAAGTGGAGAAAACACGGACATTCACGGGCATTTACGGACTTTTATTGAAGAAAAGGATGAAAGACGAAGTCAAGAAGTCAAAAGTGCAAAAAGAACGGAAGTCCACGACCAATTCTGAAGATTTATCGAAGAAAAAGTCAAAAGACGGAAGTTTATCAAAAGCCGAAGAATTCAAGTCTATTTTATTGAAGAATTTAAAGACGAGTTCGAAGAAATCCCGAAGCCAAAAGTCCCTTAAGTCCAAGTTTAAAGAAGATTAGAAGAAAAGGACTAGTGACGCAATTAATGAAGATTAATAAAAGGAGGGACTTAAGCTTGTAATTAAAAAGAAATGAAAGAGGGGAGGAAGCTTCCTAATCCTCCCCTATATATAGATTAGGACTAGCTAAGTTTATTTCTTGTTGGCTAAGTGTGACAATTAGCTCTTCCACCATTTAAATACCTTGTCATTTACTTTTCTTGTCAAATTTAAATACCTTGTCTTGCACCTTAAATTCATTTAATTTCAAGTAAGTTTCCCTTTAATTATTGTCAATCTTTACTTTATCTTGTCAATCTCTTATCTACCTTTCTTAATCTATGGTTAATGTGTTTATGTTTATGTTCATGTTTATGCTTTTATTTTGATCCAAGTGGTTTTTGATTATTGTGGTAAAAGTTGTTTGATTTCGTGTTTTTAACTGTTTGTTGATGTTTATTTGTTGATTCGTTACTGTTTAGATTAATCCGTGTGTTTGATTTTGATTAATTTGTTATTATACCTACTGTTACTGTATCCCTTGTTCTTCGGGATAGTTGGTTTGTGTTTCTGATCTTCCAGGAAATCTTCTGAATCAAGTGAGGGAGTTTGTTCATTCGGAACTCTCAAAGTTCCGAACCAAGGGATTCATCCGGAAGTCTCAAACTTCCGGATCAAGGAAAGAAGTATTGTTCATTCGGAACTCAAGAAGTTCCGAGTAAAGACCTTCATTCGGAACTTAAAAAGTTCCGGATCAAGCAATTCATTCGGAACTTTGAAAAGTTCCGGATCAAAACTTCCGAACGAAGGATAAGTTCCGATTCAGTGAGAACTTCCGAGTCAAGAGTATTCATTCGGAACTCCAAAGTTCCGGACCAAGGGGCTTCATTCGAAACTTCTCAAAAGTTCCGGATCAACTCAAAGTTCCGAATCAAGGGGGTAAGTTCCGAATCAAGGCTTTTCATTCGGAAGTCTTGAACTTCCGAATCAAGGGGGACCAAAAACTTCCGAATCAAGGCAAACTTTAGAAGTTCCGAATCAGTAAAGTTCCGAACGAAGGATTGTTTTGGATAAGTGACATATTCGGATCAATTAGTTCCGGATCAAGGATTTTGGTAATATTCCAAGGGAAGAAGAATCATTCCTACCGAAGGTGACATTCCGGACGAATGATTGTTCCAAACGAAGGATTATTCCGAATGAGCTGTATTCAGGTTCTTATTAGCTTTTGTTTTTTATTTTTATTTTCAAGCTTTATTTTTCCCGCCTTTATTTTAATTGCACTTTAAGATTATTTGCCTTAGCATTATTTTAGTTTTTGCCTTAGTTTTAGTCGCGTTTTAAGTTTGCCTTAGATAGATTTAAGTTTACGTCATTTACTTTAGTCACGTTTTTAAATACTTGCACCATTACTTTAATTAGACTTAGATTTACTTTAAGAGCACCTTTACTTTAATTGTTCTGCACCTTTTAATTTTAAACACTACAACGACACATCTTTGTTCCACCAAAAACAATAGAGTCACATAGAGAACTAAGATCAATTCGATTAGACATACTTAAACGAATCTTTTTAACCTGAATAAAATCTAGTTATCAGATCTCAAACCAAAGTTCACTTGGTGCAAGAGCCGAAACCCCAGGCACCCAAATTAAGCCTAATTCAGGGCAAATTAGGATCATCCAACTTTTGTATCAACACCCAACAAATCCTAACCCTTAGACACTTGCATGATCACATGCATTATATCAAAATAAAAAAAACAAATGCATGCATTGAAATTAAACTTCAAAACTAATAATAATAACATAAACAAGGAACCTTACAATATGTTAAACAAGATCAACACCCAAGAAACACTAAAACCCCCTTGGCCGTGGGTTTTGAGGTCAAGAACACCAAACAAAAATATTTTTCCAATCTTGATTACACACCAATAATAGATCCTAACATCAAAACAATAGCATGCAATGAGTAAACTAGATCAAATCAACACTTTTATAAATATCTTTCAAAAATCAAATCTTGAAATTAAAAATGGTTGCATGTTAGATTTTTAGGTGAGGATATACTCACAATGACATTTTAGAAGTGGGGTTATGATTAGATTTCTTCAAAAATAATTTTGACGGTGGTTTGTGGTGGTGGAGTTGTTGCCGTGACATAGAGAGAAAAGGGAGAGGAGACACACATTTTTTTGAAGTGTAAAATGGTTGTGTGTATGTTTGTTGAAGCTTATATATAATAGAGTGGGGTAAAAAGTGTAAATAAGGCTATCTTTTGGCCTTTGTTGCCAAGTTACTTTTAAAGAGCGAGAATGGTACCTAGTCGGCTTTTAAAAATTCTGACAGTCGGGTTTTGTCCCGGCTTCATAAAAATATAAATCTCGTTTAATAAAAATACACTTTTAATGATTAAACGCAGACAAAACGAAATAGTAAGGTTCCGACTCGATTTAATACGTAATGAAAATAAAATTTCAAAAAACTTAAATATCAAAATAATCGATACTATAATATAACATTTGGGCATCCATTGGCATCACGATCACTAGCGGTACTCTCCAATCATCAAAACATTCAAATAAAACCACATATTACCGGTTTCAACTTAAACCGTCAAACATAACAATACTTACCATTACTTAGAAGTTCAAAATCAGTTACATTGTTAGGGTAAAATAATGACGTTAAGTTCGGGGTATTATAAGTGGGATGGAAGGGTTTAGACGCAAAGGTGGGAGTTGGGGGGGGGGGGGTGATGTCGGGGCCTCATGTTTTACACGATGGGTTATAGATAGTAAAGAGGATATGCCAAATATATAGGGTAAAAGGGTTGGACTTAGGGCTTGGCGTTTCTAGATGGTCAAGGTTATTTGAATTAAAGTTCGAATTTAGATGTGTTTGTATAAACATAACTCGGGTATGCCGATTATAGAGGGGTCCAAGGTGATGGGCTTTGTTAAGTTTTAATAGAACAAGTTGGGTTCCAAGATTATAACTAGTCTCGGGTTGAATTTTTACATGTTAGGTTTTTTAAGGTTTATAGTGTGTAGTTTCATAAATTGTAGCGTCTTAGGCGTTTTTGATGATTTCAATCCTTTTCATATAACTCTTTTAGTTTGACTAATTAACTGATGTGTCTTTATCTAATCTTTTTCAAAAAGACAATTCTATTATCATATTACGGTTAATTGAAATTGAAAGTTTTAGATTCATTTTTGTCATGTGGTGTGTGATGGATTGAATAAGTTTTAAATTTATAAACACAAGTTACCAGAATGAACTATAAACGCACGGGCAAGTATGACCCTTTCGTTTGTGGTATAGTTTTTATTGTTAAATCAAGATCCGTTCACGGGGATCTGGAAAACCTATGATCATTCAAAAATCGCAAATAATCTATTTTATTGTAGCAATATGAAGACAGATAATACAAGTAATTTGATGAGAAATTATATAATTAAAAACAACACTTGATAAAGATTAGTTTGGGAATTCGATATGGTATAATTGTGACGACACGTAAAAATATGATTATGATAATTAGATGGTTAAACCAATCTATTTTTTCAAAAGCTTCAATCTTCGTCAAGACTTTAGTTAAAGAAAACAAGCATTAGACTCAATCACTCAATTCAAGACTTAATCCAATCTCAACTCTTTTGATTCCCGGTTCGTTTCACAAACTTGTTAACAGTTATAATTATGTTTCTTAGTGATCAAAACTTCTTAAGAAATGGTCAATATAAAAGATAGCCAATCCATAGACAAACCGGCTATGACTTATTCCTAGAAAATAACCCTTTCGACCTATTAAATCTTTAGCAACAAATTAAGTTTTGACAACCAATTTCACATGAAACATAATTACCAATGGTTCAAAGAAAAAGCTTGAATTTGAATTAAAACATAAATCACAATCACAACCACATCTTTATACTACAAACATCATCTTACCAAGTGTAAAATGAAACTAGCCACTCATATTAAACATTAATATAAACTCAGAAATTATAGTCTTAAAGTCATAATCAAGAGTCTTACAAAGTGGAAGTATAGTGCTAATGATTAGGGTAATGATCCCATAGAGTTTGATGTAGTGAACTTTCCTTTTCGGGCTCCAAAAGTGACTTTTCTTGCACCACCTTGCTCAAATCTGAATTTCAGGTTTTGGACAAGGGAGAGATAGTTTATTATGTTGAATAAGAAGTAATAAGATGGTTATGAAATGGAATATTGAAGTGGTGACCCCATGGGTCTTATTTATTAACAAATTGAAGCCTATGAGTGAATGCATGACATGATGGCTAAGGCATTTTCTTGGTGCCAAAGGAATACTAGACTCTTTCATAGAATGTTCTTGTGGCTTCTTTAGATGCTTCAAGAATGTGTTGTAACTTGTAGTAGAAATTCTACCCAAGGAAAAGGAGATGGTGGCAGCTGAAGTTGGCTGGCATCTACTTTCATGGCTGGTAGCTGATGAAGGAAAAGACGATGGTGGATGCTAAGAATGGTTGGCATTTACTCACACGTCTAACATCTAGTTCCATGTTGAGTTATTTTCACACTAAACACTACAAGTAGCTTCATGATTTCTCTTGCACCCAAAATTGATCTTCAAAGGCTTGTAACTTGTACATGGGTCTTGAACATGGTTAGGATTCTTCGTACTTGTACTAATCTTTACTTTTTCATTGCTTTCTTCGTCTTTTTATTCTTTTCCCTACATTTGGCTACACATAGTCTTGTAAACACATTTTGGCACAAATATGCACAAAAGTATTATAAATATAACCAAAATACATGTACAAAAGTACGGATAACGCTTCCAAAAACATGTTAGATTTAGGCGTTATAAAATCCCCCCACACTTAAACTTTGCTTGCCCTCAAGAAAAAAAGAAAAGAAAATAAAATCCAAAGGTACATGTGTTTTATAATTATTCGATGCAAGTCTATCAAGTACGAGTACAAGATAGGACTCATCGGTTTAAGTTTTTAGGTTGAAAATTGAGATATAAAGACAATTGTTGGGTCAGTATTTACTGACCCTAAAGCAACTCTAGGATTTGAATATAAAATCCCCTTAAGTGTTTCATGCTCTGCAGTAAGGCCAGTCTGCTGAAGGATGACCAGAGGAACAAAGTTCCTACTGAAGACTTTATAGTTGAAGAAAGTTCAGCAATCCCCTTCCAGTGAACTTAGAAGACAAAGGAGTCTTCACTTCAAATACTAGGCGGTCTAGTTGCTGAAGAACAAGGACTGAAGAAGGGCTTTCAGTTCAGTTTGGTTTGACAATACCAAACAGAATGATGTCGATCTCCTCTAGGATACTGAAGACTCTTCAATATTCTGATGGTTTGCATTAGGCGGGAAAAGATAAATTTAAGTCAAAGTAGGTTGCTTGTATACTTAGATATAAGTACAACCTTTATCTTTTCTAGAATAGTTTAATATGTACATTGTACTGTTTATCCAGCATGCGCATCAACCACCTACTGGATAAACCCATGCATTGAAACATGCAAAATGCAAACCCTAGTTTACACTGCCTATATAAGGAGTGTACATTAGGAGAGAAAGGGTTAACCAATACAAAAGTAAGAACTCTGGAAAACATTTCTCTCTCGATAACCAACTAATATAGCCAAGATGCATATGAACGTTTAGATTGGAGCTTAGACTTTAACTTTGGTTATACGTTTAAGTAGAGGAGATCACAACCCATTGTCATTCAACCACTTTGTTATTTCGCAAACAAAGTGGGCTATAGATTCTTTATTTGATTCTAATAAAAGTTTATACGTTGAAAAGTTATTGGTAGTGTTGTTTTAATTGTTCATAGTTCTTATCTATTGTTAAAACAACACACTTGAGTCGTAGTAAAGAGTTATTACTTAAGTTGATAAGTAATAACGAATTACAAGGGACCAACAAGTGGTATTAGAGCAGTTTGATTAGCTAAACTCTTATTTTATTAAACTGCTCGTTTAAAAGTTTTCAAATCTAGATCCAAAAATGGCTCAAGTTATACCACAAACCCTAGAATATAGGGGTGGCCAACTCAATGTTGCTCCTGTACTAGAGGTAGCAAATTTTACAAATTAGAAGAAAAGGTTTCTTGTCCACATGATTGTGATTGAACCTCAATTCCCTTGAATCCTTGAAAATGGTCCTTTTGTGCCCATGGTTGGGGACAATAGAAAACCTGAAGCATAATGGACTACTGATGAGAGAAAAGCTGCTAACCTAGATCAGTGTCTCAAAAGTCTCATCATGTCTGTGCTTCCAGATGACCAAATAAATTCTGTTGTAAATTGCAAAACAGCCAAAGCTACATGGGAGGACCTTATTCATTACCATGAGGGACCCTCTGATGTAAAGGAAACAAGAATCATGGATTTAAAGCTTCAATACAACATCTTCAAGCACAAAGAGGGGGAACCCACACACACACATACACCAGATACAAAGCACTGATGAATGAACTTGTGAATGATGGTGTTGAGCTTTCAAAACTTGAAATCAACACAGTTTTTGTTAATGCATTGCCAAAAAAGTGGCTCAGATTCTGTCAAAGCTTGAGAAATGCTAATCCCATTAAAGATTGTGATCTAGCCTCTCTTTTTGGGAAACTTAAATATGAAGAAAACCTAGTTGATAGGATTTATGAAGGATCAAGCAAGAGTAAAGCATTAACCGTTGCTACTCCCTTGTCCACAGCTTTCTTCAGTGAGGCTGCCATCCAAAACTACCAAGATAGTCCTGATGATGAGGAAGACACCAGAACTAGTGAGGAATATCTGAATGACATCGAAGAGGAATTTCATGAAAGAGCTCTTCTGGCCAAGTCTAGAAGGTTCTTTAAAAAAGGAGGCAAGTTCTCCAGCTCCACAAAAGCTTCAGTTGATACTGAATGCTACAAATGTGGGAAGACTGGTCACTATTAAAGGGATTGTTATTCCAAAACATCCCTCCCTTCCTATTCCTCACCAGCTCAATCAAGACCATCTGGTCAATCATCATTTCAACCAAAACAAATTGCTTCTACTTCATTTAAGCAAAACAGAGTTGAACTTCGACCAACAAAGAACTTTGAGGCCAAATACAGAGAAATTAAGGCTAGATTGGCCCTCATGAGCACTGAAAGTTCTTCCTCCAAGGCTCCCAAGCAAGACAAGAACAAAGGGCTTGTTGCTGAAGCCTATGAATGGGATGAAGAAGATGTTTCTTCAGATGATGATGAAATGGTTAATGTGAAAGTGCTGATGGCACTTGTTGATGATGAAGGGGCTAACTCCAATGTTGTGGCCAGAGAAAGTGCTAGAAATGGTGAATGGGTCAATATCACAATAAAAAAGGTACAAAATCTTCTTGAATTTGAAGATAAAGATGACATTAAATTTTCTTTGATTACATGTGTATTGATCTAAAATTTCTTGAATAACAAAGAAACAATTTTCTTGAAAAATTTCATAAACTTGTTCTAAAACTTGAAGATTTTGAAAGTAAGCAAATAGAGCTAAAAGAAGCTAAACTTGATATTCTTACTTTTCAACAATTGAACAAAGAAATTTTGGAGGAAAATAACTCCCTAGGAGTTGAATTAAAAGAAGCAAAAGATATTGTTAAATCTTGGCTTAGAAACTCTGATAGGGTAAATCAATGCATAAATGAACAAATTCCTGCTCAAAATAGGAAAATTATTGGTGCTGAAGGATCCTCCAGCACCAACTCTATTGTCTTTGTCAAAGCCTCAAATGAGGATGGTAGCTCGATCCCTGACATTGTAAGGTCAGGTGAAGAGAATTTACCCAATCATGACACTGGACGAATCCTTCTTCTTGAGTTTCAAGCAAATGCTGACTCTTCAGCACCTGTTGAGTCCTTAGTCATTGAGGATGACTCAAATGATGATTTGGAGATTGAAGTAAGTACCCCACTTCCTCCTTTGAAGAAGTTGGCTGGTGTTGAACCCTCTACTGGTCCAAAATCAATCCAGTCAATCATCAAGTCTCACACAACACACAAGGGTAGTTCTTCCAAACATGTCAAAATTGACACTTCAAAGAACTCTTCAGCTCCTGCTGAAGGTTCACATATGGGAACTACCTCTTCAGTTTCAAAAAAATAAACTGAAGAATGATAGTTCTGAGGATGATGAGAGAATGTCTCTTATCATACAAGAGATCAATGATCTCAAAATGCAACTCAGGCAGCAGCAAACACCAACTCGATTCAGAGATGAACCTTTAGACTCTCCTCATTTAAAGTACAAGACACAATTTAAAAGGGCTTGTGATTTATGTGGTCTAAACAACCATCTCACTGAAACTTGCCTAAGAGTGATTTATTGTGCTAAATATGAGAGGACTGATCATTGCAATTGTGAACATACTCAGTATATGCTGGCCAAAACTAGTGCTGATGCTCACAATACTGAAGCATCTCATTCTAGGCGAAATATGCCTTTCCCACCATGCATTCATTGTGGTATGGGCAATCATCACTCAGATGACTGCCACTATTACCCTGTTTGTAATACTTGTGGAAGTTATGCCCATGACACCCATGGACATAATCAAATCATCTCACTTAGAAGAGGTATTAAACCAAGAAACCCAAACTCTATTACCAAATGTTGTGAAACTTGTGGAAGCAATGTCCACACTACATCTGATCACAACCATATAGAGTGGTTCAGAAGAGGTGAAGCCCTCCAGGCTAAGAAAGAAAAAGCTGTTCAGACCTCTTCTTCTTCTGAGCAATCACATACACCCTCTTCAAGAGGACCCTTCAGATCTATAACACCTTCCAGATCTAAAACCCCCACCCAACAAAGGTGGGTTTCAAAACAAAACTGACCATTTCCTTAACTTGTGCAGTGTGATCTCAGGAATCCTATTTGGTACCTAGATAGTGGCTGCTCAAGGCATATGACTGGCACCAAAAGTTATCTGCACAAGTATAAGGAGGAACAAGGTCCTAAAGTTGTTTTTGGTGATAACTCATCAGCTACTACTGAAGGATTTGGTTCAGTAAAATGCAATGGTATAGTTTTCTCAAGGGTAGCATATGTAAATCGATTGAAGCACAACCTCATCAGCATAAGTCAACTTTGTGATGCAAAGTATCTTGTACTATTTGATGACAAAAAAGGTACAATCTTCAACTTCAATCATGAAATTGTGATGATTGCTCCTAGAGTCAAAGATGTTTATGTCATGAACATGAACTCTACTTAGGAGACATGCTTCTTTGCTAAAGCTTCCAATATTACCAACTGGCTTTGGCATAAGAGGCTCTCACATCTCAATTTCAAAACAATAACTCTGCTGGCAAAACAAAATTTTGTTATTGGTCTTCCTTCACTTGTCTACTCCAAGGACAAACCATGCTCAGCATGTGAAAAAGGGAAGCACCATAGGGCCAGTTTCAAAACAAAGAAAACCTTCTCAATCAAAGAAAGTCTTCATTTGTTTCACATGGAATTATTTAGCCCAGTATCACCTAGGGCCATTTGTCATGAAAAATATACACTTTTCATTGTTGATGAGTACTCTAGGTACACCTGGGTATATTTTGTGACAAAGAAAAGCCATGCACTAGATGCCATTATGTCTTTGACCATTGCAATGCCCTCATGCAATGCATTAATTTTAAAGCACGGTTTATATTCTCCATCATAAAAAACCCACCTTGGCCTTTATTAAATACTAAACATAAAAGATAGAAATAAGTAAAGAAATTAAAAACTTACATTGGGTTTTGGTGGCCATGAACGTTTATCATCCTCAAGTTTCACGTTCCCCATACCAAGCTTAAAAACGAGATCATTGTTATTATAAGTTAGCAAACTATCACGAACTCATGTGGGCCAATTATTCACTTAGACTCCCTTATTCCTAGGTGTATCTCTTATATTTTATTTTTGTCTTGAATGATCACGAGGATGCATTGTTTGACTTATTTCGATAGTTATTTAGTCCGAAAATAAGGTGAACGATTTAATCAATAGCTAAAGGACCAAATCTTTTAAAACTGCTTCTCGGGATATCAAAAAGTTCATATCTTGGCATAACTTGGTTCGCGATTTGAGACCTTTCTCGGGCCGATATTTGGCAGCGACTTCATACTTCGAATCTTCGAGAGACGTTCTTGAAATTATGGTCTTCTCTTCATAATAGGAATTTCTTCACTTGAAGTTTTTGAGAGATTCTTTATCTTTGGACCACGACTTCTTCATTTTTCTCTAATCTTTATTTTGGACTTTGATATACAACGATCCGCCTGCTTTTAGGACTTGGATCTATTTATCCTCATACCTTGTTAGGGTCTTTTCGGATAGACTTCTCCATGACTTTTGGGGAGTTCTTGCTTTTCGTCGTGTGTCTCGATCCTTCATATTGATTTTCGATAAATGATTCTTCACATCACTTTTTGGATCTTTAGCAACCAAATGTAGCCCTCATGCCTTGTTAGGGCCTTTTCGGACTCGCCAATCTTCGCGCCCCGCTTCATAAGTTATGCCTTGGCTATGAACTCTCGTCATTACCGAGCAACTTTTAAACGATCTGGGGCTAGAAGCTAAGTAACCTTTTAAATCGTACAACCTTATTTATTAGCAGATTAATTTATTAACAGGCGGAGGGAGAATAGGCTCATAATTAACTCACATAAATTCATGAAAGAATACCGAACTTATAATTGACTCTATCATCTCTCGTTCTCCACAGTTTAAAATCTCAAGGAATGAGACTCGTGGATGCTTAGCCTATTAAATCAAAGTTTTGGGTTTTCGAGTCGCCTATAGGATCTTGCAAATTCTTAGACTTTTTCAAGTTTAGAAATTGCGTTTTAAAGTTCCCTTGATAAACGACTCTCTAGGATCAATTATAGGAACTTGCGAAAAGTTCTTGTTCTTAACCCGTGAGAGTTAAGACTTTCGCGTTTTATAGCTCCCTATATAAAAGCCTAGCAAAACTTGACTTAAACATGTTAAGGATACTAGCTAGAGTAAACTTAGGCAAGTAAACTCGGGTTGAGTCAAAATATTCACGACTAAGAAAAATCTAAAACCACTTTATTAAAAATTTATTCTAGCAAAGGAAACATAACAAAGGCAAATACAACTATACAACTAGGCCAAAATAGATTAAAAATTTTGAAAAATGTCGAAAAATCAAATTTTCCGGTTAAAATGAGGGCAAATTCATGGAAAAGACCACTTACTTCGATAGAAGTCCCCCCTACACTTGAGATAAACATTGTCCTCAATGTTTAAGCATGTGGGAGTAAACTCCCCTACACTTAGGACATTGTGCACTTTGTTTAAAGCTTGCTAAGGAAAGGACAACTAAAGTGAATTCAATGTGAACATATAGAATATGAAATATTGAATCACAAGAGTTTAGGATAGAACCGGGATGATGGAAAACACGGTATCACGGTTCGTTAAAAGTCATCAAGATGCTCTCTGAAGCTTTAATCCCTGCACAGCACAAGAAACAAGACAACAAACATATGCGGGGCTCCCCCTACACTTATTATGAAAGCAGTAAGGGATAGAACACGGGTTGCCTCCCGAGAAGCGCTTGTTTTTGTTCACCGAGTCATGAGCCTGACTCGACCCAATTTTAGTTCATGGGGAACGTGGTGAGGGATGGAATCATCTCCTGAGGGATGTCCTCACCAAAGTACAGCTTCAAACGCTGGCCATTCACCTTGAAATTGGGCCCATTCGGCTGAGAAAGCTCAATGGTCCCATACGGAAAGACTTTGGCGACGGTGAATGGACCAGTCCAGCGGCTCTTCAACCTGCCAGAGAAGATCTTCAACCGAGAGTTAAAGAGTAAGACTTGATCACCAACGTGGAACTCTCGGTTCTTGATTTTAGCATCGTGGATCATCTTCGTCTTCTCCTTGTAGATCAGCGAGTTCTCATAAGCTTCATTCCTCAGTTCATTTAGCTCGTTGAGTTGAACCTTGCGATGATCACCGGCTTTGATAATGTCGAAGTTAGCCCACTTCAAGGCCCAGTGCGCCTTATGTTCCAGCTCGATGGGTAGGTGGCAGGCTTTCCCGTACACAAGACGATAAGGTGTACAACCGATCGGGGTCTTGTAAGCAGTACGGAAAGCCCACAAAGCATCATCTAACTTATCGGCCCACGCGGCGCGATGCTCTCCCACAGTACGCTCCAAAATTCTCTTCAAGCCACGATTGGAAATTTCGGCTTGCCCATTAGTTTGGGGATGATAGGCGGTGGAAAGACGATGATTAACACCATACTTTGCCATGACTCGTGCAAATTGATCGTTGCAAAAATGAGTCCCGCGGTCACTGATGATAGCACGAGGAACGCCAAATCGAGCGAAAAGTTGCTTCAAAAAGTTCACAACCACCCTCGCATCATTCGTAGGAAGAGCCTTAGCTTCAACCCATTTAGAGACGTAGTCGACGGCGACGAGGATGTACTTGTTCCCTTTGGATGATGGAAATGGGCCCATAAAGTCGATGCCCCATACATCAAAGATTTCACATTCCTGTATGAAATTTTGAGGCATCTCATCCTTATGTGTGATCTTGCCTTGACGTTGGCAAGCATCACAATGCTTAACCATTTCGTGAGCGTCATGATAAATGGTGGGCCAGTAGAATCCGGAGTCAAACACTTTTTTAGCGGTGTAGTTGGGACCAAAGTGACCACCGGTGGGTCCTTTGTGGCAAGCTTGGAGGATGTCGAAAGCTGCCGGTCCGTCAACACATCGACGAATAAGCAGATCAGCACACTGTTTGAATAGATAAGGGTCATCCCAAAAGTAAGTCTTAACATCGTTCAAGAACTTCTTCTTTTGTTGGGATGTTAACCCTTGGATGAGAATACCACCCGCTAAGTAGTTTGCAATGTCTGCAAACCACGGGGTGCCATCAAGATTGAGATTTATAGACATTAAGGTCTCAAGGGGGAAAGAGTCATTGACCTCTTTGTTCGGATGATCCCCCTGATATGGATCCTCAAGTCGACTCAGATGATCCGCGGCCAGGTTTTCGGCTCCCTTCTTGTCACGAATTTCAATGTTGAATTCTTGAAGGAGCAAAACCCAGCGAAGAAGTCTTGGCTTAGAATCGTTCTTTGTCATCAAGTACTTCAACGCGGAATGGTCCGTGTATACGATGGTGGTGGATAAAACAAGATAGGGGCGGAATTTTTCAAAAGAATAGACAACAGCTAAAAGCTCTTTTTCGGTTGTCGTATAATGCAATTGAGCCCCCGTCATTGTTTTGCTAGCGTAGTGGATTGGTTGGAAGTGTTTATTCACTCTTTGGCCCAAAACCGCACCAATAGCAAAGTCGCTAGCATCGCACATCAATTCAAAAGGCAGCTCCCAATTAGGGGTAACCAAGACCGGTGCCTTAGTTAGCTTATCCTTAAGAAGATTGAAGGCTTCGAGACACTCTTTAGAAAAGGTAAAAGGAGTATCTTTTTCCAAGAGGTGGGTCATCGGGCGAGCGATTTTAGAGAAATCCTGAATGAATCTACGATAGAAGCCCGCATGACCCAGAAAACTTCTCACACCCTTCACGGTTGAAGGTGGAGGTAATTTGGCTATGACATCTACTTTAGCACGGTCGACTTCAAGACCGGCTTTAGAGATTTTGTGTCCTAGCACAATGCCTTCTTTTACCATAAAATGGCATTTTTCCCAATTCAGAACAAGGCGAGTGTCTTCGCAACGCTTAAGCATACGTTCCAAATTGGCAAGGCAAGCAGAGAAGGAATCCCCGAAGACTGAGAAATCATCCATGAAGACTTCCATGGTTTGTTCAACCATATCATGGAAGATAGCCAACATGCACCTTTGGAAAGTCCCGGGGGCATTGCATAAGCCAAAAGGCATTCGTTTGTAAGCAAAGGTGCCGTAGGGACAAGTGAATGTTGTCTTCTCTTGATCTTGGGGATCGATGGGTATTTGAAAATAACCCGAGAAACCATCCAGAAAGCAGTAATATTCATTACCCGCTAATCGTTCAAGCATTTGGTCCATAAAAGGTAGAGGGAAATGATCCTTTCTCGTGGCATCATTGAGTTTGCGGTAGTCTATACAAACTCTCCACCCAGTAACGAGACGGGTAGGAATTAACTCGTTGTTTGCATTGGGCACAACGATAATTCCGCCTTTCTTAGGCACACAATGGACTGGACTAACCCATGGTGAATCCGAAATAGGGTAAATCATACCCGCATCAAGAAGTTTGATAACCTCTTTTTTGATGACTTCATGTATTTTAGGATTCACCCTCCGTTGACTTTGAATTGTAGGCTTAAAGTCGTCCTCCATGAGAATTTTATGTGTGCAAAAGTGAGGATCAATTCCGCGGATGTCGGAGATTTTCCAAGCGATAGCTCTTTTATGCTTCTTCAACACAGCGACAAGTCGGGCTTTTTCGTCTTCCTTCAGATCCTTTGCGATGATGACCGGTAGCTTCTCGTCGTCTTCCAGAAAAACGTACTCAAGATGAGGAGGTAGGTCCTTAAGCTCAAGAGTAGGAGGATTCTCAATAGATGGTGAAACTAACGATGGATCATCATTAATCACCTCTTTAGGAGCAGGAGGAGAGAACGGGTCCTCATTGAGAAGTCTCTCAATAGTACGAATATCTTCATCCCAATTGGTGGACAAATCATCATACTTAATATCGAGAGGACCCAAGCTAGCTTCGAAATCATCCAAGTCACTTTCTCCAAAAGGAGTCAATGCTGGAGCAATTGAGGCAACGGTCTCAACATTGGGTAGAGAATGAGTACTTTTGCAAGCATCATGAAAATGTTCTTCACAAGCCTCATCGAGAACATCAATAGCATTAACGCTCTCATACGAATAAGGTTGCTTAGAAATCTTACCCATGTTGAAGACAATTTGATCGTCACCAACTCTCATGATTATTTCTCCCGCGGCTACATCAATGAGAGTGCGACCGGTCCTCAGGAATGGACGTCCAACGATTAATGGAACACGGGGATCCATCTCGTAGTCAACGACAACAAAATCCGCCGGGAAGGTGAATTTGTCGACGCCAACAAAGACATCTTCGGCTATCCCCACTGGATAAGCAACCGTACGGTTGGCTAATTCCAAAGTCATTTTGGTGGGGACTAGCTCGGGGAGAGATAATTGCTTCCAAACACTTAAAGGCATTAAGTTTATACTAGCACCTAGATCGGATAGGGCCATGCAATTCTCTACTCCCGGGAAGTTGCAAGGAATCAAGAAGCGACCCGGATCACCAAGTTTGGTGGGCAATTGCCTTAAGAGCACTGCGGAGCAATTCTCACTAAGGTGGGTCTGAGCAATGTCAAGAAGCTTTTCTTTATCACTTAAAAGATCTTTAAACATCTTAGCGTATTTGGGCATGTGAGCGAGAGCCTCGGCAAAGGAGATGTTAAAATTCAGTTGTTTAAACATTTTTAGGAAGTTTGAAACCTGAATATCATCCTTGCTCTTTTGCTTCTCTTTCCTCAACCTTGAGGGATAAGGTATATTGGATGAACAAGAAGGCTTTAAGGGAATAGGATCACTCACAACCACGGGTGGTGGGGAAATGGGGATAGAAGGTGAAGGAGGTGGGGAAAGTTGCTCTTTTTCCTTGTTCACAATCACGGGTGGAGGTGTAGGAAGCTCGGCTTCCATATAACCTTTTCCACTACGAGTGGTGATTGCTTTCATCTCCCCCCTTGGATTCGCAACGGTATTACTCGGAAGAGTACCCGAAGAAGAAGGTAGATTACTTTGGATGAGCGAACCAATCATATCACGAAGGTGAAGAGCTTGATTGTTAAAAGAGTTTTGCATGTTGGCATTAATATCATTGCTGTGTTTGGCCATGTCATTCCTTAGCTCGGCTCGAATATCGCTCCCTTGTTTCACCATGTCATTCTTCAAGTTGACAAATTGACTCTGAAGATTCGTCACCATCTCACGATTAGTCTTCATGAACGTCTCGACGTCTTGACTTACTGCCATCGGTTGATTGAGAGGTGGAGCTTGAGAATTTCCGTGAGGTGGGTATGGGTTTCTTTGGGATTGATATTGGTTTTGAGCACGAGGTTGGGATTGGTTGTTTCGGTTGTAGCTTTGTTGTTGGTTTTGGTTTGCAGGAGGGAAACCAGGAGGAGCAAGATAATTGTTGGAACAATAACTTAGCAAGCCACGGTCTCCTTGAGGGCGGGCTTGATAGCCTCCCGTAGGATAAGTACCATATGCTGCGTTAACGTCTTCAGAATAAATGCCGTGAGTAGAAGGACATTCATTGTAGGAATGAGGACCACCACATGTGTCACAAGAAATAACAACGGCTTTAGCTTGTTGAGTTTGGTTAGAAGTCAAAATTTGGAGACTTTTGTTAATATCAAGAATAGCACGTTCCAAAACAGACGAGTTGGTGGTGGAAGAAGTAGATGAAACATTGACTCTCTGATTAGATCTTGAGGATGCGGATGAATCCCAATTCTTGTGGTGAGTAGTCATGTTTTCAATCAACTCTCGACACTCCTCCGGTCTCCTTTTCATAAAAGTACCACCGGCGGCGGCATTGATCGTGTCACGATCACGAAAGGTGAGACCATTATAGAAGGTGTCAATGAGAGTGACGGGGAGCATATTGTGATTAGGACAGCGGTCGATCAAATCATTATACCTTTCCCAAGCATCGAAAAGCGATTCATCATTCTCTTGCATAAATCCACTGATTTGGTTACGAAGGCTAGTGACCATGGATGGGGGAAAGTAGCGCGATAAAAAGCGTTGAGTCATGTCGTTCCACGTATGAATAGAATTCTTAGGAAGACGGTCAAACCATTTTTCGGCATGGTGAGAAAGCGAGTGTGGAAAAAGTTGAAGGCGAAGGTCATCCATAGAAACACCGGAGCACTTCATGCTTTGGGTCATGGTAATGAATTTGTCGAGGTGTTTGTTGGCATCATCATCCGGAATTCCACGAAATGGGTTCGTTTGCACTTGTTGTATCATGTGATGCTTCAACGAAAACTCCTGAGCCGTGACGTGCATTGGCGCAATCGGGCCTCCGCGTCCGTTCATGGTGGGTTGGCACAATTCCTCCATGGTTCGTAAATCAGGTAGAAGGACATTGTTGTTGTTGTTGTTATTCAAATTGTTTTGAGGTGGGTGATTATTGTTGTTATTAACACCAGCCATATCTAAATCTTCAAGAGTCTCGGGCTCAGAATAGTTGGAAGATCTAGTACGCATACACCTGCAGAAGAAAAATATACACAAGGAATATCTATATAATATTTTTGGTTTTTATAGGTTTTTTAATGTTTTTGTATTTTTGAAGAGTTTTTATATTTTTTAGGATTTTTGGAAATTTTTATAGCAATGAAAATAACGTTCAAAGAACGGATCCCAAAATTCAATGCGTCTCTCACTAGAAACCGTTTATCTTAACGAAAAGAGCCGGCAGCGGCGCCATTTAATACTTGGCTTTACCCTAGTATAAAATAATGTTGTCCCAAGTCTTTTCGAATTGAAAACCGGTCTAAAGTGCGACTCAATTGTCTTTTGGTGAATCAAGAGAATGGTTTGGTTTGTTTGTTTTAAACTATTAGCAAGTAATTAAAGTGTCGTTGAGTAAAATGGAAGTTAAAAGATTAGTTTGAATGACGAGTAAAAATAAATGCATATAAACTTAAAGGTAAAATGGAAAAGAACTAACTCACTAAATAAAACTAAAACTTGGAAAATTTTTTAGAAAAATAAAAAATACTATAAGAAAGTTATGTCGAAAGAAACCAAAACAAGCCAAAAAGGGCTCCCGATCGGAATGTGTTCTGATCGGTAGATCGGAATGTAGGTGGAAGAGTGGAGGTAATCGGAATATCAAAGCAAAGGGACAATCGGAATGTAACAAATTGGACTAATCTGAATATGGGACAAGGACCACCAATCGGAATGATCAAAAAGGAGGGCAAATCGGAATTCATGCAAAACACTCCAATCGGAATGTCACTCAAAAGCTCCAATCGGAATACGAAGCTTGACCACGATCGGAATAATGGAAGAACTAACACAATCGGAATGTGTTACTTCCACCTGTCGGAATGCAGACCAATCAGAAAGGGGTTTTACCACCCTTTCCGAAAATAAAGGGAATCGGTTAGGAGGGGATACCCGGTCGGAAAAACCAATCGGAAAGGGGCTTTACCACCCTTTCCGAAAATTGTGTGATTTTGGAAAGCAAGGAAATAAGCTAAGTTCAATAAGCTAAAATCCAAAACTTATCAATCCAAATACTTAACCGAATCAAATAAGCACTTTAATCAACTTATCTAACTCGAAATCAAGCAACTTTTTAGATCAAACAATAAAAACATAAACTTTTTAATAAAACTTTTTAATAAGAAAAATAAGCTAATCATAAAAATAAGCCAATAAGCACAAAAGTCTTAAAGCTTAATCTAATGAAAACTTATAAAATGATCAAAAGATTAATTTTTAAGCACGAAATCAACTAGAACAACACGGATCTTATGATATACGCACCAAAATCAATCTTAAATCAAAGAAAAGTAGAATGAGATTAAGAGATAAAAGCTTAAAATGGAACTTTGATTAATGAAATAAGCAATACAAAGATGTTTAATCTTGAAAGATTAAAAGAAAAAGATGAACTAGTGAGAGAAAGTTTAAGACTTTCTCTCTCTAAAAACTAAAAAGTGAAAAATTAACTAAAAAATCTAACTACCCTCCTAATGACTATTAGGAGGGTATTTATAGGGAAGGTGGAAGGAATGCATGTGTTGCATCTTCTTTCTTGCTTTCTTCACGTTTTCTCGACTCGACTTTAATTCTTCGTCTTTGTCGTCTCGGGATTTGAACTTGTCTTTTAATTTTCTTCTTCTATTAGACTTAAGTTCTTCGACTTCGTTAAACTTCCGTCTTTTGACTTTTTCTTCGATAAATCTTCAGAATAGGCCTTGGACTTCCGTTCTTTTTGCACTCTTGATCTTTTGACTTCGTCTTTTCCCGTTTTCTTTGATAAAAGCCCGTGAAAGCCCGTGTTTTCTTCCTTTTTCACATTTTGGTCCTAAAACACAATAAAAACACAAACCACGCATAATTCCGACTTTTACGACATAAATCACACGTTTTGGTCTTGTTATTATTGGAAATAAGTGGTAAAAGGATAAGTGTTTTCACACTTATTAAGTGTTTTCACATTTAATACTTGGCTTTACCCTAGTATAAAATAATGTTGTCCCAAGTCTTTTCGAATTGAAAACCGGTCTAAAGTGCGACTCAATTGTCTTTTGGTGAATCAAGAGAATGGTTTGGTTTGTTTGTTTTAAACTATTAGCAAGTAATTAAAGTGTCGTTGAGTAAAATGGAAGTTAAAAGATTAATTTGAATGACGAGTAAAAATAAATGCATATAAACTTAAAGGTAAAATGGAAAAGAACTAACTCACTAAATAAAACTAAAACTTGGAAAATTTTTTAGAAAAATAAAAAATACTATAAGAAAGTTATGTCGAAAGAAACCAAAACAAGCCAAAAAGGGCTCCCGATCGGAATGTGTTCCGATCGGTAGATCGGAATGTAGGTGGAAGAGTGGAGGTAATCGGAATATCAAAGCAAAGGGACAATCGGAATGTAACAAATTGGACTAATCTGAATATGGGACAAGGACCACCAATCGGAATGATCAAAAAGGAGGGCAAATCGGAATTCATGCAAAACACTCCAATCGGAATGTCACTCAAAAGCTCCAATCGGAATACGAAGCTTGACCACGATCGGAATAATGGAAGAACTAACACAATCGGAATGTGTTACTTCCACCTGTCGGAATGCAGACCAATCGGAAAGGGGTTTTACCACCCTTTCCGAAAATAAAGGGAATCGGTTAGGAGGGGATACCCGGTCGGAAAAACCAATCGGAAAGGGGCTTTACCACCCTTTCCAAAAATTGTGTGATTTTGGAAAGCAAGGAAATAAGCTAAGTTCAATAAGCTAAAATCCAAAACTTATCAATCCAAATACTTAACCGAATCAAATAAGCACTTTAATCAACATATCTAACTCGAAATCAAGCAACTTTTTAGATCAAACAATAAAAACATAAACTTTTTAATAAAACTTTTTAATAAGAAAAATAAGCTAATCATAAAAATAGGCCAATAAGCACAAAAGTCTTAAAGCTTAATCTAATGAAAACTTATAAAATGATCAAAAGATTAATTTTTAAGCACGAAATCAACTAGAACAACACGGATCTTATGATATACGCACCAAAATCAATCTTAAATCAAAGAAAAGTAGAATGAGATTAAGAGATAAAAGCTTAAAATGGAACTTTGATTAATGAAATAAGCAATACAAAGATGTTTAATCTTGAAAGATTAAAAGAAAAAGATGAACTAGTGAGAGAAAGTTTAAGACTTTCTCTCTCTAAAAACTAAAAAGTGAAAAATTAACTAAAAAATCTAACTACCCTCCTAATGACTATTAGGAGGGTATTTATAGGGAAGGTGGAAGGAATGCATGTGTTGCATCTTCTTTCTTGCTTTCTTCACGTTTTCTCGACTCGACTTTAATTCTTCGTCTTTGTCGTCTCGGGATTTGAACTTGTCTTTTAATTTTCTTCTTCTATTAGACTTAAGTTCTTCGACTTCGTCAAACTTCCGTCTTTTGACTTTTTCTTCGATAAATCTTCAGAATAGGCCTTGGACTTCCGTTCTTTTTGCACTCTTGATCTTTTGACTTCGTCTTTTCCCGTTTTCTTCGATAAAAGCCCGTGAAAGCCCGTGTTTTCTTCCTTTTTCACATTTTGGTCCTAAAACACAATAAAAACACAAACCACGCATAATTCCGACTTTTACGACATAAATCACACGTTTTGGTCTTGTTATTATTGGAAATAAGTGGTAAAAGGATAAGTGTTTTCACACTTATTAAGTGTTTTCACATTTAATACTTGGCTTTACCCTAGTATAAAATAATGTTGTCCCAAGTCTTTTCGAATTGAAAACCGGTCTAAAGTGCGACTCAATTGTCTTTTGGTGAATCAAGAGAATGGTTTGGTTTGTTTGTTTTAAACTATTAGCAAGTAATTAAAGTGTCGTTGAGTTAAATGGAAGTTAAAAGATTAATTTGAATGACGAGTAAAAATAAATGCATATAAACTTAAAGGTAAAATGGAAAAGAACTAACTCACTAAATAAAACTAAAACTTGGAAAATTTTTTAGAAAAATAAAAAATACTATAAGAAAGTTATGACAAAAGAAACCAAAATAAGCCAAAAAGGGCTCCCGATCGGAATGTGTTCCGATCGGTAGATCGGAATGTAGGTGGAAGAGTGGAGGTAATCGGAATATCAAAGCAAAGGGACAATTGGAATGTAACAAATTGGACTAATCTGAATATGGGACAAGGACCACCAATCGGAATGATCAAAAAGGAGGGCAAATCGGAATTCATGCAAAACACTCCAATCGGAATGTCACTCAAAAGCTCCAATCGGAATACGAAGCTTGACCACGATCGGAATAATGGAAGAACTAACACAATCGGAATGTGTTACTTCCACCTGTCGGAATGCAGACCAATCGGAAAGGGGTTTTACCACCCTTTCCGAAAATAAAGGGAATCGGTTAGGAGGGGATACCCGGTCGGAAAAACCAATCGGAAAGGGGCTTTACCACCCTTTCCGAAAATTGTGTGATTTTGGAAAGCAAGGAAATAAGCTAAGTTCAATAAGCTAAAATCCAAAACTTATCAATCCAAATACTTAACCGAATCAAATAAGCACTTTAATCAACTTATCTAACTCGAAATCAAGCAACTTTTTAGATCAAACAATAAAAACATGAACTTTTTAATAAAACTTTTTAATAAGAAAAATAAGCTAATCATAAAAATAAGCCAATAAGCACAAAATTCTTAAAGCTTAATCTAATGAAAACTTATAAAATGATCAAAAGATTAATTTTTAAGCACGAAATCAACTAGAACAACACGGATCTTATGATATACGCACCAAAATCAATCTTAAATCAAAGAAAAGTAGAATGAGATTAAGAGATAAAAGCTTAAAATGGAACTTTGATTAATGAAATAAGCAATACAAAGATGTTTAATCTTGAAAGATTAAAAGAAAAAGATGAACTAGTGAGAGAAAGTTTAAGACTTTCTCTCTCTAAAAACTAAAAAGTGAAAAATTAACTAAAAAATCTAACTACCCTCCTAATGACTATTAGGAGGGTATTTATAGGGAAGGTGGAAGGAATGCATGTGTTGCATCTTCTTTCTTGCTTTCTTCACGTTTTCTCGACTCGACTTTAATTCTTCGTCTTTGTCGTCTCGGGATTTGAACTTGTCTTTTAATTTTCTTCTTCTATTAGACTTAAGTTCTTCGACTTCGTTAAACTTCCGTCTTTTGACTTTTTCTTCGATAAATCTTCAGAATAGGCCTTGGACTTCCGTTCTTTTTGCACTCTTGATCTTTTGACTTCGTCTTTTCCCGTTTTCTTCGATAAAAGCCCGTGAAAGCCCGTGTTTTCTTCCTTTTTCACATTTTGGTCCTAAAACACAATAAAAACACAAACCACGCATAATTCCGACTTTTACGACATAAATCACACGTTTTGGTCTTGTTATTATTGGAAATAAGTGGTAAAAGGATAAGTGTTTTCACACTTATTAGTCTTTCATCAAAAGAGTTGAAAATCAAAATGACACTCATGTCAAACAACTCAAAACTGACAATGGCACTGAATTCAGAAATCACACACTGATCAAAATATGTGATGACAAAGGAATTTCCTAAAATTTCTCATCTCCTTACACACCTGAACAAAATGGTGTGGCTGAAAGAAGGAACAGAACTTTGATTGAATCAGCATGGACAATGCTTGTTGGATCTGCTCTCTCTAAGCATTTTTGGACTGATACTGTAGCCACTGCTTGCTACACTCAAAATAGATCCATCATTGTGAAGAGACACATGAAGACTCCCTATGAAGTCTTTAGGGGGAGAATTCTAAACATCTCATTCTTACATATGTTTGGGTGTCCAATATTCATTCACAATCACAAGGATCACCTTGGAAAGTTTGATGAAAAATCAGATGATGGTTACTTCCTTGGATACTCTCTAGTATCTAAAACATACAGAGTCTTCAACACAAGAAGACAATGTATTGAAGAAACCTATCACATCACATTCAATGAAAGTTCTAAAGCTCTAAAATTTACAAATCCATCAGATGATGAACTTCATATTCATGAATCTCACAATTATCCATCTGATGAATTTCAACATTATGAGCCTTCTCAAAGATATCAAACAAGCAACTCAGTCCCTCATATTGATCCATTTGAAGATATGACATGTCCTACAAAAGGAAATCCTTCAATATCACATACTGATGGCTGCCAATCAAATATTGATCAGTCTCAAAATGATCAAAATAATCAGCAAGGCAACGCAAATGACCAAAATGGTCAGTTTCAAAACAATCAACATGATGACACACATGATCAAAATGTTCAATCATATGAATCTACTGATGAACAATCTGAGCCCCTTGCTCAAAGCTCTCCTACCATCTCTAGGGAATTAGGTCTTGGATGTGTGGCTTCTGACCAAGAAGGAAGCCCTCCATTGATTGGACCTTTGTCCATTGAATATCCTTCAGTAGACACTAAAGATAATCCAAGTCCAAGTCCATGTATTGGACTTCTAATTTCTAGCTCTAATCATGATACCAGTGCCTATTCTCTAGCTCCACAAAAATCTTGGACTAAAACTAGTCACATACAGCTGGTGAACATAATAGGCAACCCTGGTGAAGGTAGAGTCACTAGATCTATGGCAAAGAAACTGAGTGTTGCTTCATCTGGAGAATGCCTCTATGCAAACTTTCTCTCAGAAATTGAACCTACAAAGGTTTCTGAAGAACTCACACACCCTAGATGGGTGGATGCCATGCAAGAGGAACTCAATAAATTTAAAAGAAACAAAGTCTAGAAATTGGTTCCTCTTCCATATGGTAAATCAACCATTGGCACCAAATGGGTTTACAAGCTCAAAAGAGATGAAACCAATGTGGTGACCAAAAATAAATCTAGGCTGGTGGCCCAAGGATTCAATCAAGAGCCTGGTGTTGATTTTGATCAAGCCTTTGCTCTAGTTACACATATGGAAGCCATACGAATCTTCCTTGCTTATGCCACTTACATGAACTTCATCATCTACCAAATGGATGTGAAAAGTGCATTCCTAAATGGTGGCCTAAAAGAAGAAGTTTATGTTACACAGCCTCCTGGCTTTGAGAGTAGTAAATACCCAAATCATTTCTACAAGGTTTACAAAGCTTTGTATGGACTGAAGCAAGCTCCAAGAGCATGGTATGAAACTCTCTCAACATTTCTCATTGAACATAAGTTTGTTAGAGGAAAAATTGATAGCACCTTGTTTATCTATAAATCTAAAACTAACACCATTCTGGTACAAACATAATCTTTGGTTCTATAAGCTTGAAACTTTGCAAACAATCTGCCAAGCTTATGACCAGCAAGTTTGAGATAAGTATGATGGGAGAACTCACATACCTCCTTGGTCTTCAGATTAAACAATCTGACCAAGGCATCTCTATTAATCAAGAAAAATATGTCAAGGATCTGCTGAAGAAGTATGATATCAATTGTACTTCAGTGAAGACTCCAATGGTACCCCCTAACAACTTAGGACCTGATCTCAATGGACAATCAGTCAATGAGACTCAGTATAGAGGTATGATTGGGTCACTCATGTACTTAACTGCAAGCAGGCCTGACATTCAATTCTCTACATGCCTTTGTCAAGATACCAAGCAGATCCAAAGGAATCACACCTTACTACTGTAAAGAGAATCTTCAGATACCTAAAAGGTACACAAGGTCTAGGTCTTTGGTACCCCAATTCCTCAGGTTTTAATTTAAAGGGGTATTCAGATTCTGACTATGTTGGATGCAATTTGGACAGAAAAAGCACTTCTAGTGCTTGCCAATTGCTAGGTAGCAAACTTGTGTGTTAGAGTGCTAAAAAGCAACAAACAGTTGCCATGTCTTCAGCAGAAGCTGAATATGTAGCAGCTGCTGGATGTTGTGCTAATGTTCTTTAGATGAGAAGCCAACTGGCTGATTATGACATAGAATATGAAAAGGTACCAATCTTTTGTGATAACACTAGTGCTATTGCAATATCCAACAATCCAGTCCTTCACTCAAGAACAAAACACATTGATATTCGATATCACTTTATCAGAGATCACATTGTGAAAGGGGACATTGAATTACATTTCATCCCTACTTAGTATCATTTGGCTGATATCTTCACCAAACCACTGGATGAACCAACTTTCAAAAGATTGATAATGGAGCTTGGTATGCTGAACGTTGATGATACAAAACCTGAACCTTCAGCATTCACTGAAGAAGCTTGAAGGTTCAGCATTTCATAAAAGATTTTGATTAATGTCTATTATTAGTTTCAAAGTAAAGGAGTGTGCAATTTCATGTGTCTATGTCACTTTATGTGATTGTGTATATGATGTTTTGTCGCCTTATCTAATTCACTGAAGCTGAACAAATGATCACCAGTCATCAAAAGGTTCCTTCAGCAATGCTTAACGAAATTTTAATACAATTGAGTAGCTATGCCTGAGTAGAGGAGTGTGCAATGTCATATGTCTTGTTCACTTATGTGAACATGTATATGGGGTTTTGTCGCCTCATCTGACGCACTGAAGCTCACAAGTATTGCCATCAGCTTCAGCATATCTGAGCAACAGCCTTTAAAACCAATCAATCATGTGATTCAAAGGAGCTAATGGCATTAAATTTCTTGAGAATAAATACAAAACATTCTTTCAAAAGGTGTCAGTTGTTTATCTAGGAAATTCAAGCGTCCATATCACAGTCAACAACTTTCTGACACAATGAGGCGTTTCACTGTTCAATGTAACAGAAAATCATCACTTTTTTAGAACATTAATGAGAGAGTTTGTGCCATTTTTTCAAGAGAAACCCTAAAAGTTTCATTGTCTTTTCAAATGTTTTACAAACTTTGACAAATCAGTTTAAAGTGTTTACATATATATCTTATGAAGATTGAAGATTCATATCATTTGCAAAAGATTTCAAAAAAACACACACACAACTCTCTCTCTCTTTCAAAACAAAACACACACAACAAACATCAATGGCTTCTGAATCATCCCTTCACAACCACAAGAGGTTGAGATTACCCTCAATCCTTCCATCCATGTTACCTATCCCATTGAGGACATATTCTTTAAACCCAACAACCTCACCTTGATCAAACCAGAAACCCTAACACCTGAACCTGGAAAGCAAGTACTAAATTTTTTATCCAAATGTGTGATTCGTGATGCCTTGTTCAAAGATCCAGGGGTGATGTTTGAAAACGTGTTAAAAGAATTTTGGTTCACGGCACAAGGGTCAAAGAACAAGAAATCTATTGATTTTGATTCTACAACTTTAGGTATTCATGGGAAAATAAGTTTAAAGTTGTTTAGAAGGGTTTTAGGGTTAAACAATTTAGAGGACTCTAGTGAGTATGAGGTTGTACCCAATGATTTCTCTGTTGTCAAATCATTTTTCAAAGAAATTGGGTACACTAAAGAGATTTGTGATAAGGGTGGGTTGAACAGAAGCTGCTTACCACCTAAGTGGAAACTTTTGATGTCACTCTTAATTGAGTGTCTGGGTGGGAAAACTGGAGGGCTTGATCAAATCAACCAAAAGGATGCCCTGATTTTATATTTTCTGGCAAAGGGTATAAAAGCTGATTATGGAAAACTAATCTTTGAGGATCTTCATGGAAAAATGGAGAAGAAAACTAGGGAAAAGAATGTGGTCTACACCACATTTTTTATCCCTCATTTTTGCTGGCCACTTTGGTGAAGAGTATTCAAACAACCAAGGAGTTAAACTAGTTTTTCAAACCTTTGATACCAATCGCTGGAACATTCCAGTCAGCACAACTGGCCCTCCTTTCACACAGTCCATGTTGGACATTTGCTCAGTGAATGCTCCAGTAGTGTTCAAAGCTCCACAAGACACTCCTCCAACTAGAGAAGGGGATCTGACAGGCACAAAGTCTGGAGCTTCTTCTGGACCACGTCAAAAGATCACTGATTGTGGTAAAATACGACCTTTTAGGAAAAAGGCGTAAAAGCGGTAAGTATTAAGTGATGATTTAGGAAAATCAAACACTAATGACCCTTATGATTCCAAGTTCGTTTCCCAAGGAGGTATATGTGTGCGAATAATTCGTAATTGGTTTGAGATTAATATTGGATAGAAAGGGATGAGAAAAGAGAATGACGTAGACGTGAAATTAATTACTACGATGACTAAACGTAAAACCGTAAAAAGTACAAAAATAAAAATTAATTCTAAAAATTCCCAAAAATTTACCAAAAATAAAAATAAGTAAACTAAGAGTTTACCAATGATCAAAACTTTTTCAAACCTTTTAATTAATTAAATATTAATTTTTAAATGCTAATTAAAGCCCTAAAAATCAAATTAAATATCAAAAAGCCCAAATAAAGATTATTCAATTGGTAAACCTCTAAATTGACCTAAAAAGATTAAAAGCTATTTTTATAAATTCTTAAACTAAGAAAAACTATTTAAAATGATTAAAAAACTAGTAAAATTTAAAATAATTATAAAAATTAATCTAAAGATGATAAAATTAATCTAAGAGTTGAAACTTCCTATTTAATGTATTTAAGCTAAGAAAAATATAAAAAGTGCAAAAATGTGAAATTTGAAAAATAATAATAAAATAATATTAAAATAATATTAAAAATCCAAAAATTATAAAAAAATTCTAAAAACTTGCAAACTAGTTTATTTTAACCTAAATAATCAGAAAATGAAAGTGAAATTACCAAAATACCCCTAATGGGCCCCCAAATGGGCCAAAACCCAAAACAGTCAACACAAATGGGCTTAATGGGCCAAAAAAGTCAAACTTGGCCCAATTGATTTGGAAAAGCCCTATCTAACTCAAAATTCAATTCTAAACACAAAACTCTGAAGGCCCAAAAGCTGAAAATGAGCTTATCACAGCTTACTGAACACACAGCTTATTCTTATTGGGCCAATAAGCCCATTAAGAAATAAGCCAATGCCATAAGCTCTAATTTGACACACAACCTTCTTTTGGGATACTAAAGAGATCTGTAAAAAGAAATTTTGAAAAAGCACACTCAATAAGCCAGAAATAAGCAAAGAACAATTCCACAAAATGACAAAATAGTCAGGATAGAGTTCTAGGCTGTTTCAGAAGCTCTAGTTTGTTGCAAAAGCTCACAAATAGCTTAACTAAGACTAATCAACAAAGAAAATCCCAATAAGCCAAGTACGATAAGTTGTGTGAACCAATAAGCACTCTTTTAAAATAAGAAAACTTAATTTCCTAGTGAAAAGCTCTTATTAAGTTCTGATTTCTTCTAGTATAGCTTAAAAGGTGAGATAATTGATGAAAAGTACAAAAACTAAGTTGTGGCACGTTTCAATAAGCTAAACTAATTGATAAGCACTTTTTGCCTTGGTAAACAAAAGTCAACTCACTCCAAAATTCACCAAACTTGCAGAACTTGATTATGAGATGTGAATAAGCCTATTAGAAGTTGTTTTGGATCAAGTCTAGAGGTCTAGACCAATGAACTTAGCAAAACAGTTGGCTTGCTAAGCTTGTTTTTGGCAGATTAAGCCTTATAAGCCAGTGGTCTTATAAGCTTGTGAGATAAGCAGCAAACAAAAGGCACACACCAAATAATGCACAAGGAACCAAATATAAGCATGAAACAACAAGAATCAAACTAATTGCATCAAAATCTCATAGCATGCATTTGCTGATCTAAATGACCAAAAGCTGAAATTCAATAAGCTATAGACTACTCAATAAGTAACCAAACTCTAAAACCAGATGATGCAGAGTTGCTCAACCAACAAATCTATAAGCAAACCAAGTTTCACACCTTAATTCAAACAAACAAACAAATTAGACCTGCCGATGTGTTTGACTGAAATAAGTGTTCAAAAACTAGCAACCTATGATTTTTAGTTATACCTTGTTTTAGACCTATCCAACACTTGAAACAACTTTCATACCAGCAAACAAATAGTTATAAACCAAAAGGAGCCAAGCTCCAAGTCCCTAAGGCCTTTGAACCAGCAGACACAAACACACCTTAATCCACAACTTTTCAAAGCAACTTGTGATTTCTAAGCACAACCTACTGATTTTATAATTCAAACACACTTCCTAGATGACTACTAACATATTCAAACACAAAAATCATAACCTCAAACACAAGAACACAAAATTCACAGTCCAAAATCCAAAACATGCTATATCATGAAAATTTTAGGGGAAACTTAAACAAGAGGCCATACCTGTCCTCCACAACATCCTAGGAGGACCAGCAATGCTCCTTGGACCTTGTTCAACAACTAGAACAAGACCAAGGTTCTTCACAAAGAAGATCAAAACCTGCTGATGTTCAAAGTAGAACATGGTTTTGATGCTTACGATTCTTCAACACAAATGAACAAACAACTCACCCAATAGCTTAAATCTCTTCTCAGGCTTGGTGTCAACAAGCTTGAAGGAGATTTAGGCTTTTGGCTAAGGATTAGTACAAGATAATAGGTAAAACAGAAACAAGGATTTCAAGGTTTTTGAACCTTTGAAAACCTAACAAACATAGACGTGCCTTAACCACAAGATTAAGGAAGGTCTATAACATCAAAGGGAACTCAGATTTCAGCTATTCTAACACCAACTTTTATAAAACACAAAATAGATTTTACAATTTTAAGAAATTCAAATTTTATTTAAATAAAAAGGAATTACAAAGATAATAGCCAAAATCTGGAACAAGGGACTCTCACAAGTTGATGTCTCCTTTTATAGGCAAATGCTTACAAAACACTATTCATAAACCCTAGCTAGAAAATCCCAAGATTGTCCCTGAAGTCTTCAAGATCTTTTGATGGAATGAGCTGTCCAAATTGATCCAAGTCGTTCAATTTTGCGTTGTGAGTAAGCAGGGGATAATAGCTGTTGATTTGGCCACGTCATTTTGCTTGGAGAGGAGGGTGTAAGGTGATTGGTGGAACGGGATTGGGTGTGGGGTCTGATAGGTGTGTAAACACCCATCCTTTTTACCACTTAATTACAATAATAACCGAGCCAAAACGTGTATTTTATGTCATTTCTGTCGGAATTATGCGTGGTTTTTGTTTTTGTTGTGATTTAGGACGAAAAGGTGAAAAGTGGAGAAAACACGGGCATTCACGGGCTTTTATCGAAGAAAAAGACGAAAGACGAAGTCAAGAAGTCAAGAGTGCAAAAAGAACGGAAGTCCAAGACCAATTCTGAAGATTTATCGAAGAAAAAGTCAAAAGGCGGAAGTTTACTAAAAGCCGAAGAACTCAAGTCTAATTTATTGAAGAAATTACAAGACGAGTTATTGATCCCGAGACAAAAGTCAAAGAACTTAAAAGATTAAAAGACTAAAGTCGAAGAATTTGGAGATTAAGGACTAAACATGCAATTAAGGAAAGAAGAAAGAAGGGAGGAAGCTTCCTAAGCACCTCCCTAATCTCCCCTATAAATAGATTAGGATTTCATTCATTTTCTCTTGTTGGCTAGTTTGACAAATTATGCTCTTCCACTTTAATTTTTGCACATTTAATTACATGTCATTTAAATAATTGTCTTACACCTTAAATACATTTAATTTCAAGTAAGTTTCTTTTTAATTATTGTCAATCTTTACTTTAATGTTTGATCTCCTATCTACCTTTCTTTAATCTTTGATCTTTATGTTTATGTTCATGTTTATGTTCTTGAGTTTTTGTTAAATTGATTAAGTGGGTTTTGATTAATTTGATCATTATTGTTAGTTTTGTTGATTTGGATTGTTTGTTTATGATTAGTAGATGTTTATTGATTAGTTTGATTTAATGTTGTGGTTTTGATTAGTTTTGATTAGATTCGTATTATTTTGTGCGTCCTTGTTCTTCGTGTTTCTGTTACTGTTCTTCCCCAGATATTCCGAAGCAACAGCGCATTCCGGATCAAGGTTGTGTTGAAAGTTGTTCCGAATCAAGTCTTTCATCCGGAATAAGTGACATATTCCTGATCAGCAACATATTCCGAGTGAAGGAAACATTCTGAGTGAAGGCTTTGTGAAGAAATATTCCGGATCAAGGAAGACATTCCGAACCAAGGAAATTATTCCGGATCAACTTGTTCATTCGGAATATTTTAATATTCCGGATCAAGGTTCATTCGGAATATATTCCGAACGAAGGGCCAAGGAATTATTCCGAATCAAGAGTTCCGAATCAAACATTCCGGATCAAGGCTTTATTCCGATTCAAGACTTTATTCAGGATAAGTGACATATTCCGGATAAAGGATTTATTCTGGATCAAGGGTTTTGATAAATATTCCGAGTGAAGAAGAATTATTCCGAACGAAGGTGACATTCCGGATGAGTGATTATTCCGAACGAAGGATTATTCCGAGTGAGCTGTTTTCAGGTTCTTTTTAGTTTCTGTTTTTAATTCTTTAATTTTCAAGCTTTATTTTTCCCGCATTTTTTCTTAGTTGCACTTTAAGTTTACTTGCCTTAGATTTATTTTAGCCTTGCCTTAGTTTTAAGTTTTAGTTGCGTTTTAAGTTTGCCTTAGATAGTTTTAGTTTGCGTTATTTACTTTTAAGTGCGATTTAATTTTCGTCACGCTTTTAAATTCTTGTCATTTATTTTAAACTAGAGTTAGATTTAAATTAACGTCATTTTCATTTACGTCTTGCACATTTATTTTAAAACAACCAAAAATATTATTTTTCACCAAAAACAATTGAGTCGTACTTTTAACCGGAAATCAATTCGTTAAGATACCGAGAAACGAATCTTTTTTATACTAGGAAAAATCTTGTTATCAAATGGCGCCGCTGCCGGCTCTTTTCGTAAAGATTAACGGTTTTCTGTGAGAGACGCGTTGCTTTTCGGGATCCGTTCACTCGTGAACGTTATTTTTCGTGTCAAAATTTTTCAAAATATCCCAAAAACATTTGAAAAATCATAAAAGGCATTTCTTTTTCAAAGTTTTGCACCAAAAATATTCCTGTTTATCCTCTATTATGTTTAATTCTTTTCTTTACCACTCTTATTTATAATTCTTCATGGATTCGTCTTGCGTACGGTGTGGGAGACCATGGCATAGTTTTCAAACATGTCAATGTGTACTTGTGAGCGGTGTGGTTTTGATATCGACGATACAAAATTTGGATTTTGTCCATTTTGCAATTCAACAAATTCATACTTCTCCTCTTACAATATTTTCTCACCTTCTCCCGTCTATGAAAATCCTTATCCTCAAGATGCACCGGGGTTTTCTCCATACCCGTGGTGCTATATTTGTGGGGGCCCTCACGATGATTCTTCTTGTGATCCGTCGAAGGTCTTTGAGAAAGTTCCGTGTTATCATCCCAGTGTGTATAACTTTGAGCCCCCACGTCACACCGTCAATCATCAACCCTTTTGTGCACTTCCTCCTGAGCAACTTGCCACAATTTTTGACAACTTTCACAAAGTTCAAGAAGCTTGCAACAAGATCATGGAGAAATGTCAAGCGGATCAGCAACAAGAGCAAGTATCTAACTTTAATGCTTATACTCCTCCTCTTGTGCTTCCATATTATTATGATAGTGATGACGATGATAGTCCTACTTCTTGGAACGATGAAAATTCTATTCCTTCGCCCGACTTGCCGGCTCTGGAGCCTAAGGATTCACCCATCCTAGGGGATGAGGATCTTAGCACAATTCCTGCAAAGGAATCTGACGAATTCATAAAGTCTAGTGCTGATAACCTTGTCCCAATCCTAAGTGAATCTGAGTTGACATCCGACAGTGACGATGAGTATGATGCACTTTCTTCTGATGATGTTCCTTCCACCAACACTTTGGGAGAGGATTCTTTGGCTTTCTATAATCCTCTTTTTGATCAATATGATGATTTTACCTCTAGTGATGACGAGTCACTATCCGATGAAGACGTTGTGAAGGAAACTTTCAAGATTTATTCGAACCCTTTATTTGATTTTGATGACGATTACATATCTAGTGAGGTGAATCCTCTCTTTGACGAAGGGATTGAGGACATTGATAGCTCTGATTCTCCTACTATTGACGAGCATGCTTTGTTAGCCATGCCCCCTTCTATCGCAGAGGTGGAGAGATTTGACTCTACTAGAAAGGTAACGCAGGTGGAAGGTAATTGTTCTTATACTTCTCATACTATATTTCCCCCTCATCCTACTGAATGTACGCCCAAGCGGGTGATGTATCAATTTCACTCTCCGGGAAATGAGGATGAGTGCTTTGACCCGGGAGGTGACAATGACCATTCTATGATTGATAACCTTACGGCTTTGCCAATTGGTCAGCATCCATTGTCTTTGGAGGATGACAATGTGATCCCTTTACCCACCCCACCTCCCGTGGATCAAGATTTCACATACTTCTCGTATGTTGAAAGGACCTTCCTACCATTCAAGACTTATCCTCCTGCCTCTCCTTTGTTATATTCCTCCGGGAACGAGGACAAGGTCTTTGATCCCGATATTACATTCGAGGCTTCCCCATGGACCATTTAATTCGGGGACGAGTCAGACTCGTGACTCGGTTAACAAAAACAAGCGCTTCTCGGGAGGCAACCCGACTATCTATCTATCTTTTTCTTTGTTTTTACCATAAGTGTACGGGGAGACCCGTTGCTGTTTGCTATTTCCTCTCTTCTACTATTCAGGGATTCGAGCGCTCAATGATCCACTCTTAATGATTT
The DNA here is from genome assembly GCA_025667525.1 of Glebionis coronaria. Lineage (NCBI taxonomy): Eukaryota > Viridiplantae > Streptophyta > Magnoliopsida > Asterales > Asteraceae > Glebionis > Glebionis coronaria. The sequence goes on along the minus strand of CM046876.1, from coordinate 420,586,390 downwards.
TTGACGACCCGTGATTCCGTGTTTCCGTTTTCCTGGTTCTATCCTAAACTCTTTTCGATTCACTATTTTATATTTTCCAAAATTAAAATAGGAATCTCATTAGTTGTCTTTTCCTTAGCGAGATTTAAACAACGTGCACAATGTCCTAAGTGTAGGGGAGTTTACTCTCACATGCTTAAACATTGAGGACAATGTTTATATTAAGTGTAGGGGGACTTGTATCGAAGTTAAGTGGCCTTTTCCTTGTATTTGTCCTCATTTTAACCGGAAAATCAATTTTTTTTTGACATTTTTCAAAATTTTTGATCTATTTTGGCCTATTAGTTTTTCCCTTTGTATAGTTATCTTCCTTTCTCTGCTAGAATAAAATTTTAATAAAGTGGTTTTAATTTTCAAACGTTGTGAATCTTTTGACTCAATCCGAGTTTACTAATCTAAGTTTACTCTAGCTAGTATCCTTAACGTGTTTAAGTCAAATTTTGCTAGGCTTTTATATAGGGAGCTATAAAACGCGAATGATGACGTATAGTCCCCAGCCGGGTCAGGAACCCGGCCCACAGTTACTACCCGTATCCGGCCCATCACAGATGGGTGGGAATAATGTCATTCAAGCTTATGGGCTTGGGTGAACAGTGACCGCACACATGAGTGCGGCCCACGGCCCCGTGTGGCCGACATAGGGTTAGACAGAATCATATTCTGTCTAGGAATAGGTTTACCTCAAAAGAGGAGGATATTCACTACCATAATTAGAAGATAACAATCATTCTAATTCTGATAGTTATCATTTCCTTGGGGCCGAAGTATCAGTGGCAGCCCACTAGGGTTCCACTGCCTATAAAAGGAACCCCCAAGGGTTCCATAAAGGTATTGCGTTCTATACTATCAACTCACATAAACCCTAACCGATTACTTACTCTCACGCCGGAGTCTAATCGTGGGAAACATTCCCACGGTAAGCCTAACGCGTGTTGTTTAGTGTGCAGGATCACAACCAAACGATTCACTTGGTGCAGGAGCCGGAGCCCAGCCAACCCGAATTAAGCCTAATTCGGGCCTAGCAAGGATCACCCAACTTTTGCATCAACAAGTTGGCGCCATCCGTGGGAACCATTACACTAAGCTAGAGCAAAACCTCATCTTGAATTTCCAATGACGAAGGGGCATCCGCAAGCTAATCCTAGGAACACAAATCCTGGAAATCGGAAGTCCCAAGGGGAAGGGATACTCATCCCCAATCAATCCCCTAGCCGCCTTGCAGGCGGACCGGGTAACCATGGCGGCTTTCAGCCCTTGGGGGTGACGAGTACGATCTCCATAACACCCCCACCTACTTCAACCCTGGATAACCCTGATCCAGGGAGTGCGCCCAATCCTCCTAATAAGGAGCCGCGCAGACCATCAGTGGAGGAGGAAGTAGAAGTCCAACCCATCAGCGAGGAGGATCTCACTCGAATTCTTACGCAAAACTTTGAGAGGATCGTCCCAGGGATTGCATCAAGGTTGAATCTAGGGAGGAACCTCCAGTCTAGACTCAACTTTGGCGACACCAGACCAATCACCTCTTCCCAAAATCAGAGGAAAAGGAAAGCCCGGCCACAGGAACGGTGCATCTTTGAGGAAACTCCTCAACCTAGGAATGTGTTCGAGCGCATAGGAGATCACCTCATGCAGGAACTAACGCAGTCTCGAGAAGGGGGAGATAGGTCCGACGGTTCGCCCGAGCGACCAGATCGAGAGCTGGCCAAGGCCACCCGCCGCACAAGCGTGTGGGATAGGATGGACGCGGGGAAAAAGGCTCCCGGCTCGTCTCAAAAAAGTGGTCCTCAACCAAGAGATGGGGCACCACCCCCGTCTCCAGACCCATCAGGGGAGGACTCATATGACCATCCGCCTAAACGTCGCCGACCTAGGCATACCCCTCCACCACCACCAAACAATGATGAGTATTATGGTGGCCCTTATTATCGAGATGCAGAGGCGGAGGATCTTTCCCTCCCGTGGTGTGAACCATGGGATGACCCTAGGCTTACCCGGCCATGGGCGGATCCCAGGGAGGACCCATTCACCCTCCGCATACGGAACTACTCCGAGGACACCAAACGTCGCATGCCGGCGTGTGTCAAGACCTATGATAGAACTGGTGATCCGGATGATCACCTCAAAATATTTGATACGCAGGCTAAGATCGAGCGATGGCCCATGCCTATATGGCGCCAAATGTTCAATTCAACTCTGATCGGCAATGCTCGCGACTGGTTTGAGGGACTCCCTCCACGAAGCATTGATAGTTTCACGGAACTACGCACCGCGTTCAAAAATAATTATACTCAGAGGAAGAAGTATAATAGGGATCCGGTCTCACTGGCAACTGTCAAACAACGGCCGGGGGAGTCCACAGAAGCCTTCACTGAACGCTTCAATGATGAGTGCACGCGCACAAAAACAATGCCGGAACTCCTGAAAATCTCTGACTACATGCACGCCATAACAGACAGGGAACTGATCAGGCGTCTCAATGATAAGCGTCCAGAGAGATATGATGACCTCATGGAAAGTGTCAGAAATTTCATAGAGGGAGAAACAGCTGTTGCCGCGGCCTACCCATCCAGAGGAAATGGGTACCGGTCAAACGACCAGTCTCGGAGACAATCGGGCGGTCAAGGCAATCAGAACAATAGCAAGGGCTCAGACTATAAGAGCCAGAACAAAGGAGGGCGGCCGGACGATAAGTTTACCCCCTAAAGATGTCCTACCAGGAGATCTTGCTGACGGAAGGGGCAAACTTTCCAAGGCCTCCCCCAATGACAACTCCGCCGGACCGCCGGCAAGGAAATCGCTTCTGCGAGTTCCATAATGACAAGGGCCATGGTACGGAGGAGTGTATCCAGCTCAAGAAGCACATTGAGTCGCTGATCAAATCAGGTAAACTCAAGCACTTAGTTAAGGATTGGAAGGATGGAAAAGACAACAAGAAGTATGATAAGAAGGATCCCCAAAAGGACAAACCTTCGACCATATACATGATCCAATCCAGACAACGTCGCACAAGGCATAAAGTTGGCCAAAAATTTTCACGCGACAGGGAAATCTCATTCCCTCCCATCACAGCAAGCGATGTGATTGATGCGCCTCTAACCATTGAGATAAGCATTGGAACACACAATGTTCGTCGCATGTATGTGGATGGAGGATCGTCAGCAGAGGTACTGTATGAACACTGTTTTGTGCAGCTACGCCCAGAAATAAGAAGCCAATTAGTACCGTCCACGGCGCCGCTCACTGGCTTTAGTGGAGACACTATCTGGCCGATAGGGCAACTGCGTCTGCTTGTAACCATTGGGAATGAGGAACACTCCACCACGGCGTGGATGAACTTCATGGTGATACGCTCACACTCTCCGTACAATGGGATCATAGGCAGACCAGGTATTCTGGCTATACGGGCGGTACCCTCCACGGCACACGGAATGATCAAATTCCCTGTCGAGGGAGGAATCGTCACCATTTACAACACAATCGTACCAGCATCCGAGTGTCATACCGTGACAACACCGGCTCCACCTGTTCCACCCAAGGATGGATCACCACCTCCCAATTGGAAGGTGGCAATTCATCCTGACTACCCGGAACAGGAGATATCCATAGGGGGCGCTCTCGGATAACGGCAAAAGGGCCATGTGCTCTCTTTTAAGTGCAAACTAGATATATTCGCATGGGAGCCAAAGCATATGACAGGCGTGCCACGTGCGATAGCAGAACATAAGCTCCAGATCCGCCAGGGCTATCAACCCATCAAGCAAAAGAAGCGCGGCCAGGCGCCCGAGCGCAGCCGAGTGATACTGGAGGAAGTACGGAAACTAGTGGACGCAGGTATCATGCGCGAGGTATACTACCACGAGTGGTTATCCAATCCGGTCATGGTCAAAAAACATGACGGAGGTTGGCGCATGTGTGTGGATTTTACGGATCTGAACAAAGCCTGCCCACAGGATTGCTACCCGTTACCGGAAATCGACTGGAAGGTGGAATCCCTATGCGGATATCCCTTTAAGTGCTTCTTAGACGCATATAAAGGATACCACCAGATCCAGATGGCGGAGGAGGATGCAGAAAAAACGGCGTTCCATACAAGCCAGGGCGTATATTGTTATACGAAAATGTCGTTTGGACTAAAGAACGCCGGTGCTACATACCAGCGGCTTGTGGACAAAGCTTTCGAATCACAGATAGGCCGCAACTTGGAGGTCTATGTGGATGACTTGGTCATAAAAAGTCATACGGAGGATGCACTTCTCCGGGATGTCCAAGAGACATTCGACACACTCAGGAGGATTAACATGAAGCTAAACCCAAAAAAATGCACGTTTGGGGCAACGGAGGGAATGTTCCTTGGATATTTGATTGATCCAAACGGCATCAAACCTTGCCCAGAGAAAAAGGACGCAGTGATACAGCTGCCATCCCCTCAGACACGGAAGGAGGTGCAATCCCTAAATGGGAAACTGGCCGGGATAAATAGGTTCCTATCCAAATCCGCAGAGAAGTCATTACCCCTATTTAAGACACTCAAGAAGTGCATTAGGAAGGGAGACTTCCGATGGACGAAGGAAGCCGAGGAAGCTTTTGGCCAACTCAAGCAGCATCTTGCATCTCTCCCTATGCTAGTAGCTCCCCGGCCAAAGGAGGAACTCATTATGTATCTCTCAGCCACTCATGGCGCAATAAGCGCGATACTCATGACAGATAGAGATACAGTGCAAACTTCGGTCTACTTCATAAGTAGAACATTACAAGGGCCGGAGCTGAATTACTCCTCTATGGAAAAATTGGTGTTAGCGCTAGGGTTTGCTACAAAGCGGTTGTGCCGATACTTTCAGGCGCACCCAATTGTAGTCATTACGGACCAACCAATCAAGCAGGTCATTTCTAGACCGGATGTGGCAGGGAGGCTACAAAAATGGAGCATCTTATTGGGGGAGCACAATATATCTTATAGGCCAAGGACGGCTGTGAAAGGCCAGATCTTGGCAGATTTCCTGATTGAGAAGCCGGATGAGGAAGGGCCAATCGTTAAACAAGACGAGACTCCAACAGAACCATGGGTGTTATTTACAGACGGATCTTCGTGTACGGATGGGTCCGGAGCTGGTCTCATCCTCACAAATCCAGAAGGAATGGATTTCACGTGCGCCCTCCGTTTTGAGTTCACGGCCACCGACAACGAAGCGGAATATGAAGCATTAGTTGCGGGTTTAAAAATCGCCGCTAGAATGGGAGTCCGCAACCTTGAGGCCTACGTGGACTCACGGCTTGTCGCGAACCATATTCTAGGTGGATATGTGGCTAAGGAGGACAACATGGCCAGATACTTGGAAAAAGTTAAGTCACTAATCGCGGCTTTCAGCAAATTTTCCATCAAGCAGGTGCCAAGAGGCGAGAACAAGAAGGCGGACGCTCTCAGCAAGATCGCATCCACAAGCTTCGCTCACTTGTCCAAACAAGTCTTGGTGGAAATACTCAAGGAGAAATCTATAACAGAAGGGGAGGTCGCTACTATAGTTGAGGAGGATGGACCTACATGGATGACCCCGGTCATCAACTATTTGACTAGTGAGACCCTTCCGGACGAGGAAAAAGCAGCACGGCGCATCAGGAGGAAGTCGCAACACTTCGAACTTCGAGAAGGCATCCTTTATAAGCGCTCTTTCTTGCAGCCGTGGTTGCGGTGTGTTGGACCACGTCAGGCCGCTTACGTAATCAGTAACATACATGAAGGGTTATGCGGCATGCACGCAGGTCCACGATCCGTGGTAGCTCGAGCCTTACGAACAGGATAATATTGGCCTACCATGCACAGGGACGCGCGCGACATGATTCGCAAGTGCAGTGATTGCCAAGTGCATAGACCAGTGCCGCGACATCCGCAGCAGGAGCTTACACCTATTACATCCCCATGGCCATTCTATAAGTGGGGAATTGACATCGCAGGACCGTTTCCTGTGGCTGCGGGGGGAGTTAAGTTCTTGATTGTCGCGATGGACTACTTCACACGATGGATAGAGGCCAAAGCAGTCAAATCCATCACAGGCAAACAAGTTAAAAAGTTTGTTTGGGAGCATATTGTGTGCCGTTTTGGCCTACCAGGAGAGATCATCTCGGATAACGATAAGCAGTTCGCGGATAATCCATTCAAGGACTGGTGTGCATCATTCAATATCAAGCGGCGCTTCGCATCTGTTAAGCACCCACAGACAAATGGCCTCGTGGAACGAGCAAATAGAAGCTTGGGAAATGGCATCAAGGCGCGTCTGGATGAACGAAGTGCCAAATGGGTCGATGAGTTACCGCATGTGCTATGGGCGCATAGAACTATTATCAAAACAGCCAACGGAGATACTCCATTTGCATTGGCCTACGGCACTGAAGCTGTTATACCAGCAGAGATAGGAATGCCTAACATCCGCACGGCGGTGGTTAATGTCGTTACGAACGACGAGCAGCTGCGAATCAACCTGGATCTGTTGGAAGAAAAAAGGGAGATAGCAGCCATCAATGAAGCTAAGTCCAAGGCTAAAATGAAGGCTTATTATGACGCCAAGGTCAAAGGTGTTTCTTTTTGACCGGGAGATTATGTCTATCGTGCTAACGAAGCAAGTCGAGCGGAGAATACGGGAAAGCTGGGCCCTAAATGGGAAGGACCGTACGAAGTCACGGAAGCCTTGGGGCGAGGTGCGTACAAGTTACGTGACATGGATGGTCGCGACCTAGAACGCACATGGAACATCTCCAATCTCAAAAGGTGCTATCTTTGAAAGCTACGGCTTCCGCATGGTGCTTCTCTATATGTGGCTTTAATGAAGAACCATGCGGTTTATCTGTTTTTCTTCTTATGTTTTGTTTAGGTTCCTTTTTTGTTTCTTAGGACTTATCATTCTTGTTCAAACAAAAAATGTAAACGTTCTAATAAAATGCCGTGGCGCCTAGCTAGCTCCACGGCTTGTTTCGTACAAATCATTTTTTAGATTTTTGTCAGTCATATGAATTTTAGTTATTATTATAATATGTCATGTTTCATTCGTATGCATTCATCCAAATTACTGTACATGTACTATACGCCTCCAGGCGGGGTAAGAGGATTAAGTGAACCTACTAATTCAACTTGCCGCGTAAGAGGGATGCAACCCCAGCCGCACGGATCATGAATCCTTACTAGACACCTTACTCACAAGACGTTGTGGTAAGTTTTGTATGTCGTACTCACGCAGTGCTCCGCATAGTAAAGACGCACGTCGCATGTCTAGTAAATTATAGGCTTGTAGGTATTTTCCCTTTTGTGTAAGACGTGACATATCATGCGGTATTGGCATACAATGTTCAAACAAAATGAAAATACACAAGTTTCAAAAATAAATAACAAAATGGCCGTGGTCATCGCGGACTTCCATAAAAAAAGGCAGTCATTTCACATATGTCTTAGCCGTGTACATACACGGACGAATAAAATTACAAATGTTTACAACTGATAAATTACAAGGGAGGTAGGAATTCCCCTATGTCCTTCTTCCCGTCTTCAATCAGAGCACGGAGGACCTCCCCACCAGCATCCTTCCCATCCTGGGCTTTGACCGCAATCGCATCCAATGCTTCTACAAGCAGTTTCTCGCCTTTCATCGTTTTGGAGGCGGCATCATAAGTGGCCAAGGTCAAAGGGATGGGATCCGCAGTCAGCCGAGATATTATTGCCTCGTTTGGAGCGTCTCTAAGGGTCTCAAGCTCATCCAGGAGAGGGTGTTGGATCTCCGCCAAGGCATTCATGGACGCGGTCATATTATCTGCAGCTGAAGGATTGTGGTAGGGATGCTGCATGATGTCTTCATTTTTGCCTATCAGTTCTGCAGCTTTGACCAAACCCTCATGTCTACCACGGTCGATTCCATCGGATACGACCCCGGCAAATACCTGCAATAGGTGTGGAGCTTCCAGGGCCCTGCTCACAGCAAGTCGCAGTCCTTGCCCGATTATCCACCTGCGTCCAGCTATAGCGGATAGCAGGGGAGGACATAGTCTCTCAGCACAACTTATGGCCATCTTGCTTAGCTGCTCATCCGCTGAGGCAGCCTGCTCTTCCAGGTTGGTCCGCGCCTGTGTCAATTCATCCTTCAGCGCATCACGCTCTTGGGCAATGTTGAAGGATTGCACGGTCACGGACTTGGTAGCAGCTTCGGCCGCAGACACCTGCATATATAATTTTGAGTTATTACAAGGATGTATACTTTTGGGCCAATTAAAATACTCAAGGTTTGAGTATATGTACAAAAATTTCGAAAATGTACCTTCTCATTTGATGCGGCTACAAGGGCTTCGAGCTCGGCAATGCGCTTCTCTCGGGTGTCGGCTTGATGAGCTTGCTCTTTTACCGTCGCCTCGGCTGTCACCAGCGCTGCCTGCAAGGACCCGATGGTCTTTTCATTCTTCACAACCATTGCCTCACGGCGAGCTATCTTTTTATCGGCCCGATTCACATTTGTAAGGGCCTTGATCAAACGACGTCTTAAAGCGGCTCCCACCGTCACTTGGTGTGCGGACGACACGTCGAATTGCTCCAAAAGGGCTTCATGATCCAGCTCATCTAAGTCTTGGGCAAGGACTGGGGGGTGATATGCTCAATGAATTCTGAACACTCGGATTCCGCCTCCAACCTTGTCAGGCTTGAGAGGTTCCATGCTAGGCGCAAGTTATCTTCTGGCCCTTCGGGGTGTGGCTCCTTGGCGTGTGTCGTAGCGGGGGATGGGGGTTTGTTAGTTGGTGCGGGTGATGGATTCCTCCCCACTTCTTCCTCTTGCACTAAGGCCGATGGATTAGCCCTGTTATTAACATGGCAAAGTTAGTCTAAGCATCATATATTTCACAAAGTATAGTGACATGACTACATATTCGAAGGATACTTACGAGGTATCAGTGGCAGGGTCTGGGCAGGTAGGAGCTACGGCGCTCACGAGCGTGACTCGTAAGACTGGCCCTCCCATGTTCGGGGTGGAGTCGGCCTGAGCAGTCGCAGTACCACTCCCCTCTCGGTACCGCGGATGATCCTTCCTCAGTTTCTTTGGGGGAGCATTTGCGGCCCCGACCTCATCTCCTATCTTCTTTGCCACCCTCTTGGTGGTCTTTCTCTTCCTAGATATGGGTGGGGCGGACCCGGAAGCTTGGGTGGTGTCTTCATTAGGATCATTCTCCTCTTCCTGATGGGTCGCGGTCCCCTCCAACAGAGGTTCTTCACCATCTTCATTATGGAAATCCAATGGGGATTTCTTGATGATGGGCTCTCCTTCATCCGATCTAGGCTCGGATGTCTCTTCCAGTGGCATGGTGCGGTCAGCGGTCGCCTCCAGCAGGGGGAGCTCATTCTCCTTCAGAGGCCGGAACCCTTCGGCCACCTTCATTGGGTCGCCCTGGCGGATTAGTCCGTGTAGGTTCATTTCTGCGGACATTTACAAGTATATGGGTTAGTAAAGTTATACAAATATGCATGATAATTCAAATCTACAAAGTATAAATAGACCTACCCTCTCCTTGTTCTGTTAGGAAGCACGGGTATAAGTCATCCCTCCCAAAGTAGCGGCGGCTTATCCCTACTAAGCACAGAAAGTGTTCCGGCAACCCTCTATGGAATTTTGTGCGGTGGGTATCTAGTGTTTTTAATTCCTTGTTGCTATAGTCTTTGGCTTTGGGCGGATAGTCTTTGGGTGCTTTGGTTTTGAGTACGAAAGGAGTAGGGAACACCTTCTCATCTACAAAGAAGTAATGGTCGTACTAGTTCTTAAGGGAGTCTAGAGGCTTCCTATACGTCATAGGGGCATTCCCGGGTCGTTTTTTAAACAACAGCCACCCATTCACTAGCTGAGGGAAGTAAAAGGCCCTAAAAAGGTTCACGGTTGGGGTTACTCCGCAGGTATGGCATGTAATTTCAAACTGGTTGATTTTACACGCCCCTATGCAGTGAAGCTGGGTTATGTGGAAGTCATAATACAATAGTAGGTCTACCAAGAATTTGGACAGGGGGATACAGTAGTTGGCCGAGTCAAACAGGCGCGTGTACACGCCTATTTTCCCCGCCGGTGCATCCGTAATCGCCTCACCTTCACCTGGATAGGTGGGGTGTACGCTTTCGGGAATGTAATACTTCGACGGAAAGTCGATGTATTTTTCCGCCGACATCACGTTAAGGACATCCGTGATAAGTGGGTTGTCCTTTACCATGTTTTATAAAAAGGTTTTAAAGGGCGTGATGATCTAACCTGCGGCGGAGGAAATCCGTGGAAAAGAAGGCAAAGTTTTGGAGGTAGAAGCTTGAGAATAACAATGGCGGAAGAAGGGGTGAGTTGTGTGTGTAACAAACACACATACCAACTCTTATATAGGGTTGCCTCGGTTTCCGAGGTAACGTAGATGTTCGACACGTGTAGGCCACCACGCCTATCCAACGGATAGGATTTCTGACACTTCTTCAAAATCAGAGGGGGGGCCCATGGGTCACTTCTTGGCAGTTTTACGTGGCTCAATGGTGGGCATTAATGGTGCACTTTTGTAGGCGTGCGACTGGAAAGTTGACTACCATTAATGTTTTTATTCTTGTGTCGGGATATGCGGCTCTTACGTAAGACCGCATTTAATGCTACATTTAATTTGTTTCGGCCGTTACGTGCGGCTGAGGTGCTATTCAAAAAATATTCCTAAGGCGGGACGCCACGTGCGACCAAAACAAAATTTTCAATACTTCTCATTCCCCTAGGTCTTTCTTGGTATGTCCGGAGAGCAACTTGATAGTCTAGAGGTTACACCTACGGCTGTAACAACTAGACTGAGGGGACATGATGACGTATAGTCCCCAGCCGAGTCAGGAACCCGACCCACGGTTACTACCTGTATCCGGCCCATCACAGATGGGTGGGAATAATGTCATTCAAGCTTATGGGCTTGGGTGAACAGTGATCACACACATGAGTGCGGCCCACGGCCCGGTACGGCCGACATAGGGTTAGACAGAATCATATTCTGTCTAGGAATAGGTTTACCCCAAAAGAGGAGGATATTCACTACCATAATTAGAAGATAACAATCATTCTAATTCTGATAGTTATCCTTTCCTTGGGGCCGAAGTATCAGTGGCAGCCCACTAGGGTTCCACTGCCTATAAAAGGAACCCCCAAGGGTTCCACAAAGGTATTACGTTCTATACTCTCAACTCACATAAAACCCTAACCGATTACTTACTCTCACGCCGGAGTCTAATCGTGGGAAACATTCCCACGGTAAGCCTAACGCGTGTTGTTTAGTGTGCAGGATCCCAACCAAACGATTCACTTGGTGCAGGAGCCAGAGCCCAGCCAACCCAAATTAAGCCTAATTCGGGCCTAGCAAGGATCACCCAACTTTTGCATCAACAGCGAAAGTCTTAGCTCTCCCGGGTTAAGAACAAGAACTTTTCGCAAGTTCCTATAATTGATCCTAGAGAGTTGTTTATCAAGGGAACTTTAAAATGCGATTTCTAAACTTGAAAGAGTCTAAGAATTTGCAAGATCCTATAGGCGACTCGAAAACCCAAAACTTTGATTTAATAGGCTAAGCATCCACGAGTCTCATTCCTTGAGATTTTAAACTGTGGAGAACGAGAGATGATAGAGTCAGTTATAAGTTTGGTATTCTTTCGTGAATTTATGTGAGTTAATTATAATCCTATTCTCCCATCGCTTGCTAATAAATTTATGTGCAATAAATAAGGTTGTACGATTTGAAAAGTTACTTAGCTTCTAGCCCAAGATCGTTTAAAAGTTGCTCGGTATGGATTAGAGTTCATAGCTAAGGCATAACTTATTGAAGCGGGATGCGAAGATTGGCGAGTCCAAAAAGGTCCTAACAAGGCATGAGGGCTACATTTTGTTGCTAAAGATCCAAAGTGATGTGAAGAATCATTTATCAAAGATCAATATGAAGGATCGAGACACACGACGAAAAGCAAAAACTCCCCAAAAGTCATGGAGAAGTCTATCCGAAAAGACCCTAGCAAGGTATGAGGATAAATAGATCCAAGTCTAAAAAGGAGGCGGATCGTTGTATATCAAAATCCCAAATAAAGATTGGAGAAAAATGAAGAAGTCGTGGTCCAAATATGAAGAATCTCTCAAAACTTCAAGTGAAGAAATTCCTATTATGAAAAGAAGACCATAATTTCATGAACGTCTCTCAAGGTTTGAAGTATGAAGTCGCTGCCAAATATCGGTCCGAGAAAGGTCTCAAATCGCGAAGCGAGTTATGCCAAGATATGAACTTTATGAGGTCCCGAGAAGCAGTTTTAAAAGATTTTGTCCTTTAGTTAACTATTGATTAAATCGTCCCACTTTATTTTCAGCCTAATAAACTATCGAAATAAGTCAACAATGCATCCTCGTGATCATTTAAGACAACAATAAAATATAAGAGATACACCTCGGAATAAGGGAGTCTAAGTGAATAATTGGCCCACATGAGTTCGTGTTGGTTTGCTAACTTATAATAACAATGATCTCGTTTTTAAGCTTGGTATGGAGAACGTGAAAACTTGAGGATGATGATCATTCACAACATTTCCAAAACCCTAAGGTATGATTTTTATTTCTTTACTTGTTTTGTTATTTTCTATCTCTTTAATAAAGGCCGATGTGGATTGATTATGATGAAAAGTGTAAACGTGCTTTGTAACTAATGCATTGCATGAGGACATTGCAATGGTCAAGTGTAGGGGATTTGATATGTGTGTAAACACCCATCCTTTTTACCACTTAATTACAATAATAACCGAGCCAAAACGTGTATTTTATGTCATTTATGTCGGAATTATGCGTGGTTTGTGTTTTTGTTGTGATTTAGGACGAAAAGGTGAAAAGTGGAGAAAACACGGGCATTCACGGGCTTTTATCGAAGAAAAAGATGAAAGACGAAGTCAAGAAGTCAAGAGTGCAAAAAGAACGGAAGTCCAAGACCAATTCTGAAGATTTATCGAAGAAAAAGTCAAAAGGCGGAAGTTTATTAAAGCCGAAGAACTCAAGTCTAATTTATTGAAGAATTTACAAGACGAGTTATTGATCCCGAGACAAAAGTCAAAGAACTTAAAAGATTAAAAGACTAAAGTCGAAGAATTTGGAGATTAAGGACTAAACATGCAATTAAGGAAAGAAGAAAGAAGGGAGGAAGCTTCCTAAGCACCTCCCTAATCTCCCCTATAAATAGATTAGGATTTCATTCATTTTCTCTTGTTGGCTAGTTTGACAAACTATGCTCTTCCACTTTAATTTTTGCACATTTAATTACATGTCATTTAATTAATTGTCTTGCACCTTAAATACATTTAATTTCAAGTAAGTTTCTTTTTAATTATTGTCAATCTTTACTTTATTGTTTGATCTCCTATCTACCTTTCTTTAATCCTTGATCTTTATGTTTATGTTCATGTTTATGTTCTTGAGTTTTTGTTAAATTGATTAAGTGGGTTTTGATTATTTTGATCATTATTTTTAGTTTTGTTGATTTGGATTGTTTGTTTATGATGAGTAGATGTTTATTGATTAGTTTGATTTAATCTTGTGGTTGATTTTGATTAGTTTTGATTAGATTCGTATTATTCTGTGCTTCCTTGTTCTTCGTGTTTCTGTTACTGTTCTTCCCCAGATATTCCGAATCAACAGCGCATTCCGGATCAAGGTTGTGTTGAAAGTTGTTCCGAATCAAGGCTTTCATCCGGAATAAGTGACATATTCCGGATCATGTCCATATTCCGGATCAGCAACATATTCCAAGTGAAGGAAACATTCCGAGTGAAGGATTTGTGAAGAAATATTCCGGATCAAGGAAGACATTCCGAACCAAGGAAATTTTTCCGGATCAACTTGTCCATTCGGAATATTTTAATATTCCGGATCAAGGTTCATTCGGAATATATTCCGAACGAAGGGCCAAGGAATTATTCCGAATCAAGAGTTCCGAATCAAACATTCTGGATCAAGGCTTTATTCCGAGTCAAGACTTTATTCTGGATAAGTGACATATTCCGGATAAAGGATTTATCCCGGATCAAGGGTTTTGGTAAATATTCCGAGTGAAGAAGAATCATTCCGAACGAAGGTGACATTCCGGATGAGTGATTATTCCGAACGAAGGATTATTCCGAGTGAGCTGTTTCAGGTTCTTTTTAGTTTCTGTTTTTAATTCTTTAATTTTCAAGCTTTATTTTTCCCGCCTTTTTCCTTAGTTGCACTTTAAGTTTACTTGCCTTAGATTTATTTTAGCCTTGCCTTAGTTTTAAGTTTTAGTTGCGTTTTAAGTTTGCCTTAGATAGTTTTAGTTTGCGTTATTTACTTTTAAGTGCGATTTAATTTTCGTCACGCTTTTAAATTCTTGTCATTTATATTAAACTAGAGTTAGATTTAAATTAACGTCATTTTCATTTACGTCTTGCACAGTTATTTTAAAACAACCAAAAATATTCTTTTTCACCAAAAACAATTGGGTCGTACTTTGAACCGGAAATCAATTCGTTAAGATACCGAGAAATGAACTTTTCAACTAGCAAAATCTCAGTTATCAGGGTCCAGGGGTGAGTGAAGAAGAGGGAATTTTTGTTGGGAAAGGTTTAGGCTGAGGTGAATCACACATGTGCCAAGGTAATTTATTTTTCCCCTTTGTTTTGTAAAAAGTAAAACTGGGTTCATCACTGCTACAGTGATTGAGTTTGATCCGAAATCAGGGGAGGGTAATTGTTTGGCGCATGTTTAAGTTTTTTAAACTTTGAAACTTGGCAGCCTTGGCCCTTGTCTTTTGGAAAAGTATGCAAAACAAGTTTTTTCAGCCTACCAAACGAATTCCCTTTGTTAATAAACTATCCAAGTTTATACTTTGGCCACAAAACTTTGGCAAAAGTGTTTCAAGGGCAATTTTTGCCATGTTTGAATATTTGAGGGACTGATTTTGGACATTCTTGATCTTCAAAGGTCTTCATTGTATCTTTGACTTCATGAGGGACCATATTTGACAAATTATAATTGATTAGGGACTAATCTTGCCATTTCTTCAAAGTTGAAGGACCATTTTGTAACTTTGACAAACTTAAGGGACCAAACTTGTAATTATGAATATACAAGGGTTTTAAGTGTCAATTCTTTTTATTTTGAGGATCAATCTTGTACATCTTCAAGTCTTCAAGGGTTAATCTTGGATAATTCATGAACTAGGGACCGGTTCTTTGTACGGCTTCGTTTCTCGTGTCCGTTTTTCCTTGTTTCTTGTGATCTTTTATCTTTTTCACGATATCCATACCTAAAACACACAAGTAAACAAATACAAGCATATATATGGTATTTTATGACATTTTTATGCATTTAAAGTCCGAAAAGAATGATGAGATCATGTATAAATGCCATCTCATCACTCCCCCATACTAAGCCATTGTCGTGCCCTCACGCAATGCTAGAATAAAGTATCTAAGCATCACCAAGATTCTATTTTATTAAACTTTATTGAAAAGTAAAAGACTTGCAACAATACTACGAAGATGTAAAGACATAATGTATGATTTTCATCACGAATGTGACTTTTAGGGTCAAAGAATAGAAACAAGTAAATGTCCCTTAGAGTAAATTTCGTCATCCTTGATTGTCATACATTCCATGCTAAGTGCAAAAACGAGATCATTGTTGGTACAAGTCACAATGCTAACACTACTCATACGTCCAAATTGTGTAATACGTTTTCTCCCCGCAATCCTAGTTATTATAGAAGGAAATGGGTTACTAGCTTTTTTAACTATTTGTCATGGATCACAAGTGATTCATATTGACTTATTTGAGTATTTATTAGTCCGAAAGCAAAGTAGCACGATTTAATCGATAGTTAGCCGAAGGACAAAATCTTTTAAAACGGCTTCTCGTGTATCTCCTTAAGTTCATATCTTGGCATAACTCGTATCACGATTTGAGACCTTTCTCGGACCGATATTTGGCATGTACTTCATACTTCAAATCTTGGGAAGATGTTCTTGAAATTATGGTCTTCTCTTCATATTTTGGAATTTCTTCACTTGACGTTTTTGAGAGATTCTTCATATTTAGACCACGACTTCATCATTTTTCTTCAATCTTTATTTTGGACTTTGATATACAACGATCCACCTCCTTTTCGGACATGGATATATTTATCCTCATACCTTGTAAGGGTCTTTTTGGATAGACTTTCTCCATGATCTTTAGGGGATTAATTGCTTTTCGTCGTGTGTCTCGATCCTTCATATTAATTTTGGAACAATGATACTTCACATCATCTTGGATCATTAGCAACAAAATAGGGCTCCTCATGCCTTGTTAGGGCCTTTTTGGATCTTCACCAATCTTCGCGTCCTGCTTCAATAAGTTATGCCTTGGCTATGAACTCTATTCAACCCCGAGCAACTTTTAAACGATCTTAGGCTAGAAGCTAAGTAACCTTTTAAATCGTACGACCTTACTTATTGCAATTATTTTTATTCCTAATGCATTGATCTTATGGGAAGAAAAAGCCACAATTAAAAACATATGAGTTTTTAAAAGAACATTTTCATGTTCTACGTTTAGCATGATCACTTGTCTAACTCTATCATCTCTCGTTCTTCACTATATAAAGACCTCTAATTAAAGAGACTCGTGAATACTTAGCCATGCAAGTCAAAATTAAACCAAATTTGGATTAGCTTTCACTTAGACTAATCAAATCAAAGTTTTGGGTTTTCAAGCCACCTGTAGGATCTTGCACTTTCTTGGACTTTTTCAAGTTTAAAGAATGCATTTTATAGTTCCCTTGATAAGTTACTTTCTAGGATCAATTATAGGAACTTGCGAAAAGTTCTTGTTCTTAACCCGTATGAGCTAAGACTTTCGCGTTTTAAAGTTCCCTATATAAAAGTCTAGAAAAACATGAATTGAGCAGGTTAAGGAATGTAAAGGGCTCCAAATGCCCATAAAGTCAAAAATTAGCTCTTATTCTACCCATCGGAAAATATACATTCGTGTGTTAAAAACACTTATAAAAACTAAGAAAAAACTTAAAATTTGGCCATTTTTAGCCTTATTAGCAACAAAACATTGAAAGTTGGAAACCGTGAGGGCGTAGCAAGTATCTATTCACCCCCATACTAAAAGTAATCATTGTCCTCAATGTTTCGAGTCTAAAGGTGGAGCACCCCCATACTAGAGACGAAGAGTCGAATGCTTAGGATCTAGCATGGAAAGGGTGATCAACAATATATCTAAAGCCGTTTATGAATTATGCTAAAAGATAATTGTTATAACAATAAAGGATATGTCATTAGATTCGTGAAAAACTTCTTCAAACAAACGATGGAGGCTTACGTAAATGAACACGAGAGTCTTCAATCGTAGATGGGGATGATCTAGATAACACAATCAAAAACAACCACGAGACAACGAGTTGGAAGGGCACAAATCCCCTCTCATTAGTTATTAGAAAGCATAAAAGGATAAGCATGGGATCTCCCCCACGAGGCACCTCGTTTTTATTACCGAGTCATGAGCTCGACTAGATCACCTCAATGCTAATTATCATTGGGGAAGGTGACTTGGTCGAGGTCAACCATTGAAGGAATTTCCCCACCAAAGTAGTGCTTAAGCCTATGTCCATTCACCTTGAAGTTAGGACCATCATCTTGAGCTAGCTTGATGGTCCCATAAGGAAACACTTGTGTAACGGTGAAAGGACCCGACCAACGAGATTTCAATTTCCCGGAAAATATCTTTAGTCTAGAGTTAAAAAGTAACACTTGATCACCAACGTTAAAAACTCGATTTTTAATCTTTGCATCCTGAAACTTTTTAGTCTTTTATTTGAAAATCAATGAATTTTCATAAGCATTGTCTCTTAGTTCATCCAATTCATTCAATTGTATTTTCCGGTGATCTCCCACGATCTTTAAGTCAAAGTTTGCATGCTTAAGGGCCCAATATGCCTTGTGCTCCAATTCAATGGGCAAATGAAAATTCTTCCCATAGACTAACTTATAAGGAGTACAACCGATAGGTGTCTTATAAGCGGTCCTAAAGGCCCATAAAGCGTCATCGAGTTTGTCGGACCACGAAGCACGGTTTTCTCCAATCGACCTCTCGAAAATCCTCTTCAAAGCTCGGTTCTAAACCTCGACTTGCCCACTCGTTTGCGGGTGATAAGCCGTAGAAAGACGATGAGTAACTACATATTTCTTTAAGACCTTCTCGAATTGGTCATTACAAAAATGCGTTCCACGATCGCTTATAATAACACGAGGGATTCCGAACCGAGAGAATAGTTGTTTCAAAAATTTCACTACCACACGAGCATCATTAGTAGGTAAAGCCTTAGCTTCCACCCACTTAGAAAGGTAGTCCACCGCGACGAGGATATACTTGTTACCATGAGACGATGGGAACAGCCCCATAAAGTCTATGCCCCAAATGTCGAAAATCTCACACACTTGAATTATGTTTTGCGGCATTTCATCACGTTGAGACGATTTTCCTTGACGTTGGCACGAATCACACGACTTCACAAGTGCGTGTGCATCACGATAGATAGAAGGCCAAAACAAGCCGGCATCAAACACTTTCTTAGCCGTGAGATTAGCACTGTGGTAACCACCCGTGGGTCCCTCGTGACAAGCTCTAAGGATATTAGAAGCTTCGGCACCAAAAACACAACGTCGAACGAGTTGATACGCACAAACCCGAAAGAGATAAGGGTCGTCCCAAAAATAGAACCTGACGTCACGAAAGAATTTTCGCTTTTGTTGTGTCGTCATACCCTTGATTATGAAATTGCCCGCATGGTAATTTGCAATGTCGGAAAACCATAGGGTGGTGTCTTTAGAATTCACAACACCGAGAGTCTCGAGAGGAAATGTTTCGGTGATTTCCTTGTTCTCGAAAACATCTTTGTGAGGATCTTCTAGACGAGAGAGATGATCGGCCGCTAGATTCTCGGCTCCTTTTTTGTCAAGCACGGTGACATCAAATTCTTGGAGGAGGAGCATCCAACGAAGCAATCTCGGCTTAGCATCTTTCTTAGCTAAGAGATACTTGATAGCCGAATGGTCGGTATACACGATGCTTTTAGGTAAGACGAGATAAGGTCGGAATTTCTCAAAAGCATAGACCATGGCAAGGAATTCCTTTTCCATTGTGGTGTACTTTAATTGAGCCTCGGTCATCGTCTTACTAGCATAATGGATAGGACGGAAATTCTTTTCATAACGTTGCCCTAAGACGGACCCTATAGCATAATCACTTGCATCGCACATGATTTCAAAGGGTAATTCCCAATTAGGAGCAACAAGAATGGGAGCTTCAGTAAGTTTCCTTTTAAGAGTTTCGAAAGCTCTAACACAATCCTCATTGAAATTAAAAGGAGCATCCTTCTCGAGAAAGTGTGTCATAGGTCGAGAGATTTTCAAAAAGTCTTTGATGAAACGACGATAAAAGCCCGTGTGGCCTAGGAAACTCCTAACTCCCTTAACGGTTTTGGGATGAGGTAACTTGGCGATGACATCTACCTTAGCTTTATCGACCTCAATCCCCGCTTTCGACACCTTATGTCCTAAGACGATTCCTTGTTTACACATGAAATGACATTTTTCCCAATTAAGCACAAGATTGGTTTCTTCACAACGTTTTAACATTTGCTCGAGATTAGATAAACACGACGTGAACGAATTGCCAAACACCGAAATGTCATCCATAAATACTTCCATCGACTTCTCGATCATATCGTGAAAAATGGCCATCATACACCGTTGAAACGTACCCGGTGCATTACAAAGTCCGAAAGGCATCCTACGATAGGCAAACGTTCCATAAGGACACGTAAACATAGTCTTCTCTTGATCACGAGGGTCCATAGGGATTTGAAAGTAACCGGAAAAAGCATCTAAAAAGCAATAGAATTCATTTCCCGAGAGTCGCTCCAACATTTGATCCATGAAGGGAAAAGGAAAGTGGTCTTTACGAGTGGCGTCATTTAACTTTCGGTAGTCAATACACACCCTCCAACCGGTCACACCACGAGTGGGAATTAACTCGTTGTTTTCATTTGGCACAACGGTCATTCCTCCCTTTTTAGGGACACAATAGATTGGGCTCACCCATGGGCTATCGAAGATAGGATAAATCATTCCCGCGTCAATGAGTTTTAAAACTTCCTTTTTAATGACATCGTGAATTTTGTGGTTTACCCTTCTTTGACTTTGAATTGCGGGTTTGTAGTCCTCCTCCATTAAAATCTTGTGAGTACAAAATTTTGGGTCAATACCCTTAATGTCGGAAATTTTCCACGCAATTGCCCCTTTATGAGCTTTAAGAACTTTCAAGAGCTCGGTTTTTTCATCATTAGCAAGACCTCTTGCAATAATAACCGGAAACTTGTCATCACCTTCCAAGAATGCTATTCAAGGTGAGATGGAAGATCTTTCAATTCAAGAATAGGTGGTTCCTCGATTGAAGATGTTGGCTCAACACTCATAACTTCCATCGGTGGAAGAAATGGTGGAATAGAAGTATCATC
Organism: Glebionis coronaria; assembly: GCA_025667525.1. Taxonomy (NCBI): domain Eukaryota; kingdom Viridiplantae; phylum Streptophyta; class Magnoliopsida; order Asterales; family Asteraceae; genus Glebionis; species Glebionis coronaria. Next base: position 420,565,783 of record CM046876.1, on the reverse strand, counting down.
ACTAATAAACACCTCATCTTCATTGTCGATTTCATTTGAAGTAAAATCGCCTCCTTGGAATGGAGTGAGATTTGGTGTAGAATTAGCAAGAATCGGATCCAAAATAGTGGGATTGCCACTTGATGAACTATCGGAAAAACCTAACACTTCTTGTTAAAACTCATCGCAAACCATATCAACTAAGTCAATGTGATTGATGGTAGCGATTGCATAAACATGAGAAGGTTTTGAGTTTTGAGTAGCGTTTATAACAAGTTCCTCTTCGTTGAATCTCAAAGTGATAGTTCTTGCATGAACGTCGATAAGCGATCTCGAGGTGTCTAAAAATGGACGACCTAAAATTAGAGGAACTTGAGGATCCGCGGGGATGTCAACTACTATAAAATCAACGGGATAGTAGAACTTCCCCACTTTCACGAAAACATCTTAGGCTACTCCACATGCTAAAATCATAGAATGATCGGCCATCTCGATAGACATGTTCGAAGGAGTAAGAACCGGAAGCGAAAGCGATTTCCAAATGGAAAATGGCATCAAATTAACGCTCGCACCACGATCGGCCAAGGCGAGGCATTCTTTCATATCTTGTATGTCACAAGGAAAAAGAAACTTTCCGGGGTCACCAACTTTTTCCGGTATGCGGTTAAGATAAACCGAAGAACAATTAGCAAGCTTTGAAAGCTTTTCCTTATCGCTCATCATACTTTTAAAAGTGGAAGCGAAACGAGGCATATATAACAACGCGTCGGCTAAACTCACATCAAAATGCACTTGTTGAAACATTTTTATAAAAAGCTCGATTTGTTGTTTGTTACGTTCTTGCAATTTCTCTTTGTTTCGTCTCGAAGGGTAAGGTAAGGGTGGTGTGGGTTGGACATTAGGCAACGGCCTTGGAATCTCGGGTTCCATAATTGGTATTGGTTCAACCGTAGGTGTGGTATGAGCGGTACTTCGTGGGCTTGTGATATGCTCCTTTTCGACCATCACCTCGGGCTCTTTCTCGATTTCCTTCTCCGTAGAAGTACTTGGACGAGAGATTGGTTCCTTGAAAGTTTTACCACTTCGTGTAGTAATAACCTTCATTTCTCCCTTCGGGTTTACAATGGTATCACTAGGAAGACCACCCGAGGAAGAGGGTTTACACATGATTGCTTCAAACATTTTTGCCATTCGGTCTTCAAATTTTGATTGCCTTAAATCCGCTTTTAACAATTCTTGCTTAATCTCATGTTGTCCTTGTTCCATCTTTTGTTGATTTTGTTGAAGACGTTGAACATTTCCTTCCATTTTATTTGCATGAGTTTTAAGTTCATTAGCAAGTTCTTTTTCAAGCTCGTTTTTCAACTCCGATCTTAAGCTAATCATCTCACGTTGCATGTTATCAAACTTAGCATCATTTGCTTTAGCATAATCCAAAAATTCTCCTTGAAGATTTTTAGTGTGAGCATTTTGAAAACCTTGTGTAGCGTTTTGAAAATCACGGTTTTGGTTTTGATTAGTGACTTGTCCACTCCCACTTTGATAAATCCCTTTGCTGTAGTTACGTGAATTGCCTTGATAATTACCACCTTGATTGTTGTTTCGATAGTTATTAGCATTTTGATTTCGTGGAGCTTGATTTGGGCGGGAACCTTGTCCGTTTTGGTTGTAAGTTCCCGTTGCTACGTAAGCACTCGAAGTGTTACCACCGGCGGTAATGCACTCGGAAAGATCATGAGCTCCATCACAAGACAAACAACTCTTATCAACCGCTTTAACCGAAGCGGAATTCAAAGCCTCTTGTGCTTTCCAATGAGTCATAAGATTAGCAAATCTATCGAAAAACCGATTTTCCTCATTAGCTTCATCATGTAAGGCATTAATGCTACGATACGATGACGACGATGACGAACCCATATTGGCAACACTCGGTGTGTTACGAGGGCTATAAACCTTAGATCTATTCTCGATAATCTTTAAAGCTTCATCGGTCGTTTTGCACAAAAAATTACCACCCGCGGCGGCATTCAAGTAATCTCGTTCATGATCATTAAGCCCATTATAAAAAGTATCAACTTGATGCAATTCTGAAAAATCATGGTGTGGACATTCATGTAACATTTCTTTAAATCGTTCCCATGCCATTGAAAAACTTTCATTATTTCGTTGTACAAATCTTGAAATCTCATTTTTCAAATGTGTTGTTTTAGATGGTGGAAAAAATTTGTTCACAAACTTAGAAACGAGATCACCCCATGTCAAAATTGAATTTGGCGGTTCTTTCTCAAGCCAAATTTTAGCGGGTCCATCTAACGAGTATGGAAACAACATCATCTTAATGGCGTCATGTGCAACATCCTTAAACCTGCTAGTTGCGGTGAGACGATTAAAATTCCTTATGTGGTAATGCGGGTTGTCTTTCTCATGACCTCTAAACTTATTAGCTTGCAACATCAACATTAAACCCGTTTTAATCTTGAAATTCTCCGCAAGGATAGCGGGAATCACAATGGCTTCTCTAAAACCCTCGGTGGGTGCTTGAAGCAACTCCATCATAGTACGATTAGCCATTACGACTTCTTGTTCTACAATAGGTTCAACAATTGGAGTTTGTTCTTCAATCAACGTCTCTTGATTTGCTTGCTTTTGAAGACATTTACGAGCTCGTTTTGCTTGATTACGAGTGATCATAAACTTCACGAAGTATGGGAGGTGAGAAAAGAAGATTCTATTTGGGTGTTTTGTGAATTTTCAATTTTTGTGTTTTTGATTGTTTTTAATTTTTTTTGGATTTTGGTGTATCTTCGTAGACAACAATCTACCAAATCTCTCCTCAAATCAAACTCTTGATTAAAGAAGCCTCAAAAGAGTGAAAACGATCACGTGGAGTGAACGCTAATGACTTTAGAACTTTGGTGAAAACCAAATTGTTCAAGATGGTTTAATCACAAAGAAAACCAAGCAAATATATATGATACGTAATAATACTTTGGGCGACAAAACCCTCGATTAGCCTTCAATCTCAAAATACTCACAAGCAAGCGGGGAAACGAGGCGACGCGAAGCACTTAAGAGCCTTTTTCCTTAGGATATATTTTATAATACCCGCCTTATACCCACCTTATAGTTTGTATTTTTCAAAATCGAGCTTCACGAAAGTATTTATCTATTTTTACCTTTTTCTTTTTGTTTGAGATTCGAATACAATAATTAGGAGATCAAATCCCAATTAAGGTTGTGTTTTCACACTTTTGGAGATATTTTGAATTGATTGTGATACTTAATACAATATACTCCCTCCGTCCCATAATAATAGTCCACCGACAAAAAACACGCAGTTTAATAAAAACATCACTTTTTCAGGTTTCTCTCTCTTACTGTTTACACAATTACAACTGTACCCTTAACCAATTAATTTACAACTTCTTTATTATTTGTAATAATACCTTAAAGTGAGGGTAATATTGTAAACGTAATCTACATTTCTTATCTATTTTTGGACTGGACTATTAATATGGGACGTCCAAAATAGTAAGATGGACTGTTACTATGGGACGGAGGGAGTAGTAATAATAATTTCACAAGAAAAACCAAACAAAAAAACCGATAATACGTATTAGTAGATTTCTACTAATACAAATACTATTTATAGTTAATATTAAAAACAACAAGACAAATTAATCACGACACACCTCCCCGGCAGCGGCGCCAAAATGATTGTGGTAAAATACGACCTTTTAGGAAAAAGGCGTAAAAGCGGTAAGTATTAAGTGATGATTTAGGAAAATCAAACACTAATAACCCTTATGATTCCAAGTTCGTTTTCCAAGGAGGTATATGTGTGTGAATAATTCATAATTGGTTTGAGGTTAATATTGGATAGAAAGGGATGAGAAAAGAGAATGACGAAGACGTGAAATTAATAACTACGATGACTAAACGTAAAACCGTAAAAAGTACAAAAATAAAAATTAATTCTAAAAATTCCCAAAAATTTACCAAAAATCAAAATAAATAAACTAAGAGTTTACCAATGATCAAAACTTTTTCAAACCTTTTAATTAATTAAATATTAATTTTTAAATGCTAATTAAAGCCCTAAAAATCAAATTAATTATCAAAAAGCCCAAATAAATATATTTCAATTGGTAAACCTCTAAAATGACCTAAAAAGATTAAAAACTATTTTTATAAATTTTTAAACTAAGAAAAACTATTTAAAATAATTTAAAAACTACTAAAACTTAAAATAATTATAAAAATTAATCTAAAGATGATAAAATTAATCTAAGAGTTGAAAAATTCCTATTTTAATATATTTAAGCTAAGAAAAATATAAAAAGTGCAAAAATGTGAAATTTGAAAAATAATAATAAAATAATATTAAAATAATATTAAAAATCCAAAAATTCTAAAAGTTCTAAAAACTTGCAAACTAGTTTATTTTAACCTAAATAATCAGAAAAATGAAAGTGAAATTACCAAAATACCCCTAATGGTCCCCCAAATGGGCTAAAACCCAAAACAGTCAACACAAATGGGCTTACTGGGCCCAAAAAGTCAAACGTGGCCCAATTGATTTGGAAAAGCCCTATCTGACTCAAAATTCAATTCTAAACACAAAACTCCGAAGGCCCAAAAGCTGAAAATGAGCTTATCACAGCTTAATGAACACACAACTTATTTTTATTGGGCCAATAAGCCCATTAAGCAATAAGCCAATGCCATAAGCTCTAATTTGACACACAACCTTCTTTTGGGATACTAAAGAGATCTCTAAAAAGAAATTTTGAAAAAGCACACTCAATAAGCCAGAAATAAGCAAAGAACAATTCCACAAAACGACAAAATAGTCGGGATAGAGTTCTAGGCTGTTTCAGAAGCTCTAGTTTGTTGCAAAAGCTCACAAATAGCTTAACTAAGACTAATCAACAAAGAAAATCCCAATAAGCCAAGTACAATAAGCTGTGTGAACCAATAAGCACTCTTTTAAAATAAGAAAACTTAATTTCCTAGTGAAAAGCTCTTATTAAGTTCTGATTTCTTCCAGTATAGCTTAAAAGGTGAGATAATTGATGAAAAGTACAAAAACTAAGTTGTGCCACGTTTCAATAAGCTAAACTGATTGATAAGCACTTTTTGCCTTGGTCAACAAAAGTAAACTCACTCCAAAATTCACCAAACTTGCAGAACTTGATTATGAGATGTGAATAAGCCTATTAGAAGTTGTTTTGGATCAAGTCTAGAGGTTTAGACCAATGAACTTAGCAAAACAATTGGCTTGCTAAGCTTGTTTTTGGCAGATTAAGCCCTATAAGCCAGTGGGCTTATAAGCTTGTGAGATAAGCAGCAAACAAAAGGCACACACCAAATAATGCACAAGGAACCAAATGTAAGCATGAAACAACAAGAATCAAACCAATTGCATCAAAATCTCATAGCATGCATTTGCTGATCTAAATGACCAAAAGATGGAATTCAATAAGCTATAGACTACTCAATAAGCAACCAAACTCTAAAACCAGATGATGCAGAGTTGCTCAACCAACAAATCTATAAGCAAACCAAGTTTCACACCTTAATTCAAACAAACAAACAAATTAGACCTGCTGATGTGTTTGACTGAAATAAGTGTTGAAAAACTAGCAACCTATGATTTTTAGTTATACCTTGTTTTAGACCTATCCAACACTTGAAACAACTTTCATACCAACAAAAAAATAGTTATAAACCAAAAGGAGCCAAGCTCCAAGGCCCTAAGGCCTTTGAACCAGCAGACACAAACACACCTTAATCCACAACTTTTTAAAGCAACTTGTGATTTCTAAGCACAACCTACTGATCTTATAATTCAAACACACTTCCTAGATGACTACTAACATATTCAAACACAAAAATCACAACCTCAAACACAAGAACACAAAATTCACAGTCCAAAATCTAAAACAGGCTATATCATGAAATTTTTAGGGGAAACTTAAACAAGAGGCCATACCTGTCCTCCACAACATCCTAGGAGGACCAGCAATGCTCCTTGGACCTTGTTCAACAACTAGAACAAGACCAAGGTTCTTCACAAAGAAGATCAAAACCTACTAATACATAGATTTTACTAGTTGAATGTTCGATTCTCGGTATCCCCTCGAATTGATCTCGGCTCTAAGTGGAATGATTTGTTCTTGGTTAATAAAAAGGTGATGGTTTGTTTATCTATATTAAACTAATAACAAATAAGTAAGTGTTAAAGAGTAGAATTAAAGCTTTAAAAGATTAAACTAAAAAGACGAGTTTAAAAATAAATGCTTGAAAACTTAAAGATTATATTAGAAAAATAAATGATCACTCAATAAAAACTAACACTTGGAAAACTTTGTAAAAATAAGAACTTAGTTGGAAAGTACAAAAAGAAAGTAAGATCGGAATATAGCAAAACAATTCAAATCGGAATAATCTAAAAAGGCACAGATCGGAATAATTAAAAACATTACTGATCGGAATATAGGACAGGAGTCCTGGTCGGAATACCTTAAAAATAGTGCAATCGGAATGTGGAATAAAGGACCCAGTCGAAATGTTTCGAAAATACACTAATCGGAATAATGAATCATAAGCTAAATCGGAATGCCCCAAAATCCCCCAATCGGAATAAGTCAAAACTTACCAATCGGAATATAACAAACCCTTTTCCGATCTATAGATCGGAAAAAGGGTGTTGGCTGCTCGGAATCTCCCAATCAGAAAACACAAATCGGAAAAGGGTTTACCTTTTCCGATTACACACTTTGATCCGAAAATTAAGTAGGATGATAAGCTATGGAAATAAGCCAACACCAAATACTAGCTCGAATCTATAAAGAACCGGATTAAATAAGCTCAAATAATAATTTATCTAAACTTCAAATAAGCAAAAACTTAAATCAAATGATAAAAAGACAAACTTTTTAAGAAAACTTTAAAGAGTAAATAAGCAAAACTAACAAACAAGCCAATAAGCACAAGGATCTCAAAGCTTATTTGTGTAGAAACTTAGGAAAACATAAAAAGATTAACTTTTTAAGCACAAAATCATTGATGAACAACACGGATCATACGAGATTTGTACCAAAATCAATCAAAATCAAAGAAAGGAAGGATGAGATTAAAGATTAAAAGCTTAAAACTTGAACTTGATTAATGAAAAATAATACAAATGTTTGATCTTGAAAGAGAAAAAGATGAAAACTAGTGAGAGAAAGTTTAGAACTTTCTCTCTCTAAAACTAGAGAGAAAATGAAGAACTACAAACTACTTAAAAAAACTAAGTGTCCTTTTTTTGTGAAGTAAGGCCATATATATAGGCGTGTGGAATGGGCTTGTGAATGGGCTTCTTTTCTTCTTTCTTCTTTGGTCTTCACGCTTCTTTAAATAAACGTTTCCGACTTTGGATCTTTAGAAGTGTCGGTGAATAATTCCAACTCGTCTTATAATCTTTTGTTTAATAGACTCGAGTTCTTCGACATATATGAATCTTCCATCTTTGGCTCTATTCTTTGATAAATCTTCAAATAGGCACAATGACTTCAAATCTTTCGCATCTCTTGGACAATAGACTTCGTCTTGAGTCTTTTTCCTCGATAAATCCCGTGCAATCCCATGTTTTCTTCAATATTCATCTGGTTGACTCTGAAAACACAATAAACACAAAAACCACGCATAATTCCAAACAAATGATATTAAATACGTGTTTTGGTCTCGTTTTAGCCAGAATTAAGTGGTAAAAGGATGGGTGTTTTCACACCTATCAAATCCCCTACACTTAACCATTGCCATGCCCTCATGCAATGCTTAGTGATAAAGCAAATTTACATTTTTCTCATAATCAATCAACCTTGGCCTTATTAATATACTACTAAACAAAAATGAAAGTACTAAGAGAAATTAAAACTTTAAAGTAAACAAAAGGATGGAAATAACTTGCAAAGAGATCAAGGACATACATTAGGGCTTTGGTGCTGCGAAGATTTATCACCCTCAAGTTTCACGTTCCCCAAACTAAGCTTAAAAACGAGATCATTATTATTATAAGTTAGCAAATCAAACACTTACACACATGGCTTAATTAAATGCTTAAACTCCCTTATTCCTAGGTGTATCTCTTATATTTTATTTTTGTCTTAGAATGATCATGAAGATGCATTTTTGGACTTATTTCGATAGTTTATTTAGGCTGAAAGCAAAGTAGGACGATTTGATCAATAGTTAGCTAAAGGACAAAATCTCTTAAAACTGCTTCTCGGGATATCAAAAAGTTCATATCTCGGCATAACTTGGTTCGCGATTTGAGACCTTTCTCGGGCCGACATTTGGCATGTACTTCATACTTCATATCTTGAGAGACGTTCTTGAGATAATGGTCTTCTCATCGTTAATAGAGTTTCTTCACTTGGAGACTTTTGAGGGGTACTCCAACTTTGTTGACCACGACTTCATGATTATTCTTCAATCTCTAATTGGGATTTTGAGATACAACGATCCGCCTCCTTTTCGGACTTGGATCTATTTATCCTCATACCTTGTTAGGGTCTTTTCGAATAGATTTCTCCATGATCTTTATGGGAGTTGATTGCTTTTCGTCGTGAGTCTTGATCATTCATATTGATTTTGCGAATAATGCTTTTCACATCAGTTTGGATCTTCAGCAATAAAATGGAATCCTCATGCCTTGTTAGGGCCTTTTCGGACTCGCCAATCTTCGCGCCCCGCTTCATAAGTTATGCCTTTTCTATGAACTCTTATCATTACCGAGCAACTTTTAACCGATCTTGGGCTAGGAGCTAAGTAACTTTTCAAATCGTACGACCTTACTTATTGCAGATAAATTATTAGCAAGTGATGGGAGAATAGGCAAATAATTACACCAAGTGAGCTTGCGCAAGAATACCGACTTATAATTGACTCTATCATTTCTCGTTCTCCACAATTTAAAATCTCAAGTAATGAGACTCGTGGATACTTAGCCTAATAAACCAATTAAGGTCTACATGGTTAAGGATACTAGCTAGAATAAACTTAAATAAGTCTATTCGGGTTGAGTCAAAATAATCGCATCGCAACGGGCCTAATATGTCAAAGACTTCTAAACTAGATACACCACTTTATTAATATTTTTAGACTTTATTGCGGGATATATACATATGAAAGCAACGATAAAAATTTAAAAATTACGACTAAATGGCCAAAGTTAATTAAAAATTTGAAAAATGTTGAAAAAGATGATTTTTCGGTTAAATGAAGGCATTTTCATGGAAAAGTCCACTTAAAACTTTGATAGAAGTCCCCCCTACACTTAAGATAAACATTGCCCTCAATGTTTAAGCAAGTGGGAAAAGTCTCCCCTACACTTATGACATTGAGCACGTTGGTTAACTCGAGTTAAGGAAGAGATGACTAAAGTGATCAATTTCAAATGTGAGTATGAAGAAAATTGAATCACGATAGTTGAGAGATAGAACCGGATTACGGATAACACGGGAGCACGGTTCTTCAAAGGTTCCAAGAGTGCATTCATCCCTGTAATCACATCAACACACAAAAACAAACACCTATACAGGTCCTCCTACACTTAGGAGGTAAAAACAGAAAAGGATAGATACTCAGGCTGCCTCCCGAGGAGCGCTTGTTTTTGATAACCGAGTCACGAGCCTGACTTGACCCAAAATTAGTTTATGGGGAACGTGGTGAGGGATGGAATCATCTCCTGAGAGATGTACTCACCAAAGTACAACTTTAGACGCTGGCCATTTACCTTGAAATTGGGCCCATTTGGCTGAGAAAGCTCAATGGTCCCATATGGAAAGACTTTGGCGACGATGAATGGACCAGACCAGCGGCTCTTCAACTTGACAGAGAAGATCTTCAACCGAGAGTTAAAAAGTAAGACTTGATCACCAACATGGAACTCTTGGTTCTTGATTTTTGCGTCATGAAGGTTCTTTGTCTTCTCCTTGTAGATCAGCGAGTTCTCATAAGCTTCATTCCTCAGTTCGTTGAGCTTGTTGAGTTGAATCTTGCGATGATCACCGGCTTTGTTGATGTCGAGGTTAGCCCACTTCAAGGCCCAGTGCGCCTTATGTTCCAGCTCGATGGGAAGGTGGCATGCTTTCCCGTACACAAGACGATAAGGTGTACAACCGATCGGGGTCTTATAAGCAGTACGGAAAGCCCACAGAGCATCATCTAACTTATCGGCCCAAGCGGCACGATGCTCTCCCACAGTACGCTCCAAAATTCGCTTCAATCCACGGTTGGATATCTCGGCTTGCCCATTGGTTTGGGGATGATAGGCGGTGGAAATACGGTGATTGACACCATACTTAGCCATGACACTTGCAAATTGATCGTTGCAAAAATGAGTCCCGCGGTCACTGATAATAGCACGAGGAACGCCGAATCGAGCGAACAGCGATTTCAAAAAGTTACAAACCACCCTTGCATCATTAGTAGGTAAAGATTTGGCTTCAACCCACTTTGAAACGTAGTCAACGGCTACAAGAATGTATTTGTTTCCTTTAGATGAAAGGAATGGCCCCATAAAGTCGATACCCCAAACATCAAAGATTTCACATTCTTGTATGAAATTTTGAGGCATCTCATCTTTATGAGTGATCTTGCCTTGTTTTTGGCAGGCATCACAACGTTTAACCATCTCGTGAGCATCACGATAGATGGTTGGCCAATAGAATCCCGAGTCAAACACTTTTTTGGCGGTGTAGTTGGGACCAAAGTGACCACCGGTGGGTCCTTTGTGGCAAGCGTCAAGGATTTCTAAAGCTGTCGGTCCATCAACACATCGGCGAATAATCAAGTCAGCACATTGCTTGAATAGATACGGGTCATCCCAAAAGTAAGTCTTAATGTCGTTAAAGAACTTCTTCTTTTTCTGGGATGTTAACCCGTCAATGAGAATTCCACCCGCCAAGTAGTTTGCAATGTCCGCAAACCACGGGGTTTCATCAGCAGTCGAGTTGATAGACATTAAGGTCTCCAAGGGAAAAGAATCATTGATTTCTTTGTTCGGATGATCCCCCTGGTAAGGATCCTCAAGTCTACTGAGATGATCCGCGGCTAGGTTTTCAGCTCCTTTTTTATCGCGAATTTCGATTTTAAATTCTTGGAGTAGCAAAACCCAGCGAAGAAGTCTTGGTTTAGAATCTTGTTTAGTCAACAAGTACTTCAACGCGGAATGATCGATGTAAACGATTATGGTGGAAAGGACAAGATAGGGGCGGAATTTTTCAAAGGCATAGACAACAGCTAAAAGCTCTTTTTCGGTTGTCGTGTAATGCAATTGAGCCCCAGTCATTGTCTTGCTAGCGTAATGGATTGGTTGGAAGTGTTTGTTCACTCTTTGGCCCAAAACCGCTCCAATAGCAAAGTCACTAGCATCGCACATCAACTCGAAGGGCAGCTCCCAATTAGGGGTAACCAAGACGGGTGCCTTAGTTAGCTTATCCTTAAGTGAGTTGAAGGCTTCAAGACAGTCTTTGGAAAAGATAAAAGGAGTATCTTTTTCCAAGAGGTGGGTCATCGGGCGAGCGATTTGAGAAAAATCTTTGATGAATCGACGGTAGAAGCCCGCATGACCAAGGAAACTTCTCACACCCTTCACGGTTGAAGGTGGAGGCAACTTAGCAATAACATCGACTTTAGCACGGTCTACTTTGAGACCGGCTTGGAGATTTTGTGTCCTAGCACGATGCCCTCTTTTACCATAAAATGACATTTTTCCCAATTAAGAACAAGGCGAGTGTCTTCACACCGCTTAAGCATACGTTCTAAATTGGCAAGGCAAGCAGAGAAAGAATCGCCATAAACCGAGAAATCATCCATGAATACTTCCATAGTGTCTTCCACCATGTCATGGAAGATAGCCATCATACACCTTTGGAACGTCCCAGGAGCATTACATAAACCAAAAGGCATGCGTTTGTAAGCAAATGTTCCATAGGGACAAGTGAATGTGGTCTTTTCTTGTTCCTTGGGATCGATGGGAATTTGAAAATACCCGGAGAAACCGTCTAAGAAGCAGTAATAGTCATTACCAGCTCGACGCTCGAGCATTTGATCCATGAAGGGAAGAGGAAAGTGGTCTTTTCTCGTGGCGTCATTGAGCTTGCGATAATCAATACAAACTCTCCACCCAGTAACGAGACGAGTGGGAATCAACTCGTTGTGTTCATTGGGAACAACGGTTATCCCGCCCTTCTTGGGCACACAATGGACGAGACTTACCCACGGCGAATCTGAAATAGGGTAGATCAAGCCGGCATCTAGAAGTTTGATAACCTCTTGTTTGATGACGTCATGAATTTTAGGATTAACCCTTCTTTGGCTCTGGATTGCGGGTTTAAAGTCATCTTCCATGAGAATCTTGTGAGTACAAAAGTTCGGATCAATTCCGCGGATATCGGAAATTTTCCAAGCAATTGCCTTCTTATGAGCTTTAAGCACGGCGATGAGGCGAGATTTCTCTTCTTCTTTCAAATCCTTAGCAATGATGACGGGTGACTTCTTCTCTTCTTCAAGGAACACGTACTCGAGATGGGGCGGCACCTCCTTAAGTTCTAAATCCGGAGGATTTTCGATGGGAGGCGTTTTCAAAGTCGGAGCATCGATAGCAATAACCGTGGGAGATGGTGGAGACAGATTGTCCTCTTTGAGAAGGTTTTCAAAGAAACTCATGTCGTCAGCCAAATCGGTGGGAGATTCGTCATTAGTTAAGTTCACATCTCCCATGGTGGCTTCAAGATCTTTCCAAAAGAAATCACTTTCTCCAAATAGAGACAGTGATGAATCAATAGAGGAAACGGTCTCAACATTAGGAAGAGAAGTAGGAATACTTTTGCAAGCATTTTGGAAGTGTTCTTCACAAGCCTCATCAAGAACGTCAATACAATTAACACTCTCGTTGGAATAAGGTTGTTTAGACAACTTTCCCATGTTGAAGACGATTTTATCGTCACCCACTCCCATGATAAGCTCACCGGCTTCAACATCGATGAGAGTGCGACCGGTCCTCAGGAATGGACGACCAACAATTAATGGCACACGAGGGTCCATCTCGTAGTCGACGACAACGAAATCGGCAGGAAAAGTGAATTTGTCGAATCCTACAAAGACGTCTTCAGCTATCCCCACTGGATAAGCAACCATACGGTTAGCTAATTCCAGAGTCATTTTGGTGGGGACTAGCTCAGGGAGAGATAATTGCTTCCACACACTTAAAGGAATTAAGTTGATACTGGCACCTAGATCGGCTAGGGCCATGCAATTCTCTACTCCCGGGAAATTGAAAGGGATTAAGAAACGACCCGGATCACCAAGCTTGGTTGGCAATTTCCTTAAGAGCACTGCAGAGCAATTCTCATTAAGTTGGGTGTTAGAAATATCAAGAAGCTTTTCCTTCTCGCTAAGAAGATCTTTGAACATTTTTGTGTACTTTGGCATGTGAGCGAGAACCTCAGTGAAGGAGATGTTAAAATTCAATTGTTTAAACATTTTGAGAAAGTTCGAAACCTGAATATCATCCTTGCTTTTGAGCTTCTCTTTCCTCAACCTTGAGGGATAAGGTATATCGGAAGAAGAGGAAGGCTTTGGGATCGAAGGATCACTCACATCCTTGGGTGGAGGAGGGGTAGAAGTAAGAGGTGGAGAAATTGGGGAAGTAGAAGGATGAGGAATAGGAGCAGGTGACTCGTTCTCCTTAGTCACAACCACCGGTGGAGGTATAGGAAGCTCGGGTTCTTGGTACCTTTGCCACTGCGAGTGGTGATTGCTTTCATCTCCCCTCTTGGATTCGCAACGGTGTTACTCGGAAGAGTACCCGAAGAAGAGGGTTGATTACCTTGGAAGAAACTAGCCATCATGTTCCTTAAGTCATTCGTTTGACTATCCAAAGTGTTTCTCATGTCAGCTCTCAGATCGTTCCCTTGTTTCACCAGGTCTGCTTTCAAGTTGCGCACTTCCTGTTGAAGATTTTCCACGATCACATCGTTAGTCCTCATGTAGGTTTCCACTTCTTGGTGTAAAGCGGTGGGTTGGTTGGGAGGAGCATTGTATGCGGGTGGTTGATAAGCAGGTTGCTGGTAAACTTGGTTGTTTCTTTGAGGTGGATGTTGTTGTTTGTGAGGTGGTATGTATGGTCCACGAGATTGTTATTGTTGTTGAGGAGGGCGGTTGAGGTTTTGTTGTTGGTTTGGGTTGTTAGGAGTAGAACCAGGTGGTGAGAGATAGTTGTTGGAGCGGTAGCTAAGCAAGTTACGGTCACCTTGAGGACGAGCTTGATAAGCGTGTTGAGGATAGGTACCGTATGCTGCATTCACGTTCTAAGGGTAGTCTCGGGTGGCGGTACAAGTGGTGTAAGAACGAGGACACCCGCATATTTCACATGGTTGGCTAACAGCATTGACTTGAGCGTCTTTAGCGTTTTTAGCGTTGATGCTGTTGGTGTTGCTGGCGGTTTGGGTAGCAAGCGATTCAAGAAGCGCAATGATTTTGTCAATTCGCTTGTCACTGTCACTAGTACTAGCACTAGCGACATTGGTCCGAACACTCTTGGTTTGCACACGAGACTTATTCTCAATGATATCCCAAGCAGCATTGGAAGTCTTAGCCAAAAGATTACCCCCCCCCCCCCCCGAGGCACTGTTTAGTGAATCTTGGTCATTCATGTTTAAACCATTGTAAAAAGTATTAATTTGATGCACTTTGGTAAAACCATGTTGTGGGCATTTTCTTAAAAGATCTTTGAAACGGTCCCAAGATTCACTAAAAGACTCATCGTACTTTTGTTCAAAATTTATGATTTCATTCCGCAAAGCGGTAGTACGAGAGGGTGGGAAAAAGTAGTTGATAAACTTGGTCTCCAAATCCGTCCACGAAAGAATACTCTGTGGCGGTTCCTTAGCAAGCCAATGCCGGGCTTGTCCCTCTAAAGAAAAGGGAAAAAGTTGTAAACGGATTACCTCTTGTGGAACACCATTGAATTTGACCGTATTGGTGAGTTGCAAGAATCTCTTGATGTGGTCATGTGGATCATCAATGGTACGCCCCAAGAATGGTTGAGCAGAGACTATCTGGATAAAACCGGATTTGAGCTCAAAGTTGTTGGCTGGAATCGCGGGTATGACAATTGGATCATTGTTGCCATCTACATGGGCTTGCAGAAGTTCAATCATCGGGCGATTATCCGATAGAGGCTCATTGTTGTTGCTATTATTCATGTTGTTGAGCGGTGGATTGTTATTGTTATTATTGTTTTGAGGTGGGTTATTATTGTTGTTTTGTACACCGGCCATGTCTAGGTTATCAGAGGCTCGGGCTCTTGATAAGACGTTGATCGAGTGCGCATACACCTGCAAAAGAACTAACAAAGAAAAACAAAGCAAAATATTTTTGGTTTTTATGTTTTTTTATTTTTTTTGTATTTTTGAAATATTTATATTTTTTGTATTTTTGAAAGTTTATGTGAAAAAGTAACGTTCACGGTGAACGGATCCCAAAATCCAAGTTCTCACAAAAAACTGATGATCTTAACGAGAAGAGCCGGCAGCGGCGCCATTTAATACACAGATTTTACTAGTTGAAAGTTCGATTCTCGGTATCCCCTCGAATTGATCTCGGCTCTAAGTGGAATGATTTGTTCTTGGTTAATAAAAAGGCGATGGTTTGTTTATCTATATTAAACTAATAACAAATAAGTAAGTGTTAAAGAGTAGAATTAAAGCTTTAAAAGATTAAACTAAAAAGAGGAGTTTAAAAATAAATGCTTGAAAACTTAAAGATTATATTAGAAAAATAAATGATCACTCAATAAAAACTAACACTTGGAAAACTTTGTAAAAATAAGAACTTAGTTGGAAAGTACTAAAAGAAAGTAAGATCGGAATATAGCAAAACAATTCAAATCGGAATAATCTAAAAAGGCACAGATCGGAATAATTAAAAACATTACTGATCGGAATATGGGACAGGAGTCCTGGTCGGAATACCTTAAAAATAGTGCAATCGGAATGTGGAATAAAGGACCCAGTCGGAATGTTTCGAAAATACACTAATCGGAATAATGAATCCCCCAATCGGAATAAGTCAAAACTTACCAATCGGAATATAACAAACCCTTTTCCGATCTATAGATCGGAAAAAGGGTGTTGGCTGCTCGGAATCTCCCAATCGGAAAACACAAATCGGAAAAGGGTTTACCTTTTCCGATTACACACTTTGATCCGAAAATTAAGTAGGATGATAAGCTATGGAAATAAGCCAACACCAAATACTAGCTCGAATCTATAAAGAACCGGATTAAATAAGCTCAAATAATAATTTATCTAAACTTCAAATAAGCAAAAACTTAAATCAAATGATAAAAAGACAAACTTTTTAAGAAAACTTTAAAGAGTAAATAAGCAAAACTAACAAACAAGCCAATAAGCACAAGAATCTCAAAGCTTATTTGTGTAGAAACTTAGGAAAACATAAAAAGATTAACTTTTTAAGCACAAAATCATTGATGAACAACACGGATCATACGAGATTTGTACCAAAATCAATCAAAATCAAAGAAAGGAAGGATGAGACTAAAGATTAAAAGCTTAAAACTTGAACTTGATTAATGAAAAATAATACAAATGTTTGATCTTGAAAGAGAAAAAGATGAAAACTAGTGAGAGAAAGTTTAGAACTTTCTCTCTCTAAAACTAGAGAGAAAATGAAGAACTACAAACTACTTAAAAAAACTAAGTGTCCTTTTTTTGTGAAGTAAGGCCATATATATAGGCGTGTGGAATGGGCTTGTGAATGGGCTTCTTTTCTTCTTTCTTCTTTGGTCTTCACGCTTCTTTAAATAAAGTTTCCGACTTTGTACCTTTAGAAGTGTCGGTGAATAATTCCAACTCGTCTTATAATCTTTTGTTTAATAGACTCGAGTTCTTCGACATATATGAATCTTCCATCTTTGGCTCTATTCTTTGATAAATCTTCAAATAGGCACAATGACTTCAAATCTTTTGCATCTCTTGGACAATAGACTTCGTCTTGAGTCTTTTTCCTCGATAAATCCCGTGCAATCCCATGTTTTCTTCAATATTCATCTGGTTGACTCTGAAAATACAATAAACACAAAAACCACGCATAATTCCAAACAAATGATATTAAATACGTGTTTTGGTCTCGTTTTAGACAGAATTAAGTGGTAAAAGGATGGGTGTTTTCACACCTATCACCTATTGATGTTCAAAGTAGAACTAGGTTTTGATGCTTATGATTCTTCAACACAAATGAACAAACAACTCACCCAATAGCTTAAATCTCTTCTCAGGCTTGGTGTCAACAAGCTTGAAGGAGCTTTAGGCTTTTGGCTAAGGATTAGTACAAGATAATAGGTAAAACAGAAACAAGGATTTCAAGGTTTTTGAACCTTTGAAAACCTAACAAACATAGACGTGCCTTAACCAAAAGATTAAGGAAGGTCTACAACATCAAAAGGAACTCAGATTTCAGCTATTCTAACACCAACTTTTATAAAACACAAAAGAGATTTCACAATTTTAAGAAATTCAAATTTTATTTAAATAAAAAGGAATTACAAAGATAATAGCCAAAATCTGGAACAAGGGACTCTCACAAGTTGATGTCTCCTTTTATAGGCAAATGCTTACAAAACACTATTCATAAACCCTAGCTAGAAAATCCCAAGATTGTCCCTAAAGTCTTCTAGATCTTTTGATGGAATGAGCTGTCCAAATTGATCCAAGTCGTTCAATTTTGCATTGTGAGTAAGCAGGGGATAATAGCTGTTGATTTGTCCACGTCATTTTGCTTGGAGAGGAGGGTGTAAGGTGATTGGTGGAACGGGTTTGGGTGTGGGGTCCAAGGGTGAGTGGAGAAGAGGGAATTTTTGTTGGGAAAGGTTTAGGCTGAGGTAAATCACACATGTGCCAAGGTAATTTCTTTTCCCCTTTGTTTTGTAAAAAGTAAAATTGGGTTCATCACTGCTACAGTGATTGAGTTTGATCCGAAATTAGGGGAGGGTAATTGTTTGGCGCGTTTTTAAGTTTTTTAAACTTTGAAACTTGGCAGCCTTGGCCCTTGTCTTTTGGAAAAGTATGCAAAACAAGTTTTTTCAGCCTACCAAATGAATTCCCTTAGTTAATAAACTTTCAAAGTTTATTCTTTGGCCACAAAACTTTGGCAAAAGTGTTTCAAGGGTAATTTTTGCCATGTTTGAATATTTGAGGGACTGATTTTGGACATTCTTGATCTTCAAAGGTCTTCATTGTATCTTTGACTTCATGAGGGACCATATTTGACAAATTAGAATTGATGAGGGACTAATCTTGCCATTTCTTCAAAGTTGAAGGACCATTTTGTAACTTTGACAAACTTAAGGGACCAAACTTGTAATTATGAATATACAAGGGTTTTAAGTGTAAATTCTTCATATTTTGAGGATCAATCTTGTACATCTTCAAGTCTTCAAGGGTTAATCTTGGATAATTCATGAACTAGGGCCCGGTTCTTTGTACGGCTTCGTTTCTCGTGTCCGTTTTTCCTTGTTTCTTGTGATCTTTTGTCTTTCTCACGATATCCATACCTAAAACACACAAGTAAACAAATACAAGCATATATATGGTATTTTATGACATTTTTATGCATTTAAAGCCCGAAAAGAATGATGAGATCATGTATAAATGCCATCTCATCAAGCACATCTGTGAATACTATTAAGTGTAGACCTGAGTCTAAGAAAAGGAGGCACCCCACATAATCTTTATCAAAGAAGTGTTATGATGATCCCAAAGTCCAAGCTTCGAAGAAACAAAAGTCCTCGACCAAGGACCAGAACCCTAGCTTGTCTCCACCTTCAGTCTCTACTGAAGGTGGCATGCATCAAGAGGCCCTGAAGGCAACCCCTCTCTCAACCTCTACAGGAGAGAAGGGTGAAGATAGAGCGCACCTTCAGCTCAATAGTGTGGAGTCAGCTTTGGTAAGCAATTTAAATTTGAATACATCTCAAATTTCATTACCAATTTCTATCATTTGTCACTCTGAGTCTGCATCAGGGCATGAGGCGTCAGTAAATACAACAGCTGACGTTGACCTTGGCCCTTCGGTTTCTCATGATGTAGTTCCCTCACAATAGGGTCCTACTGAAGGAACCAAAAATATTATCATTAATCTTAACTCATCAGGGACTCTTTCTCAAGATCCATCATGTAAAACCAACCCTGGTGGTGAAGGACTTGAAACTGACCAGCACACTGAAGGTGGCGATCAGCAGACAACCAAGAAAGTGCCTCTCTCCACTGGTCCCAAAGGGGGACACTTGCCTACATTTGTATTCAGCATGTCTGCTGATGACTTGGAGAAGGAGTTGGGTTTGAATGAAAGAACTCCAGTAAATCTGGATAATAGTGAACCTGAAGACGATCTTGCTGATCAAACTTCCAAGCCTTCATCCCCCGGAACCACTAAGGTAAATGAACTGACTGTTGGGAATAAAATATAGCCAAGACACTTGGACGCTGACAAGAGCAATTTGGACGTTGATAGGAAGAAATCAGGCGTTGATAAGACAAGCGTTGACAGGAAGAAGTCGAGCGTTGATGAGAAGAAGTCAAGCGCTGATAGGAGTACTTAGTCGACACGTTTTATGTTTCTAGTATGTTTCTAGTAAAGATATGTTCGACAATGTATTTCATATGTTTATATTTACCTCAAATAGCTGATACGTAGACTCTTATACAAGGTTCCTTAATCTATAAAAGGAGGCTTTTAGGTTTAGTTCAATATAAGTTTTATAAGTTTTACACTTTCATTGTACGCAAGTTCGATTAATCAATCAAAGTGAAAGTTTGGTTTAACTTGTTTGTGTGTTCTTGTTTAAGTATTAATTTCGCATAATACTTGAATTGTTTCATATACAACAAAGTTTCTCTACGTATTTAACTTGATTTAATCTCGTTTACACAAGCTAAATCGATCTAAGTTTGGGATCAACAAGTGGTATCAGAGCTTGTTGAGAAACTTTGATCTAAAGAACACAAAAACCCTAAATCGCCAAAAACCCTGATTTTCAAGAAACCCTAAAATTCAAACAACATGTCTACTCCAGAGTTAACCTCCACCTCCTCAAGCCATAACATCAAGTTCCCATGCTAGACCCAGACAACTTTGAGCTTTGGAAGTTCAATTTTGAGCAGTATCTTCAAATCCATGATCACACCCAATGGGAAATTATTGAATATGGAAACACATTCAATAAGGCTGCCAAGATCCTAGCTGCTATCACTCTAAGATCAACTCCAGGCTCAAGTGCTGAGGATTGAAAAGAAAAACCTGAAGATGGAAGAGCTGTCTTAGCTGAGGACATTGCAAAGAGAAGGAATGATATGAAAACCCTAAGCATCCTCAAACTTTCCTTGGGACAAGAAAATCAGAACAAATACAGAGGCTATGAGTCTGTCAAATATCTTTGGGCAGCCCTTCAAGTTTCTTATGGTGGTAATGATGATACTGCCTCAGAGAAAAAGAAGCAACTCTTGCATGAGCATGCTGTATTTAAAGCCCTTCCCAATAAAAAGCTAAGTGGAGTGAGAAGCAGACTTCTTGACATTACAAGCAAGTTGTCATTCATGGGAACAGTGCATGATGATGTTGATATCATCACCACTTTCCTTAAAAGTCTTGGTGATGCATGGAAGATTTAAGCAAGGTCTATGATTGCTAATAATACTCATAAAAGTTCCACTTTTGATGATGTCTACAATAAACTTAGGCTTTTAGAGAGTGAAATCCTTTTGGTTCAAGGAAGCAAGTCTACCAATGGAAATATGGCATTCTTCTCACATAGTGAAGGTCAATTTGATCAAAGGGAGTCATACATGCACCCCGTTACTGGATCACCTTGAGACGCTGACACATACAATGTTGACTCACCAAGAGCTAAGCCTGCTGGTATTGATCTAGATACAGTGTGTGCATACATTGCTTCATTGCCCAATTGTTTAGTGATTACATATGAGGACCTTGAGCAAATTAGTGATGAGCACTTGTAAGAGATGGACATAAAGTGGAATATGGCACTTTCTAGCATAAGGGCCAATAGATGGAATAGAAGATTCAGGAAGAAGATGACTTTTAATGCTAAAGACACTGCTGGGTTTGATAAATCCAAGGTTGAGTGTTAGAATTGCCACATAATGGGTCACTTTATGAGAGAATGTAGATCTCCAAGAAGATCTGATGCTGGAAAGCCTTCAAGCCAAATCGTCAAGGTTGAAGATACAAAAGCTATGGTTACCATGCAAGACATTGATGGTGTTGGCTGGGATTGGAGCTTTTTGGCCAAGGACGTGGAAGAGAGCAAGGCTTTGGTTGTAGAAAAGGAGGAAGAGGAGCATGTTCACTATGATCTCATGGCACATTCTTCATCTTCATCAGACAAGAGGTATATGATGATGCATTTTTTAGTAAGGGTTGTCTTCTAAACGCTGAAAAGCTTAACAAAGAAGTTTTAAAATTAACATAAGATGTTTTTGATGAAAAATGCAAGTTATCTAATTATCAACTTGCTCTTACTCAAACTGAAAAGACTGTGGCTGAATATAAGAAAATGAAGCTTGACCTAAAAGATAAAATCAATGTTTTGACTCATGATCTAAATGCTAGTGTTGAGGTTAGGAACATCTTGGAGAGATCCAATGGTGTCTTACAAGCTAAGTTAGATGAGGCTATCAAAAACAAAGATAATGTAGATCTTAAAATTTAAAAATTTGATAAAGCTTCACAAACCCTAGAAAAATGTGTGAGTGAACAAACGGATTCTAGGGATATGAGTGGGATTGGGATGAAAGAATATGCTGGTGTTCCACCATAATGAAGAGATTTTGCTAGTTGAAAAGTTCGTTTCTCGGTATCTTAACGAATTGATTTCCGGTTCAAAGTACGACTCAATTGTTTTTGGTGGAAAAGAATGTTTTTGGTTGTTTTTTAAAATGAATGTGCAAAACTTTAAAGTAAAAGGCAAGTAAAATAAATCTAAGTCCAACTTAAAATAAATTGTGCAAGTATTTAAAAAGCGTGACGAAAATTAAAAGGCACTAAAAGTAAATAACGCAAACTTAAATCTAACTAAGGCAAACTTAAAACGCAACTAAAACTTAAAACTCAGGAAAGGCTAAAATAAATCTAAGGCGAGTAAACTTAAAGTGCGACTAAGGAAAAAGGCGGGAAAAATAAAGCTTGAAGATTAAAAACAGAAACTTAAAAACAGTAACTTAAGAACCTGAAAAATAGCTCATCCAGAATAATACCCTCATTCGGAATAAACATTCATCCGGAATGTCACCTTCGTTCGGAATGTTCTTCTTCACTCGGAATAATCACCAAAATCCTTGATCCTGAATAAATCCTTTATCCGGAATATGTCACTTGTCCGGAATAAAGTCTTGATTCGGAATGTTGGTCCTTGATGCGGAATGTTGCTTGATCCGGAATAATATTCCGAATAGAACTCCTTGATCCGGAATATGTCACTTATTCCGGATGGAAGCCCTTGATTCGGAATAATTCCTTGGCCCTTCGTTCGGAATATATTTCGAATGAACCTTGATCCGGAATATTAAAATATTCCGAATGAACAAGTTGATCCGGAATATCTTCCTTGATCCGGAATTTAAAATATTCCGGATGAAAACCTAGATCCGGAATAATTACTTATTCCGAATAAACTCCTTGATCCGGAATATATGGTATTCCGAATGAAAGGTTTTGATCCGAAATGTTAATTTATTCCTAATAAACAAGATTGATCCAGAATGTTAAATATTCTAGATGAACGAATCTAAAATCCTTCACTCTGAACGTTTGGCTCTTGATCCGGAATAATCCTCGGAACACAGATGAACAGACAAGCGAAGAACAAGGGATACAAAGATATACACGAATCTAATAAAAACTAAACAAAATCAACCACAAGATTAAATCAAACTAAACAAATAACATCTATCAATCATAAACAAACAATCCAAATCAATCAAACTAACAAATATAACCAAAATAATCAAAACCCACTTAAATCAAATCAATAAAATAAGAACATGAACCTGAACAAATAAACATAAAGATTAAAGAAAGGAAGATAGGAGATCAAACAATAAAGTAAAGATTGACAATAATTAAAAGGAAACTTACTTGAATTAAAGGTAATTAAAGGTGCAAGACAATGTATTTAAATGACGTGAAATTAAATGACAAGGAAAGTAAAATGAAAGAAATAGTTTGTCAAGCTATCCAACGAAATGAAATGAGTAACATCCTAATCTATTTATAGGGGAGGATTAAGGAGTGCTTAGGAAGCTTCCTCCCCTCCTTCATCTTTGTTTAATTGCATGCTTAAGTCCTTGCTTTCTTTAATCTTCTTAAATCTTGGACTTAATGACTTTGTCTCGGGATTTCTATAAACTCGTCTTGAATTTTCTTCATAAATAAGACTTGAGTTCTTCGACTTTTTAGTAAACTTCTGTCTTTTGACTTTTTCTTCGATAAATCTTCAGAATTGGTCTTGGACTTTCTTTCTTTTTGCACTCTTGACTTTTGACTTCGTCTTCCGTCTTTTTCTTTGATAAAAGCCCGTGAATTCCTGTGTTTTCTCCACTTTTCACCTTTTCGTCCTAAATCACAACAAAAACACAAACCACACATAATTCCGACATAAATGACATAAAATACACGTTTTTGCTCGATTATTATTGTAATTAAGTGGTAAAAAGGATGGGTGTTTACACACCTATCAAATCTCCTACACTTGACCATTGCAATGTCCTCATGCAATGCATTAGTTACAAAGCACGTTTACATTTTTCATCATAATCAATCCACGTTGGCCTTTATTAAAGAGATAGAAAACTATAAACATTCAAAGTAAAGAAATCAAAAACATACCTTGGGTTTTGGAAATGTCATGAATAATCATCATCCTCAAGTTTTCACTTTCTCTAAACCAAGCTTAAAAACGAGATCATTGTTATTATAAGTTAGCAAACTAACACGAACTCATGTGGGCCAATTATTCACTTAGACTCCCTTATTCCTAGGTGTATCTCTTATATTTTATTGTTGTCTTGAATGATCACGAGGATGCATTTTTGACTTATTTCGATAGTTTATTAGGCTGAAAATAAAGTGAACGATTGAATCAATAGTTAGCTAAAGGACAAAATCTTTTAAAACTGCTTCTCGGGACCTCAAAAAGTTCATATCTTGGCATAACTCGCTTCGCGATTTGAGACCTTTCTCGGACCGATATTTGGCAGCGACTTCATACTTCAAACCTTGAGAGACGTTCATGAAATAATGGCCTTTTCTTCATAATAGGAATTTCTTCACTTGAAGTTTTGAGAGATTCTTCATATTTGGACCACGACTTCTTCATTTTTCTCCAATCATTACTTTGGACTTTGATATACAACGATCCGCCTCCTTTTTGGACTTGGATCTATTTATCCTCATACCTTGTTAGGGTCTTTTCGGATAGACTTCTCCATGATCTTTTGGGGAGTTTTTGCTTTTCGTCGTGTGTCTCGATCCTTCATATTGATCTTTGATAAATGATTCTTCACATCACTTGGGATCTTTAGCAACAAAATGTAGCCCTCATGCCTTGTTAGGGCCTTTTCGGACTTGCCAATCTTCGCATCCCGCTTCAATAAGTTATGCCTTGGCTATGAACTCTAATCCATACCGAGCAACTTTTAAACGATCTTGGGCTAGAAGCTAAGTAACTTTTCAAATCGTACAACCTTATTTATTGCAGATAAATTTATTAGCAAGCGATGGGAGAATAGGCTTATAATTAACTCACATAAATTCACGAAAGAATACCAAACTTATTATTGACTCTATCATCTCTCGTTCTCCACAGTTTAAAATCTCAAGGAATGAGACTCGTGGATGCTTAGCCTATTAAATCAAAGCTTTGGGTTTTCGAGTCACCTATAGGATCTTGTAAATTCGTAGACTTTTTCAAGTTTAGAAATCGCATTTTAAATTTTCCTTGATAAACGACTCTCTAGGATCAATTATAGGAACTTGCGAAAAGTTCTTGTTCTTAACCCGTGAGAGTTAAGACTTTCGCGTTTTATAGCTCCCTATATAAAAGCCTAGCAAAACTTGACTTAAACACATTAAGGATACTAGCTAGAGTAAACTTAGACAAGTAAACTCGGGTTGAGTCAAAAGATTCACAACGTTTGAAAATTAAAACCACTTTATTAAAGATTTATTCTAGCAAAGAAGGAAAATAACTATACAAAGGGAAAAACTAATAGGCCAAAATAGATCAAAATTTTTGAAAATTGTCGAAAAATTGATTTTCCGGTTAAAATGAGGACAAATACAAGGAAAAGAGCCACTTAACTTCGATACAAGTCCCCCCTACACTTAAGATAAACATTGTCCTTAATGTTTAAGCATGTGGGAGTAAACTCCCCTACACTTAGGACATTGTGCACTTTGTTTAAATCTCGCTAAGGAAGAGACAAGTAAAGAGATTCCTATTTTAATATTGGAAAATATAAAATAGGGAATCGAAAAAAGTTTAGGATAGAACCGAGAAGAAGGGAACACGGAATCACGGGTCGTCAAAAATCATCAAGAGTGGATCATTGAGCGCTCGAATCCCTGAATAGTAGAAGAGAGGAAATAGCAAACACCAACGGGTCTCCCCTACACTTAGGATAAAGAAAGCTAAAAGATAGATACATGGGTTGCCTCCCAAGAAGCGCTTGATTTTTGATTACCGAGTCATGAGCCTGACTCGACCTTGATTACCATAGGAATAAGAATGAAATATATCCACCGGGATCAAAGACATAGTTTTCGTCCATCAAATAGCACAAGCTTAAGGCGAACAAGGCAAGCCAAAGAAGAAGAGGCAAGGTTCCCTTAAGCAAAGATGGAGCACAGTGGTAGCAAGTATGGTGAGGTGCAAGCATATCTTCATAAGTTCCAAAGATTTTTCTTTTATTTCATCAGGTGGATACTGAGATGGCTAAAGAATATCAATACCGGGGTCGAACACCTTTTCCTTTAAGGGAAAATAGCACTCAGGCTCAGCAGAATATGAAAAAGATCCGCGAAGAAAATGCACAACCTCGTCCTCAGAAGGTGGACACTGAGGTGTTAACTCATACGTGTTGCGGATGTTGGTGTCGACCGGTTGCTTCTCCTTGAAAGAATTTTCTTCAAATCCAAAGTAGGATCAAGACCATAATTATCAAAGTCCAAAGGAGTAGCATCACTCTCATGAGGGAAGTATGTATTGAGAAATGCAGAGAAATCTTCCTCAAATGAGTAATCATCCAAAGTAGGATTTAGTGATGGCGGAGGATCTTCATCATGTGAAGAATCACTCGAAAGAGTATCGGCCTCATCAAAATCATCATACGTGGGCAGGTCGGGATACTCAGAAGTAAGGTCATCATAATCATCCGTATCTGAGCTAGAATCATCATCATAAGCATCAAAGATCGGTGGAGAATCATAAATGGGTGAAGGTTCCAAATTGGAGAGAGAATCATCCACATCATCTTGAAAAACTGGATTATCAATGCAAGACGTGAATAGAGGATTGTTGTAGATGACAAAATCATCGAGCACATTAATCATATTCGCAGATTCTCGTCCAAAGGATTTGCTTGTAAGCTTCCCCATTTTAAAAACTTGTGCATCATCCCCGACTCTTGAGATTAACTCACCTTCGGCAACATCAACTAAAGCTCGTCTGGTTCTGAAGAATGGCCGACCAAGTATTAAAGGAATACGAGGGTCCATTTCATAATCAACAACGACAAAGTCGACCGGGAAAGTAAATGTGCCAACTTTAATGAACACGTCTTCGGCAATACCAACGGGGTAAGCGAGAGTGCGATTTGCAAGTTCAAGAGTCATCTTTGTTGGAGTAAGGTCGGGTAATGATAGTGTTTTCCAAACACTCAAAGGCATAAGATTAACACTGGCCTCGAGATCAGCAAGGGTAGTAAATTCTTCGGTTTTGTTGAAAATGCAAGGCAACACAAAACGACGGGGATCTCCAAGTTTTTCCGGAAGTTCTTTAAGAATAACTATAGAACAGTTTTCCATTAAGCGTGTGTTGGCGAGCTCAATCAACTTCTCCTTCTTGTTAAGCAATTCCTTAAATGCTTTGACAAATTTCAGCATGTGGACAAGTGCTTCAACAAGGCTAATGTTGAAATTCATTTGAGAGATCATCTTCAAATAATTCGACACTTGAATGTCATCCTTTGTGTGCATTTTGGTCTTGCCTAAGCGAGAAGGATATGGGATATTGGGATTGGGTGGTGAAGGTGTAGGTGTAGGTAAAGGTTGAGATGTTGAAGGTGGGGTTGGTGGAGGATTCTTGGTGGGTGCTTCATCACGACGAGGCGGAGACGGTAATGGTGCACTAATACTAGGTGTAAGAGGAGTAGGGATAAATGGTGGTGGAGGAGGTGTAGATGATGGGGGCGGGATAGGTGGTCCTACTATGGTAACTCCACTACGGGTAGTAATAACACTCACATTCGCTCGCGGATTGGTGACGGTGTTTGAAGGTAGAGAACTCGAAGTAGAAGGTTGAGTAGTGGGCAAGAAACTAGCCAGCATATTCTTTATATCATTCGTTTGATTGCTGAAGGAGGATTGGATATTATCTCGAAGCTCGGATCTTATGTCATTTCCTTGCTTGGTGATATCCCCTTTCAAATTAATAATTTGGCTCTGTAAATTCTTGATTTGCTCACCTTGGGTTCTCATTAAAGCTTCAACATCCGGATTCATGGGTGAGGCTTGTTGAGCGGGTAGGTGATAAGGATTAGAAGCTCTTGGTGGGATTTGGTTGCTTCTATTGTAATTGTTGTTTTGGTTTTGGTTTTGAGGAGAAAAACCGGGTGAAAGGTAGTTATTGGACCGGTAACTCAGCAAATTTCTATCCCCTTGAGGTCGAGCTTGGTAATTTTCCGGTGAATAATTACCATAAGTTGCATACACATTTTCCGGATTTCCTTAAGTAGAAGGACAATCAGTGTATGAGTGTGGACCGCCGCATGTTTCATAAGAAGGTGAAACCGCTTTAACTTGTTGTTGTTGGTTTGTAGCGAGAAGCAAGATACTTTTGTTCATTTCGGTCATCATGCGGGTGAATTCGGTCATGTCGGGGCTTGCTGAAGTATAAGAAACATTGACTCTCGGGTTGTTCCTTGAAGAAGCGGAGGAATCCCAGTTTTTATGATGAGTAGTCATGTTTTCAATAAGCTCTCTACACCCCTCGGGTCTCCTTTTCATAAATGTACCACCGACGGCTGCATTAATCGTATCACGATCACGAAAAGTCAAAGCGTTGTAGAAAGTATCAATTAAGGTCACAGGGAGCATGTTGTGGTTTGGACAACGATCGATCGAGACATTATATCTTTCCCAAGCATCAAAAAGAGATTCATCGGGTTCTTGCATGAAACCGCTGATTTGATTGCGAAGGCTCGTGACCATGGATGGTGGAAAGTAGCGCGACAAAAAGCGTTGAGTCATGTCATCCCAAGTATGAATTGAATTCTTTGGAAGACGATCAAACCGTTTCTCGGCGTGGTGTGATAAAGTATGTGGAAAGAGTTGTAGGCGAAGAACATCCATTGTGGCACCAGGAAACTTCATGCTTTGGGTAATTGTAATGAACTTGTCGAGGTGTTTGTTGGCATCATCATCAGGCATTCCGACGAATGGATTAGTTTGCACTTGCTGAATCATGTGGTGCTTCAACGAAAACTCCGGAGCCGTGATTTGCATCAGCGTAATCGGTCCTCCTCGTCCAAACATGGTAGGTTGACAAAGCTCCTCCAATGTCCGAAGATCGGGCTGTGGATGAACATTGTTGTTATTGTTGAGGTGCGGTGGATTATTGTTGTTGTTAACACCTGCCATACTTAAATCTTCTCGAGTCTCGGGCTCTTGATAATTAGAAGATCTAGTACGCATACACCTACGAAGGCAAAAGAAAACAATACCAAATACAAAGAGAATATATATACACAACAAAAATAAAATCTTTTTGGTTTTTTTGAAATTTTTAATTTTTATGGATTTTTAACAATTTTTAATTTTTTTTTGGATTTTCAGAAAAAAAATATATTTTTTGTGCAAGAAAATAACGCTCACGAATGAACGGATCCCAAAAAGCAACGCATCTCTCATAGAAAACCGTTAATCTTTACGAAAAGAGTCGGCAGCGGCGCCATTTGATACAAGGCTTTTACCTAGTAAGAAAATTATCGTTGAACCAATCTCTTCGAATTGAAAAATGGATTAACTATGCGACTCAGTCGTTCTTTGGTGAAACAAAAGTTTTGTCGTTGTAGTATATTAAAAGTGCAAAGACTTTAAGTAAATGACGTTAATTTAAAATGATGTTAAAGTAAATCTACCCTAATTTAAAGTAAAAGACAAGTATTTAAATCTAATTTTAAGTAAATGGAGAGTATTTAAAAGCGTGACGAAAATTAAAAGGCACTAAAAGTAAATAACGCAAACTTAAATCTAACTAAGGCAAACTTAAAACGCAACTAAAACTTAAAACTAAGGCAAGGCTAAAATAAATCTAAGGCAAGTAAACTTAAAGTGCGACTAAGGAAAAAGGCGGGAAAAATAAAGCTTGAAGATTAAAAACAGAAACTTAAAAACAATAACTTAAAAGAACCTAAAAAATAGCTCATCCGGAATAATACCCTCATTCGGAATAAACATTCATCCGGAATGTCACCTTCGTTCGGAATGTTCTTCTTCACTAGGAATATTCACCAAAATCCTTGATCCGGAATAAATCCTTTATCCGGAATATGTCACTTATCCGGAATAAAGTCTTGATTCGGAATGTTGGTCCTTGATGCGGAATGTTGCTTGATCCGGAATAATATTCCGAATAGAACTCCTTGATCCGGAATATGTCACTTATTCCGGATGGAAGCCCTTGATTCGGAATAATTCCTTGGCCCTTCGTTCGGAATATATTTCGAATGAACCTTGATCCGGAATATTAAAATATTCCGAATGAACAAGTTGATCCGGAATATCTTCCTTGATCCGGAATTTAAAATATTCCGGATGAAAACCTTGATCCGGAATAATTACTTATTCCGAATAAACTCCTTGATCCGAAATATATGGTATTCCGAATGAAAGGTTTGATCCGGAATGTTAATTTATTCCGAATAAACAAGATTGATCCGGAATGTTAAATATTTCGGATGAACGAATCTAAAATCCTTCACTCTGAACGTTTGGCTCTTGATCCGGAATAATCCTGGGAACACAGATGAACAAACAAGCGAAGAACAAGGGATACAAAGATATACACGAATCTAATAAAAACTAAACAAAATCAACCACAAGATTAAATCAAACTAAACAAATAACATCTATCAATCATAAACAAACAATCCAAATCAATCAAACTAACAAATATAACCAAAATAATCAAAACCCACTTAAATCAAATCAATAAAATAAGAACATGAACATGAACAAATAAACATAAAGATTAAAGAAAGGAAGATAGGAGATCAAACAATAAAGTAAAGATTGACAATAATTAAAAGGAAACTTACTTGAATTAAAGGTAATTAAAGGTGCAAGACAATGTATTTAAATGACATGAAATTAAATGACAAGGAAAAAAAATGGAAGAAATAGTTTGTCAAGCTATCCAACGAAATGAAATTATTAACATCCTAATCTATTTATAGGGGAGGATTAGGGAGTGCATAGGAAGCTTCCTCCCCTCCTTCATCTTTGTTTAATTGCATGCTTAAGTCCTTGCTTTCTTTAATCTTCTTAAATCTTGGACTTAATGACTTTGTCTCGGGATTTCTTTAAACTCGTCTTGAATTTTCTTCATAAATAAGACTTGAGTTCTTTGGCTTTTTAGTAAACTTCTGTCTTTTGACTTTTTCTTCGATAAATCTTCAGAATTGGTCTTGGACTTTCGTTCTTTTTGCACTCTTGACTTTTGACTTCGTCTTTCGTCTTTTTCTTTAAAGCCCGTGAATGCCCGTGTTTTCTCCACTTTTCACCTTTTCGTCCTAAATCACAACAAAAACACAAACCACGCATAATTCCGACATAAATGACATAAAATACACGTTGGCTCGGTTATTATTGTAATTAAGTGGTAAAAAGGATGGGTGTTTACACACCTATCACACCACCTGCTGGGAACTTTTATGGTGTCCTTAGAAAGGATTTATCTTAGACTGGTATACCAGAACTCTAAGAAGAGGAATTTATTCCTCCACCAAGAGTTGTTACTCCAGTAAAGGAGTACAAGCAGAAATTGACTGATTTGAACCAATGGAAGAAAGCCAACCCTACTTTGTTTGTTAAGGGTGGCATGCTTAGTGACAGCCCAAATGAGTCAACACCCATAAAGTGACAAATTCTAGTACTAGAAAGACTACTGACCTTGGCTTAAACGTTGTTAGAAAAACTAGAATTAAATGTGCAGAAATGTATAGAAAACCTAGGTCACCAAAAAGTCAAGTTAGTGATAATGGGACAGGTTTCTTTTCATCTAGACCTAGAGTTATGTCTAGAAAAGCCTGTTATATTTGCAGAAGCTTTTCACATTTGGCTTATAAATGTGTCAATGCTTCAAAGGTCAACGCTGATGGAAAGTCAACCATGGTCAAACCCAAACCTTTTGTCCAACAAAGTCCACAAGTCGTTAGACCAACCCCATTCTTTACTAAAGGGTCTAATACTTATGGACAAAGGCCTTTTCAAAAGACCAATACATGGTCTAACATACAATGGGTTCCTGTAGCAAACCCTAGGTTTAGCGCTGATAAAGGGAATTTCAGCGTTGACAAGAACAAATTAAACGCTGACAGAAATGTATCTAACGCTACTAGACCAAGTAATGCCAAATACTTGCAACCAAAGGGAAAGGGGTCTAAATCTTCTTCTAGCTTGACATGGAGACCCAAACAAGACCAAAACCTTAATTTAGATGGGATTTCTATGACCTGTAACAGATTTCATTATATTTCAAAGGTCATAACTAAGCCAATTGGGGTTAACTGGGTGTTTAATCCAAAAAGGGATTAACAAGGGGTTGTCATAAGGACTAAGTCTGTTCTTGTTGAACAACCAAATGAATCCAAGTCTGCTCAGGCTTGGATTCCCAAAGAAAACTAATTTGTTTTCTTTATGTGCAGGGCATTCAAAAGCAGGTTAATGATTATGGATATTGGGATAGTGGATGCTCTAGGTACAAGACTGGGAAGGAAGACTACTTGACAAACTTCACTCCCATTAAAGATGGTGACAAAGTGTACTTTGGAGGAGGATATGGAACTATCACTGGCAAAGGCACTCTTATCACCAATAATTTGCGTTTTGAGAACGTATTTTCTGTAAAAGAACTTGACTATAATCTGTTTAGTGTATCACAGGTTTGTGATAACAAAAATAAGGTTCTTTTCATAGATACTGAATGCTTGGTGTTGAGCAAAGATTTTAAAATACCTGATGAGAAATTCATTGATTATAGAACACCTAGGCGTAAGGACATTTATAATGTGAATCTTAATGGAATTAGGATGAACAATAATTTGTCATGTCTATATGCTAAGGCTTTAGTTGATGAGAGTAATCTTTGGCACAAAAGATTAGGGCACATTAATTTTAAGAACATAAATAGACTTATGAGACATGGTTTAGTTGATGCTTTGCCTGAAAAGGCTTTCCACAATGACCACTCTTGTGTTGCATGCCTTAAAGGCAAACAACACAAGGTCTCCTTTAAGTCTAAACCTTTGCATTCCAGTTCTAAACCATTTCACTTGCTGCATATGGACTTGTTTGGTCCAACTAATATAGAAGGCTTAAATGGTAAATCCTACTGTTTTGTCATCACTGATGATTTTTTTAGATTTACTTGGACTTTCTTTTTAGCTTTGAAAAGTGAAACTGCTGATATTTTGATTAACTTTATTACCCAGTTAGAGAAAAAGACTGGAAATGAGGTTAAGATACTTAGAAGTAATAATGGTGGTGAGTTTAGAAATAAGTTGTTAGATGACTTTTGTGCCAAGAAAGGGATTACTAGACAGTTTAGTATAGCTAGAACCCCACAACAAAATGGGGTGGCTGAGAGGAAAAATAGAACACTCATAGAAGCAGCTAGGACTATGTTGGCTGATGCTCACTTCCCCATAGAATTTTAAGCTAAGGCTGTGAATACAGCTTGTTATGTTCAGAATAGGGCATTGATCAACAAGATTCACAACAAGACACCTTATTAGCTATTTTAGAGTAGGAAACCTAATATTGGTTTTCTTAAACCCTTTGGTTGTCATGTAGTTGTTTTAGACACTAGTGATGCCTTAGGAAAGTTTAGTGATAAAGGTGATGAAGGCTACTTTATGGGTTATTCAGTGTAGAGTAGAGGATATAGGGTTAACATTAAGAAAGAAAAATGTATACTTGAGAAGGTACATGTTAGGTTTTTAAGAGTAAACCTAGTGATCCTGAGAGTGGTCCAAATTGGTTATTTGACTTGGAACCTCTATCAAGAACATTGAATTATATACCTGTTACTAATCCAGACATTGTGAAGGTGACTTCAAATGTTTTGGAAGAACTAGTTGTTGAAATTTCAGGTATACAGGTTGATAAGGAGGTTGGATCACAAGCAGACAAATCAGCACCCATACTTGAGTATGTTACAATTCCTATATGGACAGATGCATTTGTTGCTGTTGCTGCTGTTGGAAAAGAGAAAGGTGGTCCACAAGTATCACCAGTTGAAAACAAGCATGATTCTTCAAGCGCTGTGACAACCCAAAACTGAGGTCATTGCTTAATCTTATTTTACGATTATTTATGAAATTTTTGAATGAGTTTGAACGATACTTATTTTTGGAGGTTTAAGTTTAAACCGATGTTGGAAGGTCTATATTTAATATTTATTAAGTATAAGGAGTATTAGCAAGCGTGATGTCGATGGATGCCAAATATTTTATGTTTTATTGTCGGTTGTTCGATTTTTATTATTTTCGAGGTTTTATTTTAATTGACGTGTTAAGTCGAGTCGAGAGTCGATATTATTATTTTTGAGGTACGTTTTAAATTTTTAAAAGTATCTTTATGAAACCCGAGCCCCGTAAATATTTTGAAAATTGACTAATAGTTATTTCCCGCTTTTTAGCTAACTATTTACATTTTTAGCCACAACTTTCACTAAATTGCAACTAAGTCCCTACCCCACTATATATAAACTACAAACTAACACACACATCTTATTATTTCAATTTAAAAATTTTTCACTTCCACTCTCTCTCTCTCTCTCTCTTGTGTTTGCCGAAACCCACACCCACCACCAAAACACATTCAAACTTCAAATTTTCTTGAGTTTGAGGTTGATTCAAGCTAAACTAACACAAGACCCAACCTTATTTTTTATCAAGGATCACATTGGTGTAAGAATTTTACACATGCAAGAAACTTATTTTTTTTCTTGATGTTGGTAGGTAGGAGATATGATCATGCATGGCATTATCATGATGATCCATGGTGGTTTGTGCTAAAAATCTTGTTAGAAACTTCATTTTGATCTTATGATTTTTTTTTTGATTATGATTTTTATGTTATGGTTGATGTATGATGATATTAGGGCATAGTAATGATCATTTCCATGGTTGGTTTTTATCAAAAAAGTTGATTTGGTACAAGTTTTGAGTAGTTATTTTATAACAGTAAGTAAAAGGTAAAATCCGAATTTTTATGTTTTGAAAATGGCTTAACTTATATCCTAGGGTTGTAGATAATTTTCTTAGCTTCGATTTGATATAAGGTATAGCTTCTAGCTCAAAACGAGCGCGAAGTTATGATGTTTTGAATGATCGTGTACCGGGAGACGAGTATCGGCACTACAAGTAGTTGTTGTCGATATTTGGATCGAATCTCGGGGACCCTAAATGGATGTTTTGAAAAATGTAACCTACTGATAATGAGGTGTTTACTTTATAGGTTGAGTTTACTCTAAAACCCGAGTGTCGATTTTGTAAACGGGGTCGTTTAAATAAGTTAAAACGGTTGTATGAAAAAAATTAACGTAAATCTGTCCGGATTTTGTAGTTTGAAAATGAGTCGGGTAAAGTACTTTAAAAGTAATTTCATTTGATAAACTTGTAAGAGGAATTTCTATATATAGTAAGTTAGTTTATCGAGTCGTTTCATAAACGGTTGACGAGTTTAAAAGGAGTAAATGAGCTAGTACATGTAGTATGTACCGGCGGACTTTGTAAAAAGTATAAAATGGTTAAGTAAAAGTGTAGTAAAGTATAAAGAAGTTATTTATATTGTTTTCTCTCGAGTTTATCGTGACTTTTTGAGTTTGAGTTTGATGTTGTTGTGTATTATTTATTTCTCGAGTCATTATTAACGAACGCGCCTTATTTGATAGGTAGCGGTTCTCGTGTTTGAAAGGCATCCATTATCATCGACGATCATCTCGCTAGATCTCTTATACTAAGGTGAGTCTATAGCCTCGCTTTCTACTCGTTTTAATGATTTTAATACCCGCGAGGGGGATACATGCTATTTGAAAATAAATGAACACAAGTCATGAGTAATTGTTAGACCCGAATGTTGCCTAAAGTTGATTTCATTGTATTGAGTAACTTGTTGCTAAAGACCCTAAATTCATGAGCCGTTAACTATCTTCTGACTTGATGTTGTGAGTCGGAAATATCCGCTTATTCTAATGATAGTACTATTGGGTTGACCACCCTATCTGAGACCAGGGCTTTACGTTGAGTACCCCGCTGGGATGGATAATTTTACGTGAATAAGATTGTGGTATTCTAGCAATTGATACCCTAGAGGGGCAATGGTTTTATTCTAGTCATGCCGGCATTTGGTTAAGGGGTCGGTGTCATGAGCTTAAATACAATGTTTGTTTAATAATATCATTATTATTACTGCCTTGAATATAGATTGTGTGTACGACAATTCTATAAATGATTATGATTGATTTTCTTCTTGTGTTCAAATGTGATTGATAAACCTATAGTCTCGCTCAACATTATTGTTGACTCGTTTTATGCATGTATTTCAGGTAATAGGAAGTGATGGAGCATGGAGCTTTGCTGTGGAGGTTGTGGCTTGGCTTTTGGAAGAATGTTGGTCTAAACTGTTTCTACCTTTTAATGTTTGAACAATTTACTTTATGTGATGTACTGTACTAAACTTGTTGGTTGTTGGTCGAGATCCATGGGGACTAAACGCTTTACTCTGGTATCGTGTCAGTACAATTTGGGTTGAAATCTATGTTTTAGACTATTTATGAAAATCATGTTTATAATTATGTGTAAACGTCTCTATTTTGAGTCGTTCAATATACCTTGTGTGATGATGCTTGTGTCTAGCACCCAATTGTGTATTTCCGCTGCGCAATGTAAATTGGGGGTGTTAGAGGCGCTGACAAAGGAAAATATGGCGCTGACAAGACAAATTCAGGCGTTGATGGATCAAACGTTGACAACCCTAATTCAGGCGTTGACAACTCTTTTGACCATTTATTCTCTTCCAGTGTTTTTGAACAAGGTGAACCTTCAAACAAAAATGGAGAGGTTCATTCAGATGATGATAGGAGAGAATTTGAAGAGGATATTGGCAACTTGGAGACTGAGATTGATGGTAATACAATAATTGAAGGAGGAGTACTTACATCTACTATGAAGAATCATCCTTCTTCTCTTATTATAGGTGATGTGATGACTCTTGTACAAACTCGAAGGTCTCATCAGAATCATAGAGGATTTATTGTCAATATTCACAAGAAGGTTGATACCCCTCTTGTTCAAGTATGTTTGTTTGCCTGTTTTCTATCACAACAGGAACCCAAGAAGATTTTTGATGCTCTCAAAGAACCAAGTTGGGTGGAAGCAATGCAAGATGAACTTCACCAATTTGCTATTCAGGATTTTTGGGAGTTAGTTGATTGTCCCAGACATGTCAGACCTATTGGGACAAGATGGGTTCTTAGAAACAAAAAGGATGAAAGAGGAATTGTGGTCAGAAACAAGGTACGATTAGTTGCTCAAGGCTATACACAAGAGGAAGGGATAGACTATGAAGAGGTTTTTGCTCCTGTTGCAAGGATTGAGGCAATAAGGATTTTCCTAGCCTATGCTTCCTACATGGGATTTACAGTCTATCAAATGGATGTGAAGAGTGCTTTTCTTTATGGCACAATTGCAGAGGAGGTTTATGTAATGCAGCCTCCTGGTTTTGAAGATTCAGAACATCTAGACAAGGTGTATAGAGTGAAGAAAGCTATGTATGGACTTCATCAAGCCCCAAGAGCATGGTATGGTACATTGTCCACCTATCTGGTGGAAAATGGATTCAAAAGGGGCACCATAGATCAGACTTTGTTTACAAACAAGACTGGTAAGGATTTATTACTTGTAAAAGTCTATGTGGATGATATCATATTTGGCTCTTCTAGTCCAAAGATGAGTGAAGACTTTTCTAAACTCATGACAGACAAGTTTAAGATGAGTGCAATGGGAGAGATGAACTTCTTTCTAGGGTTACAAGTTCAGCAGAAAGAAGATGGTATCTTCATCTCTCAAGACAAATATGTAGCAGAAATCTTGAAGAAGTTTGGCTTTTCTCCACATGAGAAACAGGCTAGCACACCCATGGATAGGGAACACCCCTGGGGAAAAGTTGGAGATGGAAAAGAGGTGGATGTCGGGCATTAGGTCAATGATTGGTTCATTGATGTATCTCACAGCTTCAAGACCTGGCATTATGTTTGTTGTGTGTGCATGTGCACGCCATCAAGTGACTCCTAAAGAGTGTTATATTCATGCTGTCAAGAGGATTTTTAGGTATCTTAGGAGCTATCCCACATTGGCATTATGGTATCCAAAAGATTCTCCATTGGAGCTTATTGCATATTCAGACAGTGATTATGGTGGTGACAAATTTGATAGAAAATCCACAACTGGTGGATGCCAATTTCTTGGGAGTAGGTTGATATCTTGGCAATGCAAGAAACAAACAGTGGTGGCCAATTCTACAACTAAAGCAGAGTATGTAGCTGCAGCTGCTTGTTGTGGACAAGTCTTATGGATTCAGAACCAGCTGTTGGATTATGGGTATAATTTCATGCATACCAAGATTTTTGTAGACAATAACAGTACTTTATGCATTATTAAAAATCCTGTACATCACTCTAAAACAAAACACATAGAAATTAGACATCATTTTATAAGATATTTTTTTTGAAAAAGGCTTTGTTAATGCAATAATGCCTAAAAACGTTACTTGTATTTTTCGGTCTCGTTTAGTTTTGATTACGACAATATGTAAAAACAAGCATTTACGAAAACAATGAAAAACGAATTTTTAAGTTCAAGTATTTTTCATTTTACCCATTTTCACTTAAGGTATGAATAAACAAGTACTAACCTTAATCAAGTGATCAAGTGATTTAATATTTTCTTAAAACTCACCTTTTATTAAGTTTGACAAGTTTTTAATTAAACTTTCTTTTTAAGAAAATGTTTTATTAAATTAAATATTTGAAAATTTGAAAATGGCATATTCTTTTTTGATTTGGAATATTCTTTCAGGATATTTAATAATCAGATAAGACCTCCAACACTAAAGGACAAAAAGGGAGCGGAGTCTACTTCGACGGTTCCCTAGCGCCTAGGCAGTTCCTTATCGATAAGGTACCGCCGGCTGAGATAAGGAACCGCGGACAGATATAGGCGTTGGCCTTTTGTCCTATAAATAGTGGACCTTTCTCAGATTTTCTCTTCACCTCTTTTGCACACAAATTTCCAGATTCAAACATAGTTCTTAAATCACTCAAATCCTTTATCATTTGATTGATTACTACTTGTTTAGAAGTGAATCTATCTCATCCATCCCTTCCTCTTCAAGTGCAAAGAGAAGAACACTATCATTGTGAAGTGTTGAGTCCACCACCAAAGATCCTGTCAAAATCAAATCTTATACATTTGTTGTTGTGTCATAGTTGTGAAGATCAAAGTAGTTGTGTCTATTTGGAAGTTGTGTATGTACTAAGTATAGTTGTGTAGATTGGTCCTAGCTACGATTAGGGCTCGACTTCTAGCTAAGAGTCGGAAATTGGTTAAGCGACGTGTACGGTTTTCTCCACCATAAGGAGCTTGTTGTGTAGTGAACTCTCGAGTAAGGAGTACTCGAGGAGTGGAGTAGGAACGAGGAGTGAGCTTCGTTGCCGAACCACTATAAATCCTTGGTGTTTGGTTTGATCTTTCTTCACCCTTAACTCTTTACATTCTTTATTCTTTGTGCACATATATATTAGTTAGTATTAGTTTAGTTACACTATCATTGTTCATATTGTGCATAAGAAGATTTCACTTATTTCCTTAAGTCTAAGTTTTTGAGAAAAATGATTATTTGAAAACCATCATTTAACAAGTAAATATAAGAAACTATTCAACCCCCCTTCTAGTTTCTACAATTGGTATCAGAGCGGGTTGCTCAAGTATTTTTAAAGTATATTGTATTTTAAAACTTGAATCAATCCATGGATTCCAACAAGTAGCTAGAAGGGCAATCTATGCAAAGACCACCACTTTTTAAAACCGATAGTTTTAATTATTGGAAAAATAGATTTGAGACTTATGTGAAATCAAAAAATTTAGATATTTGGCATGTTATTACCAATGGTGATTTTTTACCTTATCAATTTAATGAAGTTTCTAAAACAAAGGTATTGGTCACTTTTGACAAAGCTAATGACCATACTAAAAAGAAACTTTCGAAAAATAATGAGGCTAAAATGGTGATTTATAATGCCTTACCTAAGAAAGAGTATGAAAGGATTTTTATGTGTGAAACCGCTAAAGATATTTGGAACACTCTTTTAGTAACACACCAAGGTAATAGCCAAGTCAAAGAAAGCAAAATCGATCTTCTTGTCCAACAATATGAACAACTTGTCATCTTAGAAGATGAAGCTATTGATAGTGCTTTTGCTAGATTTAACACTATTATTACTAGTCTAAAAGCACTTGATGAAGGATTTTCTAGCAAGAACAATGTTAGGAAGTTTCTAAGGGCCTTACATCCGAAGTGGAGAGCAAAAGTCACGGCGATCGAAGAATCAAAAGATCTCTCAACTTTATCACTCGATGAACTCGTAGGAAACTTGAAGGTTCATGAGACGATAATTTTGAAGGACTCGGAATTGGTGAAAACCAAGAGTGAAAGGAAGTCTCTCTCACTCAAAGCCAAGATGGCACAAAGCGATCATGATAGTTCCACGGATAGCGATGACGAGGAGTATGCATTGGCGGTGAGAGATTTCAAGAGGTTCTTCAAAAGACGAGGTCAACACGTGAGGCAACCCAACAATGACAAGAAACCATTCTCAAAGAATCAGTTTGCCAAGAAAAAAAAAGGTGATAGGAATTTCTTTAGATGTGGTGATCCAAATCATTTCATTAGTGAGTGTCCAAAGCCTTCAGGCGATAAGAATCACACGGCATTCGTTAGTGGTTCTTAGAGCGATAGCGGTGAAGATGTTGATGACAACCCCAAAGAGGAGAAATGTCTCATGGATCACACTTCTAAAGAGGTACATTCTGAAACCGAATATTATAGCAATGATAGCTCCACCTTAGATGATATTGAATTAGAAGGCCAATATGATAATTTACACAAACTTAGCCTTAAATTCATAGAAAAGAACAAAATCTTAAAATCAACTAAAACTAAGCTTGAAATGAGATTAATGAACTTAGGGAAAAATTAGCCAAGCTTGAGAAAAATAAAGAAGTTGATATAGGTTGCTTAAGTTGTGAGAAACTTAGATTAGAGAATGAAGATCTCAAGAGCACCTCCATTAAACTGGAAAAGTTCATGAAAGGTACTAGTGCTCTTGATGATATGTTAAACAAACAAATTCATTCTAAGGAAAGACTTGGTGTAGGTTTTAACTCAAATGAAGCATCAACTAGTGAACCTAAACAAGTCAGATTTTCAGAAAATTTGTCTACTGTACGCGGTCCCAGATTGTATAGGGCGGTTCATTATCACTATGGAACCGCCGCCCTAGATAAGGAACCGCGGCCAGAAAGAATTTTTAATGAAAATCTTGAACTTTCTGAAAAGTCAAATTTAGGTGAAAATCCTAAGCATCTTATTGTTAACAAAGTCAAATTACCCATACTTGACGACAATGCAGTTGATAAGTTCTATAAGCCTTTGAGTAAACCTCTAATGGGAAATAGAAGTTTATCAAGACCATCTTCTACTCCACCAAAAGTACGGAATGAGTCTAGGCCTAGAAGTAGAACGACAACACCTAAAAGAGATAGTCAAAACAATTCACGACCTAGAAGTAAAACTCCAACACCTAGAAGGAATGACCACAACTCTAAACCAAGATCAAATACACATAGGAGAAATAATGAACAACAAAATGGTTATATGAATTATTATCCTCCTCCCTTTTGTTCCCCATGGGGAACCCCTCCTCCATTCATGCATCCCAACCAAATGCAAGGGATGTTTGGAACTAACAATTTTGGACCAATGAGATATTGGGTACCAAATGTTTGATCGTGTATGTTGTTACCTAGATATGCTTGGGAATTGATTTAGAGCCCGACGAGTGGATTAAGGATAGTGGTTGTTCTAAACACATGACGGGTAATCGAAGTTTGTTTTCGCGCTACAAAGCATATGATGGAGGTAACGTCACATTCGCTAGTAGTCTACGTGGTAATATCATTGGCAAAGGTACGGTTTCTCTTGACTCCATGACTATTGAAAATGTTGAGCACGTAGATAATTTAGGGTTTAACCTTTTAAGCATAGGTCAAATTTTTGACAATAAGTGTAAGGTCATCTTTTCGGAAAATGATAGTGGAATCGTAAAAGATGGAAAGGTCATTGGAAAAGGTGTTATGAAGGTCAATAAGAAGTCAAAAGACAACATATGTCTTGCGACTATAGATGATAGTTCTACTCTTTGGCATAGGAGATTAGGTCACGCTAATATGCGTCTAATTCAATCTTTAGTCTCTAAGGAGTTGGTAAGACACCTCCCCAAGATGAAGTTTGATAGTCACTTTTGTGATGCTTGCAAAGTTGGAAAGCAAGTTCACTCAAGTCACAAAGCCAAGAATTTGGTTTCAACCTCTCGGTGCTTAGAACTCCTACATATCGATCTCTTTGGACCTTCCGCCATACGGAGTTATAGAGGTAACCTTTACCCTAGTTATAGTTGACGACTACTCTAGATTCACTTGGACTAGATTTTTGGCATCTAAGAATGAAGCTTTCGATCATTTCGAAATCTTTAGTCGAAGAATTAAAATTCAACTAGGATGTCCAATTGTCTCTATTAGGACGGATCATGGTAGGGAATTTGATAATGAAGTGCAATTAGGTGCCTTTTGTGAAGCTCATGGTATTACCCATAACTTCTCGGCTCCTCGCACTCCACAATAAAATGGGGTAGTTGAAAGGAAGAATAGGACCATTCAAGAGATGAGTAGGACGATGATAAACGAGAAATCTTTGCCTCAAAAGTTTTGGTGCAATGTCGTGGACACATCGACTTATATTCTCAACCGAATTCTTATTCGACCTTTCCTAGGAAAGACCCCCTATGAGATTCTTAAAGGTAAGAAACTCTCATTGGAATACTTTAAGGTGTTGGAAGCAAGTGCTTTATCCTCAACACCAAACACTAGCTTACCAAGTTCGACCCAAAGTCTTATGATTGTATCTTTTTAGGTTATTCCCAAACTAGCAAAGCCTACATAGTCCTCAATAGAACCTCGGGCGTAATTGAAGAATCACTTAACGTGACTTTTGATGAAACCCCTCCTTTAACCAAGACACCACCATTGGTTGATGATGACTTGGATGAAGTAGAAGCAGTT
Organism: Glebionis coronaria; assembly: GCA_025667525.1. Taxonomy (NCBI): domain Eukaryota; kingdom Viridiplantae; phylum Streptophyta; class Magnoliopsida; order Asterales; family Asteraceae; genus Glebionis; species Glebionis coronaria. The sequence continues at coordinate 420,522,752 of CM046876.1, read as the reverse complement.
AAAGCCAAAGAGGTTAGGAAAATAGGAGTTGAAGATCTTAGTGTTGAAAAGGAAGTAAACATTAAGGAGTCTAAGGATCATACTCTCAATAATATCATTGGTGAATTAAATCAAAGGACCCTAAGATCTCAAGTCCAAAACCAAAAAACTTCTTTTGTTTCGTCTCCTTGATTGAACCAAAGAATGTTAAAGAAGCTTTGACGGATGAGAGTTGGGTCATTGCGATACAAGAAGAATTGAATCAATTCGTTGCTAATGATGTTTGGGAACTTGTTCCTCCACCTAGAAGTTCTACCATTATAGGAACCAAATGGGTATATAGGAATAAGCTAGATGAGAATGGTGTTGTGTCTCGTAACAAATCTAGACTTGTAGCTCAAGGCTATAATCAACAAGAAGGGATTGATTATGACGAGACATATGCACCGGTAGCAAGATTAGAATTATTAGAATCCTTTTAGCGTACGCTTGTGCCTTAGACTTTAAGCTTCAACAAATGGATGTAAAGAGTGCGTTTCTTAACGGTTTGATCAATGAGGAGGTATATGTGGCTCAACCTCCCGGCTTCATTGATTTTGAGAAACCGGATCATGTTTACAAGCTTAAGAAGGCATTTTATGGTCTTAAGCAAGCACCCAAAGCTTGGTATGATAGACTTAAAGCGTTTCTTGTTAAACATGAGTATACCATGGGGATGGTAGACAACAAGCTCTTTACAAAGAAGAAATGTTCTCACCTCATAATCATGCAAATATATGTTGATGACATTATATTTGGCAACTTGTCAAGAATTGTGTGATGACTTTGCCAAAATCATGCATGATGAGTTTGAAATGAGTATGATGGGAGAACTTAACTTCTTTTTAGGACTCTAAATTAAACAAATGCACGATGGTATTTTCTTTAGTCAATCTAAGTATGCTAAAGAAATGCTAAAAAAATTTGGATTAGAAGAATCTAGACCAATGAAGACCCCAATGGCCTCGGATACTAAACTCACCGTAGATGATGATTGTGAGTCGGTAGACAACACCAAATATAGAGGTATGATTGGTAGTTTGTTGTACCTAACGGCAAGTCGGCCGGATATCATGTTTAGTGTTTGCCTTTGTTCTCGCTTCCAAGAGGCTCCCAAAACCTCCCACCTTGAAGCGGTTAAGCGTATCTTCCGATACATTATGGGCACTATACATTTAGGATTATGGTATCCTAAAGGGACCGGCGTAGAAACCATTGTCTACGCGGACTCGGATCATGCGGGAGATTATGTGGACCGAAAAAGCACTATTGGTGTTTGTACCTTCATGGGTTGTTGTTTAACTTCTTGGTTCTCCAAGAAACAAGCCGCTCTTGCGATATCCACCACGGAAGCCGAGTATGTGAGTGCCGGAAAAGCATGCCAACAAGCTTTATGGATGAAGCAAGTGCTTGTTGATTACGGGATTTGTCTTCATGATGTTTGATAGGTGTGAAACACCCATCCTTTTACCACTTATTTCTTACTAAAACAAGACCAAAACGCGTGTTTAATATCATTTGTTTGGAATTATGCGTGGTTTTTGTGTTTATTGTGTTTTCAGAGTCAACCGGATGAATATTGAAGAAAACATGGGATTGCACGGGTTTTATCGAAGAAAAAGACTCAAGACGAAGTCTATTGTCCAAGAGATGCAAAAATTTGAAGTCAATGGGCCTATTTGAAGATTTATCGAAGAAAATGACCAAAGATGGAAGATTTACACATGTCGAAAGAACTCAAGTCTATTAAACGAAGAAATTAAAAGACGAGTTGAATTTAATCGTCGACAAATCCCGACTCAGAATCGAAAACGTCAACTTCACTGAAAAGACGAGAAGACGAAAAGAGAGAAGAAAGCCCACTCACCAACCAACCACTAGGACTATATAAAGGGATTCCCTTCACACTTTTTAGCCAGTTTTTGTTTTTCCCTTTTCTTTCCTTTTTGTTCGTAGGCATCACCAACAATTAGGGTGTTTGGTGATTTTGATTCTTGTTTTTACCAATCTTGTAGTTTAATCTTTTTCCTTTGATTGTTTAAACCTTAATCATCAATATAATCTTTCCATTTCATCTTGTTCATCTTGTTCTTTGATTCAAAGTTTTAAAGTTCTTGTTTGATTGATTTTGATCTTCAAAAGTTAGTGGGTTTCGTGTTTTTATGAGTGGGATTTGTTGTTTATGGTTAGTAAATGATTTGTGTTTAGTTTGGTTTGAACCTTTTTGTTTATTTGGTTTGATTTTTGATAAAATTGTTTTCCCCTGTTTAGTTCCTGTTACTGTTCTTCATTTCCCCAGATATTCCGAACAAACAGTTTATTCCTTATAAGCATTGTTCATTTTTTATTCCGAATAGAGTTTTTCCATCCGGAATATTTATTATTCCGGATAGCCCAATTATTCCGAGTAGCCCTGTCATTCCGAGTAGAACTTTATTCCGCATGACTTATATTCTGAATAGCACTATATTCCGGATAGCTTAAATATTCCGAGTGGCAGCATTTATTCTGAGTAACATATTTATTCCGAGTAACATAGTTATTCCGAGTAGGACTTTTATTCCGGGTAGCCTTTTATTCCGAGTAGTAAAATATTCCGAGTAACCGTTACTCCGAATAGCCTTTTTATTCCGGATAGGCATTATTATTCCGGGTAGACTATTATTCCGAATAGCACCATTTATTCAACATGATCATTATTCCGAATAGAGCATTTTTAAGGTTATTTTCAAGTTACTGTTTTATTTAAATTTTAATTCAAGTTTTATTTTTTATTGATTAACTGCTTCTAGTTTACCTTTTAGTTACTTCACGCATTCACCTTTTTAGTAAAATAGAAAACCAAACCCCCTATTTGTCACCAAGAACAATCATTCCACTTTGAGCTGTGATCAATTCGAGAAGATTCCGAGAACATAATACTGAACCCAATGAAAACCATTGTATCAAATGGCGCCGCTGCCGGCTCTTCTCGTTAAGATTAACAGTTTTTTGTGAGAACTTGGATTTTGGGATCCGTTCGCCGTGAACGTTACTTTTTCATAAAAAAATTCAAAAACCCTAAAAAATATAAATTTTTCAAAAATCAAAAAAATTAAAAAACCATAAAAAAGGACAAAAATATTTCTTGTTTGCTTTGTTAGTTCTTTTGCAGGTGTATGCGTACACGATCAACGTCTTATCAAGAGCCTGAGCCTCTCGAAAACTTAGACATGGCCGGTGTACAAAACAACAACAATAACCCACCTCAAAACAATAACAACAATAACAATCCACCTCTCAACAACAATAATAACAACAACAATGAACCTTTACCGGACAATCACCCTATGATTGAACTGTTACAAGCACATGTGGAGGGCAACAATGATCCAATTGTCATACCCGCGATTGCAGCCAACAACTTTGAGCTCAAATCCGGCTTTATCCAGATGGTCTCTGCTCAACCATTCTTGGGGCGTACCATTGATGATCCACATGACCACATCAAGAGATTCCTGCAACTCACGAATACGGTCAAATTCAATGGTGTTCCACAAGAGGTAATCCGTTTACAACTTTTTTCTTTCTCCCTAGAGGGACAAGCCCGGCATTGGCTTGCAAAGGAACCGCCACAAAGTATTCTGACGTGGACGGATTTGGAGACCAAATTTATCAACTACTTTTTCCCACCCTCTCGTACTACCGCTTTGCGGAATGAAATCATTAATTTTGAACAAAAGTACGATGAGTCGTTTAGTGAATCTTGGGACCGTTTTAAAGATCTTTTAAGAAAGTGCCCACAACATGGTTTTACCAAGGTCCACCAAATTAATACTTTTTATAATGGTTTAAGCATGAATGACCAAGATTCACTAAATAGTGCCTCGGGGGGTAATATTTTGGTTAAGACTTCTAATGCCGCTTGGGATATTATCGAGAATAAGTCTCGTGTGCAAACCAAGAGTGTTCGGACCAATGCCGCTAGTGTTAGTACTAGTGACAGCGACAAGCGACTTGACAAAATTACTACGCTTCTTGAATCACTTGTTACCCACACCGCTAACAACACCAACAGCATCAATGCTAAAAACGCTCAAGACGCTCAAGTCAATGCTGTTAGCCAACCATGTGAAATATGTGGGGGTCCTCACTCTTACGCCACTTGTACCGCCACCCAAGACTATCCTTCTGAGAATGTTAATGCAGCATACGGTACCTATCCTCCAGCCGCTTATCAAGCTCGCCCTCAAGGTGACCGCAACTTGCTTAGCTACCGCTCAAACAACTTTCTTTCCCCTCCCGGTTTTCCTCCTAACAACCCAAACCAACAATAAAACCTCAATCGACCTCCTCAACAACAACCTCGTGCACCATACCAACCACCTCACAAACAACCATATCCACCTCAAAGAAACAACCAAGTTTACCAACAACCTGCTTATCAACCACCCGCCTACAATGCTCCTCCCAACCAACCCACCGCATTACACCAAGATATTGGAACCTACATGAGGACTAATGATGTGATTGTGGACAATCTCCAACGGGAAGTGCTCAACTTGAAAGCAGACATGGTGAAACAAGGGAACGATCTGAGAGCTGATATGAGAAACACTTTGGCAAGTCAAACGAATGACTTAAGGAACATGATGGCTGGTTTCTGCCAAGGTAATCAATCCTCTTCTTCGGGTACTCTTCCGAGTAACACCGTTGCGAATCCAAGAGGGGAGATGAAAGCAATCACCACTCACAGTGGCAAAGGTACCAAGGAACCCGAGCTTCCTATACCTCCACCGGTGATTGTGACTAAGGAAAACGAGTCACCTGGTCCTATTCCCCAACCTTCTGCTTCCCCAATTTCTCCACCTCTTACTTCTACCCCTCCTCTACCCAAGGATGTGAGTGATCCTTCGATCCAAAAGACTTCCTCTTCTTCCGATATACCTTATCCCTCAAGGTTGAGGAAAGAGAAGCTCAAAAGCAAGGATGATATTCAAGTTTCGAACTTTCTCAAAATGTTTAAACAATTGAATTTCAACATCTCCTTCGCTGAGGCTCTCGCTCACATGCCCAAATACGCAAAAATGTTCAAAGATCTTCCAAGTGACAAGGAAAAGCTTCTTGATATCGCTAATACCCAACTTAATGAGAATTGCTCTGCAGTGCTCTTAAGAAAATTGCCAACCAAGCTTGGTGATCCGGGTCGCTTCTTAATCCCTTGCAACTTCCCGGGAGTAGAGAATTGCATGGCCCTAGCCGATCTAGGTGCTAGTATTAATTTAATGCCTCTAAGCGTTTGGAAGCAATTATCTCTCCCTGAGCTAGTCCCCACCAAAATGACTTTGGAATTAGCTAACCGTACGGTTGCTTATCCAGTGGGGATAGCCGAATACGTCTTTGTAGGAGTCGACAAATTCACTTTTCCTGCCGATTTTGTTGTCGTTGACTACGACATGGACCCTCGTGTGCCATTGATCGTTGGTCGTCCATTCTTGAGGACCGGTCGCACTCTCATCGATGTTGAAGCGGGTGAGCTTATCATGAGAGTGGGTGACGATAAAATCGTCTTCAACATGGGAAAGCTTTCTAAACAGCCTTATTCCTACGAGAGTGTTAATTGTATTGACGTTCTTGATGAGGCTTGTGAAGAACACTTCAAAGATGCTTGTAAAAGTATTCCTACCTCTCTTCCTAATGTTGAGACCGTTTCCTCTATTGACTCATCACTATCTCTATTTGGAGAAAGTGATTTCCTTTGGAAAGATTTGGAAGCCACCATGGGAGATGTGAACTTAGAACATGACGATCCTCCCACCGATTGGGATGAAGATCTTCGCCTCATTGAGAACCTTCTTAAAGAAGACAATATTTCTCCACCATCTCCCAAGGCTATTACTATCGATGCACCGACTTTGAATACGCCTCCCATCGAAAATCCTCCGGATTTAGAACTTAAGGAGTTGCCGCCCCATCTCGAGTACGTGTTCCTTGAAGAAAAGAAGAAGTCGCCCGTCATCATTGCTAAGGACTTGAAAGACGAAGAGAAAACTCGCCTCATCGCCGTGCTTAAAGATCATAAGAAGGCAATTGCTTGGAAAATTTCCGATATCCGCGGAATTGATCCGAACTTTTGTACTCACAAGATTCTCATGGAAGATGACTTTAAACCTACAATCCAGAGCCAAAGAAGGGTTAATCCTCGCATTCATGACGTCATCAAACAAGAGGTTATCAAACTTCTAGATTCTGGCTTGATTTACCCTATTTTGGATTCGCCATGGGTAAGTCCCGTCCATTGTGTGTCCAAGAAGGGCGGAATAACCATTGTTCCCAATGAACACAACGAGTTGATTCTCACTCGTCTCGTTACTGGGTGGAGAGTTTGTATCGACTATCGCAAGCTCAATGATGCCATGAGAAAAGATCACTTTCCTCTTCCTTTCATGGATCAAATGCTCGAGCGTCTTGCGGGTAATGACTATTACTGCTTCTTAGACGGTTTCTCCGGGTATTTTCAAATTCCCATCGATCCCAAAGACCAACAAAAGACCACATTCACTTGTCCCTACGGAACATTTGCTTACAAACGCATGCCTTTTGGTTTATGCAATGCTCCTGGGACGTTCCAAAGGTGTATGATGGCTATCTTCCATGACATGGTTGAAGAAACTATGGAAGTATTCATGGATGATTTCTCGGTTTATGGCGATTCATTTTATGCTTGCCTTGCCAGTTTAGAACGTATGCTTAAGCGGTGTGAAGACACTCGCCTTGTTCTTAATTGGGAAAAATGCCATTTCATGGTAAAAGAGGGCATCGTGCTAGGACACAAGATCTCCAAAGCCGGTCTTGAAGTAGACCGTGCTAAAGTCGATGTTATTGCTAAATTGCCTCCACCTTCAACCGTGAAGGGTGTGAGAAGTTTCCTTGGTCATGCGGGCTTCTACCGTCGCTTTATCAAAGATTTTTCTAAAATCGCTCGCCCGATGACCCACCTCTTGGAAAAAGATACTCCTTTTATCTTTTCCAACGAGTGTCTTGAAGCCTTCAACTTGCTTAAGGATAAGCTAACAAAGGCACCCGTATTGGTCACCCCTAATTGGGAGCTTCCCTTTGAGTTGATGTGCGATGCTAGCGACTTTGCTATTGGAGCGGTTTTGGGCCAAAGAGTGAATAAACACTTCCAACCAATCCATTACGCTAGCAAGATGATGACTGGGGCTCAATTGCATTACACGACAACCGAAAAAGAGCTTTTAGTTGTTGTCTATGCTTTTGAAAAGTTCCGCCCCTATCTTGTCCTTTCTACCACAATCGTTTATACCGATCATTCCGCGTTAAAGTACTTGTTAACTATACAAGATTCCAAACCAAGACTTCTTCGCTGGGTTTTGCTACTTCAATAATTTAAAATCGAAATTCGTGATAAGAAGGGAGCTGAAAACCTAGCCGCGGATCATCTCAGTAGACTTGAGGATCCTTACCAAGGGGATCATCCGAACAAAGAGATCAATGATTCTTTTCCCCTGGAGACCTTAATGTCTATCCACTCGAATTCTGATGAAACCCCGTGGTTTGTGGACATTGTAAACTACTTGGCGGGTGGAATTCTCGTTGACGGGTTAACATCCCAGCAAAAGAAGAAGTTCTTCAAAGACATTAAGACTTACTTTTGGGATGAACCGTATCTATTCAAACAATGTGCTGATTTGATTATTCACCGATGTGTTGATGGACCGGCAGCTTTAGAAATACTTGACGCTTGCCACAAAGGACCCACCGGTGGTCACTTTGGTCCCAACTACACCGCCAAAAAAGTGTTTGACTCGGGATTTTATTGGCCCACCATTTATCGTGATGCTCACGAGATGGTTAAACATTGTGATGCTTGCCAAAAACAAGGCAAGATCACACATAAAGATGAGATGCCTCAAAATTTCATACAAGAATGTGAAATCTTTGATGTTTGGGGTATCGACTTTATGGGGCCATTCCCTTCATCCAAAGGAAACAAATACATCCTTGTAGCCATTGACTACGTCTCAAAATGGGTTGAAGCCAAAGCTTTACCTACTAATGACGCAAGGGTGGTTTGTAACTTTTTGAAATCGCTATTCGCTAGATTCGGTGTGCCTCGTGCCATTATTAGTGATCGCGGGACTCATTTTTGCAATGACCAATTCGCAAGAGTCATGGCTAAGTATGGTGTAGATCATCGTCTTTCCACCGCCTACCACCCATAAACTAATGGCCAGGCTGAAATCTCTAACCGAGGCTTAAAGCGAATTCTTGAAAGAACCGTGGGAGAGCATCGTGCCTCATGGGCCGATAAACTTGATGATGCTTTGTGGGCTTTTCGTACCGCTTACAAGACTCCGATTGGTTGTACACCATATCGTCTCGTGTACGGGAAAGCATGCCACCTCCCCATTGAGTTGGAGCACAAGGCTTATTGGGCCTTGAAGTGGGCTAATTTTGATATCAACAAAGCCGGTGACCTACGCAAGATCCAACTCAATGAGCTGAATGAACTCCGTAATGAGGCTTATGAAAATTCTTTGATCTATAAGGAAAAGACTAAGCTCATTCACGACTCTAAGATTAAAAACCGAGAGTTACAAGTTGGAGAAAAGTTTTACTCTTTAACTCTCGGTTGAAAATCTTTTCGGGCAAGCTGAAATCTCGTTGGTCCGGCCCATTCACCATTGCCCAAATTTTTTCATATGGTACTCTCGAGCTCGCTCAACCTAATGGACCTAATTTCAAGGTGAATGGCCAACGAGTGAAGTTGTACTTTGGTGAGGACATCTCTCATGAGATGATTCCATCCCTCACCACGTTTCCCATGAACTAATTTTGGGTCGAGTCAGGCTCGTGACTCGGTTATAAAAAACAAGCGCTCCTCGGGAGGCAGCCCGAGTATCTATCCTTTTCGTTTTAACCTCCTAAGTGTAGGGGGGCCTCTATAGGTTCTTTGTGTTTGTGTGGTGATGTGATTACAGGGATAAATGCACTCTTGGAATCTTTGAAATTGATCACGTTAGTCGTCTCTTCCTTAGCTTGATTTAACCAACGTGCACAATGTCATAAGTGTGGGGGAGATTTTTCCCACATGCTTCAACATTGAGGACAATGTTTATATTAAGTGTATGGGGGACTTCTATCGAAGTTTTAAGTGGACTTTTCCATGAAAATGCCTTCATTTAACCGGAAAATCATCTTTTTCAGCATTTTTCAAATTTTTAATTAACTTTGGCCATTTAGTCGTAATTTTTAAATTTTTATCGTTGCTTTCATATGTATATATTCCACAATAAAGTCAAAAATATTAATAAAGTGGTGTAGCTAGTTTTGAAATCTTTGACATATTAGGCCCGTTGCGTTTATTTTGACTCAACCCGAATAGACTTATCCAAGTTTATTCTAGCTAGTATCCTTAACCATGTAGACCTTAAGTGGTTTATTAGGCTAAGCATCCACGAGTCTCATTACTTGAGATTTTAAATTGTGGAGAACGAGAAATGATAGAGTCAATTATAAGTCGGTATTCTTGCGCAAGCTCACTTGGTGTAATTATCTGCCTATTCTCCCATCACTTGCTAATAATTTATCTGCAATAAGTAAGGTCGTACGATTTGAAAAGTTACTTAGCTTCTAGCCCAAGATCGTTTAAAAGTTGCTCGGTAATGATAATAGTTCATAGCCAAGGCATAACTTATGAAGCGGGGCGCGAAGATTGGCGAGTCCGAAAAGGCCCTAACAAGGCATGAGGATTCAATCTTATTGCTAAAGATCCAAGGTGATGTGAAAAGCATTATTCCCAAAATCAATATGAAGGATCAAGACTCACAACGAAAAGCAATCAACTCCCATAAAGATCATGGAGAAGTCTATCCGAAAAGACCCTAACAAGGTATGAGGATAAATAGATCCAAGTCCGAAAAGGAGGCGGATCGTTGTATCTCAAAATCCCAATTAGAGATTGAAGAAATAATCATGAAGTCGTGGTCAACAAAGTTGGAGTACCCCTCAAAAGTCTCCAAGTGAAGAAACTTTATTACGAAGGGAAGACCATTATCTCAAGCACGTCTCTCAAGATATGAAGTATGAAGTACATGCCAAATATCGGCCCGAGAAAGGTCTCAAATCGTGAACCGAGTTATGCCAAGATATGAACTTTTTGATATCCCGAGAAGCAGTTTTAAGAGATTTTGTCCTTTAGCTAACTATTGATCAAATCTTCCTACTTTGCTTTCAGCCTAAATAAACTATCGCAATAAGTCCAAAAATGCATCTTCATGATCATTCTAAGACAAAAATAAAATATAAGAGATACACCTAGGAATAAGGGAGTTTAAGCATATAATTAAGCCATGTGTGTAAGTGTTTGATTTGCTAACTTATAATAACAATGATCTCATTTTTAAGCTTAGTTTGGGGAACTGAAACTTGAGGATGATAAATCTTCGCAGCACCAAAGCCCTAATGTAAGTCCTTGATCTCTTTGCAAGTTATTTCTATATAGCTATTTTCAAGTGAAAATGGTTTTCTATCCTTTTGCTTACTTTAAAGTTTTAATTTCTCTTAGTACTTTAATTTTTGTTTAGTAGTATTTTAATAAGGCCAAGGTTGATTGATTATGAGAAGAGTGTAAAATAGCTTTATCACTAAGCATTGCATGAGGGCATGGTAATGGTTAAGTGTAGGGGATTTGATAGCTGTGAAAACACCCATCCTTTTACCACTTATTTCTTACTAAAACAAGACCAAAAAGCGTGTTTAATATCATTTGTTTGGAATTATGCGTGGTTTTTGTGTTTATTGTGTTTTCAGAGTCAACCGGATGAATATTGAAGAAAACATGGGATTGCACGGGTTTAATCGAAGAAAAAGACTCAAGACGAAGTCTATTGTCCAAGAGATGCAAAAGATTTAAAGTCAATGGGCCTATTTGAAGATTTATCGAAGAAAAGGACCAAAGATGGAAGATGTTAGGACCATTGTAATAGTTATATGTAATAGGTAGACTAGGAGGTATGTAGTTCCTCCTGGTCCTAGTTGTAGTAGGAGCAAGTCCTGCTCCTGGTCCTAGTCGAAGTCAAACTTTATTATTTACTTAATATTCTGTTAGGATATGCATGAGATATGTTAGGAAAGGATATGCATATCAGTTTTACACGTTTTCTTTAATGATGTATTAGGGTTTCCTTGTAGTCTTTATCAATATTAGAAATCCTTAGAAAGGATCAAGTCTTTATAGTTATTCTGTTTCTCTTGTTTATATTTATATTCTACATTCATATTGTGTATAGAGTCTCTTTGTGATTTGACTTGTGATTACAGAAGTCATTCACCGGTCCTGACAGGCTGCAAGATCTACATCTAGCAGACCCAACAAGTGGTATCAGAGCCTGGGAGGGTCTCTATACAAGCATAATCAAGTTCTCTTATTACTAACAATCTGTTTATCATGTCTGCCTCAACTTCTACTCAAACAGGAGAAGAAGGCATTCCTAAAATTGTGCAACCTCAGCAGATCCTGGCTACGGTCTCCAACACGAATGGAAAATTCCCTCTTCTGAAGAAGGGTGAATATGATAACTGGGCAATGAAGATGGAATGGTGGATCACCAACACTGATCAAGATCTTTGGAAGATCATTCTGAATGGAAACAGCAGGAAGCTTACTGGACGAGACAAGAACGGTAATATTACTCTTCTTGACCCTAAATCTCATGAGGAAATCATCGCTATTCAGAAGGAGGTAAAAGCAAAAACAATTTTGCTTCAATCTCTTCCTGAAGATCACATGGGTGACTTCTACCATTTGGATGATGCCAGAGAGATCTGGAATGGCATAAAAGCAAGGTTCGGCGGGAATGAGGAGTCAAAGAAAATGCGAAGGTCCATGTTGAGAGATGAATTTACCGAATTCAAAATCTCAGAAACTGAAGGTCTAAATCAAGGGTATGATAGGTTCCAGAAGATCTTGAGCCAATTGAATCAACTACGGTCAAAACCTGATGATGGTGACATTAATGCAAGGTTTCTTAAAGCCTTACCCTACTCATGGAACCAGGTGGTGATCTCTCTCAAAGCCAAAGGTGGGCTTGACTATCTCACCTTTGATGATTTGTTTCATAGGCTCAGAACATTCGAACCTCATGTGAGAGGCTATCCGAGTGACTCTTTTCCCACCCCTGCTAATTCAGCCTTTGTGAGCTCTATGGCATCTAGTCCCATGTCATATGCAAGTAGCCCGAGCAATACTGTCTCTCCCCAGCATACTATTCAGCATACTGGTCCCATGTCATATGCATCTAGTCCCATGTCTTCTGCTCCTGATCCTGCTGCCTAATCTGGTAGTATGGTAGAAGCTGTTCTTCACTCTTTTGTGGCTGATGTTACTGCTGAACAACAACTTGCTTTTGATGACTTCAAACAGATCGATAAACTTGATCTGGATGAGATAGATCTTAAATGGCAGATGGTCATGCTTACTCTTAGGGTTCACAAGTTTGAGAAGAAAGCAGGAAGGAAATTTAATTACAACCCTCGGGAGCCAGCAAGATTCGATAGAAGCAAGGTACGGTGCTATAACTGCCAGCAACAGGGTCACTTTGCAAGAGAGTGCCCTAGCAAGAATGATCAGGAGAAGAGCAGGTACTCCGCTTTCAAGGTTCAGGAGGTTAAAGATGACATGAAGGCATTGGTATCTGTTGACTCTATGGTCAACTGGAATGATCATCAGGCTTCTACTTTGGAATCAGCGGAATCCTCCACTGATGTGTTGGCAATGATTGCTGGGAATCTCTCTGATGCAGAAGAAGCAGAAGAGTTTGCTCTCATGGGCATCTCACCTCAGGTACAACATTGTCCTCTTGGTTGTCATGATAAATACACAGAATTGTTGTCCCAATTTAATGAAGTAAATGATCAAAATGATAAGTATTTTTTAGAGGTACAAGCCTATAAAGCTTCATTAAACACATTGGAACAACAAAAGAAGTGGTTACAAGATACACAACGTGCGTATGAGGATAAAATCAGGATACTAAGCATTGATTTAGAAAACACTACAAATATGCTTAAATATACAGAAACTGAAAGAGATGCTAGTATCAAAGAAAAAGAGGAGATGCAAGCTAAATTAGATGCTACAATGTTAAGATTTGACAAATGGCAAAAGGCACCTAAAAATCTTTCAAAATTAATTGATAGTAGCATGTCTGGCAGAACTAAAAGAGGCTTAGGATTTGAAAAATATATTGATTCTGAAGATGTATTTGATTTATCTTTCTCAAGTGTTTTTGATGCCGACAAAGAGGATGAGGGCAAACCTAGTTACAATAGGTTTAAACCAGCAGCAGAAATGCATGCTGTCCCTCCTCCTCTTACTGGAACTTTTATGCCCACCTCATGGCGTAATGACTCGGATGGATCACAGATGCTTGAGTCCCCAACTAGTTCTACTAATACTAATGACTTTTTCTCATGTACTTTCAGTGACAAAGCCGGTGACTCTGCATCTAATGGTTCAAGTGAAGAGTCAAGACCTACGAGTTCCAAGTCGAATGAACATGCTGCTACTGGTGCTAGGAAGTGTGAAGAAAAAGTTGTTGTCAAGTCAAGTGTGTCTGGTCCTTGTTTATTGAGTCCTAGGAAGAATGTTTTTCCTAGAAATGTGTGTAATAAAGTAGGCAGTATGAAACAGTCTCATTCTAATAAAAGGTCTTTCAAAACATGTTTTGTTTGTGGCAGTTCCTTTCATTTAATTAAAGATTGTGATTATTATGACACACATACATCTGTTAATCATGCTTTACTTGCTCCTGGTTCACCAGGAGCTGCTTCATATGCTTCTAGAAGACTTAATCCTAGCGCTCCAATGTTTAATACTTCTAGAGTATACTCTTCTTTCGCGTCTGATTATTGGAGAGATAATGGATTCCAACGAACCAGTAATTTCTTTCCAAATTTTAATCCAATCTATCCGCATAATTTAGACCACACGTATCTTGGTTTGGGCACTTTGGGAACTGCTGTTAAGCCCTCAGCAGGTTGTTCTTGGTCAAATAATAATACCCATATGATGCATAGGCAACCAAGGAACAATAGTGGATCTCATCAATCTTCTTGGCATTCTTCTAATGATCCACAAGGCAGGCTCAAACCTGAAAAGGTTTGGGTCCCCTTAAGACACTAACTTTTGCATTGTTATTATCTTGTTGTTGTAGGTTACTCCATACCAGGATCCTAGTCTAGGCATTGTTGATAGTGGTTTCTCCAGGAGCATGACTGGCAATAAAAGCCTTCTCTCTAACTTTGTACCATTTTATGGAGGCAAGGTCTATTTTGGTGGAGGTGAAGGCAGAATCACTGGCAAAGGAACGATAAAGACTCCAAATCTAAATTTTGAGCAGGTCTACTATGTGGAAGCACTTCAACACTTCAACTTGATATCGGTCTCTCAGATTTGTGACAAGAAGCAGTTTGTACTCTTCACCGATACTGATGCACTTGTGCTTTCCAAAGATTTTAAGCTTCCGGATGACTCCCAAGTTCTACTCAGAATTCCTAGAAGACACAATCTATATAGTATCAAGTTGAATGAAGTCAACCCTACTGGTCAACTAGCATGTCTGGTTGCAAAAGCCTCAGAAGATGAAGCCACTAAATGGCACCGAAGGATGGGACATGTGAACTTCAAGACCATTCACAAACTTGCCAATATGAATCTGGTCTCTGGTTTACCTCCCAAGACGTTTCGAAATGATATAAATTGTATTGCCTGCAGCAAAGGCAAACAACACAAAGCATACTTCAAGGCCATTACTGCTTTAAGTCTTATTACTGAACCATTGCAGCTTCTACACATGGACTTATTTGGTCCTACTTCCATCAGAAGCATTGACCACAAGCAATTTTGTTTGGTGGTGACTGATGGTTATAGCAGGTTTGCGTGGGTGTTCTTCATGGCTGCCAAAAGTGAGACCTACTCAATTCTTCGAGATTTTCTTACCTTGATAGAGAATCAGTTGTCCAAGAAAGTTAAAGGTATTCGATGCGACAATGGAACAGAGTTTAAAAATAGAGACCTCATCGCACTTTACAATGCTAAGGGCATCAAAAGAGATTATAGTGCTGCTAGGACTCCTCAACAGAATGGTGTGGCAGAAAGAAAGAACCGGACACTAATAGAAGCAGCAAGAACTATGCTTGCCGATTCCAAGCTTCCGACCATGTTCTGGATAGAAGCTGTTAATACTGCAAGTTATGTTTTGAATAGGGTGTCTATTACCAATCCACACAAGAAAACACCTTATGAGCTGCTCACGGGCAAAGTTCCAAATATTGCTCATTTGAAGCCTTTTGGGTGTCCAGTCACCATTCTGAATACTAGTGACTATTTGGGGAAGTTTGATGGCAAGGCTGATGAAGGATATATTGTGGGATATTCAGCTCATTCTCGGGCATATCGTGTCTACAATCTTCAAGCCAAACGGATAATTGAAACTATTAATCTCAGGTATTTTGAGGAGAAGACAAACATACAAGGAACAGGTCTAGAATGGTATTTTGATCTTGATTATCTTAGTGATTCGTTAGGATATTTTTCGTTTCAAAACTAACCATGATGCAGGACCACAAGTGTTTGCAACTTCAAGTACTGGTGTTCCTTCTAGTCTTTCTGATTCAGATGATGAGGATGACATTTTTGTGGTTCCATCCTATTCCACCACGGTTTCTCCTACTCCTCCTAGTGATGCAACTCCATTGGATGTACAGGATTCCCAAGCAGCTCTTGATACTCTTCTCAAGCAACAACAAGAAGCTACTAAAGCAGCGGCTCAAGGTAGTTTTGAGTTTCCCTTGGTTGAGCCTACTGACAAAGTTGCTCCTGGTACTCCAGCTTCTGCTCCTAGTGCTAGTCACTCAACTACTGGTACTCCGGCTAGTGAGTCTGCTTCCAATACACGTTTCTCCAGTCCTTCTGATTTGGGGAACCATGAAAAGAAGTCTTCTACCAAGCTGGATGATATACATAAACAACCGGTAGACGGGATTTTCCAAAATGCTTCATATGATGCTGATTTTCTTGGTGATCTCAATAACTTGGCACCAGAAGTGGAGGTTTCTTCCAATCCAGTCTTGCAACCACATAAAGACCATCCTACCACTCAAATTATTGGAGATCCTGGTTCTACTGTCAAGACACGCAGAATGCAGCAGAAGGCCTCGTCTGATCATCATGCTCTTGTGGGCTATATTGAGGATCAAAAGCGTAATAATCATACGGACTTTCAACACTGTTTGTTTGCTTGTTTTCTTTCACAGGTGGAACCTAGGTCTGTTTCTCATGCTCTTGAGGATCAAAGTTGGGTGGAGGCTATGCAGGAGGAAATGCAGCAATTCTTGTTTCAGAATGTTTGGGTTCTGGTTGACTTACCAGATGGGAAGACAGCTATCAATACCAAATGGATTCTCAAAAACAAGAAGGATGCACGGGGAATTGTTGTCAGGAATAAAGCTAGACTTGTCGCACAAGGACACACTCAAATTGAGGGCATTGATTATACTGAAGTCTTTGCGCCTGTTGCCAGGATCGAGGCCATTCGTCTGTTTTTGGCCTTTGCTTCGTATGTTGGCTTTACGGTGTTCCAGATGGATGTCAAGAGTGCATTTCTCTATGGAAAAATTGACGAGGAAGTGTATGTTACTCAACCTAAGGGGTTTGTTGATCCACTTCATCCCAAGAAAGTCTACAAGGTGGTCAAGGCTCTTTATGGGTTACATCAGGCTCCTAGAGCTTGGTATGAGCGACTCTCCACTTTCTTGTTAAAGAATGGCTATAGAAGAGGTACTATTGACAAAACACTATTTCTTCGGCGGAATTCCAAGGATATTATCCTTGTTCAGGTCTATGTGGACGACATTATCTTTGGTTCTACAAGGAAGGAGTGGTGTGATGAGTTTGAACACTTGATGAAAGGCGAATTTCAGATGAGTGCCATGGGAGAACTGTCATTTTTCCTTGGTCTTCAGGTCAAGCAACAATCGGATGGGATTTTCATCAGTCAAGACAAATACGTTCATGAGATTCTTCAGAAGTTTGACATGGATCCTCTTAGACCAGCAGCAACTCCTTATGAAGTTGCTAAAATCAAACTTAAGAATGAGCCAGATCCACCGGTAAATGTTCATATGTACAGGTCTATGATTGGCTCTCTCATGTATTTGACTGCATCACGTCCGGACATTATGTTTGCAGTAAGTGCTTGTTCTAGACACCAGGTGACTCCAACGGTTTCGAACTTAAATGCAGTGAAGAAGATTTTCAAGTATATCAAGGCTCAACCTAAATTGGGTCTATGGTATCCTAGAGAATCTCCCTTTGTTCTTGAAGCATACAGTGATAGTGATTATGCTGGTGCTAATAATGATAGGAAGTCTACTACTGGTGGTTGTCAATTTTTGGGTCGTCGGCTTATTTCATGGCAATGTAAGACACAGACAATCGTAGCTACTTCTTCAACAGAAGCTGAATATGTAGCTGCTGCTAGTTGCTGTGGTCAAGTTTTATGGATCCAAAATCAAATGTTGGACTATGGGTTCAATTTTATGAATACCAAAATTTTTATTGACAATCAAAGCACTATTTGCATTGTGAAGAATCCTGTATTTCATCAGCGGACAAAGCATATTGAGATTCGGCATCATTTTATACGCGATGCAAATGAGAAGAAGCTGATACAGGTTCTTAAAGTTCATACGGATGACAATGTTGCTGATTTGCTGACTAAAGCTTTTGATGGTCCTCGGTTTAACCACTTGGTGGTTCATATTGGGATGGTCAATCCGTGAGGTCTAGGATTGAGGGGAGGCAAGGCCTAAGGGGAGGCTGTGTGTACATATTAGGTTAGTCTAACGTATTCATAGTATTTAACAACATAATTTCTTGGTTATGGTGGTGTGTGGTGTTTCTGATGGAGGATTTTTGCTCTCTTCTGGTGGATATGGCCTTCTATGACTAGCTTCTGGTCCACCTTGGTCAGCTTCTAGTAATGCTTGGTTGTCTTCTGGTGGTTTGAAATCTTTCCATGTCTAGTGGTGTTTGGCTATTGGTACTGGTACTGGTCTGGCTACTGTTCATTCCTTTTGTCCTTTGTTAATCACGTTTTGCTCCTGGTCTGACTATTGTGTACTTTGACTTTTGGTCAACGCTCCCAATACTGGTATTTACAAGTTTAATTCAGCAAATAAATTGGGGGTAAGTTATTATGTTAAAAAGGGCAAGTGGTTAGTATGCCATTATGGCTTAATTTGAAAGGGCAACCCCCCATTAATAGGGGTCAATGAACAGTTACTACTTTCTTCCTATATGGTCAACATACACCCTTGACTCACTCATTACAATTAAAACACACACAAAAACCGCTTCTACTCTTTACATCCCAATCCAAATCCTTCTTCCATCCATTCATCAAGATCCATGGCTGCTCTTGCTTACCAACCTGCTCATAATCGTGTTGCTTATCTGGGTGATGGTCCAAATCGTGAACATTTTGCTGATATCTTGGAGTTTATTGAAGCTTCAAACTTAAGGTTTGCATTTACTATTTGTCCTACCATATATGATAGTGTGGTACGTCAATTTTGGGCGTCTGCTGAGCTTGTGAATGTGGCTGGACGTCCACGAGCACTCCATGCTACCATAGATGGACGTGCTTATGTGGTAACTGAAGCGTCTATTCGCTCTTCTCTTCATCTTCGGGATGAGGGGGGTGTTGTATCACTTCCCAATTCGGAAGTATTAGAGGGTATGGCTGCCATAGGTTATGAACATGGGGGAAGTTTAACTTCCAAAAGAATAGGTTTTCCCCTCAGTGGAAGCTTCTGGTTCACTATTTAATCCATTGTATGAGTCCCAAGTCGGGGAGTTGGGATGCGTTCCCTACTCCTTTGGCTACTGGTCTTATATGTTTAGCCCAGGGAAGAGTGTTTAATTTTTCTCATTATCTATTTGAGGGGATGGCTAGTAATTTGTCGACTGCTGGTTCGAGGAAGAAATTTCTTATGTACCCTAGGTTTCTTCAACAAATACTTGTTTGCATTCCACGTGATAGGGCTGAGCATGTGCCATCTAAACTTACAGCGAAAGTGTATTACAATATGATGAATGGGTTTCCTGGGGATTGGAGGCCCCTGACTGAAGCCATGATGGGGTTGGCTCAGGGTCCTATGGGTCAGGAGGAGGAGGCTCCTGAGTTGGTTGTGTTAGATGATGACCCCATGGAGGAGGAGGAGGCTCCTACTGGTGGTGCCACTCCTGTGGTATAGGAGGAGCTAGTTGAGGAAGTGGTGGTTGAACAACCATCCCCTTCCAAGGCTGGTCCTTCCTCCGTTCCACATCAGTCTTCATTTGTGGAGACTCCCCCTCCTAGCCCTGCCCTACACTCGACTGATATCCCGTTTGATGCTAGTTCTCCACAGGTTGACCCACATGTTGCTTCGGGCTCCCGTGATGCTTTCCCTGATCCAAGTTCTCTTGGTGGGCAGGCGGAGGAGCCTACTACACTGACATCTTTGCTAGATCTTATGCACAGGTACCATGAGAGGATGATTTGTTTGGAAGCTGACTTGAACCAACATCGGAAGCTCACAAGGGAGTTTGTTCTTCCTCTGGCCGATCGTATAAAGGTATTGGAGAATCAACAACGTCGTCGCAAGAAGCATGTGGTTCTTTCAAATTCTGAGGATGAGGGTGTGGAGAATGTTGAGGATGGCTTGACGTTGCTGGCAAAGGCTGCCTTTGCTGATAAAGTTTATGATGATCTGCCCGGTCCTCCAATGTCCTCCAATGTTCCTTCTCCTAGTGCTATTCCCCCTTCTATGGGTGGTGATTCTGATGCTGCTGCTGGTTCTCATGCTGGTCCCTCTCATGATCCGAAGGGAAAAGCCCCAATGACTGATTCTCCATCTCCCACTCGCAAGCGCACTCGTCGACAGATTGAAGAAGAAAGACTTGGTGAAGAGGCTGCTCGTCGGGTTCAGGCTGAGATTGATGAGGAGGATAGGGTTGCTGAGGAAGAGCTTCGAGAGCGACGGCGTGCACAAATTCAGCATGATGCTATGCACTGGACTGATGGTGAATGGATGCAAGTGTTGACTGTTCTCACTCGGGATTATGCTCAGTTTAAAGATCTGTTGGGTGATGATGTTGATGAACACAATTGTATTCCGCGTGCTATGGTGATGATGCGTAAGCACCAGTTGGCTCTTGCTGAAGAACTAAAGAAACAGCGAAGGAATAGACCTTTATCTCGGACTGAGCAGCGCCAGCAGATGCAACGTTATGTAAAATATCAATCTGCTGCTCATTTCAATGCTCCGTGGTATTGGGCTCGGGTGAGAGCTCTGACATTTGATGAGCTTAAGGTCCTTTACTGCTTCTCCTGCTGTTGCTGAAGTTAGAGTGAAGGTTGAATCAACTCCTTCGGCTCCCACGCCTCGACGTTCCACTCGCCAGAAACTTGCTCGTCGTGTTCGCCGTGGTAAATCAGTTCCTTTTGAGAAGCGTGATCCTGAGAACTTAATTGATGCAGCTTCGGATAGCGATTCTGACTTACCTTTGGGCAATGGAAGCATTACGGGTTATACGGTTGAGAGGTCTACAACACTTCCTGGTGGCGTCTCCCATCGGATTACTTTGAGTGATGGGACTGTGCGATTGGTCACGGGTTTGCAGGGTGTGTTATCGTGGGCTGACCGTCTGGATCTTATGGCGTTGTTTGGGCTTGTTGATTCTAGTATTCCGTTTAACCCTATGGCGGTGTCTTCCTGGCCTGGTATCCGTCTTTGGGCCGATCTCAAGCTGATGTTGGATCATCCTCCATCTGCTACTGCTTTGGGCGTATGGAAGGATCAAATGCAATGGGAGATTATTCGCTGGAAGCTTTATGCTGGATGTGGAGTTCATGTGTTGGAATTAGGTTCTGGTCATGTGGTGTTTATGTTGACGGATGTTGTGTATCCTTTGACTATTTCTTCCATGGAAGCAATGTTGGCAAGTCACTTGCAGATTTCTACTGCTCCTTCTGGGAATGAGTCGAGTATGGCCACATCGTTGGTAGAGGGTATTCAAGCACGGTTGCTAGCGGATAAGAAGGCAGCTTCTGGTATGTAAGGTGACTGGGTTGTAAGTGTTTATACTTTGAGTTTTTGTTCTTATTTTGATTCTTTTCACCAATATGTACAGTGATTGGTGACTTTTATTCTTTATAGTTAAAAAAAAAAAAAAAAAAAACACAAACAAACTAAATAAAAAAAATATATATATATACTTTTTATATAATATCTGCTTATACTTTAACACAGTTTAGCTTTTACACTTGTACATAATATCCCTTGGCTGTTTCACGATGTGGTTCCTGGTTTGAGTTTGTTCTGGTACTTGGTTTCACTTGGTGTTGGACGTGGTCCACACAACAAATGGTTCTCAACTTACCATGTCTCATCGACAAGAAAAAGTTGATTCACCTTGAGGGTACGGCTCCTGGTGCGATTATCAAATCCGTTGATGGTTGCCAGGTTACCCAAAACTGGATGGTTTTCACTTGCCATAGTTTTGGACTGAAAAGTGGCTAATCCAAGGGGGTACGGCTCTTGGTAAAGATCTTATCAAATCCGTTGATAGCTGTAATAGCTTGCTTAAAGCTATAGGGTGTTCAACTCACCGATGCTTCATTGCTAAGAGTTGGCGAGTCCAGAGGGGTACGGCTTCTGGTAAAGACGCATCAAATCCGTTGACGGCTGTGATGGTTTGCCTAAAATCATCAGGGTACTCCCACTCACCATTGATTCACGTTCTAAGAGTTGGGTTGGGTTCTAGTCTCCCAGGGTGATGCTTATTCCACCAGAATGACTAGCTAGCCCAAGAGCGAGCAGCTACTTGGTAAAGGCTCATCAAATCTGCTCATGTTGCTGAAAAGATTCAACTTGATGCTGATTTGTTACAAGCTTTGGAGAAGCTTCTAGTGTTTCATGCGGCTGTTCTTCTGATTCTTATCTTGTTGATGCTGCTATTTGTTTTGCTGATACAATCCTCGGGCTTTCTTTGCACGTTTTCCAGGAAACTTGAACTCAACAGGTCAAATTCAAGTTTAGGGGAGGATTGTTAGGACCATTGTAATAGTTATATGTAATAGGTAGACTAGGAGGTATGTAGTTCCTCCTGGTCCTAGTTGTAGTAGGAGCAAGTCCTGCTCCTGGTCCTAGTCGAAGTCAAACTTTATTATTTACTTAATATTCTGTTAGGATATGCATGAGATATGTTAGGAAAGGATATGCATATCAGTTTTACACGTTTTCTTTAATGATGTATTAGGGTTTCCTTGTAGTATAAAAGGAACCTTAGGCAGAAGGGTTAGACACACCTTCACAAAACGTAGTTCTAGTCTTTATCAATATTAGAAATCCTTAGAAAGGATCAAGTCTTTATAGTTATTCTGTTTCTCTTGTTTATATTTATATTCTACATTCATATTGTGTATAGAGTTTCTTTGTGATTTGACTTGTGATTACAGAAGTCATTCACCGGTCCTGACAGGCTGCAAGATCTACATCTAGCAGACCCAACAGAAGATTTACACATGTCGAAAGAACTCAAGTCTATTAAACGAATAAATTAAAAGACGAGTTGAATTTAATCGTCGACAAATCCCGAATCGGAATCGAAAACGTCAACTTTACTGAAAAGACGAGAAGACGAAAAGAGAGAAGAAAGCCCACTCACCAACCAACCACTAGGACTATATAAAGGGATTCCCTTCACACGTTTTAGCCAGTTTTGTTTTTCCCTTTTCTTTCCTTTTTGTTCGTAGGCATCACCAACACCATTAGGGTGTTTGGTGATTTTGATTCTTGTTTTTACCAATCTTGTAGTTTAATCTTTTTCCTTTGATTGTTTAAACCTTAATCATCAATATAATCTTTCCATTTCATCTTGTTCATCTTGTTCTTTGATTCAAAGTTTTAAAGTTCTTGTTTGATTGATTTTGATCTTCAAAAGTTAGTGGGTTTCGTGTTTTTATGAGTGGGATTTGTTGTTTATGGTTAGTAAATGATTTGTGTTTAGTTTGGTTTGAACCTTTTTGTTTATTTGGTTTGATTTTTGATAAAATCGTTTTCCCCTGTTTAGTTCCTGTTACTGTTCTTCATTTCCCCAGATATTCCGAACAAACAGTTTATTCCTTATAAGCATTGTTCATTTTTTATTCCGGATAGAGTTTTTCCATCCGGATATTTATTATTCCTGATAGCCCAATTATTCCGAGTAGCCCAGTCATTCCGAGTAGAACTTTATTCCGCATGACTTATATTCCGAATAGCACTATATTCCGGATAGCTTAAATATTCCGAGTAGCAGCATTTATTCCGAGTAACATATTTATTTCGAGTAACATAGTTATTCCGAGTAGGACTTTTATTCCGGGTAGCCTTTTATTCCGAGTAGTAAAATATTCCGAGTAACCCTTATTCCGAATAGCCTTTTTATTCCGGATAGGCATTATTATTCCGGGTAGACTATTATTCTGAATAGCACCATTTATTCAGCATGATCATTATTCCGAATAGAGCATTTTTAAGGTTATTTTCAAGTTACTGTTTTATTTAAATTTTAATTCAAGTTTTATTTTTTATTGATTAACTGCTTCTAGTTTACCTTTTAGTTACTTCACGGATTCACCTTTTTAGTAAAATAGAAAACCAAACCTCCTATTTGTCACCAAGAACAATCATTCCACTTTGAGCTGTGATCAATTCGAGAAGATTCCGAGAACATAATACTGAACCCAATGAAAACTATTGTATCAATGTTCCCATCATGTGTGACAATAAAGGTGCTATAGATCTTAGCAAGAATCCCGTGCAACATTCGCACATAGAAATTCGTCACCATTTCCTTAGCGATAATGTTCAAAAGGGGAACATTTTAATTGAGAAGGTACCCTCCGAGGATAACTTAGCCGACATCTTCACTAAGCCACTTAAGTGGGAACCCTTTAATTACTTGCGTCTAGGTCTAGGATTAATGGAACATATTCCTTAATTGCTTTCCTTTTATTGAGTCTCTTATTTTCTTTTGAGTCTTTTATCTCTTTGAGTCATTGAGTCTCCTAAACTCTTCTTGAAAAACTTCTCTTCTTCTTTTCAAAATCCTCAAAGTCTCTTCAAAAATGGTCAAGAAATGTTTTGACATTGTTAATTCAATCTAAAAACGTTTTTCATAGATTCTTGCTATTAATCTCGAGCTTACATAATTCATATGTATGATTCTCTCAAACATAGCAAGAACAAGATAGAATCATGGAGGATCATTGTGTCATGACTTAAGGTCTTATCTTACACACCTCCTACATCGATTTTTATTTTAAAATCCATGTACTTTGGTCAAATCCCTTTTTGGTGAGTTAATATGTGTTCTCTTTGTCTATCTTTGCTTTTATGCATATCCCTATGATAAGTTAGACTAGAAAAATAAGATTTGCTGAAAAATATTCCTTCACCCCCAAAACACAGCCTCTGTAGGCGGTTCCATATATGAACCGCGGTCCCTTATCAATAAGGAACCGCCGGAAGCAATAAGGAACCGCGTACAGTGCTTCCTTTTTCGGGTATTTCTGAAATTCCAAATTTGTTCCAACACTTTTGGGAATCTTTGTTTCAACCCTTTGACCACCCTAAAAATACCTTGAGCCTTCCCTATTTGACCATAAGCATTTTGCCATTCTTCACATCCCAAAATGTCTTATTCTCCTAATGAAAGCCTTGATTCTCCTCCATTTTCCCCAATTGCTTTTAATCCCAACTCACCCAAGAACACTTTCAATCCTAATTCACCCAAGAACACTCTTAATCACATTTCTCCTACCAAGAATGTTGATTGTGGAACATCTTTTCTTCCACCACCACCCTTTAGTGTTCTTCCTCCTTCTCATAATAATGTGATGCACCATGGGACATATTGTCATTGTTGTCAATATCAACATCTTGCCATGGCATACATCTATGAGGAGTTGAGCTACATCAAGAGTCTCTTAATCAAGCCTCCTCATCACTTTGATTATGAGATCTCCACCAAGTCACCACCACCACCTTCCGCCACTACCTTGTCTTTCATATAAGCATTGGTTGCTTATCCACAAGACACCTTATTCAAGCAAATCTTAGAATTCTAGATTAACTAGGATTAGATTTATGCTTTTGGCTTGTTTCCTCTTTCATACATCTTTGTATGATTCTTTTTATGTAATATGACTTCACTTGGATCTTAGTCTTTGTGTTTTCTTCTCTTTTTATATTTTTTGTGTGACCTATAGCTATCTCTTGTTGGTTGTCTCTTTTGTTCAAGTAACCCTTCTATGTAGCTTGTCACCATATCTCGATTCCTCGGTGCCCCAAGCTAGGGGGAGTACGCACCAAGGGGGAGTCTTTGCAAAGTCCATCTCTTCAACACCGACTTGTGCAACCTTTTTGCTTCGACAAAGGGGGAGAAATGAATAAACTCGTCTTCGAAAATCTTGTTTTTGTGTGACTGAGTTTATGTATTGTCGGAATCAAAAAGGGGGAGATTGTTAATGCAATAATGCCTAAAAACGTTACTTGCATTTTTCGGTCTCGCTTAGTTTTGATTACGACAATATGTAAAAACAAGCATTTACGAAAACAATGAAAAACGAATTCTTGAGTTCAAGTATTTTTCATTTTACCCATTTTCACTTAAGGTATGAATAAACAAGTACTAACCTTAATCAAGGGATCAAGTGATTTAATCTTTTCTTAAAACTCACTTTTTATTAAGTTTGACAAGTTTTTAATTAAACTTTCTTTTTAAGAAAATGTTTTATTAAAATAAATATTTGAAAATTTGAAAATGGCATATTCTTTTTTGATTTGGAATATTCTTTCAGGATATTTTATAATCAGATAAGACCTCCAACACTAAAGGATAAAAAGGGAACGGAGTCTACTCCGACGGTTCCCTAGCGCCTAGGCGGTTCCTTATCAATAAGGTACCGCCGGCTGAGATAAGGAACCGCGGACAGATATAGTTGTTGGCCCTTTGTCCTATAAATAGTGGACCTTTCTCAGATTTTCTCTTCACCTCTTTTACACACAAATTTCTAGATTCAAACATACTTCTTAAATCACTCAAATCCTTGATCATTTGATTGATTACTACTTGTTGTTGGGAATAAAATGTAGCCAGTCCACTTGAGCGCTGACAAGAGGAAAACAAGCGTTGATAAGAAGAAAACAAACGCTGACAGATCAAGCGTTGACAGGAAGAAGTCAAGCGTTGATAGGTTGAAGACAAGCACTGATAGAAAGATATGGTCTACGCGTATTTTGTTTCTAGTTTGTTTCTAGTAAAGATAGGATCAACATTGTATTTTCTATAATTATCTTTACCTAGAATAGTTGATACGTAGACTCTTGTACAAGGCTTCTTATGTCTATAAAAGAAGACCTTTAGGTTATGTTTGATATAAGTTTTTTATACGTTAAACACTTCCACTGTAAGCAAGTTCGATTCAATCAATCAAGTGAAAGTTTGTTTTACATCCTTTGTGTGTTCTTGTTTAAGTGTTAATTCTGCATAACACTTGAATTACTTTATACATAAACAAAGTTTCTCTGCGTGTATAACTTGATCAAATCTCGTTTACACAAGCTAAATCGATCTAAGTTTGGGATCAACAAGTGGTATCAGAGCTTGTTGAGAAACTTTGATCTAAAAGAACACAAGAACCCTAAATCACCAAAACCCTAATTTTCACAAAACCCTAAAAACATCATGTCCACTCCAGAATTAACCTCCTCCTCCTCAAACCACAACATCAAGATTCCCATGCTAGATGCAGACAATTTTGAGCTATGGAAGTTCAACTTTGAGCAATATCTGCAAATCCATGACTACACTCTCTGGGAGATTATTGAATATGGAAACACATTCAATAAAACTCAAAAGATTGCAGATGCCATTGCTACAAGATCAGTTGTTCAAGGATGTTCTGAAGCAGATAAGAAAGATAAACCTGAAGATGGTAGAGTTGTGTCTGCTGATGACATAGCAAAGAAAAGGGTTGATATGAAAACCCTAAGCATTCTGAAACTTTCTTTGGGACAAGAAAATCAACACAAATACAAAGGTTATGAGTCTGCAAAAGATCTTTGGGCAGCCCTTGAAGTTGCATATGGTGGTAATGCTGATACTGTGGAAGAGAAAATGAAGCAACTCTTACATGAGTATGCTGTTTTTAAGGCTCAAACTAATGAGAAGTTAAGTAGTGTGAGAAGCAGACTTCTTGACATTACAAGCAAGCTGTCCTTCATAGGGACAGTAATTGGTGATGTTGATATTATTGCCACTTTTCTTAAAAGCCTTGGTGATGCGTGGAAGATTGAGACAAGATCTATAATTGCCAACAACACTCACAAAAGTTCTACTTTTGATGATGTTTACAACAAACTAAGGCTGTTAGAGAATGAAACTCTTTTGGATCATGGAAGTAAGTCTACCATTAGTAACATGGCCTTCTTCTCACATAGTGAAGGCCAATTTGATCAAAAGGATTCATACATGCACCCAGTCACTGGATCAACATGTGTCAACGCTGGATCATATCCTATCAACGCCTCACATTCAGACGCTGAAACGTACAAAATTGATTCACCAAGAGTAAAGCCTGCTGGTTTGGATCTGGATACTGTGTGTGCATACATTGCTTCATTGCCCAATGGTTCAGTGATTACATATGAGGACCTTGAGCAAATAAGTGATGAGCATTTGGAGGAGATGGATATAAAGTGGAACATGGCTCTTGCAAGTATAAGAGAAAACAGATGGAATAGAAGGTTCAAGAAGAAGATGACTTTTAATGCTAAGGACACTGCTGGATTTGATAAATCCAAGGTTGAGTGTTACAATTGTCATCGTATGGGGCACTTTTTGAGAGAATGCAGATCTCCAAGAAGATCTGGTGCTGGAAAACCCTCAAGCCAAATTGTTAAGGCTCAAGATCCTAAGGCCATGGTGGCAGTGCAAAAAATTGATGGTATTGGATGGGACTGGAGCTATTTGGCTAAGGATGAGGAAGAGGATAAAGCTTCGGTTGCTGAGATAGAAGAAGAAGAGCATGTTCAATATGCTCTCATGGCACACTCCTCATCTTCATCAGACAATGAGGTATACGATGATGCTTTTTGTAGTAAGGATTGTCGTTTAAATACTGAAAGACTTAACAAAGAGGTTTTAAGATTGTTAGGAGATGTGAGTACTGAGAGATGCAAGTTGTCTAACTATCAACTTGCTCTTACTCAAACTGAAAAGACAATTACTGAGTATAAGAAAATGGAGCTTGACCTAAAAGATAAAATAAATATCTTAAAACATGATTTAAATGCTAGTAATGATATTAGAAACATCATGGAAAGGGTCAATGATGAATTACAGACTAAGTTAGATGAGG
This sequence comes from Glebionis coronaria, assembly GCA_025667525.1. NCBI lineage: Eukaryota > Viridiplantae > Streptophyta > Magnoliopsida > Asterales > Asteraceae > Glebionis > Glebionis coronaria. Next base: position 420,494,217 of record CM046876.1, on the reverse strand, counting down.
CTATCAAGAATAAGGATAATGTAGACCTTAAAATTTAGAGATTTGATAAGGCCTCACAAACCCTAGGAGAATGTGTTAGTAAACAGAAGGATTCTAGGGACATGACTGGGATTGGGATGAAAGAGTATTCTGGTGTTCCATGACCAGCTGGGGACTTCTATGGTGTCCAAAGAAAGGACTTATCTTGGACTGGTTTACCAGAACTCCAAGAAGAGGAATTTATTCCTCCACCAAGAGTCCTTACCCCAGTAGAGGAATATAGGCAAAAGTTGACTGATTTGAATGAATGGAAGAAAGCCAACCTTACCTTATTTGTCAAGGGTGGCATGCTTTGTGATAGTCCAAATGAGTCGTCCCCTATCAAAGTAACAAACCCAATCACTGGCAAGACTTTTGACCTTGGCTCAAACACTGTTAGAAAACCTAGCATTAAGTATGCAGAAATGTATAGGAATACTAGGTCACCAAAAAGCCAAGTTAGTGATAATGGAACAGGTTTCTTTTCTTCTAGACCTAGAGTTGTGTCTAAAAAATCCTGTTACACTTGTGGTAGCTTTTCACATTTATCCTATAAGTGTCTCAATGCTTCCAAGGTCAACGCTGACAAAAGGTCAAACACTGTCAGACTCAAAACTTTTGTGGAACAAAGTCCACAAGTTGTTAGACCAGCCCCATTCTTTACCAAAGGGTCTAACACTCATGGACAAAGACCTTTTCAGAAGACCAATACGTGGTCTAATAGGCAATGGGTTCCTGTAGCAAACCCTAGGTTCAACGCTGATAAGGGTAATTTCAGGGTTGACAAGACCAAATCTAACGCTGACAGAAACGTTGCCAGACCTAAATATTTGCAACCACAGGGAAAGGGGTCTAAAGCTTCTTCTAGCTTGACATGGAGACCTAAGCAAGATCAAAACCCTAATTCTAATGGGATTTCTATGACCTGCAACAGATTTAATTATATTTCAAAGGTCATCACAAAACCAATTGGGGTTAACTGGGTGTTTCATCCAAAAAGGGGTGAACAAGGGGTTGTTATGAGAACTAAGTTTGTTCTTGTTGAACAACCAGATGAATCCAAGTCTGCTCAGGCTTGGGTTCCCAAAGAAAACTAATTTGTTTTCTTTATGTACAGGGCATTCAAAAATAGGTGAATGATTTATAATGGGTTTTACCTGGGAGTTACAAGGAATTTTATGAGATAACTTAATTGTTAAGAATTTTGGTTAGCAAGGGACACTAGAGAACTGTTATGTCTATCTTGCATAAGCAAGTGTGCATAACTGGACAGTGCTTGCCGCCCTATAATAATTATCAATTTATAGGTTATCTTCACTAGGATAAATTACTTTGTTAATGTCCTTTTTCATTTTTATTACTTTTATTTTTGGACGCTGACAAGTATTTTTCCAAGCGTTGTTATGACCAATTTAGACGCTGACATGGCTTGGGCAAACGTTGACAAGAATATAGCCGTTGGGCGTTGATGGGTTATTTTTGACCGTTGACACTCATTGGGACCTACCCAGTTGTTATTTTTGACGAATTTTTGGGCCGTAATTTTGGGAGCAGATAACTTTTAATTAATGCACAAGATAACTTATTTTCTTTTCAATATTTTCATCATTATATTTTAAAAATAGTTGCCTAATTTTTGACCAATCACATGTGCCTATATCTCCTATATATTTGGCTCCTATTTTTAAACAGGGTATCTCATATTCTTGTCTAACAATTTTCTCCTATAATTCATCTTTCTCAATAATTCACAAACAGCTTTCTTCAACAATGGCACCAAAGTTTAAACCAAGTGACTTGGTATTGGGATTCATGAGTCAACACAACATGATTGCTTATTTGGACACTGATGATACTCTGTTCCACAATACACTCAGATGGTGGCGTATTTGAATGCATCTCCTATTAGGTATGCTCTTTCTCATGCTCCTCTCATCTCTGTCACTCATATTAAATAGTTTTGGAACACTGTTAGTTCCTCAACAGTTAATAATGTGACTACATTATCAGCTATTGTTCATGGGCATACATGGGTGGTTACTGAAGCCTTGGTTCACCAGGCTTTGCATCTTGATGATGCAGATGGTATAACCACCCTTCCCATAAATGAAATAGAACAAGGACTTCGGGCTTTGGGTTATCCTTTCCCTGATGAGGGCACTTTAAACAAATATCACAAACAAGAGTTTCCCCCAGCCTGGAAGTACCTCATACATGTCATCCTACAATGTTTGAGTCCCAAGTGTACTACACACAATGAAATTAATAGATCAATTGCTAGTGCGATTGTGTGCATTGCAAATGGGTAAAAGTTTAATTATTCAAAACTGATTTTTGATGGCATGTGTAAAAACAAAGGGAATAAGATGACTTTGGCTTATCCCAGACTTTTGCAAATGGTTTTTGATGTGCAAAACTACTGTACAAGGGATCATGATGATTTTTATGAGATCCCTGTGCAAAAGAAAGCTATTTTTACCAAGATGAACTCATCCCCTCACCGTGAATTACCCCTTACCCAAGCTATGCTTGCTGTTATTGCAGCAGCACAACCCCAACCAGACCCACAACCACAACTTGACCCAATACCAGACCCTTTGCCTTCACCTCAACACATGGAAATTGACCAAGAACCCTTCAACGCTGACACCTTAAATGTTGGCGTTGACACAAGTAATCCAGACGTTGACACCTTTCCTTCACAGACCCAAACACCCCTTAACCTTCCCACATCCACCCAATCCACATCATCCTCTACCCCACCTCAATATAGGTTGCAAAAACGCCAAAGGACTACTAGAGTGTTCTCCTCTAGTGGTCCTAGCCATGTAGCAGAGAGAACCACCACCACAAGTGTGGTTGGTGCTATGGATGAGGCTGGGACTATTGGTTCTGGCTTAGATGCAGGCCAAGACAGTCCTAACATCTTTAAGACCTCATCCATGCCCCATGACTCTAGCTTGGGAGGTCAAATACCCATTTTAGAGGAGGGCAGATTGGAACCATACACATTGATGGAATTGACGGCTGTTTGCATTAGCTTGCAAAAGCAAAATGCAGACCTGGTACAAACAGTCAGTACACAAGGCCTTAAACTCAAGCAATTGAGGGAGAGGATTGTCATTTTGGAGAATGCTAGCACTCGGCGTGGGATGGAGGAATCTTCCAAAGGGGAGGATGAACAGATTAATGTGAGTGATAAAGGCTCACATGATGGAGAATCTTTGGGTGTTGCTGAAGCCCTCACTGCATTGAAGAAGCAATCAGGTTTTGATAGATCTCTGGTTACTCCTACAAGTTTAAACTTGTCTATTACAGCTATGTTGGAGCAATTTACAAGAGACGCTGAGACAAGTAAGTTGGGCGTTGACAAGCAAAATTTGAACGCTGGCACACCAAGCGCTGACAAGAGTAATTTGGGCGCTGAGACAAGGAATTTGAGCGTTGACAGACTTGCAGATATGGTTGATGTATTCCAGTCATCAGCTATCATCAAAGAAGTGTCGTCACAGGTATTACCATCATCCTTACCCATCATTGATCCATTAGATAAGGGTAAAGGAATCATGGTAGAAGTAGAAGTTCCAAAGGATGCAGCACAAGTAGAGTTTGATTCAAGGTTGGCTGCACAACTTGTGGAACAAGAAATAAAGAAGGTTGGTGAATCACCATTTGTTGTCACTTCAGAGGAACAAGAAGGAAGTGATAAAGAAAGTTCAGATTCAAGTGTGATGATAACTGAACAACCAGAAAGACTTGAATATGGTGATGACTTGGCAAGGGAAAAGCTTAGAGAGTTGAAATTGCAAGTAGACTTTGATATGCCAGAAGTTGTTTAGATGTACCATGCTTGGGAGAATAGGATTATGGAGAATCCAGATTGACAATTTCAGACCAGATTTGGGGATTGGAGATTCTTCTAAGAGTTCAAAGTGACTGCAAGGTAATTCTGAAGCACAAGGCTAGCAATGTTTTCTCGCTGCTGAAAAGGGATAGAAGAGAGCTCTACTACATGTTACTCAGATGTCATGGAACTAGATGGACCTTCAAGAAATTGCAGGGATTATCTTTTTAAGAATTAGAGTACAAGGCTTATCCCATTTGGGCAAAAGTGTAGGATATGAAGACTCTAAGACTTCTTTCAGATGAAAGGAAAGAAGAACTTGCAGAAGAGATGGAGATTCAGAAGGCAATGATTGTTCCAAGGCCTTTGAAGAAGGGAGTTCCATTTGAGTTTCCTAAAGATCTAAATAAAATGGTTCCCAGTGAAGCTGTTCTTAGAAGGAGCATCAAGCTCTCACCCATGGAAGCTTCAGATATGGTACAAGTGCTACCTCTGGATGCCAGAAACCCTATCATAAGCTATGAAGAAGATGCAAGTGGGTTTTGGAAGATTAGCAGGTATGGGAAAGAGGTACACACATTTACTACTCTAGTGTCTCTCTTTGCAAGTGTGGATAGAGAAGACTTGGTAGACCTTTGGAGGTTGTTGGAGGCCAAGTATGAGACAGAAGCTCCTACTTCAGTCAATGGAATAAAACTTTGTTCAACATTCAAGAGAATGTGTGGACCAAAAGAAGAAGATCCTACTGTTTGGAAGGATCTTGAGGATGATATCAGTGGTCGTCAATGGCGTTTGTATTCAGCTGCTGGTGTGTATTATTTGAGCTCTACAAAGTTTGTTGAGTATCTTCTTGTAGATGGTCAGTATCCCATGTCCAAAGAAGTTTTGGAAAAGATGAAGACAACACAGCTGGAGATTTACTATTCAAGTGACGTGGCCAAAGATTTGATTAGGCATGTTTATTACCAATATGATAAGATTTTTAAGATTCCTCCTAGTTCTTAATTTTTATTCAGAAACTTGATTACTAGAGTAGATATCAAGTTTAGGGGAGGATTGTTGGGAATAAAATGTAGCCAGTCCACTTGAGCGCTGACAAGAGGAAAACAAGCGTTGATAAGAAGAAAACAAACGCTGACGGATCAAGCATTGACAGAAAGAAGTCAAGCATTGATAGGTTGAAGACAAGCACTGATAGAAAGATATGGTCTACGCGTATTTTGTTTCTAGTAAAGATAGGATCAACATTGTATTTTCTATAATTATCTTTACCTAGAATAGTTGATACGTAGACTCTTGTACAAGGCTTCTTATGTCTATAAAAGAAGACCTTTAGGTTATGTTTGATATAAGTTTTTTATACGTTAAACACTTTCATTGTAAGCAAGTTCGATTCAATCAATCAAGTGAAAGTTTGTTTTACATCCTTTGTGTGTTCTTGTTTAAGTGTTAATTCCGCATAACACTTGAATTACTTTATACATAAACAAAGTTTCTCTACGTGTATAACTTGATCTAATCTCGTTTACACAAGCTAAATCGATCTAAGTTTGGGATCAACACTTGTTTAGAAGTGAATCTATCTCATCCATCCCTTCCTCTTCAAGTGCAAAGAGAAGAACACTATCATTGTGAAGTGTTGAGTCCACCACCAACGATCCTTTCAAGATCAAATCTTATACATTTGTTGTTGTGTCATAGTTGTGAAGATCCAAGTAGTTGTGTCTATTTGGAAGTTGTGTATGTACTAAGTATAGTTGTGTAGATTGGTCCTAGCTACGATTAGGGCTCGACTTCTAGCTTAGAGTCGGAAATTGGTTAAGCGACGTGTACGGTTTTCTCCACCATAAGGAGCTTGTTATGTAGTGAACTCTCGAGTAAGGAGTACTCGAGGAGTGGAGTAGGAACGAGGAGTGAGCTTCGTTGCCGAACCACTATAAATCCTTGGTGTTTGGTTTGATCTTTCTTCACCCTTTACTCTTTACATTCTTTATTCTTTGTGCACATGTATATTAGTTAGTATTAGTTTAGTTACACTATCATTGTTCATATTGTGCATAAGAAGATTTCACTTATTTCCTTAAGTCTAAGTTTTTGAGAAAAAGGATTTTTTGAAAACCATCATTTAACAAGTAAATATAAGAAACTATTCAACCCCCCCTTCTAGTTTCTACAGGTTTAATACAACCAGATAGGGTTGACACAGAGGAAAATGTGGCTGATTTATTAACTAAACCTTTTGATACTGGGAGATTTCAATACTTGGTAACAAGTATTGGAATGATCAATCTTACTTAATATGTGTTTTGGGAACTTATTGTAAAAGTATGTACAGGATATGCATTGTTATTTGTCTTTGTACAAAAATTAGATTTTCCACTTTATTTGTCTAACGCTGACAAAGGTTATTTTAACACTAACAAGTGTTAAATTGACGTTGTCAGCAACATGTTAGTTTTGTGGTTTTTGATCTAATTACGCAGGCGTTGTTAGCATTGTACAAATGGATACAGAGTTGCTTATGGATCCTTGGAGCATTATTGGAGCATGTTCAAGTTTATGGAGTATGGTTGGAATATTTATATTCCTATCTTGACACAAATTTTTATTACATGCATTTTATTTGGCAACTTATGTATCATAGTTTAAGGGGAGGTTTAGGAAACCTTTAGGAATTTTTGGTATTCATATAATACTCTTATCATAATTCTAGATTGTGTCCACTGGTGAGTATGAATTAGTTTACTAACTCATGAGGCACTGTAGCATGCAAAGTTGATATACTATGCACGCTGCCAAGACTTTTTGGCCTAGAATTGGATGTGGTCTGTTAGGATACTTGGGTATGATTTTTATTGGGCTTGCCTGGGAAGTTACAAAGGATTTTATGAGAGAACTTCATTGTTAAGAACTTTGGTTAGCAAGGGACACTTGAGGACAATTATGTCTATCTTGCTTAAGGAAGTGTGCATGATTGGATAGTGTTTGCCACCCTATGGTAATTTTCAATCTATAGGTTATCTTCACTAGGATAAATCACATTGTTAAGGTCCTTTCTCATTTTTATTATTTTTATTTTTGGATGTTGACAGGGTTATTTCCAAACGTTGTTAGGACCAATTTTGACGTTGACATGGCATTTTCCAACGTTGACAAGAATATAGCCGTTGAGCGTTGATAGGTTATTTTTTACCGTTGACAAACATTGGGTCCTACCCACTTGTTATTTTTGACAAAAATTAGGGCCGTAATTTTAGGAGTTGGTAACTTTTTATTAATGCACAAGATAAGTTATATATTTTTCAATATTTTAATCATTATCTTTTGAAAATAACTGCCTCATTTTTTACCAATCACATGTGCTTACCTCTCCTATATATTTGGCTCATTCTTTTGAAACAGGGTAACTGCTTATTCTTGTCTAACTAAATTTTCACACATATTCATCTTTCATAACATTTCACACAACTTTATACATCAATGGCGCCTAAGTTTAAACCGAGTGATTTGTATTGGGGTTCAGAAGTCAGCACAACATGGTTGCATATTTAGAGGCTGACAACACTCTGTTTCCTCAATATACTCAGATGGTGGAGTATTTAAATGCATCTCCATTAAGGTATGCACTTTCTCATGCTACTCTTATCCCTGTCACTCATATTAAGTAGTTTTGGAATACTGTTACTTCCTCAACGATTAATAATGTGAGCTATAGTCCATGGGCATTCATGGGTGGTTACTGAAGCCTTGGTTCACCAGGATTTGCATCTTAATGATGCAGATGGTATAACCACCCCACCCATTGGTGAGCTAGAACAAGGACTTCAAGCTTTGGGTTATCCTTTCCTTGAAGAGGGATCTTTAAACAAATATTCAAAACAGGAATTTCCCCCAGCTTGGAAATAATTAATACATGTCATACTTCAGTGTTTGAGTCCCAAATGTACTGCACACAATGAAATTAACAGGTCAATTGGGAGTGCTATTGTGTGTATTGCTACTGGGCAACAATATAATTTTTCTAAAAATGATTTTTGATGGCATTTGTAAAAACAAGGGTAGCAAGATGACTCTTGCTTACCCAAGATTATTTCAAATGGTTATTGATGAACAAAGGTATTGCACCAGGGATCATGATGATTTTTATACGATCCCTGTACAAAAGAAAGCAATTTTAGAAAGATGAATTCACCCCTATACAGAGACTTACCCCTCACCCAAGCCATGCTTGTTGTTATTGCAGCAGCACAACCTTAACCTGACCCACAACCACAACCAGACCCATTACCTGAACCATCACCATCACCCTAGCATATGGAACTTGAACAAGATTCATTCAACATTGACACGTTAAATGTTGGCGTTGACACTTCAAATCCAAACGTAGACACCCTTTTACAACTAACCCAAACACCCCTTAACCTCCAAACTGAAACCCAATCCACATCATCCTCTTCACCCCCAGACTTTAGGATGGAAAAATGCCAAAGGACTATTGGAGTGTTCTCCTCTAGTGGTCCTAGCCATGTTGCAGAGAGAACCACTAATACAAGGTTTTTACCCCAAGTATAAAATATTTATCGTCCGATCTCCTCGAATTTATTTCCAGTCTAGAGTGCGACTCAATTGTCTTTTGGTGAACAAGAAAATGGTTTGGTTTGGTTATCTAATTTTTAAACTAAATCCAAGTAATTAAAATTGTCGTTGAGTAAAATAGAAGTCTTAAAATTAAACTACAAATAAAAGCTTGCAACCTTGGAAATTAAAACTTAAATATTCAAAAACTTAAAAACATGTTTAAAATAAACTAAGTAAAAGAGAGGGAAAAACTAGATTTGAAACTTAAGCTAAAACAAAACCAAGGCCTGAGTCCGATCGTAATGCAATCGTACTCAAATGGTGATCCAGATCGCACTCGATGCGATCGCAAAAAGAAGAACCGATCGCATTCACTGCGATCACAACAAAAGAGACAGGATCGTACTCACCAGTGCGATGGGAGGGGCGATCGTACTACCAGATCGCAACCACGATCGCAGTGAGTGATCGTGGTCTTTGATCGTGGTTCTGGATCGTAACACAAAGATCGCACTCAATGCGATCGAAGCAGGGAAGTGAGACTCGATCGCACCCCAGATCGCAATGAGTGATCGTGGGCGTGGATCGTACCAGGGAAGGAACACATATCGCAGTCTATGCAATCGTAACAAGATCGGGACCAAGTAAACCCTCCTAAGATGGAAAAGGCGTCCAAAAGGAAAATAAGCTTAAGCAAATAAGCAGTAACCAATAAGCACTTTCAAACTTCTCAGAGAGTTAAAAAGCACAAATTCGTTAACTTTTACAAATACTAAACTCGAGACTTAATGAGCCGAACATAAAATAAGAAAACTCTTTAAAAAGCTTAAAAGTAAACAAGCCGAAAATACAAAGAAGCCAATAAGCATCAAGAGCTTATAGCTTAAACGTATGAGAGCTTATGTAGGAATAGAAAGATCAACCTCTTAATCACGAAACACCAAAATCAACACGAATTGAGAACCATTCGGATCAAACATGAACTTTCGGATTAAGAACAAAGTAAAATAAAGAAAGGTAGAAAGAGATTAAAGAAAAAAAAAAGCTTAACTTGAATTAGATTAATGAAATCCAAATACAAGAATGATTCAAACCTTAAACTTGAAAGAAGAAGATGAAACTTAGTGAGAGAAAGTTGGGAACTTTCTCTCTTTAAAAACTAGAAAGAAAAATGAAAAACTAAAACTAGCTAACCACCCTCCTAATGTGATTAGGAGGGTATTTATAGGCTAAGTGGGAAGTGCATGTGTGGTGTGCTTCCTTCTTTCTTTTCTTCTCGACTTGATTTAAATCGTTGTCTTTTCTCGACGTCGTCTCGGGATTTAAACTTGTCTTAATAATTTTTCTTTAATTTAGACTTAAGTTCTTCGACTTCATTAAACTTCGTCTTTAGACTTTTTCTTCGATAAATCTTCAGAATAGGTCTTGGACATCCGTTCTTTAAGCACTCTTGATCTCTTGACTTCGTCTTTTCTCATTTTCTTCGATAAAAAGCCCGTGAAAACCCGTGTTTTCTTCCTTTTTTATCTTTTGGCCCTAAAACACAATAAAAACACAAACCACGCATAATTCCGACTTTTACGACATAAAATACACGTTTTGGTCTTGTTATTATTGGAAATAAGTGGTAAAAGGATAAGTGTTTTCACACTTATTAAATCCCCTACACTTGACCATTGCAATGCCCTCATGCAATGCATTAATTTTAAAGCACGGTTTACATTTTCCATCATAAATAACCCACCTTGGCCCTTTGTTAAATACTAAACATTTAAAGAAAATAAAAAGATAGAAACAAATCAAAGACTTACATTGGGTTTTGGCTGCCATGAACGTTTATCATCCTCAAGTTTCACGTTCCCCACACCAAGCTTAAAAACGAGATCATTGTTATTATAAGTTAGCAAACTAACACGAATTCATGTGGGCCAATTATTTACTTAGACTCCCTTATTCCTAGGGGTATCTCTTATATTTTATTTTTGTCTTGAATGATCACGAGGATGCATTGTTTGACTTATTTCGATAGTTGGCCGAAAATAAGGTGGACGATTTAATCAATAGTTAGCTAAAGGACAAAATCTTTTAAAACTGCTTCTCGGGACCTCATAAAGTTCATATCTTGGCATAACTCGCTTCGCGATTTGAGACCTTTCTCGGACCGATATCTGGCAGCGACTTCATACTTCAAATCTTTGAGAGACGTTCTTGAAATTATGGTCTTCTCTTCATAATAGGAATTTCTTCACTTGAAGTTTTTGAGAGATTCTTCATACTTGGACCACGACTTCTTCATTTTTATCCAATCTTTATTTTGGACTTTGATATACAACGATCCGCCTCCTTTTAGGACTTGGATCTATTTATCCTCATACCTTGCTAGGGTCTTTTCGGATAGACTTCTCAATGATCTTTAGGGGAGTATTTGCTTTTCGTCGTGTGTCTCGATCCTTCATATTGATTTTTGACAAATGATTCTTCACATCACTTTTGGATCTTTAGCAACAAACTGTAGCCCTCATGCCTTGTTAGGGCCTTTTCGCACTCGCAAATCTTCGCATCCCGCTTCAATAAGTTATGCCTTGGCTATGAACTCTAATTAACCGAGCAACTTTTAAACGATCTTGTGCTAGAAGCTAAGTAACTTTTCAAATCGTACAACCTTATTTATTGCAGATTATTAACAAGCGATGGGAGAATAGGCTCATAACTAACTCACATAAATTCACGAAAGAATACCAAACTTATAATTGACTCTATCATCTCTCGTTCTCCATAGTTTAAAATCTCAAGGAATGAGACTCGTGGATGCTTAGCCAATTAAATCAACGTTTTGGGTTTTCGAGTCGCCTATAGGATCTTGAATCTTCTTAGACTCTTTCAAGTTTAGAATTTGCGTTTTAAAGTTCCCTTGATAAACGACTCTCTAGGATCAATTATAGGAACTTGCGAAAAGTTCTTGTTCTTAACCCGTGAGAGTTAAGACTTTCGCGTTTTAAAGTTCCCTATATAAAAGCCTAGCAAAACTTGACTTAAACACGTTAAGGATACTAGCTAGAGTAAACTTAGATAAGTAAACTCGGGTTGAGTCAAGATAGTCACGACTTTGAAAAATAAAACCACTTTATTAAAATTTATTCTAGCAAGGAAAGAAAATAATCATAACAAAGGAAAATACAACTATACAACTAGGCCAAAATTGATTAAAATTTTTGAAAAATGTCGAAAAATCAAATTTTCCGGTTAAAATGAGGACAAATTCATGGAAAAGACCACTTACTTCGATAGAAGTCCCCCTACACTTGAGATAAACATTGTCCTCAATGTTTAAGCATGTGAGAGTAAACTCCCCTACACTTATGACATTGTGCACTTTGTTTAAATCTTTCTAAGGAAAGGAAAACTATAGTGATTTCAATGTGAACATACAAGATATGAAATATTGAATCACGAGAGTTTAGGATAGAACCGGGAAGATGGGAACACGGGATCACGGTTCGTCAAATGTCATCAAGAGTGGATCTTTGAAGCTTTAATCCCTCCACAGCACAAGAAACAAGACATCCAACACATACGGGGCTCCCCCTACACTTATTATGAAAGAAGTAAAGGATAGATCACGGGTTGCCTCCCGAGAAGCGCTTTTTTTTATAACCGAGTCACGAGCCTGACTCGACCCAAATTTAGTTTATGGGAAACGTGGTGAGGGATAGGATCATCTCATGAGAGATGTCCTCACCAAAGTACAGCTTCAAACGCTGGCCATTCACCTTGAAATTGGGCCCATTTGGCTGAGAAAGCTCAATGGTGCCATATGGAAAGACTTTGGCGACGGTGAATGGAACAGACCAGCGGCTCTTCAACTTGCCCGAGAAGATCTTCAACCAAGAGTTAAAAAGTAAGACTTGATCACCAACGTGGAACTCTCAGTTCTTAATCCTTGCGTCATGAATGATCTTTGTCTTCTCCTTGTAGATCAGTGAGTTCTCGTAAGCTTCATTCCTCAGTTCGTTGAGCTCGTTGAGTTGAATCTTGTGAAGATCACCGGCTTTGTTGATGTCTAAGTTAGCCCACTTCAAGGCCCAGTACGCCTTATGTTCCAGCTCGATGGGGAGGTGGCATGCTTTCCCGTACACAAGACGATAAGGTGTACAACCAATCGGGGTCTTATAAGCAGTACGGAAATCCCACAAAGCATCATCTAACTTATCGGCCTACGCGGCACGATGCTCTCGCACAATACGCTCCAGAATTCGCTTCAATCCACGGTTGGAAATATCGGCTTGCCCATTGGTTTGGGGATGATAGGCGGTGGAAAGACGATGATTAACACCATACTTAGCCATGACTCTTGCAAATTTATCATTGCAAAAATGAGTCCCACGGTCACTGATTATAGCACGAGGAACCCCGAATCGAGCAAAAAGCTGCTTCAAAAAGTTCACAACCACCCTCGCATCGTTCGTAGGGGGAGCCTTAGCTTCAACCCATTTAGAAACGTAGTCAACGGCTACGAGGATGTACTTGTTCCCTTTAGATGATGGAAATGGCCCCATAAAGTCGATGCCCCATACATCAAAGATTTCACATTCTTGTATGAAATTTTGAGGCATCTCATCTTTATGTGTGATCTTGCCTTGTCTTTGGCAAGCATCACAATGCTTAACCATTTCGTGAGCGTCACGATAAATGGTGGGCCAATAGAATCCTGAGTCAAACACTTTCTTAGCGGTGTAGTTGGGACCAAAGTGACCATCGGTGGGTCCTTTATGGCAAGCATCAAGGATTTGCAAAGCTGCCGGTCCATCAACACATCGACGAATGATCAAATCAGCGCATTTTTTGAAGAGATAAGGGTCATCCCAGAAGTAAGTCTTAACATCTTTAAAGAACTTCTTCTTTTGTTGGGATGTTAACCCTTTGATGAGAACACCACCCGCTAAGTAGTTTGCAATGTCCGCAAACCACGGGGTGTCATCAAGATTGGACTGAATAGACATTAAGGTCTCAAAGGGAAAAGAGTCATTGATCTCTTGGTTTGGATGATCCCCTTGATATGGATCCTCAAGTCTACTCAGATGATCCGCTGCTAGGTTTTCGGCTCCCTTTTTGTCACGAATTTCAATGTTGAATTCTTGAAGGAGCAAAACCCAACGAAGAAGTCTTGGCTTAGAATCTTTCTTAGTTAACAAGTACTTCAACGCGGAATGATCGGTATAGTCAATGGTGGTGGATAAAACAAGATAGGGGCGAAATTTTTCAAAAGCATAGACAACAGCTAAAAGCTCTTTTTCGGTTGTCGTATAATGCAATTGAGCCCCCGTCATTGTCTTTCTAGCATAGTGGATTGGTTGGAAGTGTTTGTTCACTCTTTGGCCCAAAACCGCTCCAATAGAAAAGTCGCTAGCATCGCACATCAACTCGAAAGGTAGCTCCCAATTAGGGGTAACCAAGACCGGTGCCTTAGTTAGCTTATCCTTGAGAAGATTGAAGGCTTCAATACACTCATTGGAAAAGATAAAAGGAGTATCTTTTTCCAAGAGGTGGGTCATCGGGCGAGCGATTTTAGAGAAATCCTGAATGAAATGACGATAGAAGCCCGAGTAACCCAGAAAACTTCTCACACCCTTCACGGTTGAAGGTGGAGGTAATTTGGCTATGACATCCACTTTAGCACGGTCCACTTCAAGACCGGCTTTTGAGATTTTGTGTCCTAGCACAATGCCTTCTTTTACCATAAAATGGCATTTTTCCCAATTTAGAACAAGGCGAGTGTCTTCGCACCGCTTAAGCATACGTTCTAAATTGGCAAGACAAGAAGAGAATGAATCACCATAAACCGAGAAATCATCCATGAAGACTTCCATAGTTTCTTCAACCATGTCATGGAAGATAGCCATCATACACCTTTGGAATGTCCCAGGAGCATTGCACAAGCCGAAAGGCATTCTTTTGTAAGCAAATGTTCCATAAGGACAAGTGAATGTGGTTTTCTCTTGGTCATGGGGATCGATGGGTATTTGAAAATAACCCGAGAAACCGTCTAAGAAGCAGTAATAATCATTACCCGCTAGACGTTCAAGCATTTGGTCCATGAAAGGAAGGGGAAAATGATCCTTTCTCGTAGCATCATTGAGTTTGCGATAGTCTATACAAACTCTCCACCCTGTAACGAGACGAGTAGGAATCAACTCGTTGGTTTCGTTGGGAACAACGGTGATTCCGCGTTTCTTAGGCACACAATGGACTGGACTAACCCACGGTGAATCCGAGATAGGATAGATTATGCCCGCATCAAGAAGTTTGATAACCTCTTTTTTTATAACGTCATGGATCTTAGGATTCACCCTTCGTTGGCTTTGAATAGTGGGTTTAAAGTCGTCCTCCATGAGAATTTTAGGTGTGCAAAAGTGAGGATCAATGCCACGAATATCGGAGATCTTCCACGCAATCGCTTTCTTATGATTCTTCAACACGGCGATAAGTCGGGATTTTTTCTTGTTGTTGGTTTTGGTTTGGAGGAGTAAAACCGGGTGGAGCAAGATAGTTGTTAGAACGATAACTTAGCAAGTTACGGTCTCCTTGAGGACGAGCTTGATAGCCTCCCGTGGGATAAGTACCGTATGCCGCGTTAACATTTTCAGAAAAATTGCCTTGAGTAGAAGGACAATCATTGTAAGAATGAGGACCACCACATGTATCACAAGAAATAGATACGACTTTAGCTTGTTGAGTTTGGTTAGAAGCCAAAATTTGCATACTTTTTCTAATTTCAAGAATAGCACGTTCCATGGCGGACATGTCGGTGGTGGAAGAAGTAGATGAAACATTGAATCTCGGATTAGATCTTGAGGATGCGGATGAATCCCAATTATTGTGGTGAGTAGTCATGTTTTCAATCAACTCTCTACACTCCTCCGGTCTCCTTTTCATAAAGGTACCACCGGCGGCGGCGTTGATCGTGTCACGATCACGAAAAGTGAGACCATTGTAGAAAGTATCAATGAGAGTGACAGGGAGCATGTTGTGATTTGGGAAACGGTCGATCAAATCATTGTATCGTTCCCAAGCATCAAAGAGCGATTCATCATTGTCTTGCATGAATCTACTAATTTGGTTACGAAGGCTCGTGACCATAGATGGTGGGAAGTAGCGCGACAAAAAGCGTTGAGTCATGTCATTCCAAGTATCAATCGAATTCATTGGGAGACGGTCAAACCATTTTTCGGCATGGTGAGAAAGCGAGTGGGGAAATAGTTGAAGGCGAACTTCATCCATAGAAACACCGGGTGACTTCATGCTTTGGGTGATGGTAATGAATTTGTCGAGGTGTTTGTTGGCATCATCATCCGGAATTCCGCGAAATGGATTAGTTTGCACTTGTTGGATCATGTGATGCTTGAACGAAAACTCCTGAGACGTGATGTGCATCGACGCAATCGGGCCTCCGCGTCCGTTCATGGTGGGTTGACACAATTCCTCCATTGTTCGTAAATCGGGTAGGGGGACATTGTTGTTGTTGTTATTGTTATTCAAATTGGGTAGAGGTGGGTTATTATTGTTGTTATGAACACCAGCTATATCTAACTCTTCACGAGTCTCGGGCTCAGAATAGTTTGAAGATCTAGTACGCATACACCTGCAGAAGAAAAATACATAGAGAGAATATCTATATAATCTTTTTGGTGCAAACCTTTGGAAAAGAGTTGCTTTTTATGATTTTTTCAATGTTTTTGTATTTTTGAATAATTTTATATTTTTTTGGATTTTTTTTTTGTTTTTTAAAAATTTTAAAGCAAGGAAAATAACGTTCAAAGAACGGATCCCAAAATTCAATGCGTCTCTCACTAGAAACTGTTAATCTTAACGAAAAGAGCCGGCAGCGGCGCCATTTAATACAAGGATTTTTACCCCAAGTATAAAATATTTATCGTCTGATCTCCTCGAATTGATTTCCAGTCTAAAGTGCGACTCAATTGTCTTTTGGTGAACAAGAAAATGGTTTGGTTTGGTTATCTAATTTTTAAACTAAATGCAAGTAATTAAAATTGTCGTTGAGTAAAATAGAAGTCTTAAAATTAAACTACAAATAAAAGCTTGCAACCTTGGAAATTAAAACTTAAAAATTCAAAAACTTAAAAACATGTTTAAAATAAACTAAGTAAAAGAGCGGGAAAAACTAGATTTGAAACTTAAGCAAAAACAAAACCAAGGCCTGAGTCCGATCGTAATGCAATCGTACTCAAATGGTGATCCAGATCGCACTAGATGCGATCGCAAAAAGAAGAACCGATCGCACTCACTGCGATCACAAAAGAGAAAGGATCGTACTCACCAGTGCGATGGGAGGGGCGATCGTACTACCAGATCGCAACCACGATCGCAGTGAGTGATCGTGGTCTTTGATCGTGGTTCCGGATCGTAACACAAAGATCGCACTCAATGCGATCGAAGCAGGGAAGTGAGACTCGATCGCACCCCAGATCGCAATGAGTGATCGTGGGCGTGGATCATACCAGGGAAGGAACACAGATCGCAGTCTATGCAATCATAACAAGATCGGGACCAAGTAAACCCTCCTGAGATGGAAAAGGCGTCCAAAAGGAAAATAAGCTTAAGCAAATAAGCAGTAACCAATAAGCACTTTCAAACTTCTCAGAGAGTTAAAAAGCACAAATTCGTTAACTTTTACAAATACTAAACTCGAGACTTAATGAGCCGAACATAAAATAAGAAAACTCTTTAAAAAGCTTAAAAGTAAATAATCCGAAGATACAAAGAAGCTAATAAGCATCAAGAGCTTATAGCTTAAACGTATGAGAGCTTATGTAGGAATAGAAAGATCAACCTCTTAATCACGAAACACCAAAATCAACACGAATTGAGAACCATTCGGATCAAACATGAACTTTCGGATTAAGAACAAAGTAAAATAAAGAAAGGTAGAAAGAGATTAAAGAACAAAAAGCTTAACTTGAATTAGATTAATGAAATCCAAATACAAGAATGATTCAAACCTTAAACTTGAAAGAAGAAGATGAAACTTAGTGAGAGAAAGTTGGGAACTTTCTCTCTCTAAAAACTAGAAAGAAAAATGAAAAACTAAAACTAGCTAACCACCCTCCTAATGTGATTAGGAGGGTATTTATAGTCTAAGTGGGAAGTTCATGTGTGGTGTGCTTCCTTCTTTCTTTTCTTCTCGACTTGATTTAAATCGTTGTCTTTTCTCGACGTCGTCTCGGGATTTGAACTTGTCTTAATAATTTTTCTTTAATTTAGACTTAAGTTCTTCGACTTCATTAAACTTCCGTCTTTAGACTTTTTCTTCGATAAATCTTTGGAATAGGTCTTGGACATCCGTTCTTTAAGCACTCTTGATCTCTTGACTTCGTCTTTTCTCGTTTTCTTCGATAAAAAGACCGTGAAAACCCGTGTTTTCTTCCTTTTTTATCTTTTGGTCCTAAAACACAATAAAAACACAAACCACGCATAATTTCGACTTTTACGACATAAAATACACGTTTTGGTCTTGTTATTATTGGAAATAAGTGGTAAAAGGATAAGTGTTTTCACACTTATTAACCACCACCACAAGTGTGGTTGGTGATATGGGTGGGGCTAGGACTATTGGTACTAGCTTAGATGTAGGCCAAGCCAGTCCTAACATCATTAAGACCCTATCCATGCCCCATGACTCTACTTTGGGAGGTCAAATTCCCATTCTAGAAGAGGGCAGATTGGAACCCTATACTTTGTTGGAATTGACGGCTGTCTGCATTAGCTTGCAAAAGCAAAATGCAGACCTTGTACATACTGTCTCTACACAAGGCCTTGAACTCAAGCAATTGAGGGAGAGGATTTTTATTTTGGAAGGTGCTAACCTTAGACGTGGAGTGGAGGATTCTTCCAAAGGGGAGGATGAGCAGATACATGTGAGTGACAAAGGCTCACATGAAGGAGAATCTTTGGGTATAGTTAGAGCTCTAACAGATTTGAAGAGGCAACCAGGTTTTGATGTTTTATTGGTTACCCCTACAAATTTGAATTTATCTTTTACTGAGATGATGGATCAGTTCACAAGAAGCGCTGACAAGAGTAGAATGAGCGTTGACAAGCAGATTTTTGACGCTGACAAGCCACGCGCTGATAAGAGTAAGTTAGGCATTGACACACAGGTTTTGGACGTTGATAGACCTGCAGGTATTGTTGATGTATCCCAGTCATCAGCTATCATCAAGGAAGTGTCTACACATGTACCATCATCATCTTTACCCATCATTGATATATTAGATAAGGGTAAAGGTATTATGGTAGAAACAGTGGTTCCCAAGGATGCAGCTCAAGTAAAATTTGATTCCATGTTGGCTGCACAACTTGAGAAAGAAGATAGGATGAAGGAGACTTCTATTGAGAGTAAGGAAAGCAGTGGTGATGATAGCACAGATTCAAGTGTCATGATTATTTAAGAACCAGAAAGACTTGAATATGGTGATGAGTTGGCAAGGGAAAAGCTTGCACAGTTGAAGAATCAGGTAGATTATGAGATGTCTGAAGTCGCTCAGATGTACTTTGCATGGGAGAACGAAGTAATGGAGAATCCAGCCATGACTTTATCAGATCAAATTTGGGGTTTGGAGATTCTACTTAGAGTTCAAAGGGATTGCAAGGTTATTTTGAAATATAAAGCTAGCAAAGTTCTTTCACAGACCAAGGCAGAAAGAAGGGAGCTCTATTACATGTTGCTCAGATGTCATCAAACAGGTTGGACTTTTAGAAAGTTGTAGGGATTGTCTTTTAATGAATTGGAATATAAGGCTTATCCTATATGGGCAAAGGTGCAAGAGCAGAATACTATTAGACTTCTTTCAGATGAAAGAAAGGAAGAACTTGCCGAAGAGATGGAGATCCAAAGGGCTTTGATTACACCAAGACCATTGAAGAAGGGAGTTCCACTTGAGTTTCCACCAAGTTTGGATAGAGTGAATCCTAGTGAAGCTGTTATTAGAAAGAGTATTAAGCTCTCACCCTTGGAAGCTTCACATATGGTAGAAGTATTACCTCATGATTCCAGAAACCCTATAGTTAGCTATGAAGAAGATGCAAGTGGGTTTTCGATGGTTGGAAGATATAGGAAAGAGGTACATACATTTACTACTTTGATGTCTTTGTTTGCAAGCATGGATAGGGAAGACTTGGCAGACATTTGGAGGTTGATGTAGGCCAAGTATGAGACTGAAGGACCTACTTCAGTCAATGGAATAAAG
This sequence comes from Glebionis coronaria, assembly GCA_025667525.1. Taxonomy (NCBI): domain Eukaryota; kingdom Viridiplantae; phylum Streptophyta; class Magnoliopsida; order Asterales; family Asteraceae; genus Glebionis; species Glebionis coronaria. Next base: position 420,474,513 of record CM046876.1, on the reverse strand, counting down.
ATTTGGTCAACATTCAAGAGAATGTGTGCACCAGATGAAGAAGATCCAGTTTGGAAAAATCTTGATGATGATATCAGTGGACTTCAATGGCGTTTATATTCAGCAGCTGGTGTGTATAATTTGAGTTCTACAAAGTTTTCTGAGTATCTTCTTGTGGATGTTGAGTATCCTATGTCGAAAGAAGTTTTGAAGAAAATGATGACAACACAGCTGGAGATGGATTACTCAAGTGACGTGGCCAAAGGTTTGATTAGGTTTATTTATTTCCAATTTGATAAGATTTGTAAGAATCCTCCTAGTACTTAGTTTTTATTCAGAAACTTGATTACTATGGTAGATATCAAGTTTAGGGGAGGATTGTTGGGAATAAAATATAGCCAAGACACTTGGACGCTGACAAGAGCAATTTGGACGTTGATAGGAAGAAATCAGGCATTGACAAGACAAGCGTTGACAGGAAGAAGTCGAGCGTTGATGAGAAGAAGTCAAGCACTGATAGGAATACTTAGTCTACACGTTTTATGTTTCTAGTATGTTTCTAGTAAAGATATGTTCGACAATGTATTTCTTATGTTTATCTTTACCTAAAATAGTTGATACGTAGACTCTTGTACAAGGTTCCTTAATCTATAAAAGGAGGCCTTTAGGTTTAGTTCAATATAAGTTTTATAAGTTTTACACTTTCATTGTACACAAGTTCGATTAATCAATCAAAGTGAAAGTTTGGTTTAACTTGTTTGTGTGTTCTTGTTTAAGTATTAATTCCGCATAATACTTGAATTGTTTCATATACAACAAAGTTTCTCTACGCGTTTAACTTGATTTAATCTCGTTTACACAAGCTAAATCGATCTAAGTTTGGGATCAACATTGACAAATCAGGTGTTGGTTCTACAATCACAAGTGGCCAAGTTCAAGGAGGAAAAGGCTATTGGTGATGCTGAACTAGTTACTCTTAAAGCAAGGCCAGTTCCTCCCACTGTTGAGCAGATCAAGGATGCAATTCTCACAGCTTTGAAGCCCTTAGTGAAGGATGTGGCCACCACCACTTCTGTCAAGCAAGAAATCACCTCACTCATGAACTCTATTAATATTGCATCTTTTGAGCTCCCTGTTGAATTCAAGCCAATTCCCAATCAGCTCAATGAGTTATGTGATTCAGTATCGAAGATCAAGGATAGGGTGGGTCAGCTAGAATAACAAAAACTGAACCTATCAGATGAAGTTCAGCAGAAACTGAATGCTCTTGTAAATGTTCCAGCAATGCTGGTCAAGGTCTCATCCATCTTAGACTCTCTATGTACATGTTTACCTGCTGAGGGTTCATCAGAAGTTGCAGGACACTCTTCTGCTGAGGGGGAGAAAGTCACTATTCAGCAGCTCTTTAAAAAAATGCACAAAAGAAGGCCCAAAAACAACCTTTTGTGTATGTATCACCTTTTAGTGAAGGACGTCCAGCTAAGACTAAGGGGGAGTCTTCATCTAAGGACAATCATGTTGAAGGCCTTACCACCAGCAATGACTCATCTGATAATGGGTCACCTCCTATCCAACCCAAAAACAAAGGTGATTTCACACTAGATGAACGAATTATCAAGTCTGGGCTGGCCACTCAAGAAGAACTTGATAAATTACACAAGCTTCAAGATGAAGAAAAGCTCAGAGATCTGAAGATGAGCTTATATGATAGAATTGGAAAATCTGAGGTTGAAGGCCTTTTCAAGAAAAAGATGTTATACGAAAAGTTTTGTATAGCAAGGTTGAATAGAAGATATATCTCAGAAATCACAAACGTTGACATGATGACTTACAAGGGAGATATCAATATGAAGTTCTATAGGGCTGATGGGTCTGATGAGATCATAGATGACTTCTAAGGGATGGAGCTCTCCTATACTGAATAGCTAGAGATGAGCAGAAACATTGAAAAGAGAAAATCCAAGAGATGGGATGAGGTTCGCACAAGAATTGAACACTTTGTGAGAAATCATGAAAGGCTTGGTCAGCATCTGAACATCAGCAATCAAATATCACTAGAGGATCAAGATCCAATTTTGGAACTGAACAAAAGAGCCAATCTTGTTCAACCTGGTGTAGGTGACATCTTTGTCACCGCCAAGAAATACAAAGATCTTGTTCAGTTTGAAAATCATCTCCCTGGACATGTGTTAGAAGAACCAGAATTGGGAATGATTATGTTCAACCATCGTGAACGACAAGATTTTGTGGGTATTAGTGATCTTGATGATCTAAACAACCAACTTCTTGGAAACATTCAGAGAATCTTCTTTGCTCACCGTGGTGGTCCCGGACTCACTGAAGCTGCTAAAACCTTCAGTATGTGCTTACTATCAATACTGGACTTCAGAAACTCTGATCCATCAGTTCAGACCCATGTCATTAAAGAACTTAGGCCAAAGGAAAACTGAATGATCATTTATACTATCTTTGTTGTAATTGTAATGTTCATTGAATAAATGATTATCGGATGTTTATAAGTTATTAATTGTCCAGTGCAAGTAAGAAGAAGTTGTTATGCTCACTTACTACTGACATTAGACTTAGGCTATTTGTATATCCAAATAGGGGGAGATTGTTGGGTCAGTATTTACTGACCCTGAAGCAACTCTAGGCTTTGAATATAAAATTCCCCTAAGTGTTTCATGCTCAGCAGTAAGGTCAGTCTGCTGAAGGATGAATAGAGGAACAAAGTTCCTATTGAAGACTTTATAGCTGAAGAAAGTTCAGCAATCCCCTTCCAGTGAACTTAGAAGACAAAGGAGTCTTTGCTTCAAATACTAGGCGATCTAGTGGCTGAAGAACAAGGACTGAAGAAGGGCTTTCAGTTCAGTTTGGTTTGACAATACCAAACTGAATGATGTTGATCTCCTCTAGGATACTGAAGACACTTTAGTATTCTGATGGTTTGCATTAGGAAGGAAAAGATAACTTTAAGTCAAAGTAGGCTGCTTGTATACTTAGATATAAGTACAACTTTTATCTTTTCTAGAATAGTTTAATATGTACTTTGTACTGTTTATCCAGCATGGGCATCAACCACCCACTGGATAAACCCATGCACTGAAACATGCAAAATGCAAACCCTAGTTTACACTGCCTATATAAGGAGTGTACATTGGGAGAGAAAGGGTTAACCAATACAAGAGTAAGAACTCTGGAAAACCTTTCTCTCTCGATACCAACTAAACCATATAGCCAAGATGTATATGAACGTTTAGATTAGAGCTTAGACTTTAACTTTGGTTGTACGTTTAAGTAGAGGAGATCACAACCCATTGTCATTCAACCACTTTGTTATTCCGCAAACAAAGTGGGTTATAGATTCTTTATTTGATTCTAATAAAAGTCTATACGTTGAAAAGTTATTGGTAGTGTTGTTTTAATTGTTCATAGTTCTTATCTATTTAAAACAACATACTTGAGTCGTAGTAAAGAGTTATTACTTAAGTTGATAAGTAATAACGAATTACAAGGGACCAACAACAATACCCATAAAAGTCGAAAAAGTATTTTATTTCTAACGAATACTATGCTATCAACATATGAATTGAAGCAACTGTTATATTATGTAAATCTTGGATCTAGAAAGAGAAAGAGTAGAGAGAGAAAGGGTTACACACACACTTCTAGAGAGAGAAACTAGAGAAAACACATGTATTAGTGTGTGAAAATGAAATGAGCAACCACCCTTCTCCAACTAAGGAGAGGGGTTATATACCCAAGCCACAAGACGGGCTTGCGCTTACAATATGGGCTTCCATCTATATGAATATAGGTGGGCTTTGCCTTGTTTACTTAACTTATACAATGATTACAAGCTACTAACTAATATATTGTCTGAGTGACCGATTCTTCCTAAATACGTAAAAACATATTTCAATGTTAGTGTGTGAAAAATGAAATGAGCAACCATCCATCTTCAACTAAGGAGAGGGGTTATATATCCAAGCCCACAAGACGGTCTTGTGCTTACAAAATGGGCTTCCACCTATATGAATATAGGTGGGTTTTGCCTTGTTTACTTAACTTATACAATGACTACGAGCTACTAACTAATATATTGTTGGAGTGACCGATTCTTCCTAAATACGTAAAAACGTATTTCCAACAGCAACATGTATCATGACTTAGCACATTAACTAATCGATACCTTTTATTTCTTCTTCTTCCTTTATCTTCATAATACTATAGCTCATTGGCTATTTATTTGCCTTTTTGAATTTTTTTCTCTTTTTTCCACTTGACTTTTTTCTAGGCTAAAACTCCTAGCCGTGGATCAACGTACTTACAAAGTTCATGTTGTATTGACCAACATCGAACTTGCAACTTTCTCCTAAATTGGATTTTTCTTATATATTATATTGGACTTTGACTTGGTTAAGTTTGTCACAAAAATATATCTCAAATTTTCAAAAATTACCTGTTGGATAATTTCTTAATTATTTATATACATATGCTTGAAACATTTATTTAAGGGCAAACAAATTTACAAAAAAATTTGAAGTCGTCCAAAAATATGGCAATTAAGCATCATTTCTCGTTTTCCCTACAAACCCCTCACGCTTAAGTTTAGCATTGTCCTCAATGTGATAAAACTGAACAAAAAGTTAGGGAAATAAGAGAAAAACCAGAATCATGAGCGTATCATGCATCACAAAGAATACACACAAGTCTTGTCTTCGCCTTCAATTTGCGGTACCTACAAAAAAGATAAAACACACAAAAATACGGAAAACACACTATTTTTGGTTTTTTTAGTTTTATTTTATAAAACGACACATGCTACACCCCTCACACTTATGCGGAAGATTGGTTACAAAATTGTGGGGGTGTAAGCATGAAACTATTTAAAAAGGAAAATCACACTTAAAACACACGGGTTGCCTCCGAGGAGCGCTTATTTTATTATTGAGTCATCAGCCGGACTCATACCTCTTTTTAATTTTCTTTATTTTTGTCGAGTGAAAATCCCTCACTCGATATATCGTGATATAGTTTAACACGGTGTCCGTTTACAATGAAGCTTCCTCCATGTTTCTCTATACCCGCAACTCTATAAGTACTACCATATTTTGCCTTTAAAATTCAAACTTCATTCCAAACCAACAAATAATATGGCTTGTTAAATTTCACACACTTTTGATAAAATCAAAACGTTGGTTGATAAACTAATTAAAGAAGATACCGCTCGATAAAAAGCGATTATGGATTTAGCCATCTAATTTGAAAGTGCATCACTGCGAAAGATAATCTCGAGAAAGCATATGAAAAATGCAATGATATTCCAAAAGAGAGTCGTGATTTGATCAACAAATTTTTGAAAGAAGAATCATACAGTTATTACGAGATGCATAATGCCTTACTCGAAAAGTGGCTAAAATAGAAAACCAAATGGAAACTAAATCGGTTTGGCTGGATGAAAAATACAGTTAGTTTAAATTAGAATTTTCGTATTGTCAATTGAGTTTCCGTATTATAATTTGAATTTCCGTATTGTAACTCGAATTTCGGTATTCTAATTTGAATTTTGGTATTTTAATTTTCGTATTTTAATTTGAATTTCTGTATTTTAATCTGAATTTCCGTATTTTAATTTGAATTTCCAATGACAATATTTTAATTTAAATTTCCAACTGTTATAGTTTCTCTATAAATAACACTTCCACTCTCTTTCATTTTTTGGAAAAACATACTCTCAAACATGTCTCAAGAAAACAATCAAGAAAAAAGCGAAGAAAACACTTCTAGAAACAAGAAACAAAACGAATAAAAAAGCAACGTGAAGCAACCTATCGATGCCCGAAAAGTACCTGAATCAACCCCCCAACCTTACCCAAACCAGGTATATGGATCATCAGTTCCTATTATTTATGATCTAGTTGACGAACAAGACATGCCTGGTGAATACGAGGTAACTGGTGAGTTTCGTCTAACTGAGGAACAAGAACGTCAAATGGGTCTTGATGAAGAAGCATTACTAGAAACTTTAGAAGAAGAAGAAATGGACGAAAAAGACCAAGATTAGAGAATGAGGCAAGAAGAAGCTGAGTATGAGTTGTTCAGTTCGGAATTTGGAGATATCTGATTCACATCCCGAAACAGATTAAATTTCGTCGTATTCGTATCGTATCATATTTTTTATTTTATCGCATGTCGTACCGTATCATATCTAAATTTTGTATTGTAATTCGTATTTTTATTTTATGAAATGAATTTAGTTTATTAGAAAATGATAGAAAATAATATAAAATGGATAGTGGTGAGACTCAAATAAAAAGAGATTTGTTATGATAATGTGGGATTTTTGGAAGTGTGAGTGGTAGATAGCATGGCACCCCGTGAGACTTAAATAAAAAAGGTTTTTTGTGCCATGACACCTTGTGCGCTAATGGTCATCTTTAAGTGACAAATTAATTTTTACCACATATATATATGTATATATATTATTTTAAACAATGTTCAATGAAAAAGTAAATGATTATAAGCAGAATTTTAAGGCTAGGCGGAGTGGAGGTAGGTTCTTACCGTGAGTGATCAATTCACGTGTGAGTTAACACCCCTTCATATAACTCGTGCGCAAGTGTTTGTAGAAACAGTAGGTTACCCACCTTACGTGAGTTAAGTTTTGTGGGTCCATCTCAATTTGATACTCTTCTTCCTGTATATTTTCTTGAATTGTGCATGATGATATTTGATTTTTAATGATAGGAATTGTATTGGAAGAACATGCTTGAGTAAATGTAGATCTGTTGACATGTTACACTAGTTGTTTTTGTGGTGATGTTGATAGAGGTTTTCTTATATATATGCTTACAAGTAAGAGAGCAATTTATAGGTAAGTTTTATATGTAGTGTTTAAACTTGTATGTATAGATTTTTTTTACGTGTAGTTTATTACTTTCGATGTATCGCTTAACTTTTAATCTACGAGTAAAAATGTTTATATTTACGTTTTTAGCTTACGAATTAAATTAATAATTAAAAAATATAGAGTATGACGTGACGGTGTGTTTCTCATGACCATTAAAGTTGAAAAATAAATAATGTGAGTGGATAGCGAATAATGAGGTAATACTTACGTGAAAGTGGGTTTCTTACCTCCACTTTCTTTAGCCTAACAAAACATTTCATTATATATAACTAGACGAGTACTCGCGCATAGCGGCTGAAATTTCTATTGGCAAATAATTAACAATATGTGATATTTTGGCAAGTGTTTTGTGTAACATTCAAAATAGAACATGAATAAATTATTAACATCAATCAAACAACGTATAAAACATTTGGTGAAACTAAAAGTAAAACATTACATCGATTATGAGATAAAATCCAATAACACACGTTACTCGTCGCCGTAAATCTTCTTGGTACACGAATTTTGAGGTGTTAAACTTCCCCCTCACTACCTGCGCTTGAAAATTAGATGAATGAACGTTGATGCCAAAAGAAAGAAATAGTTTGATTGATGAGTCCATCTTTTGAAACAAACTCATCAATGTAAGAAATGGTCAAGTTAAGATATTTTTACATAGTATTCATCAATGCTATGCACTAAATCGAAATTATATAGTCCTCATTACATGGGTATTAAAATGATCAAACTCGATATGAACACGTAGAATATGATCGCAACATTTCATCTAGTATTTAAGCAAAAAAATGACTAAGGCCCATAAATATATACATATATATGAAATAACCACATCAAACGTTTTTGGCCCATATAATAGTTGCATGCAAAGTAACCTCCATGTTATTTCTTCCAAACCTCACAATGACACGTTAGTTAAATAATATTGTAGGTGCGTAAGCATTATGTTGATTAAACGCTTTCGGTTTATTGAGGGAGTGGACGTTGGGTGATTGAAGACTTAGCGTTGGGAGCTTGAACCAATCAGGTTGGTTTTGCATTAAGAACTTCGTTTCTTTGTTCTTTCCCCATAACACAAGATATAACCCCGTTATGATCAGATTCACCCTTATTATCCTGCACATTAGATAAGGTATATACAGTTATGAAAAGCATCAGTAGCCAAAAAATTAAGTTTTAACTAACATTAGTCACAAACTTCCATACCATAATATTACTTTAGAAAATAACTATATGTAGGACCTGGCGCAACAAAACACCATTGCCTACATGTTTGATGATTGATCTCCACCCAAGCACGGAGTACTTATCTTCAGAAATGAAAATCTTTTACCACATAGGCATTTACATGCATTATATTGAATAAATGGTTGCTAAAAATAAAGAAAACACATTGAAGATAAAATTTTAATACCTTGATTGAGTTATCTCTATGTCCTCTGTGCATAGTGCCTAAGGTTTCAACTCATATGGATCAAGTGAAGAATCTTTATATGTGCCTTCCATATGAAATCGCACTGTTACAAGCACACAAATTAATCATTCTAACTGTTTCATAACCTATTGACTTTATAAAACCTAAAGAATCAAACTTAGTAAAAGAATTTCGCGTTTATATAACACGAAATCAAATCGCAAACAAGTACCTTCTTGTTCATATAAGAGAATTTCTGTTGAAATCAATTGGCAAATTACATCATTCGTGCAAAAGATAGACATTCCTATCCTTTTCTTATAAGAACAGAGAATAAACAAAGAACATACACCAACAAAAACTTTTGAGACAACAATGTCCATATCTCGGATACCATGTTCATATCCCAGACATTACAAGCTATCACACTCACAAGAGATCATCATAGACTTGTTGTGTACATGTTGCATTCATGATCTAATAGTACGAACACAAAGAATTATGTTATCTTTCAAAAAAGTATATGTTAAGTTTGTGATGATCATTGAGAAAGTGATTTTGGTTTTATGATGAAAGTATTATATATAGTGCATAAAGATGTAGAAGCATTTTAACAAGTGATTGAATGTATCAATTAACATTAAAAATTATATAAATCAGTTTCGAGTTAAATGGTAAAAGATATTTAAGTGCATGAAGTCATTCCAAAAATAGCGTATAATTTTATTTTTCCATTCGTAGCAATAGCAATATACATCTGTTTTTTAAATACTCTGAGATTTTACATTAATCGCACGATTGTTTTTTGGAATAGAAATATAGTTTCCATTCGTAGCAATGTACATCTCTATTAAACTTTTATTTTACAATTCAACAAGTTTTAATATCCCACGACTTATGACAGTTGTATATAAAGAATTGTTGAAATAACTTTTTTCAACTTTTAAGATTATGCTTTTATAATGTAGTATAGATTTAATGAAGTAAGAGCTAATATGATAATTTAGCAAATTTTAGTCTTTAGAGGTGAACCAGTAAATTCCTTAGAGTAAGGGGAATGATTGGCGGCTGGGTGGGTTGGTAGCCTTTGGCGTCAGTTCGCCTTTGGGCACCACTCCCCCCATCTGGTGCCAAAGTGTCTCGCGCAAACCTGACCAATCAGCGCCAAAGAATTTTTTATTACTATTATTTTTTTGGTCCTTAGTAATAAAAGTGGGTATATGTGAACCCATTATACCCTTTTGTCACCATTTTTTTCTCGTGCCAACTACTCACTATAAATGTGATGCCATAGAAATTTCGGTGGCAAAGCCTCAAATCTTACGTGACGGTTTTGACACCAAATTCTAGTGTCAATCGCTCTCAGCTCTCTTACACAAAGCCCCCTAACCCACCACTACATAACACCCCATTCGATGAAAACCAATGTTTGGGCAAACACAAAAAAAAAACTCATACAACTGATGAAATAAACGAGGCAACGGAGGGGAGGTTTTCAAGGGTTGTTGCCGCCCTCTGTTGCCGATGATCGGTTTGCCCCCATAATCAACAACCCCTTTTTGTACATGTATTCGTACTACCTATAACTAGACCAGCAAATAACAACCAATCAACCATGGTTTGCGAATCAGTGACCTGTATGAGTAAGATTATGCATGGTTCACCACGCTTTCTGCTTGTCTGACTCCACTCATGTTTCATATACTAAACCTTCTATAATTAGAGGCAGTGATGATGACATTCTTAGTATAGTTGTATGAGTTAATCAGCAAAGTTTGAGATTAACCGTATTTTGGCGGGGTAATTCTATTATTGCAGCCATGACGGTTTTATCCTCTTTGCTTTGATTTTTTGAGCCTATTTTTTAATTTCGTTAAAACTGTACTTTTTTTATTAGTTTCGTAAAAAGCCACTTTATATAAAAAAAATTTGTTTTTGATTGCTAACAAATATTACTAGTTAATGCATTGATAAATGATAATGATTTAAACGAAGTTACTTTTCTTGTGTTTGACAATAATAAAAAGCGTTTTGTTCAAAGAAATAATAAAAAGCGTGATATGAAATTGACAACACTAATGTAATGTTTGCAACTTTGCTTTCTAGCCTGGGTCGCTATGAACTGATGAATGATGATGACCCAAGGACATGGCCTGGCTGAGGGTCCAAATGTATGATTTTTTTTTCTTGTTGATTGATTCTACAAGGTTTTTCAAGATGATTTTTTTGGACATATACTTTGTAACGCAAACACGTTTTACCACATATTAGTTTAATATTACATCCTAGGGTTAATATACACAGAGGTTACTAAAGTTTGGCCAAAATAACGATTTTGTTACTAAAATTTAAAACCTTACTTAAGTTACTATTGTATACGGTTTTGATTTATTTGTTACTAAATGTTCAGAAAAACTATCCCGCCATTACTCATGAGATGGGTTACCGGTTAAGCAGGTTTTAGTGGGCCCCATTTCTATTTTTTCACTAAACTTTAGTAACAAAATCGTTACTTTAGCCAAACTTTAATAACCTGCATGTATATTAACCCTTACGTTTGGTCAGTTTTTTTTCCGTTTCCTTTAGTAATTTTACGATTTCGTCAATAAATTTACGCTTTCGTCAATAAAGTTACGTTTTCGTTAGTAAACTTACGTTTTCATCAATAAACTTACGTTTTAATCAGTAAACTTACTTTTTCGTCAGTAAACTTACGTTCTCGTCAGTGAACTTACGTTTTCGTCAGTAAACTTACGTTTTCTTCAGTAAACTTACGTTTTCGTTAGTAAATTTATGTTTCCGTCTGTAATGTTACGTTTTTGTCAGTAATTTTACGTTTTTTTCGTCAGTAAATTTACGTTTTTGTCAGTAAACTTATGTTTTCGTAAGTAGAAATACGTTTTCCTCAGTAATTTTACGTTTTCGTCAGTAAACTTACGTTTTCGTCAGTAATTTTACGTCCTTGTCAGTACTTTTACGTTTTCGTCAATAAATTTACGTTTTCGTTAGTAACTTTATGTTTCCGTCAGTAAATTTACGTTTTCGTCAGTAAACTTACGTTTTCGCCAGTAAAATTACATTTTCGTCAATACTTTTACTTTTTCGTCAGTAAATTTACGTTTTCGTTACGCTTTTTTCAACGTAAAATACTGACAAAAACGTAAAAATACTGATGAAGACGTAAACTTATTTACTAAATCTCAATTTTACTGACGAAAACATAAAAATACAGATGAAAAAATACCGACGGAAACATAATAATACTGAGGAAAAATTAAATTTATTGATGAAAATTTAAATTTACTGAAGACAACGTATATTTACTGACGAAAACGTAAATTTACTGACGAAAATAAAAATTTACTGACGAAAATGAAAATTTACTGACGAAAACGTAATTTACTGACGTACACGTAAAATTACTGATGAAAACGTAAAAATACTGAGAAAAATCTAAATTTTGACGAAAACGTAATTTACTGAAGAAAACATATATTTACTAACGAAAACGTAAATTTACTGACGAAAAAGAAAATTTAGACGAAAACGTAAATTTACTGACGAAAACGTAAAATTACAGACGAAAACGTAAGTTTACTGACGAAAACGTAAGTTTATTGACGAAAACATAAGTTTATTTTCAAAAACGTAAAATTACTGACAAAAACGTTAATTTACTGACGAAAACGTAAAATTACTGACGAAACGTAAGTTTACTGACAAAAACTTAAGTTTACTAACGAAAACGTAAGTGTACTGGCGAAAATGTAACTTTACTGAAGAAAACGTAAGTTTACTGACGAAAATATAACAAAATTTACTGAAGAAAACGTAAGTTTACTAACGAAAACGTAAGTTGGAGTCCACGTAGGCATGCAACTTATAACTAGGGTAAAAAACATTATGGGTAACTTGAAGTAAACAATACATAAGTAACCCAAATGTAAAATTTTAAACTTTAGTAACAAAATCATTACTTTAGCCAAACTTTAATAATTTACATGTATATTAACCCTTACATCCTATCATATGTGTTAGTAGTGTGTAAGTGTGTTACATTCAGCTGCAACAAAAAGAGCCAAAGTCACTTCAACTTTAAGACAATCAGTGAATTGTATAGACTGTGGATATCGTACAGCTTGGGGAACTCTTTAATTTGGAGATCAATTATTTCGGAAGTTGCTACAATGGAAACAGGTTAAGACAAAGTTTGGGACTAAAGATATACTTGTAACTAACATGAAAATGGTTGTCTTAGTCATAGTTCTAAATAGCTCGTTATAACTCGTCTTAAACCGCGTTAAATCTTGAGGCGTAATTTTCACGTTACGCAATACGTTAAGGCGTGTTACGACATAAGGTGCGATGATTTTTTGAATTTAACTCTAAAAAATTAATATTGATACATGTAAGGAGAGTTTTATAACTTTAATTACTATATATAACACTTATTATGAACTTAACATAAATATAATATTGAAATATAATAAAACAAATTTATATTTTTATATGTTGTGCCGCTATAAGTCACGTTTTAGATTCGCTAAAACTTCGCCTTAGCCGCTGAAGCGTGTAGCTTGTACACGCTGACACGTCACGCTACTTATAACTAAAATTATTAATAAAGAAAAAAATAATTGAACACAAATCGAGCTAGCGTGAACAAATTTTAAATAGTTCTCGAGGCTACATAAAAGTTTCGCTAGCTAGAGCTAAAGGCCTAAAGCACAATGTTGGGAAGTTTTAGGCTCAAACCCAAAACCCATACAAATGTCTTATGTCAAAACCATACAAATGGTTTTAAGCTACTTTAACTCACGAGTGTTGCGTGTTGGATTTGCTGTAAGTAAAAGGCTACCCGACAGTGGTATAACGATTCGGTCGCGATTGATTTCACAGTCGGTCGCGGTCGATTTCATAGTCGGTCGGTCCGTTATGACGACCGATTCGCCTAATTAGATCGAGCCAATTTGACTCCACACGCGATCTATTTCACCATTTAATTCTCTTGTTTTATTCCGGGTTTTTTTTTTGTGTTTTTTCTGTTTTAGATTAAATTTAATTTGTTTTAATTATATTTTAATTATATAAACTTTGAAAAAAAAAACATTAAAATTTTAATATATTGAGATTTGTTTAATTCTCCATAACATACATTAATTTGACCATTTTTATAGTTAGTTTTAGGTAATAATTTTACCCTCTTTATCTCAATTAAAGATTTTTTTAATCATTTTTCTAAACCCTATATCCTTTACTCGTTGTCAGAATGTCACCGCCAAATCATACCCTATTTATTTTCATTTTAATTATTTAAATTCGTAATTTAAAAACGTAAATAAAAACGTAAACGTAAACAATTTATTCGAAATTTAAAACTTTTATTCCATACGTAAACATGAAAATACTGGAATTCAAATATAACATGAAAAAAAAAATACATTACTAGATATATAAAATAAAAATAAATAATACGATTAGTCAGTTCCCGGATCCGAATTCGATAACTAACCAGGTAACTCCTAACGGATTGTCTCTTAGTAATCTTCTTCGGCCATAATTTCCGCCTCCAGCCCCTTTTGTGTCCTTTCTTCTACTTCTTCTTCCAGTGTTTCTCTCAATACTTTTTGATCTAGGTATAATTAATATACCTGATTGTCAGTAAGTAAGCTATTTGAGTCGTTTACAATTGGAAATGATGGATCGGGAGACACATTTCGACGTCGGTGTTGTTGTGATGAAGAACCGATATGAGTTGTTTGAGTTTAGGATGAAGAACCGATATGAGTTTGGGATGGAAAACCCAAGTTATTCAGCATTCAGTATTTTTTCAATTCGAGCATCCAATTTTACCGACTTTCTAAACAAAGATCTTCGTATGTTGAAATCGTTATCAGATGTATTAGTTAGAAACGTGTTGATTAAATGACGTTTCTCTAGGGAAAGATCACAACATTCTCACATGTTGTGCGTAGTTACGTATTAGTTTCGTACGCGGCACATAAATTATCAGCTAACGTCGTAAGCGCATCCTGGCGATGTTGTTATTGAATATTTGTTTTTGAATCATAGCATTAATCTCGTCAACGGTGTGTGAAAAAAAGCATATCATTTTAATTTCTGAAAATGTGGGTAAAAATACAGACAGTTGTGTGTAAAAAATTTGAGTGTAAAAATATGATATTTATAAAGAGAAAGAAAATGATTTAAATAAAAAAATTGAAGTAAATCGCATTAGATCCCTTGTTAAAGCAAACAAGTCGTAAAAAAAAACGCTGACATATGAAAGTGACACTAAACCTTTGTTAAGTAGCCTTAAAGTTAAACAGCCAATGACCAAACGACCATTTCTCCACCATCTACAGTTAAGCAAGTCAAAGGACAAAACATTAAAGTAGTAGTACTACTTACCCAACAAACCCACTACAAAACACACTATTTGATCAAAAACCAACCTTGGGGCAAACAATAAAAACTCATACAACTAGAAAAACATAGGCACACCAGGGGGAAGGTTTTTCAAGGGTTGTTGCCGCCCTCTGTTGCCGATGATCGATTTGCCCCATTATCAACAACCTTTTTTCGTTCGTATATATATACATCTATACTACTTATAAGCAGAAACAACAACATTATAGACGGCAATGGTCTGTTAATTATTTGGATATGGATGACTGGATCTGGTGCAATCTTCTTTTTTCTTCTAAAAAGATAATAATAACTTGAGGCAGTGATGATGATATTCTTTAGTAGTTGTATGAGTTTAATCAGTAAAGTTTGAGATTTACTGTATCTTGGCGGGGTAATTTTATTATTGCAGCCATGGCGGTTTTATCCTCTTTGCTTTGATTTTTCACAGATCTGAGCCTCATTTCTACACTTTTTTTATATTCGTACAATGCCACTTTCGATAACTTTTTGGTTTTTGATTGTTTACGCGTCTGTGTTTAATAAACAAAATTAGTTTGATGCTTTGGATGTTAAGGATTTTTTTTTACCTTTATGTGTGTCGGGTTTTATATTGGTTTTAGTTTTCCCAGCTGAATTAGTTGAATGTTTACATAATTTGGATTTTGGAAGATTTTTTTTCGTTTGGATTGAGATAGATGGTTGTTGTGGACATTAACTTTGCTATTGTGAATATGTTCTGAGATTTAAGGCCGGTGGGAGTGGGACTTAACCCACTCCCGGGTGGGTTGGCCAAAGCCACGCGTATCCTCCACCTCACCCCTTTAAACCTACGCGTGACTTGTTCTCAGCCAAGAAAAAAATTGGGCAAACTCACCAGTGAGTTTTATACATGTGGGCTTAAATGTTTTTTATTTTTTAGGTTAGGTTTAATTTTGGGTGTTTTTTGTGAGTAAGGTGTATTTAAATAATAAAAAAATAGGTATAAAAAAGTGATCGTGAGTAAGTTTGGGTAAGTGTCATTACCTTCGTAGGTGAATTTGAGTGAGTTTGTTAAAAAACAGACGTGGCGTTGAGGTGGCAGTGAAACTTGCTTATGTCAGGTGTTTCATTTCGAGTATTTTGCGGGCTTATAGTATGGAGTATGGACTCGCAAGCACATTGATACTTTACGTTTATAACCATTGTACTGTGCGGGTTGGATCTTTTGGCAATATCAAAAAAGCTCGTCACTTCAATTTTAGGACCTATATTTATAAGCCTTAATTTTTTTTAAAAGAATTGTAATTTTTGAAAAAGAATTGTGATTTAATATAATTATAATTGAGAAAAATAGGAATATGTTGGAATTGTAATGGCTGTGTATTTGGTTGAGTCTCAACGTAATATAATTTAATTCTTTTTTATAAAACTTAAAAAATTAATAAAAATAATAGTTAAAAGAAAATAAAATAATAAAAACAAAATAATAAATAAATAAATTAATTAAAATAAAATAAAACCATTATAATAATAAAATTTATTATAATTATTATTAAAATAAAATAATATTATTTTAATATTTCAAAAGTATAATAATAAGAAATATTATTATTAATAAAATATTAAAATAAATAATAATAACAATAATTAAAAAATAAAAATATAAAAAATAATAATTAATTGAAATATAAGTTATAAAAAAATAATAATATAAAATAGTACAAAATAAAAGTAAAAAACAAAATAAATAATTTATAAAATAAATTTAAAATGTAAAAAAAAAGAAAAAAAATATAAATTAAAAATTAATAAATTTATATATAAGAATATAAAAATAATAATAAATAATAGTAATTAATAATAATAATAAAAATATTATTACTTTTTTTAATATTTTATTATATATTAATAAAAATAAAATTGTTATTATATTATTTTAATATAATAATAATTATAATAATAATAATAACAATAAATAAAATAATAATAATAAATAAAATAATAATAATAATAATAATAAAATAATTTTTGTTCATGCTCCTTCTTTACCAGATATACCTCTTGATCTTCATCACCTTGTTGTTTCTCAATCTGTGGTTCTTGATATGATCAAGAGTTTTCCCCGAGGTACGTCTTGTGGGCGGGATGAGTTGCGGGCCAGAACCTTATAGATTGTTTAAGTGGTTCTGCGGTTGCTATTTCTGATGATTTAGTTTCTTCTATCACCCAAGTAGGGAACCTTTTTCTTGATGGGTTGTCCCAAGGTGTTGGGTGAGTATATCTCTAGTGCTCCTCTCACACCGTTGGTTAAGCCTGGTGGTAGGATCCGTCCCATTGCTGTAGGTACTGTCTGGAGACGGCTTGTTTCCAAGGTATGTGCTTATGAGGTTGGTCATACTTTGGATGGCTACTTTGGTGATTTACAGTTTGGGGTGGGGGTGTCGGGAGGGAGTGAGGCTATTCTTCATGTTGTGAATCGCTTCCTTGAGAGGTATGGTGAGGATGTTGGTTTGTCGATGTTACTAGTGGATTTTAAAAATGCTTTCAATTTGGTAGATCGAGAAGTTATGTTGCGAGAGGTTCGTCTTCGTTGTCCTTCCATCTCGTCTTGGGTGGAGTTCTGTTATTCTAGCCCGGCAAGGTTGTATTATGGGGAGCATGTATTAAGGTCATGTCAGGGGGTACAACAAGGTGACCCTTTTGGTCCGTTACTCTTTGCTCTTGTACTTCAACCATTGATATGTAAGATTCGGGACTCCTTCTCTCTTTCTTTACAGGCCTGGTATTTAGACGATGGTACTATTATTAGGGATACTTTGGTTGTGGGGGAAGTTTTGGAGTGTATCATGAAGGATGGCCCCGTGTATGGCTTGCATGTGAATATTGATAAGACTGAAGTTTTTTGGCCGACCGAGGATCTTCGCAACAAGTTTGTTGGTGTGTTCCCAGATATTATTGCTCGACCTACGCGCGGTGTTAAGTTGCTCCGGGGGCTTGCGAGTGTAGACCTTGATTTTTGTAGTCAGCTTGTGTCGAAGCGTGTGGCTAAGACTATTGAGCTTATGGATGCCGTGGCCAAAATTAATGACCCTCAATGTGAGTTGTTGCTTATTCGTTCTTGTGCCGGTATTTCCAAGTTATATTTTTCTATGCATACATGTTCACCCTGTGCTTTTAAGTCTGCCCAAAGTTCTTTTGATACGGCACTCCGTTCTTCTTTGGAGCGTATCGTTATTGCTTCTGGACCGGGATTTGGTGATTGGCAGTGGAGACTTGCTACGTTTCCCTTTTCCTTTGGGGGGTTGGGTGTTTATTCTGCGGGTGATGTATTGAATTATGCTTTTCTTGCTTCTCGGTTACAGTCAGCTGATTTGCAGTCTAAGCTACTTCAACACACTGATATTAGATCTTATGGACTCCAGTTTGATGATGCGTTACGTGTGTTTAACTTGGTTATGGAGATTGATTTTCTAAGTAATCCGAGTGAAGTCGCTGCCCCCAAACTCATGAAGAAAATGGCAGATATATATTTTGCTCGGGTTATTAAGAATGCAGAATCCACTTTTGCTTTATCTGCTCTACATATGGCTTTATGGGCATCTCAGAGGGAGGATCATACTTCTGATTGGCTTAGGACGGTTCCTATCTCGGGGTTGGGTCAGACTATGAATGGGAGGACTTATCGATGTGTTTTGTGTTATCGTTTAGGTATTCCCTTGTTCTCTGTTTCGAAGCCCTGTTCTGCTTGTTCGAGAGTATTGATGGGGATATATTTGGGGATCATGCGGTATCGTGTGCTGGTATCGTTGGGATTAAGCATCGTCACAATTTGGTACGTGATACTCTTGCTGATATATGCTATCGTTCAGGGATATCTGTCGAAAATGAAGTTAATATCGGATTAGATGGAGGACTTGATAATGCCTTACGTCCGGCATATATTTTGTTTTATTCTTGGGATGGAGGTAAAGATGTGTGTGTTGATCTGACTGGTTCTTCTCCTTTGACTCGAACGGGGATGAATGACTTTGTACCCGGGCGAGCTGTGATTGATGCTGCACAACGTAAACGATGCAAGTATATGGCTAAGTGTGTAGCTCTCGTATATAGGTTTCTTCCTTTCTCATTTTCTTCTCTAGGTGAGTTACAGGAAGATGCAGTTGCGTTGCTGAAGCGGATCCAGAGATTTTCCAAGGCTTAAGACATTGGAGCGCGCGCTGCTGTACATATTTTCCATAGAATAGGTTTTGCTATTGCTAAAGGGGTGGGAGCGCAGATAGTATCTCGACTCCCATCCAATTTGTTGTAAATCCCTTTTTGTTTCTAATAAAGTGATGGTTAAAATAATATTAATAATAATAATAATAATAATAATAATAATGATAATAATAATAATAATAATGTTGGAAAAATATTTTTGGCAAAATGACTTTTGACTAACTTTGAACACAATTATGTATATGTATGTATCATATATATAAGTGATAATTTATAAGTTCACGTTCTCCTTGAATAGATCTTCACAATGAGCCTTTATGTGTCCAAAATGAAACTGATGTGAATGAGATATCGTGTCTCAAAGTTAGGCGACTGTAACCATGCTTAAAGAGAAAAAATAGTTTATTTTTATCCCACATCGGTGGGATGAGTAAACTGAAAGGGAGTCTATTGTGTATAAATAGAGGCCTAATTCCATAGCTTTTTCACACATCAAATCAATAAGTATTATTATTGATTTCCAACATATGGAGTACGCATGTGAAAATGTGAAATTCCAGGCAGTTTTGTTATGTTCGACAGTACAACTTACTGTTTCTGTTGTTGTACCCTGGGAAGCAGACTACGAATCTGTTTTAAGGGAAGCGTGTTAAACACGTGCCTCGGCTCTTTAGTTCTAAGCGTGTCTTACGCGTGCCTCGACTTGCTGGTGATTTAGTAAGTCTTTTTATTATTTTATTGTTTTATTTAATTATCGTTTATAATTATCTTTGTATTTATTTTTCTGTTATTTATATTCTGTTATTTGTTTTATGTTAATTTAATTAATTTGATTAATTTTATTTATTTGATTTATAAATAAAAGTGTTATAGTTTTCCTACAGTCTTAAAACAGATTATGTGTAACATAATTAAACATTTTTTTTGCTAAATCATATTAATTTAATTAACAGATTTTCATATAAACTGTATTGTCTCGAAACCAAGATTGTGTTTCTTTAGAAAATCAGTTTTTAAGTAAACATAATTTTAATTAACAGATTTGGTGTTACAGATCTATAAACGATTTTTAAAACCGGTTTATTGTATCAGTTTGTATTGAAACCATGATGAGTTTGTTTTCAAACTGATCGTTTAGTTTGTTTATTACATATGTTATAGTTTTAACCTAGATTTACTGAAGCCCCCACCATTGAGTTTCTTTTAATCAAATTTGGTACAAGTTTATATAAACCATGCTGAGTTTATTAGATACCAAATTATTTTAATAGTTCTTAACTTGTGGTAACACAGTTGTAACCCTAGTGTATCTTGTAAATGTAATTGGTGCGTCAATTACAACATGATTGAAATCATGATAAATTTAGATTCATTGAAACCAAGTGGAGTTTCTTTGACACAAATCTCGTAAAATATAAGTTGCTATTTTATGAAATTATTAGAATGTATTCATTAATCTCATAAAATGCAAGTTATTTTATTAAAATTTTGGAACGTGTTCAATGAAATCAAGAAGAATGTTTTTTTTGAAACGAGATATTGACAATGGTACGAGTTATCATTACATATCAAATTACATACACTATTTTAATAAATAAGTGAAAGTGTTTGTTTGACTTGTGTACTTTATTTTAAATTGGGCCGAGTTTAATTATAAACCATATATATTCGTGAAACCTTGTTGAGTTTATAGATATACATATAGAAACCTTGTTAAGTTTCGTTAGAAGAATAAATCTAATGAAACCTTGTTGAGTTTCATTGTAGAAATTGATTATATGAAATTGATCTATTAAGATCTTCGTGATGAAGATTGACAACATATGTGGTTTTGTTAGAAAGATTATGTTATAAGAGACATTCTTTAATTGTTTAGTCGAAAGACTTTCTTTAAAGTGGTTTTGTGTAACAAATCTTACAAAACATTAATGGTTTGAAACAAAATTCGATTTAATTCGTTTTGGATAAGAAACACTATGTGATTTAGAACGTTGTTAATAGTAACAAAAATTAGTTTCAAACTAATTATGAGACATCGGATTAACAAATTATTTGCAATGTCACGAGTGACATCTAAAGGATCTGCTCCCTTACTTGTAAAAAAGGAGACCGATACTTGATTTATGTGTACGGTAGATGCTTTAAAGGATTCAGAAACCTTTTGTGCCGTAACTATGTGTTAAATGGCTAGAATGACATGAAAACTAAGGCCATGAGTGAATCCAACCATATATAATGGTGCATTAGCACTTCAGTATCATGTCATATATATGGTGAAAAGAGTTTGATTAACTCTTATAATGCTGTTGAGAATGGAGAGAACGAGTTTGAGCAACTCTCCAACTGTGAATATCAAGGAAAAAGAAGATGTGATTCACTTCTAGAAAAGTCACTAAGTAAACCAACGTTGAATCAAATAAAATTCGAGTTAACCAATAACATAAATTAAGTGCATACCGGTTACGCTTTTAAAATGGTTAAGTTGATTATGTTTTCAAATGGTCATTTTAGGAAAATGAGGGTGAATTCGGCTTATTTGTTTTTTTAATGGTATGACTTACTTTGACATGTTTTAAGTTTTACTCAACATGTTGTCCAATTAAACCAAATTGGATACCCATTTTTATATTGACACGGACTACAAAAATTAAAAATTGCGTTGAAGCTAAATTGACAAGTCTTTTCTCTTGGTTTTACAAAAATAACCGAAACCTTGATATGTTTCACATGGTTTTATGTGATTTGGAATGGATACCTATTAAGGTAGAGAATATCGGGTACTTTATCATATTGGCTTACTGTGGTACAAAATATTGCTATTTACACTTACTTGAGAGTAAGGATATAGACAAGATGATCTATATAAGTAAGTTGAGAACCAACTTATTATCGATAAAAAAGTAATTCGAAGTCATTGGAGTTAAATATGTGTCTCTATTTCTAAATTTGTATGCTAAAATTAGAATAAGATATAAATTCATTGCTCTTAATATAGAAAAGAATCATGCCTTAGAAAATATGGTTTATGCCATGTTCTTAAGTCCAGGTTTAAGCCATGACATGTGGGGGAAAGCGATTATATTGACTACTTATCTTTTAGATAAGATTCCTTGTAAATAAAATAAGATACTTCTTACGAACTATAGGTGAGAAGAAAAATATCTTATAAGTACTTAAAAATGTGGGGATATCTAGCTAAGATATATGTATGAATTTCATATAGCATTGCTTATCGTTTCATTGTACATGAATAAAAAATAGACACAGTAATGGAATTAAGGAATGATTCCTTCTTTGGAAATATATTTCCTTGTTTACGAAGGAAACTGGAAGATCATCTAGAATAGATGAAGAGGTTCCCCATGGTTAGAGACAACGAGATGATATGATCTCTTAGATGAGAGATGGACCCAAGGAGAGGTTGAACCTAGAAGAAACAAAATGGCATGAACCGAAAGATTGGTTGGATTCAGTTTTTGTTTCTTTTATGGTAGAAAATGAGCCTACTTCTTATTGAGAAGCGGTAACTTCTTTGAAAGGGAATCAATAGAAAGAATCCATTAAAAGTGAAATAGATTCTATTTTATAAAAGTAAACTTACAAGCTCGTGAATTTACCTTAAGTTTGTAAACCACTAGGCTAAAAATGGATCTTTAAGAAGAAGATGAAATTCGATGGCATAACCATTGACATGTGCAAATCAAGATTGGTAATCAAAGAATTCAGACAACGAGAACGTCTAACTTCCTCTGATACTTATTCGCATGTTATATGAATAACCTCAATTAGGATGGTACTTCATTGTCGCATTAAGAAATTTTGGAAGTTCCTTATGTGGATGTGAAAATGATATTTCTAAACTCAAATTTAGAAAAGAAACTATACATGAACCAACCTGAGGGTTTTATGGTTCCTATACTAGAGAGAAAGTATGTAGGCTAACTAAGTCATTATATGATTTAAGGCAAGCTCCCAAATAATGACATCAAACTTTTTGACCACATCATGTTATAATATGGATTCAAAAGTAATGCATGTATGTGTGATCAATAGTAAATATGTACTCTTGTGTTTATACAGAGATGGTATATTTATCACTAGAAGTGATAACAAGATGAATAAATCCACTAATGATATGTTGTAGTCAAGATTTGTCATGAACTTCATTAGTTGTTTGGTTTGTTTTGAACCCATATGGATTTGTTTTGAAGTCAAACATTAAGAAAACAATATTATTGAGAGGTTCAATGTGGGGGTTTCCGGCCTAGCTAGAATCCAGTGACATCTTTTTAAATTTATTGGTAAAGGTGTTGCCCATTTTGAATACTCAAAGAATATTGGACATCTTATATGTCTAATGACGTGTGTGTGTGACTTGATTTAGAACTTATAATCATGTTAAACAAATATATTAGTAATTCAAGTGGGAACCATTTGATGAAGTATTTCTTGAGTACTATAATACTAAGTATGTTGTATTGTGGAATATTCGACTACTATCAAGTGATACAGTAATGCAAATATGGATTCTTACATATAAGAATCTAGATCCACTAGAGCGGATGTATTTATGCTAAGTGTAAAGCTATGTCTTATAAATCTTGAAAGTATTTTAAGAGACTGTAATAGCTAAATCTATGATGAAATATGAATTTATTATTCGAGATAAATTTATAAAATATGCAGGAAATTTTATGCTAATTCATAAAGGACATACCAAGATGGCGTATACCGGTAACAACCATGTTTATAAAATGTGATAGTCAATATAATTTGACAGAGCTCATATCACAATATAAAACGGTAAGTCAAGACATATTCATCATATATTATGATTGTTGCGAAAACTACTCTCAACTAAAGTTATCACGGTTGACTACGTAAATTCAAAGGATAACATCGTAGATCCGCTTACAAAAGGCATAATCAGAGAGTTAGTTAGTGATTCATCTAAAGGAATGAGACTAAAGCCCCTGAACGAATAAGTTTCTATGAAGGAAAACCTAACCCAGTTTGACTGGAGATCTCAATATCTGGGTTGAATAGGACAACCTAATCATAGAAATGTGGGGTAAGTCATATCAATATGGGGGAGTTACTAAAAATAGTAGTAACTTTCTTAGTCCATTCCAATAACAATGTGACTTGTTGAGAGGTTAAGCATATGGCTTAATGATTCAAGATGAAATCATAAAGCCTAATGATTCAAGGTGAAATCGCAAACATATGTTTTTAATGATTCAAGATGAAATCACCTATGTGAGAGAGAAGTAGGGTCGCTTTGAAAGGAAATATGTGGGGACGCAATTCCTAAGAGCTCTTGCAGAACCAGACTAGTGTTCATGACCATAACGAACACGACTATGAGGACTTGGCAATGTTAGGAAGAGTCTTGTGTTAGTGTATATTGTCGTCTACCTAAGCAGAGGCTGAGTTCAAAGACATCGCATCTACTCAGATCTATGAGACTAAGTGCATCTCATATGGGAAGGTTCAAAGGGTCACACCTACCTATCCTATGCAAAAATGTTGGAATTTTATTGAAACTTTTGTGTATTACGACCGATCTCTATTCATATGGGGGATTGTTGGGAAATATTGTTGGCAAAATGACTTTTGACCAACTTTGGACTCAATTATGTATATGTATGTATCATATATATTCGTGATACTTTATAGGTTCATGTTCTCCTTGAAGAGAGCTTAGCAATGAGCTTTTATGTGTCCAAAATGAAGCTGATGTAAATGAGATATCGTGTCTCGAAGTTAGACATTTGGTACCATGCTTAAAGAGAAAAAATAATTTATTTTATCCCACATCGGTGGGATGAGTAAACTGAAAGGGAGTCTATTGTGTATAAATAGAGGCCTAATTTCATACCTTTTTCACACATCAAATCAGTAAGTATTATTATTGATTTCCAACATATGGAGTACGCATCTGAAAAGGTGAAATTCCAGGAAGTTTCGTTAAGTCCGACAGTACGACTTACTGTTTTCGGCTGTTGTACCATGGGAAATAGACGACGAATCTGTTTTAACGGAAGCGTGTTAAACACATGCCTCGGCTCTTTAGTTCTAAGCGTGTCGGATATGAGTAATTTCACTCATATCAAAATTTTTGATGTGTTGTAGATGTCGATGTATTTAAATTAGAAACGGTATAGGACAAATTTAGGAAATTACCTTTAGGAAAAGGTAATAATCCATAAATGAGTCGAAGACGGATTTAATTAAGCACGATGATGAACCAAGTTCGTTGTACACGAAGATCAAGTGAATTTGAGACGTTTTGTTTCGATTTGGACAATTGTTAGAATGGGTTTTTCATTTTTTAAACTAAAATTACTCCTACAAATTTAAAATTGATTAGAATGGGTTTTCGATTTTTAAACTAAAATTAATCCTACAATTTTTAAATCCTGAATGCTTGAATCGTTCCCCATTATTTAATCTAAAGACAATTATTTAAAAATTAAAGCCATTTAAAAAATTAAACTACTTAAAAATCTATTAAAAATTAATCTATTTAATTAAAATAACTTCTACACTATTTAAAAATCTATTTATGAAACTATGTTATTTAAAATCTAAATTAATTAAAATCTAATTATTTAAAAACTAATTTTTAATAACTAATTAAATTTCTAAAATTAATAAAACATTTTTTATTTTGATTTTATTTATTTATCATTTTTAAAACTATTTAAAATTAATTTTATAAAACTAATATTTTAAATTTACTTTAAATGAAAAACTTGTATTAAAACGTAAATACTAAATCTGTCAACCCAACTAACAGACTATATTAATTAAACATACTATATTAAAACACAAATAAGAAGATGGCAGAGTTGGATAACATGTTGGTTGCTCACCCTTGAGGTCAAGGGTTCGAGCCCCACAAGGGACACTTTTGGTGAAATATTTTTTTTCTTAACAATAATAAAAAGTTTACAGTCACAAGGGTGACTTTTGGATAAAAATTATGAAAACTGATAAGTATGTCAGATATGGACTATCAGACCAGTTGAGTCTGATAGAATTAGTAACTTTAGCAAAATAAGAATAATAGCAATACTAAATGTAAATAAGTAAAACCAACAGCTAAAAACACATTTCATCAATACTGAACAACACAGAACAATCAGCTTAAATGACTTATATCAGCAAAACTTAAACTTTCAGCAAATTAACACTAACAGCAAAATACATACCAGATTTAAAGCAAGTAAAAATCTAATCAAACTTTAAGCAAATATCACAATACAACTATCAAATAACAAAATAGTCCAGTAGTCATTGACAATATCCAAAACTCAGTCCTAATAGCTAAACATACAACAGGCATGTGAATAACTTAAAAACCCAATCTCATATCAAACACAAAACTGAAATAACCATACATATCAAATCTTAAACCTAGCAGCCTTATAAAACTGACAAGCCCTAACAGTCAATAATCAATTATACCCCAAACTTAACAAGTTCTCACTAAACAGATTTATCTAAATCCAAACCCCTTTTTAAAAGTTCACTCAAACTTCCAAAATCAGATTTAAATAAAAAACTTTTATATGAAACAGGTTTAAAACTTACTTTTATCAAAATCATATATAAAACTTGAATCTAAACAAAAAACCAATTAAGCAGATTTAAAACAAACGCATAAACAGTTAAATCACATTAACATTAAACTAAGATTACTCTAATAACATGGAAGTAAAATGGGAGTGAACCTTTTGTAGTACCCTTTGGGAAGATGCGCAGCGCTGAGCTGGTATTTAACTTGAATCAAGACTACCATTCTTCATCAAACGAACCATTGAACCATAACCACGAGCAAACAGTTATACATGTACCTCTTCTCGAACCAGTATTTATCAAAAGCTAAATAGTAGGTTTAACTTTCTTCCCAAATCTTATCAAATCATCCCATTAAGCTATTGATAAGCTTAATGGAATAATTTTATAAAAATAATATCAAGATAGAATAAAAGTAGAATAAATGCAGTTATATTTAACAGTAAAATTAAAAAAACAGATTGAATAAAATTCAATTTTATTAATATCCAAAATGGAGTACAATATTGTAAAAAGGAAAATACATAAATCCTACACCTAAATTGACATTATAACATTAATAAAAAATGGGATGAAAATTACAATAAACTAAGGGGGTATTTATACTTAAACCCGAGGGTGAAGGGTGAGGAGTTAGTGATGATTTGTTGAGGCAAATACTCATCTTGACCGTTGATATAGCATCTTCCTTATTCTCTTTCTTCTCAATTTCCATCCAAGGGCTGTAATCCATTTATCATCACACAGATTGCCACCGTGGATGAGATTTGTGTTTCTTGTGCTTGTTGATAGCTGAGATGACATCTTCTTATTGGAGGATTGGTAGATGGTGAGGTGTCTCACCCAATCATATGATAGAAAAGGGCTACGTCACCCATAACTCCTCCCATCTTCTTGATCAGAAAAAGAAGGGAACTAATTAAGGGCGCGTGTGTTACCACGCGCCTTTAATCATAAAAAGCCCCAAATATTATTAACTTTAGGGTTTGGTGAATAGTGGTTTTTACAGGTTTGGTTTTGGGGGTGAAAGAGAAAAAATGGTGCATTGTTTGTATCGAGTAAATAATGTGTGTGTGGTGAGTGTTGTTGACTGAGTAATGAAAAGTTGTAACTTTTCATACATTTTATTTTCTAGCAATTCACAATGGGTTTTAAGGCCCAATAACTTCCCATTCGTCTCAAAACATTAGCGAAAAGTTGTTTGACTTGGGCTTGGGCTCAAATTTCTTAATCCGTTTCAAAAAGTAGATCATTTGGGCTTTGTAGTTACAAAGTGGATAATTTGTTTCCTCAATTGGGCTTTTGGGCCCAATAACCAAATTTGGGGCCCACTAAGTCCAATAAACTTATTTTAAGATTAAATCCACTAAAAACGAGCTTGAATTTTGCTTTGTCGATCTTTTCTTCCAACTCGTGCCGATTTTGCCGGTTTTCGCAAACTTCGGTACCTACACACATTAAACAACAAACAAACGTATACAAGGCAGTATTGATACATTTTATGCATTTATTGATTGTTTATTGATATAATTGATATGAGTAATTTCACTCATATCAAACTCCCCCTTGCTAAGCAATTATCGTGTCCTCACGCAATGATAAAATAAAACACTAACTACACTTTTATTCAACTTTTTGATACTTTATTTTGCAAAGACATAATGTATTGCTTTCATTATTGAAAAATAACTTTTAGGATCACAAAACTCAAATAGATTCATCGTCCTCGACTTTTCACTTTTCCATGCCAAGTTTAAAAACAAGATCATTGTCAATCATAAGCCCCAAACTTAAAACAACTCATACAAGTAATTTGTGTTAAACTCAATCTCCTTTTATTCCTAATTGTATCTCTAAATTTTATTGTCATTCACCCAAAGACTCATTTGACTTTATTTGATATTTATTAGTCGAAAAATGAAGGCAAAAACAGTGTAAACTCAACACTCAAAACCTAACCTCGACTTTAAAAACCGTTGTCACTAAAGAAAGCCCACACCAAGGATAACTTAACACGATTTGAGGGATAAATCCCCGGACCCGAAATTTGGCTAATAGGACTACTTAAAAGCAACAATAAAACCTCCAAAGTCAGTTATGACCTTATTAAAGGAGTTAGCAACAATTACATCATATCACCTTGTGGCTCTTTAAGATGATATTGTGCTCCTTATTTAAAATCCACACCCGAAGGCTCCTTGGACAAAAATAAGGGAATTGACATCACCATCCCACCTTATTTCTCATAATGATGAATCAATTTTTATTAAACACGTCCCCATGCCATACACCCTAAGGCTCAAATGACAAGGTTAGTGCTACATGACTCCCACCCGAAGGCTCATAGAGAACATGTTTTTATTTATTCTTCTTATTATTATCAAATTTATAGTAAGCCAAATTTCCGCAATCCCATGATCAAAAGTCTATGACGCTGACACCCTTAATGTGTTCTCACTTTAATTACAAGGGAAGAAAAAAGAAGGAGTTACGAGTTAAGATATCAAGCCTAAACCGCTAAAAACTTCATTTATTAAGAAATTAATTATTCAAGCGTGAAAAATAAATACGAGGAGATTAAATCAAACACAAAAATACTTATACAAGGAAGAATTAACCTTAAAAACTTATGATTAAACTATATCATCTCTTGTTCTCCATATTGTAAAATTTCAAAAATGTGAAATCAATGGATACTTAGCCTATAAATCAAAGTTTTGGGTTTTCAAGTCATCTATAGGATCTTGCATCTTCTTATACTTTTTCAAGTTTTAGAATTTGCGTTTTAAAGTTCCCTTGATAAACGACTCTCTAGGATCAATTATAGGAACTTGCGAAAAGTTCTTGTTCTTAACCCGTATGAGTTAAGACTTTCGCATTTTAAAGTTCCCTATATAAAAGCATAGCAAAAGTTGATTCAAACACGTTAAGGAAAAAGCTAAGGTAAAAACCGAGTCGAGTCAAAAACTATTTTTATTTTCACCAACGGAAAGCCTACATTCGTGTCAAAAGCACTTATTTTCTTTATTAAAACTTAAAATAACACTAAAAATTTAATTTTTTAATGAAAAACGAGAAAAACAATTACGTTTAGATACGACAAAAGCACTTGCAAGCGATTATATTGATTGACTCCCCCATGCTAAATCCAAACATTTTCCTCAATGTTTCTTAGCTCAAGAGTAACACCCCCTTGCTAAAACACGAAGAGTCTAATGCAAAATCCTAACATGGAAAGAGCACGCAAATCTATAAGCCGTTTATTAATTATGCCTCAATATAAAACGTTAGTCGATAAAAAGCAAAGGATAGAGAGTGTGCCCTTTTTGACAATCAAAGAATGGAAGATCAAGTGGACCGGCTAAAACCGAACACGAGAGTCTTCAATGATTAGGGTCATACCTAAGTTCACAACACAACAAAACACGAGAGAAAGAGTTTGAAAGATCAAGCCTTATTAGTGTTAGAAAATAGAAAGAAGATAGAATGTATGAGACTCTCCCACAAGGCACCTCGTTTTTGTTAACCGATTCATGAGATCGACTCGATCCCCGCATTCATTGGTCCTTAGGGAAAATGGTGAAAACTGGCATAATGGAATAAAATCCAACATAAAGCACGATGTCGGGGTCAAAGATCACATCCTCGTTGTCGGATGACAAACGAAAGGATAAAACTCCAACATAAATCTCCAAAAAGAGATGGTAGTCATAAATCACGAAATGGATATAACATGCTCCCCGAGATAAACTCGCACCAAGATGATCGAAAAGTCTTTCAATTATTTCATCGGTGAAAGGCCGAGATTTCCCTAAATCAATGATTCCGGGGTCGAATACCTCGTCCTCGGGAGAGAAAGGAATGGACAACACGGTGTCGTCCCCCCATGCTAATTCAAAATCATATAAAGCACATGGTAATGGTGGGATAAAAATCTCAACACTAGTGGTATCAACTTGCATGACTTTGTTGACTTTATCACTCTTATGAATATGAACAAAGGGGTCATGGTACTCAAAATGAGTCGCATGAAAAAACCGCACATTAAGATCAAAGCGAGTGGGAAGGATAATTTGAGTAAAGGTAATTTCTCCCTCCGGGTCAACATTATCATCATCATAAATCGGGTGATCAAACCAAAGATTTTCATCACCATCATTAGACTCTTCCTCAAATTCCGAAGGAATGTCTATATAAAGAAACTCATCAACCTCCTTCAAGAGAAGTTCATCATCACAAGGGTTGTGAGATGTAGGAAGTATGATGCTCTTAAAATCTTCTTGAAACAATGGTTATTGTTCATTGAAGCTTCAAAGAGAGGATTTGAGTAGGTCACAAAAGTGTCATCAATCTTGTCATCACAAGAAATATCCGACAAAGTATCAAGTGTGTCACACTCGGATACAAGATCATCATTCTCATTAGAAGGAAATTCATCGGAGAATTCCTCGAGAATGGTAGGTAAAACATGAGAATCACGCTCGATCTCGAGATCGGAAACGTCTTCACTTCCCCGTGGAAGTGGATCAACAAGTTCATCGACGAACTTATCTAACGAATAGTCACTAACCTCACTCGGTGTGGAGTTAGGAATCAAAGGCTCTTCAAATGAAAATTGTGCCTTAGGATCATCAATTTGGTCCTTCGAAGAGAGTGAAAATGAGTCTATTTTCAATGATTTTTCAATTAAAGCAATATCTCTCTCGGGATCAAAATTCTCACAATCAAACTCACTAGCATCAAATGGTGCACTAAGGTAATCATCAATTTCCTTTTCAATCTTAGAACTATCATCCTCGTGTGGAGTGAGTGGAGACGAGATAATATTACAACACGATTCAACAAAATAAGCATCTTTCTTTGAAATTATCTTTTCTTCTTCACAAAATGAGGGTTCCATAGTTGGCAAATCACCTTTGTTAAAGATAGATTTCTTGTTTGTGTTACTTTCAATAGGTTTAACAAGTTTCACACTTTCCTCTTCTTAGAAACAAATCTTGGAATTTTTTTCGGTTTGAAAATAATATGTTTATCCCCATAAAACAATTTTATCTCCTCTTCCCTCATATAAACTATAACATGAGCCGTGCATAAAAATGGTCGTCCTAAAATGATAGGCACACGAGGATTGGTCTCATAATCAATGATTGCAAAATCGGAAAGGTACAAAAACTTCCCCACTTTAACAATGACATTTTCCGCTATACCAACCGGATGGGTGGTGGTCCCATTAGCAAGCTCAATGATCATTTGAGTGGGACTAAGTGGTTCAAAGTCAAGAGTTTTCCAAATGGCTAAGGGCATTACGTTAATGCTAGCTCCTAGATCGGCTAGAGCTTTTTATTCCCCAAGCTCATAAAAAACACAAGGTAACAAGAATTGACCCGGATCTTTATATTTCTCGGGAAAGAAATCAAAGAAAACCGAGGTACTAATCACATTTAAAAGTAGCCTTGGTAACATCAAGGAAGGTCTCTTTAGGTGGAGTATAAAGCTCAATCACTTTTTCTAAATTATCATCATCATAAACGATGATGGCCTTAAGCTCTCCCTTCGGGTTTGGAATGGTATTACTAGGTAAGAAACCCGAAGAAGAGGATGGTTTAGACATAAATCCCTCAAACATCGAAAGCAATTTATTTTGACTTTGTTCCAAACTTTGTTGCATACGATTTTGACTTTGCTCTAATCTTTGCTCAAAACGGTTTTGGTTTTGTTCTAGTCTTTGTTGGTTAAGCTCAATCTTGTATTTTGCCCCTTAATCGTATTTTGAAACTCATTTTTCAAAGTTGCCATTTGTCCTTGAATATTGTTTTGGAAATCTTTCATATTTGCCTCATTTGATTTGATGTAGCTTGACAAATCATTTTGGTTATTGTGAAAACCTTGATTGTTTTTATTAGAATGAAATCCATTTCCTTGATTGAAATTCCCTTGGTTACTACGGTTAAAATTATTCCCATTGTTGTACCTATTTTGAACCGGTGGAAAACCCGGTGGAGCAACATGATTTTGACGAGGAACTAAACCGTTGGAGCCATAAGTTCCCGTCGCGGCAAAAGCACTAGCTTGATCAAACCCCGTGGTTGAACAAGTATAATTAGGATGTGCTCCACTACATGATACACAAAATTTCTCAACCATATTAATCGTTCCATGAGGATTCTTCCTAATCTCATTCAAAATCGTGTCAATCTTAGAATCCAATCTAGCAATCTTGGTATTAGATGAATTCACATTGGAAACAACCGGCGTGTTTCGTGAATATTGCACTCTAGACTTATTCTCAATTATACCCCACGCGTCTCTCGGAGTTTTTCTTAAAAGATTACCACCCGCGGCGGCATTTAAAGAATCTTGTTCAACCATATTAAGTCCATTATAAAAGTATTGATTTGATGCAATTTCGAGAAACCGTGGTGTGGACATTGTCTTAACAAATCTTTAAACCCTTCCCAAGCAACCCCAGACGATTCATGCACTTTTTGTTCAAATATAGTGATCTCGTTCTTAAAGTGTGTTGTTTTAGATGATGGAAAGAAGTAATTCATGAACTTAGACACTAAATCATCTCATGTCAAAATCGAACCCGGTGGTTCTTTCTCATACCAAAGCTTAGCGTTACCCTCGAGAGAGTACGGAAAAATCATGAGCTTAATCGCGTCATTCGGCACATCTCTAAACTTGAGAGTCGAGGTAATACGAAGAAAATTCTGAATGTGAAAGTGCGGGTTATCGGTCTCATTGCCACGAAGTTGGTCGGCACGAATGAGCGATAAAAGACCCGTCTTAATCTCATAATGATCCGCCAAAATAGCCGGCACAACGATTGCTTCCCCATACCCTTCGGTGGGTGCACGGAGCAATTCCTCCATTGTTCGGTTATCGACCATCTCTACAACAATAGGTGGAAGCTCGGGTTCTAATATACGTTGTTGACGATTTCTATTTCTACGAGGAATATTTTCAAGCCTATTTAAATCAATCAAAAGTCGAGAAGATCGTAATTGCATAAACCAAAGTGACGAGAATTTTAGAGGATTAAAGAAAAGAAATTAGACAAGAAGAAGACTATTTTTGGTATTTTTATTTGCTATTACTCAGTCAAAAAGATTGATAAAAATAAGGAATAAGGATAACTACTATGGAAGTAATCTACCCTCAGTCGACTTTGAAACGATAGGTGAAAACCTAATCGTCTCGAGGTTCAATAAGTAAACTACAAAAATAAGAATTAATACTACTTGAGTCGGCAAACCAATAATCGGTCGTCCCTCTAAATATACGCACAAGCAAGCGGGGAAACGAGGTGGCACAAAGCACTTAAAAACCTTTTTCCTTAGACGACCTTTTATAGCTCGTCGCCTTATACCCACCTTATAGTTTGTATAAATCGAGTTCAAACTTTTTATTAGTATTTATCTATTTTGCCTTTATTTTTCGTTTTGGATTCGAATACAATAGTTAGGTGATGAAATCTCAACTAAGCTCTTATTTGGAAGTAGGTAATTTTATTGTTCTACGTAATACAATATAATAATCACAAAAAACACGAAAAACGATACATACTATAATAATAGAAAAATAACAAAACTTTCCGAGGACGGAAAGGGTCTTCAAATCAACGATCAACAAATCTCAACAAGACGAATCGTACACAAGATCCCCGACGGCGGCGCCAAAATTTTTGATGTTTCGAGGAAACGTCGATGTATTTTAATGATATACGATATAGGACAAATTTGGGCAATTACCCTTAGGAAAAGGTTATAAGCCATAAATAAGTCGAAGACGGATATGATTAAACATGTTGATGATCCAAGTTCGTTATACACGAAGATCAAGTGAATTTGAGACGTTTTGTTTCGATTT
The DNA here is from genome assembly GCA_025667525.1 of Glebionis coronaria. Classification (NCBI taxonomy): domain Eukaryota; kingdom Viridiplantae; phylum Streptophyta; class Magnoliopsida; order Asterales; family Asteraceae; genus Glebionis; species Glebionis coronaria. The sequence continues at coordinate 420,440,143 of CM046876.1, read as the reverse complement.
GGACAATTGATTAGGATGGGTTTTCGGTTTTTAAACTAAAATTAATCCTACAATTTTTAAATCCTAAGTGCATGAATCGTTCCCCATTATTTAATCTAAAGACAATTATTTAAAAATTAAAGCTGTTTAAAAAATTAAACTACTTAAAAATCTATTAAAAATTAATCTATTTAATTAAAATAACTTCTACACTATTTAAAAATCTTTTTATGAAACTATTTTATTTAAAATCTAAATTAATTAAAATCTAACTATTTAAAAACTAATTTTTAATAACTAATTAAATTTCTAAAATCAATAAAACATTTTTATTTTGATTTTATTTATTTATCATTTTTAAAACTATATAAAAGTAATTTTATAAAACTAATATTTAAAATTTATTTTAAATGAAAAACTCGTATTAAAACGTAAATACTAAATCTGTCAGCCCAACTAACAGACTATATTAATTAAACATATTATATTAAAACACAAATAAGAAGCTGGCAGAGTTGGATAACATGTTGGTTGCTTACCCTTGAGGTCAAGGGTTCGAGTCCCACAAGGGACACGTTTTGTGATTTTTTTTAACAATAATAAAAAGTTTACAGTCACATGGGTGACTTTTGGATAAAAATTATGAAAACTGATAAGTATATCAAATATGAACTATCAGACCAATTGAGTCTGATAGAATTAGTAACTTCAGCAAAATAAGAATAATAGCAATACTAAATGTAAATCAGTAAAACCAACAGCTAAAAACACATTTCATCAATACTGAACAACATAGAACAATCAGCTTAAATCAATAAGTCAATCAAGCAAATTAAGCAAAGTAAAACTAATTCATATCATCTAAGTGACTTATATCAGCAAAACTTAAACTTTCAATAAATTAACACTAACAGCAAAATACATGCCAGATTTAAAGCAAATAAAAGTCTAATCAAACTTTAAGCAAATATCACAATACAACTATCAAATAAAAAAATAGTCCATCAGTCATTAACAATATCCAAAACTCAGTCCTAATAGCTAAAAATACAGCAAGCATGTGAATAACTTAAAAACCCAATCTCATATCAAACACAAAACTAAAATAACCATACAGATCTAAACTTAAACCTAGCAGCCTTATAAAACTGCCAAGCCCTAGCAGTCAATAATCAACTATACCCCAAACTTAACAAGTTCTCACTAAACAGATTTATCTAAATCCAAACCCCTTTTTAAAAGTTCACTCAAACTTCCAAAATCAGATTTAAATAAAAAACTTTTATATGAAACAGGTTTAAAACTTACTTTTATCAAAATCAGATATAAAACTTGAATCTAAACAAAAAATAATGAAGCAGATTTAAAACAAACGCATAAACAGTTAAATCACATTAACATTAAACTAAGATTACTCTAATAACATGGAAGTAAAATGGGAGTGAACCTTTTGTAGTACCCTTTGGGAAGATGCGTAGCGCTGAGCTGGCATTTAACTTGAATCAAGACCACCATTCTTCATCAAACGAACCATTGAACCATAACCACGAGCAAACAGTTATACATGTACCTCTTCTCGAACAAGTATTTATCAAAAGTTAAACAGTAGGTTTAACTTTCTTCCCAAATCTTATCAAATCATCCCATTAAGCTATTGATAAGCTTAATGGAATAATTTTATAAAAATAATATCAAGATAGAATAAAAGTAGAATAAATGCATTTATATTTAACAGTAAAATTAAAAAACAGATTGAATAAAATTCACTTTTATTAATATAAAAAATGGAGTACAATACTGTAAAAAGGAAAATACATAATTCCTACACCTAAATTGACATTATAACATTAATAAAAAATGGGATGAAAATTACAATAAACTAAGGGGGTATTTATACTTGAACCCGAGGGTGAAGGGGGGAGGAGTTGGTGATGATTTGTTGAGGCAAATACTCATCTTGAATGTTGATATAGCATCTTCCTTATTCTCTTTCTTCTCAATTTCCATCCAAGGGATGTAATCCATTTATCATCACACGGATTGCCACCGTGGATGGGATTTGTGTTTCTTGTGCTTGTTGATAGCTGAGATGGCATCTTCTTATAAGAGGATTGGTAGATGGTGAGTTGTCTCACCCAATCATATGATAGAAAAGGTCCACGCCACCCATAACTCCTCCCATCTTCTTGATCAGAAAAAGAAGGGAATTAATTAAGGGCGCATGTGTTATCACGCACCTTTAATCATAAAAAGCGCCAAATATTATTAACTTTAGAGTTTGATGAATAGTGGTTTTTACAGGTTTGGTTTTGGGGGTGAAAGAGAAAAGATGGTGCATTGTTTGTATCGAGTAAATAATCTGTGTGTGGTGAGTGTTGTTGACTGAGTAATGAAAAGTTGTAACTTTTCATACGTTTTATTTTCTAGCAATTCACAATGGGTTTTAAGACCCATTAATTTCCCATTCATCTCAAAATATTAGTGAAAAGTTGTTTGACTTGGGCTTGGGCTCAAATTTCTTAATCTGTTTCACAAAGTTGATCATTTGGGCTTTGTAGTTACAAAGTGGATAATTTGTTTCCTCAATTGGGCTTTTGGGCCCAATAACCAAATGTGGGGCCCACTAAGTCCAATAAACTTCATTTAAGATTAAATCCACTAAAAACGAGCTTGAATTTGGCTTTGTCGATCTTTTCTTCAAACTCGTGCCGATTTTGTCGGTTTTCACGAACTTCGGTACCTACACACATTAAACAACAAAAAAACGTATACAAGGCAATATTGATACATTTTATGCATTTATTGATTGTTTATGAGTAATTTCACTCATATCAGTGTCTTATGCGTGCCTCGACTTCTGGTGATTTAGTAAGTCTTTTTATTATTTTCTTGTTTTATTTAAGTATCGTTTATAATTATGTTTGTATTTATTTTTCTATTATTTATATTATGTTATTTGTTTTATGTTAATTTAATTAATTTGATTAATTTTATTTATTTGATTTATAAATAAAAGTGTTATAATTTCCTTAAAAATAATAATAAAGTTGATTATTAATAATTAACAACAATAATAATAGTGGTTTAAAGTATATAATTACGAATTACGATGTAATTCAAAACATTCCATCCAACTTTCTACGTAATTTGAATTATATCCTTTGATGTAACTGTAATGTCTCAATTACAATTATGTAGCATACCAAACACCATATGTAATGTAAAGTGAATTACGTTCCACTCATTCTGTGAACCAAACAAGCTATGTAATGTAATTGAATTACAATTGTATCCAATTACATCCAATTACATCTAATTATAACGAACCAAACGGGTAAGTCTCTTAGTATCAAGTATAATTTCTTATGTTAATGTAATATGTGGATACGGGTGGAACATAGTATTCTTATCATTTTGTGTATATGGGGGATACGTTACAACTTGACAAAACCCTTTGGAGTGGAGGCTGATAATTTTGGAAATTGCTATAATGGATAAGATTATAAGAAGATAGCCGGATGTCTAGATGGTTAGTATGGTTTAGATACTGGTCTGATAATAGCTACAAGTAGTGAAAGTGAACGCATACAAGCAACATAAGACAATCATGGAGCTAGCAGTAATGGTGTATGTGATAAGGTTATGTTAATAACAATTAGGCTAGAATAAGGCGCTAGGTGATGTTCATAAATTAAGGTTAGAATGTTGGTCAATGTCAAGAAACAAAATGGTAACTTAGGGAGTTATTCACGACACATTAACGTTGTGTTTTAAAGATAACTTTAGAAGAGAAAGGAACATAAAACGACAGGAATTGAAAAAGTTTTGTGTTCTTGATATTTTTATACAAGAGAAAGAGAAAGGAAAGGGGATGGATGGAAACGAAAGGAAAATATGAGGCGTTTTTATATCGAAACTTTCCTCGCAATTTTGGGCGGATTTGAAAGGAAATCCCAAAAAAGTACAAATTGACTAGATTACCCCATATGTTGATTCTTAAATCTTCTCTTTTTTATCTTCTTCAATATAGCTTAGATCTTCATCTAATATACAAGCGAAAATATTTTTCTATGCTTCTGAGACTAGGTTACATAGATCGAATTCATCAGTAAGATATTATTATAACTGAATCAATCAATATGGTTTTGAGATTTGATGGCAAAATAACTTCGATTGTTTGGAGTCTGGATATTTTATTTGGTATACGGAGTAGTAAAATTAGGGGTTTTAATTTTAGGTCATTTTCTTTATTGGTATGCATATGGGTCTGGTTAAATAATCTAATAATTCTCTTATACTCTTTTGGGCCAAACTAAATTTAAGATCGAATCACATTTTATATTTTTATTGTTGTATGAATTTTTCTAACGCTTTTATTTTGATACTAATGAATTGCTAGTACTATGTCTATTTTACAAGTTAAACGGATATAATAGTAAATATGTATACTTTATCAATTCTTTTCTTTCTACTCATCAGTAAACTTGAGAACATAAGAAAAATTGATTACTTTCTATTCTTTTATCCCCATTTCCTTTCTTTACTTTTCTTTCTTTTCCATTTATATCGTATAATAACTTAAAAACACAGTGTAAGGATATAATATCCTCTTCGGTGTTTATGTCAACCAGAAAAAATGTACAAAAGTGTAGCAAGTTATGATTCTCGTTAAGTGAATAACATGAAATGGGCCTTATACGGATTCATTATGTAGTATATGTATAATATATGCAATGACTTTTTAACAAGAGTAAATGAAGGCTAAGCTTGAACTAGGTGATTCGTTCCAAACTTTTAAAGAGATAAGATATTTGAATGTTGATAAAAACAATACTTCAAATTTGACCAAGTTTCTTTGTAAATAATTATAACCTCTTGCAAATTAAGGCAAAAATATATGTAAATTGGTAGTATTATTAAAGACAGCTAAAATGAGCTGATAAGGTTAAGCACATTTTGGGACCTAAAATGTTTCCCATAAGGACCTAAAATGTCCAAACATGTAAAATATTGAAAATGAGAATAGAAAGGGACAAAAAATGTAAATAAAGCATACTGAAACTTGTATAAGAAGAGGAGGATTTTGGGCAAAAAATTAAGGGGTTCATGTTTACACAAAAAAAAACTTGGATGAAAGAGGCTGAACGAAGGTTTCTGAAAGTGGTTGCCTTTTTCTTCGGCTAATGATTTCTTTTACATATCAACAGCCCTCACTCCTTCACTCTAACTCTACACATAAACACACATCTCCGGCATATGTATGTATGTATATATGTATGTGTGTGTGTGCGTGTGTATGTATGTATGTATGTATGTATGTGTGTGTGTATGTGTGTATGTATGTATGTATGTATGTATGTATGTATGTATGTATGTATGTATGTATGTATGTATGTATGTATGTATGTATGTATGTATGTATGTATGTATGTATGAGAGAGAGAGATAGAGATATAGATATGAAATGCCTGAATAAGATATACATATGTTTTCGGAGGTGTTTAGATTTGCTTACTTTTATCAATGTCTTAAAACTCGGTTCATTAAGAGGTAGTGATGATAATTGTCTAAAAAGATCCAAGTTGTGAAATTTGGACATGTTTTAGAGATAATCTTGCATCTGGGCTGGGCAAATTGAATGGATGGTGATGTGATTTCATTTGCAACCTTCGAATATTTTTAGAGTGGCGGATTTATCCACTTATTCCCCTTGTGTAAACACATCTGAGCCTCCTTTCCTTACCACTTTTTCACACCTTAATTTTGTTAAAATTGCTACTTTTATATAAAGTTTTCTTCTAGTCAATGTTTGAGATATGCATTTTGTGATTAGGAAAAAGAAGTTTCTGAATGGATTCTTTTCGTTTGAAATTGTAAACAGTTACACAGGGTCATCAATAGATTGAGTTTGAGTTAATAATTTGAATGACGCTGTGATAAACAAAATAGAGATCATCTGTAACAAGACGTTTTGAACGGTGTTTGTTATAGATTATATGTTGCTTATGAGCTTATTTCTCTGTTAGGAGGTGTTTGTTTAAGCTTACGAGACATAAGCTGAAATGGGCTTATGTTACATATAACTAATTTTGTGGCTTATTTTAATACTTTCGGCTTATGTTCAAAAAAACAAATACGTCCTCTTTTTTTCTTAATTGTTTTAAAACCTGTCGGTTACTGTGAGTTTATTATAGTTTAATAAACTTATATAATCTCATACGTCTACAAAAAATCTAACTAACTCATTCAAAACACACCTTTCAGGGTACTAAAAAAACACCTCCACTTCACTTCTATTTTATATCAAATATACCGTACTAAATAACCACACACGCTCACAATACATATTAAATATTAATAAAACTATTAAATAAAAAAATATATACACGGGTACCGAGTGGTGAGTTTGTAACTTTCGGGAATCCTAATTCATTATTCCCACGCGTATGTTATAGCTAGTAGGGTTAATGGTACATACATGGTGGCTTTTTTACCACATATAGTCCACCCGTGGGATTAATTCCCCACTCCCGTCAGCCTTATAGCCGATGGTTCTTGATCATATTCGTTAAAAACAAAATAGAATAAAATATAATATCGACGTAAAAAAAAAAACCATCATTTTTAGTGAAGTCTTGAAAAAAATACAAGTGATTTCTATAAACACTAATGCTTATTTCTTTTCAAGAATTATAAAGGAAAAAATATTTAATATAGAAGTCTACCATTAACAAACGGTGTAAACCATAATTACAAATGACCAAAAGACCATAAATAAGATGACAATTCTCGACATGATACGAATATGATACAAAATTAAACAACTTTGGGTTGGAGATAAACATGTTTTGGTAAAAAAAGGTCAACCTGTTTAACTCGTTAAATAAATGATTCTGTTTAGGTTGAGTAAATATTAAACGGGTTAACACGCGAAATCGTTTAAGTACATGTAAGTCTCTTAAAGTAAAATTTATGATATGAGCTAAAATATTCATATCAATTATATCAATAAACAATGAATATATGCATTAAATGTATAAATATTGCCTTGTATTCGTTTGTTTGTCGTTTGATGTGTGTAGGTATCGAAGTTCGCGAAAACCGACAAAATCGGCACGAGTTTGAAGAAAAGATCAACGAAGCCAAATTCAAGCTCGATTTAAGTGGATTTAACCTTTTATGAAGATAAATGGGCTTGTGGGTCCCACAATTGAGTATTGGGCCCAAAAGCCCAATAAGGGATCTTAGTTATGCATTTTTTGGTGAAATAAGCCCATCAAAGGCCCAAATAGATTGAATATGTTTCGGATTGGGTTTAATGGCTTAAAGCCCAAGTTGATGTTTTAAACGTGTTGTTGGATGCATGATTCATGGGCTTACAAACCCATTATGGTTTAGCCAGTTACCAAACAAAGAAAGGAAGAAATAATATAAACTCATAACTCTCACCACAACATATTTATTTACCCAATCACACCTTAATAACCCACTCATCCACCGCACACGTTTAATATTATTTTGATATCCCCAAAGTAATCTTACCCTCTCTCTCATCTCATCTCACCCCCAAAATAACCAGACCCTTTCGCCCTAACCCTAGTTCAAGCAAATTGGGGCTTTTTGATTTCTAAGCGCGTGAGCATACACGCTCTTAAATTAAATGCCAAGAAAAACGGAGCAAGAAGATGGAGTAACTTGGGTGACGTGGTCCATTCCGTGTATCTGATTGGGTAAAACACAACACCCATCACCATTTCTCCAATAAGAAGGTGACAAGTCAGCAATCAAGAAGCACAAGTAGCACACTGGATTTCCACGTTGGCAATCCGCGTGATAGTTGGCTATTTTCAGCCTTAGGATCAAGAAAGAAGAAAGAGAGTGCAAGATCAATGGTCAAGATGAAGGCATCTTCTCAACAAACTCTACCAAGGGCCTTGGGGGTTTGGCTATAAAAACCCCCACAAAATGTAATTTTAGATATCCCATTTTTATTTTCAATGTTATTATGCTAGATTAGTTTTAGGTTAAATGTAATTTCTTTTCTAGTATTGTAATCACTCTTGGTATTTAATAAAAGTTTATTTTCATTTAATTAAAATCGTGTTTTACTTTTCTGTTAATAAATTTATAATCGCAATTTAATCTATTAACTGTTTGGTTATAATAATTATAAAATTTATTTAATCAAGTTAATTAATAGCTTGTTTTAAATAAAGAAAGTAAAAAGTGGATAAAAACTTTCCCCACTGGGAAGTTTATAATAATCTGGATCTAATATTGGTGAATGTTCGTGAGTTTATCTTTAATGGTGGTCATATGATGGTGCTGGCGAAAGGTGTTTCTGATTCTAGTTTTATGCCAGCTCAGCGCTGCGCATCGTCCCAAAGGTTTCTTCAATAGGTGTGTTACATTTTATTTTCATGTTATTTTATATTTTTAATAAATCTGTGTTAGTGATTTTATGAGTTAAATGGTTAATGGATTAGGGTTTGATGATAATGTTATAAGTTTTGTTGAGTCTGTTTAATTATATGTTGCTGAGTTTTATTGTTTCGATTTGAGTGTGAAAGTTTGAATCTGATTTTGGATAATAGTAAGTTTTATTCTGTTTCTTATAAGGGTTTTTTTTATGGTTAAATATGGGTAAAGGAGGTTTTAACGCAAGATTTGAAGTTATTCTAAATCTGATTAAGTAGTTTTAAAACTACTTATAAGAGGCTTAACATTTTAATCTGCTAGGTTTTTAATATCAAATATTACATTTGGGTATAATTTGACTGTTTGATCTGAGTTTTCATTTGTTCTAAATCTGTCATGAATTTAATTTGTTTCATATTTTGATGATCATACAGTTATAAGCTAAGTTTTAATAGATTGGTCCTTGTTTTCGTTTTAAAGCTGATTAGAATAATTAATCTCTGATTTGGTTTGCTTATCCTGTATAAGTGTAATTGTAGTTTGTGTATTTGATATAAGCGTTTGCTGGTTTCTATATCTGCTGATACATGCTAGCTTAACTGATTATTGGGTTTTAACTTGCTCTTATTTTGCTGAATGTTTATGATTAACTGATATATTAGTTCATATTGCTGAGTTTGTTAGTTTGCTGTTCAACAATTTCTATCAGACTCAACTGGTCTGATTAGTTCAAAACTGGTTCCTATCAGTTCCAAGCTTTCACCACAAAGTCACTCCTGTGTCTTTTATTAAGTTTACTTTGTCAAAAATATTTTCACAAAAATTAATCCTCCATGGGATTCGAACCTGTAACCTCCTGGTCACATGCCAAACGTGTAAACCAGCTAGTCTAGCTGCTTGTTTTTGTTTAAATTTAGTCTGAGTCATTAATATAGCTTGATTCATTGTTTCTGTCAGCTTTTAAATAGATTTAATTACAAAGTTTTTTCCTTTAATAAATTTAAATCATATTGTTTTAATTACTTTTATAAAGTTTCAAAATAAAATAAATAAATAAAACAAATAAAAATATATTTTATTATTTTTAGAAATTTAAATTGTTTTTAAAATTGTTTAATTAGTTTTTAAATAGTGTAAAAGTTATTTTAATTAAATAGATAAATTTTTAATAGATTTTTAAATAGTTTTATTTTTTTAATAGCTTTAATTTTTAAATAATTGTCTTTAGATTAAATAATGGGGAACGATTCACGCACTTAGGAATTAATAATTGTAAGAGTAGTTTTAGTTTAAAAATCGAAAAACAATTCAAATCAATTGTCCAAATCGAAACAAAACGTCTCAAATTCACTTGATTTTCGTGTACAACGAACTCAGATCATCAACGTGTTTAATTAAATCCGTCTTCGACTTATTTTTGGATTATTACCTTTTCCTAAGGGTAATTTCCTAATTTGTCCTATATCGTATCTAATTAAAATACATCGACGTTTCCTCAACACATCAATGTATAACTTAGATATTATGTTCGATTCGAATAAAATATTTGTTATTATGTAATTAGCATGAGCGAATTACGATTATATTTTATATGTCCTTAAAATTGTCATATAATAAAATTTTTTATGTTTATTATTTCATAGGTCTTTATATCATTATTGCACATAACTAATTAAATCAGTAAACCATTAATCTATTAGTAAAAAGGTTAAATGGGCTACAAACGGATTACATTAGTTATGCAAGTTTGAGTTACTGTTACGTTTCTTGACAAAAGTAATAAATAAATTATGTTTGGATTAAGCTTATAAAAACTCAACAAACCCGTAAACTCTAACATGTCAACCCGAACATCACTTTTCTACCTTAGGAGTGACAATTTCTACCTTGCCAATCGTACTATACACTAGGAGTGACAATTTCTACCTTGACACGAAACGCGCACTGTAATCGACAGGAAAATTAACATTTACGTGTTGTCTATATAGATTTCACGTCGGGTTTGAGTCGACCTATGTGACCCGTTTATTAAACAGGTTAGGTTCGGGTTGCAAATAAGTTAACCGGGTCGATCCACCAACTCATTTAGTTTTTTTTATCTTACATAAGTAATTACTTATAATTTATTATACGGGTTAAAGAGGTTAAACGTGCCGGCCCACAAAACCATTTCACATGTTTAGCCCGTGTAATGTGCCAATTTTTATATAATACGGGTTAAATGGGTCAACCCGAAACCTGTTTAATTTATTCAAGTCGTGTAGCATATTTAACCGCCAATCCAAATATAATACAGGTCAATAGGTTATGTTCTAGTTGTGTAAATGAGTTAGAGTTGACATTAAGATGTTTAGATCAATATCATACTTATAAAAGTTGATTTAGAACTTAGACTTATATATATAAGATGTTTATATCATATAAACATTTGTTGAATTTGGTAGATAGTGGTTGCATGAGCTCATCTACTTAGTTATATTATATTACATAATTTTTTGGGCAAAGGGGACTGACCCCGGTAAAATATTATTACGCCAAAAAACATTGAAGTACAAACGGATGTAGGTGAATCCTAACATCACGGCCCGTTACATAGGCACAAAAAAATCAAATGTATAACAAACAGAAACCCTACATAAGAAGACAACCCCTCTTATGAACTAACAAAGACAATAGTGTACTTCCTACCTCGATAATGGAGCTTAATATCACGTAAAACTTGAATTTCTCTAGGTAAATCACGAATTTGATCCGCATAATCGTCATATTCATCATATTCCTCCATTTCAAGTGAATTATCACCCCCGATCGATGACATATACACATTAAATTCTTCTTGAGATGTAAACACCTCATCCTCATCGGAGTCACTAACATTGCTGAGATCAAGATGTCCAAATGACAATTTAGGTTTACTAGACGAAGCTACGTCAGCCCCTTCTTTTACATTCTTACCATTGTTCACCTCATGTACATTTGAGACACCACTAGTCACTGTCGTACTCTCTTGCTGACTAGCATCAACCATATAAGCCCCATTAGCCACATCTAACACCTTATCCTCTTTAATAAGTTTAGCAAAAGAGTTCTTTATTCCATTACATTGATATTGTCATTAAAATATTTCGGTTTCGAAGTAGTAGTAGAATTAGTCGACTTAGACTTAGGTTTAGAAACAACTCTATAGAACCAATTCGTTTTAGGTTTAGGAAGCCGAATACCTTCAATTTGACGTGATTGAGTTACCGTAGGCTTGCTTATCTTTTTTCTTGCAACCTGAACAAAACCATCCTCATCAGCCGATGTATGCTGATTGTGGTAAAAATACGCTTTTAGGAAAAAGACGTATATATGGTAAGTATTAAATGCACGATTTAGGAAAATCGTACACTAATGAACCAAAGTAAGTTCGTTCAACAAGGAGGATAATAGTGTGTGTCAAATTGTTGTTTTTGATTAATATTGAGAGAAAGGGGAAAAGAAGATGACGGATTACGACTAAAATTACACTCAGACGAAGCAAAACGAGGCAAAAATTAAAACTACTCTAAAAATTCCCAAAAAATTACAATAGATTCCTAAAAATATATCTAAGGTTTACAAATCAGAAAACTTCTTGTAACCTTTTAAATTAATTACTATTTAATATTTAAATGCTAATTAAAGCCCTAAAAATAAAATTAACAAAAAGCCCAAACTAAGATTTAAGACTTTGTAAACCTCAAAATTACTTTAACTTAGCTAAAAAGTATTTTTTCCAAAATTTTAAACTAATTAAAACTACTTTAAAACCCTAAAAACCAAATTTTAAATTAAAAACATTAAACGAAAAAACGTGACGAAAATGACTTTTTACCTAAAAATTTAATAAAAATTACCAAAAAGTCCCAAATAATATAATATCAAAACAAACAAAACCTTTTGTAACCTTTTAAATAATTTTATACTAATATTTAAAGATTAATTAAAACATTAAAAATCAATTAAAATTATAAAAAGTCCACCCCAAGTTTTTATGGCTTGTAAACCTTTATTATATTAAATAATTTTTTATAAACTTTAAATTAACAAAATTTATTTTTAATGGCTAAAATCAATACTTAAACTTAAATATTCATAAAAAATTCTAGACTAATGAGAAAATTGTGAAACTACTTCTGAAAAGTCCAAAATACTTAATATGACCAGGCAAAAATGATAAACACCAGATAAGGTACTCAAATAAGCCAGAAAAGCTCAATGCTAAAATCTGTTGACTTTTAAGCTTAAGAAAAAGCATTTTGATGCTCTTAAGTTCTTTGTTTGGGTGAATTTGTTGGAAACAAAGGCACCCCACAACCAGTAAATTATGGGAGTCAATATCAAGCAAAAAACAATAAGCTATAAGAAGATAATAAGCCAAGAATAAGCACAATCCAAAACAGCACCTCAAAGACTTTTTATATGTCGTACGAGAACGGACCAGAGATCTAAGCTAGCTATATCAGATATCGGATAACACTGTTGTCGGGTACATGCAGATTACAGGTTTTTAAGTCAATTTCAAAAGCTTCCAAAATCTATGTATAAGCTGTAAATACCCTGACCAGCTTATACAGAGCTCAAACACCCTAAAGACTAGTAGTTCCCCAAGTTTTACATTTTGAAACTCAAATTCAAATTCACAAATTGATCTGATGCTTAAGTGGTGAGTTTTTCAATATCAAGAAATCACCAAAGGTTTGTTTTATCCTATTTCAACACATACAAGTACTCAAGCAGTATCACAAATGCTAAACCAAGTTTTGTAGGCAAAGAGTGGAAATCTAAGCTGGGCTATAAGCTCCCTTCACAGACTATCCCAAACACCCCCTAAACCAAGTTTTTATCAAACTTTAAACAAGAATGGAGTGCGGATTATATACCAAACCAACAAGAATAACACTTAGATTAGCACAAAGTTTTGGATATGACAGGTTTGCTTGTTTTATGTAATTTTTAAGGTTCACACACTATTGAGAACTATGAATAATTAACCTACTCAATCACCTTGACCAATCTTAGCTGGAAAAATCACTCTTAGCAAATCCACAGAACAAGCACTAACTAGCTTCTATACCTCAATGGCAGTTCAAGCAAACACCCTAAACAGATTTATACAAAATTCAAACACAAGATTTGCCATAGATTATCACATACAATCAAAGCAATAACTCAAATGATCTTTCAAGATAAAAAGAAAACAGATTTAAACTATATTACTACACTCCTAACTCAGTCATGGCAGAATCAAGCATCAAGTATTTTTGACAGAAAAATCAAAAAGAAAAATAGAGAAAAGGGAGAGTAGTTGAACCTCCTCCCAATGGTCTCCTATGGGAAGTCAGCTAAGCTCCCCTGAACTTGGACAACAACTAGGCTCAAGTCATGGGTGTCTTGAGTGAGATTGGGAAAGAAACTTTGTTGACAACTCAAAAGAAAAAGAGCTAAAGGCCTTTTATCCTGCTGTTTTGAGTATCACACGTAAAAGAAACAAATCCAACTCCAAACTTTTTAGAGTAAACACAAGCTAATTTAACACTAGATTTTGTCTAGTTTAAAGAAATTTGAGAAGGGGTTAGCACAGTTTTAAATACTAAAAAGAATTAAATGAAATAGAATCCTATTTTGTAAATTTTTTTCTTTTTGGTACTTAAAACATAAAAGTAAAGGAAAACAGATTTGGAAAGTAGGTAATCCCACAGTATTTGATACCCAAGCTTAAGCCCTCACCTTCCCTTGATATCTTGAAGATATCAGTGGAATATGATCAAACTTTTACCCGAATGTCAAACCTATTTGACCCTTGTTATAGATTAAACTTAGAAGTCTCAACAAAACCTTTTTTATACAACTTTTAAACAATAAATGAAAGAGAAATGAAAGGAACTCGAGACCAACTTGTTTCTACCAACTTCTTACTCAGAAAAGAGAAGAAAGGAATTATGAAACTTTAAGAAGTGCTCATATAATCTTAACTCGAACTTAAAAACAACAATAAGAGAAAGGAACACATAATTATGAAGCCAAAGTACCAACTTTTCAAAACAGGAGAAAAAGGAATTAAAATTTGCAACTTTACAAAAACTGGAACAAAAAAGCTTAAGCCACAATTCAGCTAGATTTTATAATACAAGATAGAAGGTCCTAGAATGATAGAAAACTAATGAAACCTTAGCAGATGGAAAACCTAAAATGCCCTTGATGTAGTTTGAATTTTGGTCAATGAGCAACCTCATGTGATCTTCCAACTTGTTCTTTGGATGTTTGTGGTGATGCCAGAGATGCCAAATCATTCTTGTGCGTTCAAGTTTTTGTGGGGATTAAGGAACCTCTAGGAGCCATGGATTTACTCTACCACGTGGGGCATGGAATGGCTAGATGAGGGGACCAGAGTCACGGGTGGCATTTTTGAGAATGGGTTTGGGATTAGGAGATCATTTATCAATGATCTGGAGTAATTAAGGTTTTAATTATGGGTAATTAAAAAAGTGGGTTTTCTAGGTTTTATGATGAAGAATTAGTGTTTGATCGAGATTAGGGAGTGATGAGTATGTTTAGCGCGTTTAATATTTAATAACACTTATTCAAATGTTAATAAACGTGGCTGGGTATGTAGGTGGTGGTTTTGGGCTCGAGTAGGTTTAGTTTGGTGGGCTGTGGGTTTATGATGGGTATAAAACCGGGTAACGGGTAGTTAGGTTAAATATGTTATGGGTTTTGTCAATTATGGCCCCTCACTTATCATTACTCCTTTTACAACTTTGCACTCATAGTCCATGTCCCTTCACCGTTAGTCCAAGTTCATTACACAGTTGGGCCTCCACCAATTTCAAACATAGTCCTTAAGTTAACAAACTTGAAAAGGAGGACTAATGTTGTATATTCTTCAAACTTTAGCGGCTGATCTTGTAAAGTCCTCAAACTTCATGGAACCCTTTTGCATTTTTGAGATTCTTAGGGGTATAAAGTGTAATTCTTCAATACTTGAGGGACCAAACTTGACAATCTTCAATTCTTCAAGGTCTTTTTGGCAAATTCATAACTTGGGCCCGGTTCTTTGTGCGACTTTGTTTCCCGTGTTCGTTTTTTGCTTGTTTCTTGTGATCTTTTGTCTTTTTCACGATATCCATACCTAAAACAAACAAACAACAAACTCAAGTATATTTTACAATATTTTACGACATTTTTACGCATTTAATGCCCGTTTTGGACGATGAGACTATGTATAAATGCAGTCTCATCACTCCCCCATACTAAACCATTGTCGTGCCCTCACGCAATGATAGAATAAAGTATCTTAGCATCTCCAAATTTCATTTATATCGACTTTTATTGAGACGTAAACTTACTAAACTACTACTACATGTGTTATAGACATTATGTATGATTTTCATCACGAGATCGTGACTTTTAGGGTCTAAGAATAAAAACAAGTAAATGTTTTGAAGAATAAAGTTCGTCATCCTTGATTGTCACGCATTCCATGCTAAGAGTAAAAACGAGATCATTGTTGGTACAAGTCACATTGCTAACACTACTCATGCATTCAAATTATAATACCTTTTCTCCCCGCAATCCTACTTATGAAAAGATATTAGAATTTTTTAGCTATTTTTGTTATAGATCACAAGGATTCATATTGACTTATTTTGATATTTATTAAGCCGAAAATAAAGTTGGCACGGTTTATTTAATAAGTAGCTAGAGGGCACGATCTTTTAAAACATTTCTTATACTCATAAAAAGTCCATATCTCAACATAACTTTGATCACAACGTGGGACCTTTCCCGGACCGATATTTGGCATGAGTTTCGAACTTTATCTTGAGAGACGCTCTTTGTTATGGTCTTCTCTTCATTTTTGGCACACATCTTCTTCTTGATTCGAGATGCTTCATTTTTTACCACGACTTTCTTCACTTGTCCTTCTCCTCATTTTGGGACTTAGATGCAACGATCCGGATCCTTTTCGGACTTGTATTCATAAATTCATCCTCATGCCTTGCAAGGCCTTTTTGGATTCATAGACTTTTCAGCAACCTTTTTGGAGTATTTTAAGTTTCGTCATGTGTCTTCATCCTTCATTTCGGATTTGGATTCGTGAACTTAACATCTTTTTGGATTTAGCAACAAAAGGTAATCCTCATGCCTTTTAAGGGCCTTTTTGGAATCGTCAATCTTCGTATCCCGTTTTGATAAGTTATGTTTTGAAAATGTACTTTATGTAATCATAATTAACTTTCAAACGATCTTGTTCTAGAAGTTAAATACCTTATAAATCGTATGACCTTATTTATTACAATTATTTGTCCTAATGCATTGATCTTATGGGAGAAAAAGCCACAATTAAAAACACATGAGTTTCTGAAAGAACATTTTCATGTTCTACGTTTAGCATGATCACTTTTCTAACTTTATCACTTCTCGTTCTTCACTATATAAAGACCTCTAACTAAAGAGACTCGTGAATACTTAGCCATGAAAGTCAAAATTTAGCCAAATTTGGATTAGCTTCATTAAGACTATTTTAAATCGCAGTTTTAGGTTTTCAAGTCACCTATAGGATCTTGCAATTTCTTAGACTTAGATAAGTTTAGATTTTTCTTTTTAAAGTTCCCTTGATAAATGACTTTCTAGGATCAATTATAGGGACTTGCGAAAAGTTCTTGTTCTTAAGCCCTTATGAGTTAAGACTTCCGCGTTTTAAAGTCCCCTATATAAAAGTCTAGCAAAACTTGATTTAAGCGGGTTAAGGAATGTGAGGGCTCCAAATGCCCATCAAGTAAAAAGTTAACTCTTATTCTACCCAACGGAAAACCTACATTCATGTCTTAAAAACACTTATGAAAACTAAGAAAAAATTTAAAATTTGGCCATTTTTTTGCCTTATTTGCAACAAAACAAAAACAAAAAGATAAACTTTGGAAAGCGTGAAGGCGTAGCAAGGCAAGTATCTATTCACCCCATACTAAAATTAAACGTTGTCCTCAATGTTTTGAGTCTAAGGGTGGAACACCCCCATACTAGAGACGAAAAGTCTAATGCTTAATCTAGCATGGAAAGCTTAACTAACAATCAATCTAAAGCCATTTATGAATTATGCTTATAAGATTATCATTAGAACAACAAAGGATATGTCGTGGATTCGTGAAAACTTCTTCAAGCAAACGATCGAGGCTCACGTAAACAAACACGAGAAGCTTCAATCGTGGTGATGATGATGATCTAGATAACACATTCACAAACAACCACGAGACAACGACTTGGAAGGGCATAAATCCCTGATACGTGTGTAAACACCCATCCTTTTTACAACTTAACTACAATAATAACCAAGCCAAAACGTGTATTTTATGTCGTAAATCTAAATTATGCGTGGTTTGTGTTTTTGTTGTGATTTAGGACGAAAATGTGAAAAGGGAGAAAACACGGGCATTCACGGGCTTTTATTGAAGAAAAAGACAAAAGACGAAGTCAAGAAATCAAGAGTGCAAAAAGAACGGAAGTCCAAGACCAATTCTGAAGATTTATCGAAGAAAAAAAGTCAAAAGACGGAAGTTTACTAAAAGCCGAAGAACTCAAGTCTAATTTATTGAAGAGATTACAAGACGAGTTTAATAATCCCGAGACAAAGTCAAAAGTCGAAGAATTAAGAAGACAAGAACTAAAGGATAATTAAAGAAAAAAGAAAGAGGGGAGGAAGCTTCCACTAAGCACCTCCCTAATACCCTATAAATAGATTTCATTTCATTTCATTTCATTTTGTTGGCTAATTGACAATTAGTTCTTCCACCATTTTAATTACTTGCACTTTATTTTCATGTCAATTCTTTAATTGTCAATTTAATTACCTTGTTTTGCACCTTAACTTTCTTTAATTCTAAGTAAGTGTTCTTCATTTTGTTGCTTTAATCTTTATTTACTTTTGATCAAGTTTTCTTTTATCATTCTCTTTCTACCTTTCTCTTGTTTTTGGTTTGTTTTAAGATTCGGATTAAGCAAGAAGTTGCTTAATCTCTTTGCTTATTTTACTAAAAAGTTTACCTTTTTTACTTTTATCTAAGTTTTTGTATGAGATAAGCTATAAGTTTGACAATCTTATTGGCTTGTTTCATACTTAGCTTATTTGTTTTTCTAAGTTCTCTAAAAAGTTTCATTTTTCTAAAAGTTTGCGTATTTCGTTTTCTTATTTTGTGTTTGAAAAGGTTTTAAATTTGTTGCTTATTATCTCGTCCTATTTCCATTTCATCTAAGTTTTAGAAATCAGCTTATTAGTTCTAGCTTATTTGGTTCTTGTGCTTATTGCGAATTTGTTCTCCATCGGAAAGTAAGGGATTCTACACATTGCGACAGCTCCATTTAGCCACATTCCGATTGTGACCGAATTGGGACAAGGGTTTTGGATTCCGACGGCATTGCGATCTAGAGTATAACCCCCTCATTCTGATCTGGGACTGCGATCGCACATTGCGATCGCACATTCCCACGGCTCTTGAGGTATTTTGAATCGAAGTGCTGCCCAAATTTGTATAGCAATATTCCGATCTGGACCACATTCCGATGGGTATATTCTGATGGAAGTGACATTCCGATAGGTTGCATTTCTCATTATTCCAATAGCCATATTCCGTTAGAAACATTGCGATCTGATTTCGATAGCACATTCCGATCTGGATTCCGATGGTTGTGGGTTTGGAATTATAATTTGCTTTGTTTAAGTTACATTTTAATACTTTGTCAAATTTAATTTTCGTCACGCTTTAACTTTAAGTCATTTAATTAATTTACTTTTCAAAGTTTTCATCTTGCACAATTTAAGTTTTAATTAGGTTTAGTTCTAAATCACCATCATTTACTTTAACATTTTGCAATTTAATTACACTACAACGACAAATCTTTGTTTTCACCAAAAGACAGCTGAGCCGCACGTTAAACCATTTTTCAATTCGAAGAGAATGGAACAACGATATATTTTCTTACTAGGCAAAAACCTTGTATCAATCCCCTCACATTAACTAGATTAGAAAGCGATAATACGTACAAGGATAAGCATGGGAATGCCCCCACGAAGCACCTCGTTTTGATTACCGAGTCATGAGCTCGACTCGATCCCCTCAATACTAATTATCATTAGGGAAAGTTGACTTGGTCGAGGTCGTCCAAAGAAGGGACTTCCCCATGATAGTTGTATTTTCACACTCGTTTAGGAAAACGAGCGTAAAAAGCGGTAAGTATTAAGCGTACGTTTAGGAAAACGTAAACACTTATGACCCTTTGTGTGAGTTTGTTCTCAAGGAGGCTTGGTATGTGTGTTAAGACTTGATTAACTTTGAGATTAATATTGACGAGAGAATGGGAAAGAAAATGATGACGGTTACGAATAAAATTAAACTACGACGAATGACGTAAACGTAAAACCGTAAAACGTGACGAAATTTAAAAATTACCTTAAAAATTCCTAGAAAATAACAATAAATCCCTAAAAATGCAATTAGAGTTTACCAAAAATCAAAATTTACTCAACCTTTTATTTAATTAAATAATAATTTATTAATGCTAATTAAAGCCCTAAAAACTAATTTAATTAATAAAAAGCCCAAAAAAAGATTTTTCAATTTGTAAACCTCTAAAATAACTTAATTAAACTAAAAACTATTTTTGAAAAATTTAAAACTAATTAAAACTATTTAAAATGATTAAAAATTAAAATTAAATATTAAAATAATATTAAAAACTCAAAACTTATAAAAAATTCTAAAAACATGCAAACTACTTTATTTTAACTTAAATAAACCAGAAATGAAAGGGAAATGACCAAATTACCCCTAATGGGCCTCCAGATGGACCAAAAGTGAAAACAGTTTGCTAAATGGGCTTTTTAGGCCCAATAATAAAAATGTTAACCAAATGGGACCAAAACTTCCAGATAAGCTTAAAATCAAGTTTTAAACAAAAATCTCTAAAGGCCCAAAAGCTGAATCAGTTCTTATCACAGCTTAATAGAAAACAGCTTATTCTTAATGGGCTTTTTGGCCATTAAGCCATAAGATAATGCCATAAGCTGAGATTTGACACACATCCTTCTTATGAGATTATAAAGCTGTTTGTAAGAAGAATTTTTGAAAGAGCTCAAGAAGTAAGCTTGAAATAAGCCAAAGCCCTCTACAAA
Organism: Glebionis coronaria; assembly: GCA_025667525.1. NCBI lineage: Eukaryota > Viridiplantae > Streptophyta > Magnoliopsida > Asterales > Asteraceae > Glebionis > Glebionis coronaria. The sequence goes on along the minus strand of CM046876.1, from coordinate 420,419,556 downwards.
AAACAACAAAATAGTCTTTTTTGAGTTCAAGACCACTTCGAGAGCTGATTCAAGTTGCAAAAGGTTTTAAATGACAAAACTAAGCTTAATCAACAAAAAGATTTCAAATAAGCACACTCAATAAGCTGGAAAAAGCAATAAGCTGATTTTGAAAAAGACAAAATAGTCGTTTTCTAGTCAAAAGCTAAAACCAAAAGCTGTAAACTTCAAAACTGACTTATAAGCTTAAAATATTAAGTTATATCACAAAAAATAAGTTGTTGCACCATAGAATAAGCTAAAATGACTTATCAATAAGCTGATGAACAACTAACACTAGCAGTGGCTAGCAGCAGTGGGAAAGGGTTCCCACTGCTTTGACTTTTTGACTTGCTTTTTTAGAGAGTTTCAGTTGGTTTCTTTGGACAAAAAGGGAACCCCTAAAACCAGTGAGTTGTAGGGAGTCACAATCAAGCAGAAAAACCCAAGTTCAACCAGCCAATTAGTACAGTTTAATCAAACAGCACACAAACATGACACATACATCATAATAAGTAGATCTGGTGATTAAAAAGCAGTTTGAGCAAGAATAAGCCAACCAATCTTAACCAAAAGCATACAACAGCTTAAATAAACTTAATGAAGCACAAGTAAACTGGTTTCATGCACTGGTTTAAATATTTGAGCTAGTAACAAGCCTATGTGACTTAAATCCTTTTACTGATGAACACAAAGATCCTTTTACTGATATACTTGACCACAAATCCAATTTTAAACCCTCAAATCTACTACTCAGGTTGCATAAACTTTGTTTTAACTCTTGTTATCCCTAGATTAGCATACAATCTAGGTGTTCACAAAGTTTTAGTAAAAAATGACCTAAAACAAGCTAGTTATGCAAAGATTCAGAAATGATGTTTAAAAGCATAAGACTTGCAAATATCAACTCACATATACCTCAATATCAGTTACAAACTCAAAACACCCCTACACAACTACTCAATCTCACATAAAAACCTTAAATTATGCAATCCCAAACACTGGTTTAAAATCTGAAATCCAAATTTAACAAAGGAAAAATGTTTTCAGGTTAATCCAAGCTTAAAACATGCATCCTAACAACATCATAAGGCATAAAGAACAAGATTCATGCATAAGAACATAACATACAGCAACAGATACCCAAAATCACTTAATACCACTTTCTTGACAGATTTTCAAGAGAAAAGGACAAACCTCATGAATGTACATCCACACTCACGAATTTTATAGCTTATGTGGTAGCTTAACAACCACAAGCTTCTAATAAGCTGCTAAGATCAATAGGGTTAGTAACAAACAAATTAATAAAAAAATGGAAAATGAAACAGAATCCTTCCAAAAATTATTCCCCACTCCTTGAATATTCCCAACCCTAGATCTCACTACACCTTGATAAGTATCTTATCAGGGTGCTTTGATCAATCCAAGTCCCAAAAACTCCAAGGGTTTGTACAAGAAAATGGAAAAATTCAGATTTTGGAAAACTTTGAACAAAACTTGCATAAACTTTAAAACCAAACTTTAGAACTTAAAATCGATAATCTTCAAACATCAAACAATAACAATAAAGATGGCACTTGGATTTCGTCACAAGATTCAGACACTTTTTCATTCACTTGAAAAAGGATTTACAGAACTTTGACCAAAGGAAAAACCAAGAGCAGGTTCAATGTATGAAACCTAAGGCCTTTTTACAGGCTTACAATAGTTCTAGAAAGCTGAAAATAAATTAAACCCTAAGTGATGAATTTCCAACTTTGCCCTTGTGAATTTTGAATTTCTTGACTGAACATGTGAAGAATTTTAGACGTTTGTTGATGCTAGTAGTTGTAAATTGATCCAAGGGGTCCAAATGAGGCTTAGGATGTAAGCTGGATTGTGGGTCATAGATTTCCTTGCAATTCTTGACCTCTTCCCAAAAGTATGTAGCAAGGGTGGTTCATGTGACCAATGTGATGAGGTGGGAACAAAGTTATGAGTTGGGTTTTGTTAAATAAGGCCTTTATCACTAATCTGTAAAAGATTAAGCCTTAATTCTTGGTGATTAGCAAAACCCTAATTCGTGTTCTTCATGGAATAGTAGCTGCTTTGATCCAGTTTAGTGTTTAAACTTTGTGTTAGACGCCAAGATTAATATAGTATTAATCTGGTATTAGTGGGTTTATGAGGTGGCACAATGGTGGGTTTTGATTGGTTGTGGAGAGTGAGTGGGGCACGTGTCTTCACTGCATTGGTATAGGTAAGTATTGTGTTGGCCAGATTTAACCCTCCATCTCTCTTTCTTGTTTCATTTCATGTTTAAACATTGCAAAGCTGAATTCCCTTTGTAAATGAAGTTTTGTTGTTCACACTTTGGCCACAAAAACTTTCAAAAGGGTTTATAAAGGACTTGTTTTGTCATTTGATGATATTTGAAGGACCAAACTTGGCATGTCTTCGATCTTCAAGGTCTTCACTTGTATTTTTGTTTTCATGGAGGACTAAAGGTGACAAGTCCTTAATTTTGAGGGACTATTCTTGCCAATTCTTCAAAGTTGAGGGTCCTTTTTGTAAATTTTACAAACTTTAGGGACAAAACTTGTAATTATGAATAAACAAGGGTATAAAGTGTCAATTATTCAATAATGAAGGATACTTCTTGTATAATCTTCAATTCTTCAAGGACTGTTCTTGGAAAATTAACTCTAGGGTCCAGTTCATTGTGCGGCTTCTTTTCTCGTGTTCGTTTTTCTTTGTTTCTTGTGATCTTTTGTCATTTTCTCGATATCCGTACCTAAAATACACATTGAACAAACACAAGCATATATTTGGCACTTTTTGTGATATTTTAACCATTTTAAGCCCGTTTTGGACGATGAGACTAGGTATAAAAGCAGTCTCATCACTCCCCCATACTAAACCGTTGCCGTGCCCTCACGCAATGCTAGAATAAAGTATTCTAGCACCTCCAAAATTCATTTTATGGACTTTTATTGAAACTTAAACTTACTATACTACTACTACTTGCTACTACTTGTGTTTTAGACATAATGTAGGATTTTCATCGCAAAATGGGACGTTTAGCTTCATAGAACAAGAAAACGTGAATGCTTCATTAGAAATAATTTCGTCGTCCTTGATTTTCACCCAATTCCATGCCAAGCGTGTAACGAGATCATTTTCATTATAAGTTAGTAATGCTAACACTACTCATATGCCCTAATCACTTAGACTCCCATAATCCTAATTGGTATCTCTTATATTTTATTTTTGTCTTGAATGTTCACGAGGATACATTTTTTACTTATGCGATGATAGAGATTAAGGTCCAAAAATAGAGTCATAACAGTGTAACCAAGACCATCGAATGACTAACCCCCACTAATAGACAACGATGTCAAAAAATTAAGTCAACAAGAAGGATCGATAAACACAATTTTATAACGGTTTTGAACATGAGACTTATTACCAAGATTTTTATACGCCCCTTAACGGATGGGCCTTATTATCATAGGTTTACCTCCATCTTTTATTCAACTCCGCCATGGAGCTTTTATTATGACTTCGGTCTTGCCTTGCCTTTTATTTAACCTCGCCATGAGGTGTTTATTATGGCCAAAGACGTATATCCTCACGCTAAAGCGAATTTTGGATCTTTAAAGCTTCAGAGATTAAAGCTTAATCACTTTCAATTTCGCATAGATTTTTCGGCCTTGTGAGCTTTGAATTTTTGCTTGACTTAGGTGAGCACTTGAAATCTTATTATTGGGTGAAGATTTTGATTATTTGGGTTGCCAATACTTCAAAACCGTAACGCTGGCAATACCTTAATGTTTTCCCAATTTAATTACATGGAAGCTACTAGAAAAGACTAGAAACCAACAATCAAGACTAAACCGCTAAGTCAATATTTATTAGCAAAATATATATATAAGCGAAGGGATAATAAGCAAACAATTAGAACACATAAGTTTTTGAATGAATACGAGTACTCTACATTTAGCATAGTAACTTATAATTAACTCTATCATTTCTCGTCCTCATTTAAGAGACTTAGCCTAATATAAAGTTAAGGAATCGAAGCTAAGTGCTCAACACGCACGATCAAGTCAAAATTTACTCTTATTCTTGCCATCGGAAAATCTACATTCGTGTCTTCAAACACTTATGAAACAAGAGAAATTTTTTAAAATTTGCCCATTTTTAGCCTTATTTTACAACAAAATGATAAACAAAAAGATAAAATTTGGAAAGCGTGAAGGTTTGGCAAGGCAAGTATCCATTCACCCCCATACTAAAGTTAAACATTGTCCTCAATGTTTTGAGTCTAAGGATAGGATACCCCCATACTAGAGACGTAGTCGAATGCCTAATCTAGCATGAAAGGGTGAAACCATTAAATTAATAGCCGGTTAGGAAGTGTGCTAAAAATCTAAGGTTAGAACATTAAAGGATATATCTTAGATATCGAGAAATTCTTCAAAGCAAACGATCGAGTGCTCACGTAAGACGAACACGAGAGGCTCCAATCGTGAAGATAATGATCATCTAAAAACCACAATTCACAAACAACTACGGAACAAAGGTTGGAAGGGCACAAATGTGACAACCCTAGGTTTTGGATTTGTCACTAGGTCTTACTTTTAGGTTATTTTATGTGTGCTTACTTGATTGTGTGATTACATGTTTATTTTGTGTGAGTGAGGTTGCTGTGGTTATCGTTTATGAGTATAGAAGTACTCATAAGTAAATCGAGGAACGGTTATTTCATGTTCATGAGCTTACAAGTGGTGACTATGAAATGAAAATGGTGATATTTTGGTGTTTACGTATACGTATAAGTATTATAGTAATAGTATTTTTTTTTACGATTTATGGTTTAGCATTTAGAGGTCTCGGATGAGGTAATTAGTCATATGGATATTTTTCGGGATGGTTTTAAGTCATTTAGGACTTAGTTATAAAGTTTATTACAAAATTTGAGATTTTTTATAAAAGTGTATATTTTACGTCTTTTACGGTAAAACACGTAAAAACTGACTAGTTTTACGGTTTTGAGGTTTTGGAGGCTTTAGGAGCTGAAATAAATTAAGGAAAATTAAGGTAATGTTATTAATACATATATTAATAATAAAAAAAAAACGAAATTAAGGAGGGTTTAAGTCGGTTTGGACGCAAGAAAAGGAAGAAAAAAGGAAAAAATGAAAAAAGGAGAAAAAAAGGAAAGGGGTTTTTGGGTTGGGCTAGGAATGGGTTATCACATCCTATATAATGTTTATTACTAAAAAAAAGTCATAAAACCTGGAGAAAAAAAGAGGTCGACGGTTTCACAGAGAGGTTTTAGGGTTTTCTGTATTTTTTTTATCTTATTGAATTAAAGGTAAAAACCTTCATAAACATTTTTAATTAAATTGTTTCTTTATGTTTTCTTTAATCATCTATGATGGATTTATGTTAGGTTTAATTTTAAAAACAGTAAATTAATATTATATTAATCATATTAGGATGATTACATGAATTAGGGCTTGTAATTAGAGGAATTAGGGTTAATTAATGTGGTTGATTTTGTTAAACCCGTTTTTAAAAACTGGGCAGAATTTTGAGTCAATTATTTTGATCATATCAGGAGTTCTAGGAACATTCAAGATGCGATCCAAGTATCCCTGAAAAGGTAATTGAAGTGGCTTTCCACTGCAAGAAACTAGAACTAAATTGGAGGTCGGGAAGTGGGACAAAAACAGGTTACAACAGTCGGAGGTCAAAACAGTTTTGAATTCAGCCTGTTTTCTTTTTAAGTTTTGGGTTGTTTGGGGTACTTAGGGTTGCATTGGGATCTTCTCACGAACATGAGAGATGGTTTATATATTGTAGTAAGTATCTGCACTTGGGCTAAGGTTGTGGTTTAGGGTAAGACCCCTTAATTGTAACAAACCTTTCATACGTTTAAAATTAGTGAATTCTGGATAGGTAGCAATATACACACATATATCGGGGCCTTAACAGTAGCTTTAAGGTTAGGGCAAGTGGAAGGTTTTAGCTAACACATGTAAAAGTATTAATATTCCTTTTACAGAAACCTAAAAACTGGGACTGTTTTGTGTAAAATATGAACGAGATAGTTATTTAACTTAACCAAGTTAAGGACTTGTTAAGGAAGGGTAATGGGGTGATTAGATCTTATCAATGAGTTATTTATATGGGAATAGGCTAGATGTCCATCATAGGTTGATGAGCCATCTTAGTGATTGATTCATGTATTGATTTCGTGCTTTTGGTTTGTTAGCTTGTTGCTAGTACGAGGACTTTGGAGAAACATTCAGGTGAGTTCATAGTCCCATTTTGCTACGTTTTTAAATGTTTTTCCAGTATGGGATGGAGATGACACTTGCAATGTTATTTAACATGATTTAGTACTATGTTTTAAAATGTGTGGACATAAATGTGATATTGTGTGACTTGCGTGCTTATGTATTCTCATATGTGCTTTGATATATGTTCTGATATGTGAATCTTGTTTGTTTTATGATTGGGATTGGTACATAGATGTATGGGCGTCTATGGGACCAGTTGTGATGTGTGTGGAGCGTGGGGCACGATCCGTCCTGAGTTCTTGGTTCTGAGTTCTTGGTTCGTGGGGCACGATCCGTCCTGAGTACTTGTGCATCGTCTCTTCGGAGGCAAGATATCTCGACAGGGATATAGTTCATCTTACACAGGTGGTGTGGCAAAGATCAGGATAGTGTGGTGTGTGTTCTTATGTGTGTGACGGGATACTTCTTGATTGTTAATAGTGTGGTGCATTGTTCTTATTGTGTGTTCTTGATTGTTATAATTGTGCTTTGATTGTAGTTGTATGTAACATGATTATCACATTATGGTCCATTGCTTTAACTTGTTCTCTTCAACTTATTTACAGCGGTTGACAAGGTTTCTTAAGATATTTTGATAACTTAAACCTATGTTCTCACCAACTTTATGTTGACAGATTTTAGTGTCATTTTCAGGTGGGATAGTTGAGAAGGATGAGAACTTAAGTGGCTAGGATTTGGAGAGTGTAGGAATGCATATAGAAGGATATCCCCGTTTCCTTCTTAGTTTTTATTTGTTCATTTAATAAGTGATACTGTGGCACACATATTTTTGTTTGGTTATGCTATTTGTTTGTCTTGGGTAAGCGGTAGGACTGTTACCTACTTACCTAGACTCTTGCATTTGATGAGATATTGTCATGACTTTGGTGTTACCATTTTATGATATTTCTTATTGCATATAGTTATCTCTATAGACACGCCATGTTGTGATGATATCCATACGTCGCGCCCCATATTTCGCCATGGTGGGGTGTGACAGAATGGTATCAGAGCCAATGGTTATAGAGAATTAGGTTGCCTAGTCGTGTAGCCTAGTCAATAGCTTAAGGGTCCCTGCATATAGGCGTCATAGGAGTGTGTGTGTGCATTTTATAATAGTTGATGTGTTTGGATGTTATTTTTGCGATATTTGTTAAGTTATGAACTAGTATGGTTCATACTTAACTACATGTTATTTTCTTTACGAGTTTTGACTAGTGCGGGTTGAACCATGGTTGTATACGCTAGTCATTGTTGGATTTCGCTTAATTATGTTTTCATGTTCTTTATACATTTTGAATTTTGTCTACGCTGGTTCAACTGGACTACGAGTTTATGTGTTTCATGCATTGGCTATGTTATTTTAATAGATGGAGTTTTGGACCTTATTTTGTGTAGTTATGTGCTTGTGAGTTGATGGATTATGTGTTATGTGTAGTATTAATTTCTTATAAGTGTCATCATAGGAGGGAGTACATTGGGGAAAGGGAACATGTATAATTATGGAGGCCTACATAATTATATATGTGCCACAACACCACTGGACTTTCAAGTATGATTGCATGAAAGAAAGTTGATACATGCTTGTATAGTATATGTTGGTAGTATGTATGGTTATGTTGGACGTGTGTAGGGTGGCAAGTATACTACGGAGTATTTTGGTAGTTGTTAACGGGTGTCATGTTTTACTATAGCATGGTGAACACGCGAAATGGTGCTGGTGGAAGTGGTGGTGATGGAAATCCTGATTTGGCTACTTTGATTGCTGCTCAAATGGCCAACATAATACCAACCATTGTTCAACAGGTGACTAACAACCTGAACAACAATAACAACAACAATGGTCAAGGAGGAGGTGGAAACAATGGTTGTAGCTATAAGGCATTCACTTCTTGTGGTGCAAGAGAGTATGATGAGAAGGGAGGCGCGGTAGTACTTACCCAATGGATTGAGAAGATGGAGAATGTGATTCAGATGAGTGGCTGTTTACCAAATCAAATGGTCATGTATGTAACTGGTTCACTAGTAGGAAATGCTTTAACTTGGTGGAACACCCAGGTTCAAGCAAGGGGAAGAGTTGCTGCAAATGCTATGGCTTGGGCCGATTTTAAGGCTCTTATGACTACGGAGTTTTGTCCCAGCAATGAGATGGAGAAGCTGGAAAACGAGTTTTGGGGACATGCTATGGTTGGAGCGGCTCATGCAGATTACACTGATCGCTTCCATGAATTGGCAAAGTTGGTTCCCCATTTGGTTACCCCTGAGGCGAACAAGATTAAGCGGTACATTGCTGGATTGCCTACTCAGATTAGGGGAATGATCAAGGCTACTCAACCTAACACGATACAACAGGCCATACTGACGGCAGGAATACTTACTGAGGAGGCGGTAGCAAGTGGAACTTTGGGGAAAGCTGGAGAAAAGCAGAAGGAGCTAGAAGAAGCAGAGCATGATGAGAACAACTGGGAAGCCAATAAGAAAATGAGGGATGGGAAGAACTTCGTGGCGACAACTGATGGTGGGTATGCGGGAAATAATCCACAGTGTCCTACATGTTTTAAGCATCATAGAAGTGGTATGCTATGCGTGGTGTGTTTTAATTGCCAAAGGCTAGGACACTTCGCCAGGGACTGCCGATCACCTATTCTAAATGCAGCACCCGCACATGCGGTTAGAGCGGACTATGCAAGAGGTACTTGTTTTGAGTGTGGAGATCCAGGACACTACTGGAATAGTTGCCCGCTGTTGAAAAGAGCATCAGGACAAGCTGAAAAACCGTTACCATTGGAAGGGAATCACGGTAATAGGAACACGAGACATCATAACAACGTGGGTCGCAACACGCGAAACAGAAACAACGGGGATCGTAAAGGGGGAAGAGTTTACTATGCGGATGCAGTGGAGGTCGTGCAGAACCCGAAAGTGGAGATAGGTATGTTTTCTTGAGGAGATCATTGTGCTATTTTACTATTAGGTTCGGAAACCGACTTTAGCTTGTGCCTACCCAAATTGGTACGTGCGTTGAAGGTGAGCCATAGGATAGAGACCCTTGGGTACTCAATGTATGTTACAGGTGATGAGAAAGAGGAAGTAGAGGAAGCCTTCTGTGATTGCGGGACGTAGCTTTTGTGCTTAGGGAGTAAATCTCGGGACGAGATTCCTATTCGGAGGGAGTGATGTGACACCCCTAGGTTTTGGATTTGTCACTAGGTCTTACTTTTAAGTTATTTTATGTGTGCTTACTTGATTGTGTGATTACATGTTTATTTTGTGTGACTGAGGTTGGTGTGGTTATCGTTTATGAGTATAGAAGTACTCATAAGTAAATCGAGGAACGGTTATTTCATGTTCATGAGCTCACAAGTGGTGACTATGAAATGAAAATGGTGATATTTTGGTGTTTACGTATACGTATCAGTATTATAGTAATAGTATTTTTTTTACGATTTACGGTTTAGCATTTAGAGGTCTCGGATGAGGTAATTAGTCATATGGATATTTTTCGGGATGGTTTTAAGTCATTTAGGACTTAGTTATAAAGTTTATTTCAAAATTTGGGATTTTTTATAAAAGTGTATATTTTACGTCTTTTACGGTAAAACGCGTAAAAACTGACTAGTTTTACGGTTTTGAGGTTTTGGAGGCTTTAGGAGCTGAAATAAATTAAGGAAAATTAAGGTAATGTTATTAATACATATATTAATAATAAAAAAAAACGAAATTAAGGAGGGTTTAAGTCGGTTTGGACGCAAGAAAAGGAAGAAAAAAGGAAAAAAGGAGAAAAAAAGGAAAGGGGTTTTTGGGTTTGGCTAGGAATGGGTTATCACATCCTATATAATGTTTATTACTAAACAAAAGTCATAAAACCTGGAGAAAAAAAGAGGTCGACGGTTTCACAGAGAGGTTTTAGGGTTTTCTTTATTTTTTTATCTTCCTTTGAATTAAAGGTAAAAACCTTCATAAACCTTTTTAATTAAATTGTTTCTTTATGTTTTCTTTAATCATCTATGATGGATTTAGGTTAGGTTTAATTTTAAAAACAGTAAATTAATGTTATATTAATCATATTAGGATGATTACATGAATTAGGGCTTGTAATTAGAGGAATTAGGGTTAATTAATGTGGTTGATTTTGTTAAACCCGTTTTTAAAAACTGGGCAGAATTTTGAGTCAATTGTTTTGATCATATCGGGAGTTCTAGGAACATTCAAGATGCGATCCAAGTACCCCTGAAAAGGTAATTGAAGTGGCTTTCCAATGCAAGAAACGAGAACTAAATTGGAGGTTGGGAAGTAGGTCAAAAACAGGTTACAACAGTCGGAGGTCAAAACAGTTTTGAATTCAGCCTGTTTTCTTTTTAAGTTTTGGGTTGTTTGGGGTACTTAGGGTTGCATTGGGATCTTCTCACGAACATGAGAGATGGTTTATATATTGTAGTAAGTATCTGCACTTGGGCTAAGGTTTTGGTTTAGGGTAAGACCCCTTAACTGTAACAAACTTTTCATACGTTTAAAATCAGTGAATTCTGGATAGGTAGCAATATACACACATATATCGGGGCCTTAACAGTAGCTTTAAGGTTAGGGCAAGTGGGAGGTTTTAGCTAACACATGTAAAAGTATTAATATTCCTTTTACAGAAACCATGGGTATGTTTAAGTGGACGTTTGACTTAAAGTTTTGAGACCTAAAAACTGGGACTGTTTTGTGTAAAATATGAACGAGATAGTTATTAAACTTAACCAAGTTAAGGACTTGTTAAGGAAGGTTAATGGGTTGATTAGAGCTTATAAATGAGGTATTTATATGGGAATAGGCTAGATGTCCGTCATAGGTTGATGAGCCATCTTAGTGATTGGTTCATGTATTGATTTCGTGTTTTTGGTTTATTAGCTTGTTGCTAGTACGAGGACTTTGGAGAAACATTCAGGTGAGTTCATAGTCCCATTTTGCTACGTTTTTAAATGTTTTTCCAGTATGGGATGGAGATGACACTTGCAATGTTATTTAACATGATTTAGTACTATGTTTTAAAATGTGTGGACATAAATGTGATATTGTGTGACTTGCGTGCTTATGTATTCTCATATGTGCTTTGATATGTGTTCTGATATGTGAATCTTGTTTGTTTTATGATTGGGATTTGTACATAGATGTATGGGCGTCTATGGGACCAGTTGTGATGTGTGTGGAGCGTGGGGCACGATCCGTCCTGAGTTCTTGGTTCTGAGTTCTTGGTTCGTGGGGCACGATCCGTCCTGAGTACTTGTGCATCGTCTCTTCGGAGGCAAGATATCTCGACGGGGATATAGTTCATCTTCCACAGGTGGTGTGGGAAAGATCCGAATAGTGTGGTGTGTGTTCTTATGTGTGTGACGAGATACTTCTTGATTGTTAATAGTGTGGTGCATTGTTCTTATTGTGTGTTCTTGATTGTTATAATTGTGCTTTGATTGTAGTTGTATGTAACATGATTATCACATTATGGTCCATTGCTTTAACTTGTTCTCTTCAACTTATTTACAGCGGTTGACAAGGTTTCTTAAGATATTTTGATAACTTAAACCTATGTTCTCACCAACTTTATGTTGACAGATTTTAGTGTCATTTTCAGGTGGGATAGTTGAGAAGGATGAAAACTTAAGTGGCTAGGATTTGGAGAGTGTAGGAATGCATATAAAAGGATATCCCCGTTTCCTTCTTAGTTTTTATTTGTCCATTTAATAAGTGATACTGTGGCACACATATTTTTGTTTGGTTATGTTATTTGTTTGTCTTGGGTAAGCGGTAGGACTGTTACCTACTTACCTAGACTCCTGCATTTGATGAGATATTGTCATGACTTTGGTGTCACCATTTTATGATATTTCTTATTGCATATAGTTATCTCTATAGACACGCCATGTTGTGATGATATCCATACGTCGCGCCCCATATTCCGCCATGGTGGGGGTGTGACAACAAATACCCTCACATAAGCTACATTAGAAAGCGATAATATGTACATGGATAAGCATGGGACTCCCCCACGAGGCACCTCGTTTTTGATTACCGAGTCATGAGATCGACTCGATCCCCTCAATACTAATTATCATTGGGAAGTTGACTGGTCGAGGTAGTTCAAAGAAGGAACTTCCACACCAAAGTAGTGCTTCAACCTATGGCCATTCACCTTAAGTTAGGACCATCATTTTGAGCTAGCTCGATGGTCCCATCAGGAAACACTTGGGTAATGGTGAATGGACCCGACCAACGGGATTTCAACTTGCCGAAAAATATTTTCAATCTCGAGTTAATAAGCAACACTTGATCCCCAGTGTTAAAAACTCGGTTTTTAATTTTAGAATCATGAAACTATTTAGTTTTCTCTTTCTAAATCAATGAATTTTCATAAGCAATGTCCCTTAATTCATCCAATTCATTTAGTTGAATTTTCTAGTGTTTTCCCGCGGTCTCAACGTCATCATTACAATGCTTTAGGGCCCAATAATCTTTGTGTTCGAGTTCAATGGGCAAGTGGCAATTCTTCCCATACACAAGCTTGTAAGGAGTGCACCAAATGGGCGTCTTATGAGCGGTACGAAAGGCCCATAAAGCGTTGTCTAACTTATCCGACCACGATTGTCGGATCTCTCCTATCGATCTCCCTAAGATCCTCTTCAAAGCTCGATTTGAAACCTCGACTTGCCCACTCGTTTGTGGGTGATAAGCCCTAGAAAGCCGATGTGTAACCCCATATTTCTTTAGAACCCTTTCGAATTGGTCATTACCAAAATGGGTTTCGCGATCGCTTATGATTGCACGAGGGGTTCCAAACCGAGAGAATAGTAGCTTCAAAAACTTGACTACCACACGAGCATCATTCGTGGACAAAGCCTTAGCTTCCACCCACTTGGATAGGTAGTCAATGATGACAAGGATGTACTTATTACCACGAGATGATGGGAAAGGACCCATAAAATCAATTCCCTAAACGTCAAAGATCTCACACAGTTGGATGATATTTTGTGGCATTTCATCGTTTTGTGAGGCTTTTCCTCGACGTTGGCATGAGTCACACGACTTGACAAGTGCATGTGCATCTCGGTAAATATTAGGCCAAAATAAACCGGCATCAAAGACCTTTTTCGCCGTGAGATTAGCACCATGGTGACCACCCATTGGTCCCTCATGACAAGCTCTAAGGATATAAGAAGCTTCGGTGCCAAAAACACAACGTCGAATAATTTGATCCGCACAAGTCCAAAATAGGTAAGGGTCGTTCCAAAAGTAGAACTTGACGTCACGAAAGAATTTTCGTTTTTGTTGAGTCGTCATACCCTTAATGATGAAGTTGCCCGCATGGTAATTTGCGATGTCCGCAAACCATGGGGTGGATGAGTCATTCTTAGAATGCACTACACCAAGTGTCTCGAGAGGAAATGTTTCGGTGATTTCCTTGTTCTCGTATACACTTTCGTGAGGATCTTCCAATCGAGAAAGATGACCGACCGCTAGATTCTCGGCTCCTTTTTTGTCAAGTATTGTGACATCAAATTCTTGCAGGAGGAGAATCCAACGAAGCAATCTCGGCTTAGAATATTGTTTAGCCAAGAGGTACTTGATTGCCGAATGATCTGTATACACTATGCTTTTGGTCAAGACGAGATCAGGTCGGAATTTGTCAAATGCATACACCACGACAAGGAATTCCTTTTCCGTTGTGTTATACTTAAGTTGAGCCTCGGTCATCGTCTTGCCCAGCATAGTGAATAGGCAAGAAGTGCTTTTCATGACGTTGCCCCAAAATGGCCCCAATAGCGTAATCACTTGCATCACACATTAGCTCAAAGGGGAGGTTCCAATTGGGAGCAACAAGAATGAGAGCTTCGGTAATTTTCCTCTTAAGGATTTCAAAGGCTCGTACACAATCTTCGTTAAAGACAAAAGGAGCATCTTTTTCGAGGATGTGTGTAATGGGTCGAGATATCTTTGAGAAATCCTTGATGAACCGACGATAAAAGCCCGCGTGGCCTAAGAAACTCCTAACTCCCTTAACGGTTTTGGGATGAGGTAATTTGGCGATGATCTATCTTAGCTTCGTATACCTCAATCCCCGCTTTTGAAACCTTGTGCCCTAAGACGATTCCTTCTTTAACCATAAAATGATATTTCTCCCAATTGAGCATAAGGTTGGTTTCCTCACAACGTTTCAACATATGTTTCAAATTTCCTAAGCACGAAGTGAACGAACTTCCAAACACAGAAAAGTCATCCATAAAGACTTCCATCGTCTTCTCGATCATGTCATGAAAAATAGCCATCATACACCGTTGAAAGGTTCCCGGTGCATTGCAAAGTCCGAAAGGCATTCTACGATAGGCAAACGTTCCATATGGACACGTAATGTATTTTTTTCTTGATAACGAGGATCGATGGGGATTTGAAAGTAACCGGAAAAACCATCAAAAAAGCAATAGAAATCGTTTCCCGCAAGACGCTCCAACATTTGATCCATGAAGGGCAAGGGAAAATGGTCTTTACGAGTGGCGTCATTTAACTTATGATAGTCAATACACACCCTCCAACCGGTCACGAGTCGAGTTGGAATTAACTCGTTGTCATCGTTTGGCACAACGGTAATTCCTCCCTTTTTAGGGACACAATGAATGGGACTCACCCAAGGGCTATCGAAAATAGGGTAAATCATTCCCGCGTCAAGGAGTTTATGGACTTCCTTTTTGATGACGTCGTGAATTTTGGTGTTCACCCTCCTTTGATATTAAATTGCGGGCTTGTAGTCTTCCTCCATTAAGATTTTGTGGGTATAAAATTTTGGGTCGATACCCTTAATGTCGGATAATTTCCACCCAATTGCCCCTTTGTGGTCCTTCAAGACATCGATAAGTGCGTTTTTTTCATCATCCGAAAGATCCTTCGCAATAATAACCGGCAACTTATCGTCTCCTTCTAATAATACGTATTCAAGATGAGGAGGAAGATCTTTCAACTCGAGGATTGGTGGTTCCTCGATTGAAGATTTGGGTTCGATACTCATAACCTCCACCGGCGGAGGAAATGGGAAATCGTTAAGAAAATCCTTGATAATCGAGAAGTCATCATCATTGTCGAGGTCTTCGTTACAAGTTCGACGAATGTTAAATTCTTCCAACGTAAAACCACCTCCTTCAAATAGAGTGAAAGAAGGTGTCGAATTATCAAGAATAGGATCGAGCATAGTGGGATTGCCACTATTTTCTTCATCACCAAAACCTAAGAATTCTTGTGAAAATTCTTCGCAAACGACATCGATCATATCAATATAGTTTATGGCCGCGATAGAATAAACATGAGAAAGTTTGGAGTTTTGTGTTGCGTTTATAACAAGTTCCTCGTTGTTTAAACGTAAGGTGATTTTCCTTGCATGCACATCAATCAACGCTCTCGATAATACAAGAGATTTTCTTATATAACATAAAGTTCGTTAAACCAGTCTTTTCGAATTGATTACCAGTAGAAAGTGCGACTCAGTCGTTCTTGGTGGAAAAATAAAGTGGTGTGATTATCTATTTTTAACTAAAAGTAAAAATGAAAATGTCGTTGAGTAAAAATAAAAGTTTTAAAAGTTATATTAAAAATCAAGACTTGAAATTAGATGACGAAAAATTAAAACTAGATAAAAGTAATTTTGAAAACCTAAAACTTTAAAAGAATTTAAACTTAAAATTTAACTAAGTGAAAATGGCGGGAAGAATTAAAATTTGAAAGTAATTCGGAATCCATCAACACAACTAATTCGGAATCCAACTTCCACACGTAATTCGGAATGCAACTGCACTTAAACTAATTCGGAATACATAACAGGAACATAGTTCGGATAATGAATACCAATCCTGAACGTAGTTAGGAATACCAATCCTGAACCTAGTTAGGAATACCAATCCTGAACCTAGTTAGGGAAAATGAAAACTGCACCTAGTTAGGAATACCAATCTTGAACGTAGTTAGGGAAAATGAAAACTGCACCTAGTTAGGAATACCAATCCTGAACGTAGTTAGGGAAAATGAAACTGCACCTAGTTAGGGAAAATAAAAACTGCACCTAGTTAGGGAAAATGAAAACTGCACCTAGTTAGGAATACCAATCCTGAACATAGTTAGGGAAAATGAAAACTGCACCTAGTTAGGAATACCAATCCTGAACGTAGTTAGGGAAAATGGAAACTGCACCTAGTTAGGAAAAATGAAAACTGCACCTAGTTAGGAATACCAATCCTGAACGTAGTTAGGGAAAATGGAAACTGCACCTAGTTAGGAATACCAATCCTGAACGTAGTTAGGGAAAATGAAAACTGCACCTAGTTAGGAATACCAATCCTGAACGCAGTTAGGGAAAATGGAAACTGCACCTAGTTAGGGAAACTAGGGTTTTAAAATAATCCGAACTAGATCAAAAATAACAAAAACTAAAAATAAGCTAAAATCAAATAAGCACTTAATAAAAAACGAAACCAAACTAATTTTAAGAAAAAGTAAATAAGCCAAAATTTAAAAACTTTTAAAAACACTAAATAAGCAAAAATTTAAAATCAACTTTTTATAAAGATATTAAACTATCAAAATCAATTTATTTTAAAAACTAATAAACATAAAAAAATAAGAACCTTAATCTAAAAACTTTAAAACCACCAACTCAATAAGCACAATCAAATAAGCAAAACAATCACATCATCAACAAAATTAAACCAACTACATGATTAATTAAGCAAAATAAAAAATTATTAAGAAAGGTAGAATGAGGATTATGAAATAAACTTGATTATATTAAAGATTAATATCAAAGATTACAAGATTAAGATGAAGGTTTGAAAAGCTTGAAAGAAAACTAGAGAGAAGAAAATTAAACACACTTAAAAATAAAACTAGAAAAATTAACTAACTAACACCCTTCTAATGACTCATTAGGAGGGTATATGTAGGAGGTGGGGAGGCTAGGTGTTAATGCTTCCTTCTTTCTTTCTTCTCGTCTCGACTCGATTTAAATTCTTTGTCTTTCTCGACGTCGTCTCGAGATTTGTCGATATAAATTGAACTCGTCTTAGAATTTTCTTCTTTAATTAGACTTGGTTCTTCGACTTCATTAAACTTCCGTCTTTAGACTTTTTCTTTGATAAATCTTCAGAATAGGCCTTGGACTTCCGTTCTTTTTGCACTTTTGATCTTTTGACTTCGTCTTTTCTTGTTTTCTTCGATAAAAGCCCGTGATAGCCCGTGTTTTCTTCCTTTTTCATATTTTTATCCTGAAACACAATAAAAACACAAACCACGCATAATTCTGACTTTTACGACATAAAATACACGTTTTGGCCTTGTTATTATTGGAAATAAGCGGTAAAAGGATAAGTGTTTTCGCACTTATTAAATCCCCTACATTTGACCATTGCAATGCCCTCATGCAATGCATTAATTTCAAAGCACATATTACATTTCTCATCATAATTAACCCACCTTGACCTTTATTAAATACTAAACATTAAGGAAACTAAAAAGATAGAAATATATACAAAACAAATAAAGGAATCAAAGACTTACATTGGGATTTTGTTGTCATGAATGTTTATCATCCTCAAGTTTCACGTTCCCCACACCAAGCTTATAAACGAGATCATTGTTATTATAAGTTAGCAAACTAACACAAACTCATGTGGATCAATTATTCACTTAGACTCCCTTATTCCTGTGTGTAACTCTTATATTTTATGATTGTCTTGAATGATCACGAGGATGCATTGTTTGACTTATTTCGATAGTTTATTTAGGCAGAAAATAAAGTGGGACGATTTAATCAATAGTTAGCTAAAGGATAAAATCTTTTAAAACTGCTTCTCGGGACCTCTTAAAGTTCATATCTTGGCATAACTCGCTTCACGATTTGAGACCTTTCTCGGACCGATATTTGGCAACGACTTCATACTTTGAATCTTGAGAGACGCTCTTGAAATTATGGTCTTCTCTTCATAATAGGAATTTCTTCACTTGTATTTTTTGAGAGATTCTTCATATTTGGACCACGACTTCTTCATTTTTCTCCAATCTTTATTTTGGACTTTGATATACAACGATCCGCCTCCTTTTAGGACTTGGATCTATTTATCCTCATACCTTGCTAGGGTCTTTTCAGATAGACTTCTCCATGATCTTTAGGGGAGTATTTGCTTTTCGTCGTGTGTCTCGATCCTTCATATTGATTTTTGATAAATGATTATTCACATCACTTGGGATCTTTAGCAACAAAATGTAGCCCTCATGCCTTGTTAGGGCCTTTTAGGACTCGCCAATCTTCGCATCCCGCTTCAATAAGTTATGCCTTGGCTAGGAACTCTAATTAATATCGAGCAAATTTTAAACGATATTGTGCTAGAAGCTAAGTAACTTTTCAAATCATACTACCTTATTTATTGCAAATATATTTATTAACAAGCGATGGGAGAAAAAGCTTATAATCAACTCACATAAATTCATGAAAGAATACCAAACTTATAATCGACTCTATCATCTCTCGTTCTCCATAATTTAAAATCTCAAGGAATGAGACTCGTGGATGCTTTGCCAATTAAATCAAAGTTTTGGGTTTTCAAGTCATCTATAGGATCTTGCAAATTCTTAGACTCTTTCAAGTTTAGAATTCGCATTTTAAAGTTCCCTTGATAAACGAATTTCTAGGATCAATTACAGAAACTTGCGAAAAGTTCTTGTTCTTAACCCGTAAGAGTTAAGACTTTCGCGTTTTAAAGTTCCCTATATAAAAGCCTAGCAAAACTTGACTTAAACATGTTAAGGATACTAGCTAGAGTAAACTTATATAAGGAAACTCGGGTTGAGTCAAAAGATTCATGACGTTGAAAAATTTAAAACCACTTTATTAAAATTTTATTCTAGCAAAGAAAGTAAATAACGATAACAAAGGAAAATACTACTGTACTACTAGGCCAAAATAGATTAAAATTTTTGAAAAATGTCGAAAAATCAAATTTTCCGGTTAAAATGAGGACAAATTAATGAAAAAGCCCACTTACTTCGATAGAAGTCCCCCTACACTTGATATAAACATTGTCCTCAATGTTTAAGCATGTGGGAGTAAACTCCCCTACACTTAGGATATTGTGCACGTTGTTTAAATCTTTCTAAGGAAAGGACGACTATTAGTGATTTCAATGTCAACATATAAGATATGAAATATTGAATCACGACAGTTTAGGATAGAACCGGGAAGACGGGTACACGGGATCACGGTCGTCAAATGTTGTCAAAAGTGCTCTTTGAAGCTTTCATCCCTGCACATCATAAGAAACAAGACAACAAACACCTACGGGGCTCCCCTACACTTATTATGAAAATGGTAAAGGATAGATCAACGGGTTGCCTCCCGAGAAGCGTTTGTTTTTGTTAACCGAGTCACGAGCCTGACTCGACCCAGAACTAATTCAAGGGAAACGTGGTGAGGGATGGAATCATCTCATGAGAGATGTCCTCACCAAAGTACAGCTTCACACGCTGGCCATTCACTTTAAAATTAGGCCCATTTGGTTGAGAAAGTTCAATGGTGTCGTAAGGGAAGACTTTGGCGACAGTGAATGGACCAGACCAACGGCTCTTAAGCTTGCCCGAGAAGATCTTCAACCGAGAGTTAAAGAGTAAAACTTGATCACCAACGTGAAACTCTCGGTTCTTAATCCTAGCATCATGAATGAGCTTGGTTTTATCCTTGTAGACCAACGAATTCTCATAAGTTTCATTCCTTAGTTCATTTAGCTCGTTGAGTTGAATCTTCCGAAGATCACCGGCTTTGTTGATATCAAAATTGGCCCACTTCAAGGCCCAATACGCCTTATGCTCCAACTCAATTGGGAGGTGGCATGCCTTCCCGTACACAAGACGATATGGAGTGCAACCAATAGGTGTCTTATATGCGGTACGGAAAGCCCACAAAGCATCATATAACTTATCGGTCCACGAGGCACGATGCTCTCCCACAGTACGCTCTAATATTCTCTTCAATCCATGATTATAAATCTCGGCTTGACCATTTGTTTGAGGATGATAAGCGGTGGAAAGACGGTGATTGACACCGTACTTAGCCATGACTCGATCAAATTGGTCATTGCAAAAATGAGTTCCGCGGTCAATGATGATAGCAAGAGGAACACCGAATCGAGTAAAAAGTTGTTTCAAAAAGTTCACAACCACCCTCGCATCGTTCGTAGGGAGAGCCTTAGCTTCAACCCATTTAGATACGTAGTCAACGGCTACGAGGATGTACTTGTTCCCTTTGGATGATGGAAATGGCCCCATAAAGTCGATACCCCATACGTCAAAGATTTCACATTCTTGTATGAAATTTTGAGGCATCTCATCTTTATATGTGATCTTGCCTTGGCGTTGGAAAGCATCACAATGTTTAACCATTTCATGAGCGTCATGATAAATGGAGGGCCAATAGAATCCAGAGTCGAACACTTTCTTCGCGGTATAGTTAGGACCAAAGTGACCACCAGTGGGTCCTTTATGGCAGGCTTCAAGGATTAGTAAAGCTGCCGGCCCATCAACACACCGACGAATGACAAGATCCACACATTGTTTGAAAAGGTAAGGGTCATCCCAAAAATAGTGCTTAATGTCTTTAAAGAACTTTTTCTTTTGTTGGGACGTTAACCCTTCCTTGAGAATTCCACCCGCCAAATAGTTTGCAATGTCCGCAAACCATGGGGTTTCATCAAGATTGGAGTTAATAAACATCAAGGCCTCAAGGGGAAAAGAGTCATTAATCTCTTGATTTGGGAGCTCCCTTTGATAAGGATCCTCGAGTCTACTAAGATGATCTGCGGCTAGGTTTTCCGCTCCCTTTTTATCACGAATTATGATTTTAAATTCTTGTAGGAGCAAAACCCAACGAAGAAGTCTTGGATTGGAATCTTGTTTAGTTAACAAGTACTTCAACGCGGAATGGTCGGTATAGACAATGGTGGTGGAAAGGACAAGATAGGGGCGAACTTCTCAAAAGCATACACTACAGCTAAAAGCTCTTTTTTGGTAGTGGTATAATGCAATTGAGCCCCCGTCATTGTCTTGCTAGCATAATGGATTGGTTGGAAGTGTTTGTTCACTCTTTGGCCCAAAACCGCTCTAATAGCAAAATCGCTAGCATCACACATCAATTCAAAAGGTAACTCCCAATTAGGGGTAACCAAGACAGGTGCCTTAGTTAATTTATCCTTAAGAAGATTGAAAGATTCAATACACTCTTTAGAAAAGATTAAAGGATTATCTTTTTCCAAGAGGTGGGTCATCGGGCGAGCGATTTTAGAAAAATCTTGAATGAAACGACGATAGAAGCCCGCATGACAAAGGAAACTTCTCACATTCTTCACGGTTGAAGATGGAGGTAATTTAGCAATCACTTCAACTTTAGCACGGTCGACTTCAAGACCGGCTTTGGAAATTTTATGACCAAGAACAATACCTTCTTTTACCATGAAATGGCATTTTTCCCAATTAAGAACGAGACGAGTGTCTTCACACCATTTGAGCATACGTTCTAAATTGGCAAGGCAAGTCGAGAAAGAATCACCATAGACCGAGAAATCATCCATAAAGGGTTCCATAGTTTTTTCAACCATGTCATGGAATATAGCCATCATACACCTTTGGAAAGTCCCGGGAGCATTGCATAAGCCGAAAGCCATTCTTTTGTAAGCAAATGTTCCATAAGGCCAAGTGAATGTGGTTTTCTCTTGGTCTTTAGGATCGATGGGAATTTGAAAATACCCGGAGAAATCGTCTAAGAAGCAATAATAGTCATTACCCGCTAAACGCTCGAGCATTTGATCCATGAAAGGAAGAGGAAAATGATCCTTGCGAGTGGCATCATTGAGCTTGCGATAGTCTATGCAAACTCGCCAACTCGTGACAAGTCGAGTAGCAATCAACTCGCTGTTTTCATTGGGAACAACGGTTATTCCGCCTTTCTTAGGCACACAATAGACGGGACTAACCTATGGCGAATCTGAAATAGGGTAAATCATTCCGGCATCTAGAAGTTTGATAACCTCTTTATTGATGACGTCATGAATTTTAGGATTAACCCTTCTTTGGCTTTGGATTGCGGGTTTAAAGTCATCTTCCATGAGAATTTTATGAGTACAAAAGTTCGGATCAATTCCGCGATGTCATAAATTTTCCAAGAAATTGCTTTGTTATGATTCTTCAGCACGTCGATAAGTCGAGATTTTTCTTCTTCTTTCAAGTCCTTTGCGATGATGACGGGTAACTTCTTATTGTCTTCAAGGAACACGTATTCGAGATGAGACGGTAAAACCTTAAGCTCTAAATCCGGAGGATTGTCGATGGAAGGCGTAGTCAAATTCGGATCATCGATAGAGATTTCCTTAGGAGAAGGTGGAGAAATATGGTCCTCAGTGAGAAGTTTCTCAATGGTACAAATGTCTTCTTGCCAATCGGTGGGAGAATCGTCATAATGTAAGTCCACATCCCCTAAAGTTGCTTCAAATTCTTTCAAAAGGTAATCACTTTCTCCAAATGGAGTCAATGATAGAGAAATAGAGGCAACGGTCTCAACAATGGGTAGAGAAGAAGAACCACTTTTACAAGCGTCTTTGAAATGTTCTTCACAAGCCTCATCAAGAACGTCAATGAAATTAACACTCTCATTTTCATAAGGTTGCTTAGAAAGTTTACCCATGTTGAAGACGATTTTATCGTCACCAACTCTCATGATTAATTCGCCCGCGGCTAAATCAATGAGAGTGCGACCGGTCCTCAAGAATGGACTTCCAACGATTAATGGAACACGGGGGTCCATCTCATAGTCAACGACAACAAAATCCGCCGGAAAGGTGAATTTGTCGACACCGACGAAGACATCTTCGGCTATCCCCACCGGATAAGCAACCGTACGGTTAGCTAATTCCAATGTCATTCGTGTGGGGACTAGCTCGGGCAGAGATAATTGTTTCCAAACACTTAACGGCATTAAGATTATACTAGCACCTAGATCGGCTAGGGCCATACAATTCTCTACCCCAGGGAAGTTGCAAGGAATGAGAAAACGACCCTGATCACCAAGTTTGGTTGGTAATTTTCTTTAAGAGAACTGCGGAGAAATTCTCATTAAGTTGGGTCTGAGCGATATCAAGAAGCTTTTCTTTGTCACTGAGAAGATCTTTAAAAATTTTAGTATATTTCGGCATGTGAGCGAGAGCCTCGGCAAAGGAGATGTTGAAATTCAGTTGTTTAAACATTTTAAGAAAGTTAGAAACCTGAATATCATCCTTGTTCTTCAACTTCTCTTTCCTCAACCTTGAGGGATAAGGTATATTAGATTGAGATGAAGGCTTTGGAATGGAATTCTCACTCACATCCTTGGGTGATGGAGGGGTGGAAGTAGAAGGTGGAGGAATTGGAGAAGGGGACTGTAGAAGTGTAAATCTTGGTTATGTTTTAGAGAGAGAAAGAGATAGAGAGATGGTGGATTACACACAATTCTAGATAGAGAAACAAATGTTTACTATGTGAAAAAATGAATAACCACACACCCTCTCCATCTAAGGAGAGGGTTTATATACCCAAGCCCTTGTCATGGGCTTGGGCTTACATTTGGGCCGGCCTACACATGTTGTAGGCTAGGCTTTGGTTTGTTTGTTAAATAAAGATAAGTAACTAAACTACGAGCTATTACATGGACTACCGTTGGAGTGACCGATCCTTCTTAATACGTAAAACGTATTTCCAACAATCTCCCCCTAAGGGAGGTCACTCCAAACAAGGGCATTACACAAGTTACAATAATAAGATAAACCTAGCATACTATGCTTGTCTTGAGCTCGTAGTCTTCGTCTTTCTTTTCTTTTTTCTTTTCAGGTGAACATGCTGATGTGATCATTGATATCAATCTTGAGCATTAATCTCTTGCCTTGATCTCGTGCATCCATCACTTGTGATCTTCACCTCTTCGTGACACCATGCCCCACATACTTATACCTTTGTAATTCTTAAAAGCTTCAGAGTTCGATACAGCGGAAGACTTAACTTTTAGGCTTT
Organism: Glebionis coronaria; assembly: GCA_025667525.1. NCBI lineage: Eukaryota > Viridiplantae > Streptophyta > Magnoliopsida > Asterales > Asteraceae > Glebionis > Glebionis coronaria. Next base: position 420,395,110 of record CM046876.1, on the reverse strand, counting down.
CTTGAATTAGATGAAGTATTAAGTGCATAAAGTATAAGCATGCGGGGACGACTTCTTCTTGGATTCCACAACGCCACCGTCTTCATATGCCGCAACATAAGTAGACACGAACGAAATGGCTTTGAACATTTCATTCTAATTCGGTAGAATTTTACCTCCGGTCGGTGAAGACCGTTGGACGATATAAAATATCGTACTTGTGGCAGGTAGATTTAATTAAAAATCTCCTTGACAAGATTTCGCGGGTAAACCCGTTCTCTTTACTCGACCGTCCAAAGCTGACTGTGAATGTAAAGAGTGAATCATTTGGATTAAATTATCCACATGATTGAAGCCGTCAATTCATGTTCCTAGAACAAGTGAAATTCAATTAAGAACCGCACCATCGTTGCTTTCTAGTTGTCACGAGCTTGATTCGTATAGAATCTTGCAAGTTACCTACCAAGTGCTGTTTGAGGTTAACACCGGAAGGATTTCCACTCATCACTGTGAACACTAAGGTATCACTTTGAGTGTTTTGGCAAGATCACTAAGATATTCCGTAGAGGCCTGGAACGTGTTTAAGTTCAACTAAGAACTAGACCACTGTTGCTTTCCAGTTATCACAAGTTTGATTCATAAGAATCGCACAAGTCACCTACCATGAGCTTTTTGATATTCGCTCAAGAAGGATTTCCATCTTCATTGTAAATACTTTCGTATTACTCGGATGTTCAGGTAAGATCATGAAGATTTTGCGTAGGACTCTTAAGATCTTTCTTACTTTTCACAGTGTGTGAATAAGCAAGGAAATATGGAAGTGTGTCCTAATGAGATATTTGATGATCTCAAATGGCTCTAGACTCGATCGTGCATTTTAGATTTTAGTGATCGGAGGCTGCAGAGGAGTGCCACCATTTCAATACCAATTTATTCGGAGTGAATAAATCAATAGATAATGCGTTGTCTCCGTGTGATTAAAACAAATATCTTTTGAGAGATATCTGAGTTAGCTGGGATGGGTTGTGCATTGCATCACTGGGTCCATGATGTCTATCTTCAATATCGAGCATCATTAAAATGATCTCAATAGCAAATGTGTTGACCCGGTTTCTGCCTAAGGTTGTAAGGATGGCTTCTTTCTTTACACCCTTTATCTTTACAATTCTTTTTCATTCTTCAACCCCTTCAATGCTTACCAATACGTCATAACTAGCACCTTGTTGTGATTGTTCCAGTGCTAACTTAAGTACTTGGTCGGCATTCAGCTACGTTCACAATCTTTCTCCATATTTCCTAAGGACTACTATTTCTAGATATGGAATGTCCTTGGGAAGATTCCTCCGGTTCTGGAAGAATCATAGGACTTAACCTATCCTACCATCCTTATGTCACCATAATCTTCATCGTCGTGAAATAAATGGGTTTTGGGTAAGTATATGTCACCATGAAAATCCATTTTGATATAGCAAATCCATTTTGCTCCCCCTTAACATATGCCACGATATTCAAAAACATTTCACACATGTCGGGTTGAGCCAGCACATTAAGTCAAACCATTTGTGATAATATCCCATATTAAATCACATTTTCTCCCCCATATTAAAAATATTAACCCAATCGATGTTTTTAATATCAATTGATTTAATGAAGTTTTAACAAAGGTTTTGGGAAGAAAAATGCAAGTCCGTTTAATCTTCAAGATTCCAAATGTATGAAATATGATACCGATTGGTAACATGATCACATATTCACCATATTTAAAAAGAATTGACAAGGCTGGACCTGATTGATGAGAACATCATATGATAATATCAGATGGTTCTTATTAGCATATGGTGGTCACCTCGTCACGTCTGAAGTCATCTCTTGACACCACATGTACGATTGGTATTGGATTCTTGACACCAACTTGTGAACTTGGCACTTTCGGCATCGAAGATTCTGAATGCTTGACAATTGCTCCCCCTCAATCGTTGACCCGTGTTCTATTGAAAGAGCTGTAGTCGTCGGTTGAGTAGTTGCATCGTCGAGTATGTAGATACCAATTGTAGATTGCTATGATTGTAGAGATGATAGCTTCATAAAAACAAGACTTCTCTTGTTTTAACAAATAAATGCACTGAAACGTGCATATATTTGTGTTAGACCAAATTATAAAGTAAACTTGATCCCTTACAAGGTTTTTAAAGTAAACCTTGCCCAAGAAAATTAATTCCCGTTGACAGCCAAAGCTTTCATAAGAAATACTTGACTTTAATATGAAAACCGGGTTGCAGTCAGAAATAACTACAAGCCATATAGGCATGTTTTATGAAATATTTACAACTTTTGTACGAACTCTATTTATGGCGCCGTGTCGATATTAATTAACATTTCTAAGGCCGTAAATATTATCGTACCAAAAGACATGCCTTTTAAAAATAAAGTAAAAAATATTTTTGGATTTTTACTGAATTTTTCAATTTTTATGGTTTTTATATGGTTTTATATTCTTCTATTTTGCTTTTGTGGATAAAAATATAAACAATATATACAGATGATCACCAAGGATACGGAGAATAGTTTACCATCACTATTCTTTCGCTTCATCTGCCAATTCCTGAAGAGTCTCAGGCGAGAAGGTTCTCATTCCTAGCTTGTCGGCCTAAAATTCAATTCGAGCGCGATCTAAAGCCTTCGTTAAAATATCCGCCAATTGATACTCAGATCGGACAAAGGAAAGCTCTATTACTCCATTTTCCACTTGATCCTTGATGAAATGGTAGCGAATGTCAATATGCTTTGACCGGGAGAATTGAACATTGTTGCAGCATAAGGCAATTGCACTCTTGTTGTCGCAGTACATCAGAATTTTGTTGAAACCTAGACCATAGTCGGTTAATTGCGATCTCATCCAAAGAATTTGAGCACAGAAACCGGACATAGCTATGTATTCTGCTTCCGTACTTGAAATTGCAGCGCTTTTCTGCCTTTTCGATGCCCAACTGATTAGTCGATCTCCTAGTAGTTGCAAAGTTCCACTCGTGCTACGCCTTGTATCTTGACAACCCGCGTGATCCGCATCTGCATATGCCATTAGTGCAATAGGAGAGTCCTTCGAATACCAAAGTCCCCGATTAATGGTTCCTTTAAGATATCAAAAGATCCGTTTAATAGTAGCTAAGTGTAACTCAGTAGGCCTAGTTTGATACCGAGCACACATACATATAGCAATATGAAGATCAGGTCGACTAGCTGTGATATACAGAAGAGTACCGATCATTCCACGATAAAGTGTCAGATCAACGGCAACTCCATGTGGATCTGCATCAAGATTAGTTCGTTCCACCATTGGAGTATCCACGGGGTCGCAATATTCCATCTTATACTTCTTATGCGATTCAAGGGCATACTTGGGTTGATTGATAAAGATGCCTCTGGGACTCTGAGATATCTCAATACCTAAGAAGAATGATACCTTGCCCATCATTGACATCTTAAACGTGGAAGACATGAGTGTCCCAAACTCATCCGATAAGGTTTGCGTCGAGGCTGCAAATATAATATCATCAACATATATTTGTACGATAATCATATCTTTACCTCGTTTCTGAATGAACAGCGTGGGATCCACCTTGCCTTTAGCGAAGCCTTGCGTAATGAGGAATTGTGACAAAAGATCATACCATGCGCGAGGAGCTTGCTTCAACCCATAGAGAGCCTTCTTAAGCTTGTACACATGATTAGGATAATTAGGATTCACAAAACCATCCGGTTGTTGAACATAGACCTCTTCCTTGAGTTCACCATTAAGAAATGCTGTCTTCACATCCATCTGATAGACGATCATATTCATATGGGCTGCATAAGCGAGGAATAGTCGAATAGCTTCCAAACGGGCAACAGGTGCAAAGGATTCCATAAAGTCGATGCCCAATAATTGCTTGTATCCACGAGCTACTAGTCGAGCTTTGTTCTTCAATATTCCGCCTAACTCATCGAGTTTCACCTTGTAAACCCATTTCAAAGTGAGTAACTGCACTTGATCCGGGCATGGGATAAGTTCCCATACTTCAAGACGTATAAATTCATTAAGTTCTTCTTGCATAGCTTCTATCCAACATGATTGAGTAAAAGCTTGTTGCCATGTCTTAGGTTCAACTTCAGTGAGAAAAGCATCAAAGTGACAAAACATTGCACTTTCTTGTAACTGACTTCGTGTGGATACCGGACGATTAGAGTCACCAATAATAGAATCTATAGGATGATCCTTTGTCCACTTGCTGTCATGTTCACGAATCCGTGGATTGGAGTAAACTGTAGAAGGAGCTTCCTTTGAGGTGGACGACCCGGCTTGATTAGGGTCGGGAATTGGTACACCAAAGAATGGAAGTTCATGCATTTGAGCGAATTCCAAATCGTGATCATCATCATTCTCTTCATCATCAATAGGCATGATATGGGTAGTTGAAACATGTGTTGGTTGAGAATTACTTGTTGAAGGTATATCTTGACCAATTGTAGGTGCAGATGTATCTGATTGTGCAACGGTTGCTGGAGCGACAACTTCGGTTACCGGAGCAATTACCTCAGGTACTAGAGCAACAATACTTGGAGGAGTAAAGAATTCATCAAAGAACGGTTGAAACAACGTATCCCATTCCTTCCTAGTAGGTGGTGTAAATGATGATGAAGTAGGGTTGTTTGGGACAAGAGCAGAACTAATATTACTGGGTCCCATATCATGAAGTGCGGGTTCAGAGCTGCTTTGCTCAGAAGCCATTGTTGTCAGCTCATCAAAATCAACATTCATAGTTTCAAGGATCTTGCGAAAGTTACAGTTGTAGATTCGGTATGCCTTCTTTGCGGGGGCGTAACCAATGAAAATACCAATATCAGCCTTTAGTTGAAGTTTTCCCAAATTGTCACCATCATTATTTGGATAGCAAAGAGAACCAAATACATGAAGATATGATAAATCTGGTACTTTTCCATGGAGAAGCTCATAAGGTGTTTTACCATGGCGTTTACGAATTAGTGACCGGTTTTGGGTGTACACTTCTGTAGATACTGCTTCTGCCCATAAAAACAATAGAGCCTTTGCGTAAATTAACATCGTTCGAGCAGCTTCCATAAGTGTGCGATTTCGCCTTTCAATGACACCGTTTTGTTGTGGAGTGCGTGCAACGGATGTTTCATGAGATATACCAATGATAGGTGTGTAAACACCCATCCTTTTTACCACTTAATTACAATAATAACCGAGCTAAAACGTGTATTTTATGTCCTTTATGTCGGAATTATGTGTGGTTTATGTTTTTGTTGTGATTTAGGACGAAAAGGTGAAAACTGGAGAAAACACGGGCATTCACGGGCTTTTATCGAAGAAAAAGACGAAAGACGAAGTCAAGAAGTCAAGAGTGCAAAAAGAACGGAAGTCCAAGACTAATTCTGAAGATTTATCGAAGAAAAAGTCAGAAGACGGAAGTTTACTAAAAGTCGAAGAACTCAAGTCTAATTTATTGAAGAATTACAAGACGAGTTCAAAGAAATCCCGAGACAAATTCATTAAAGTCCAAGATTTAAGAAGATTAAGAAGATTAAGGACTTAATCTTGCAATTAAGGAAAAGAAGAAAGAGGGGAGGAAGCTTCCTAAGCACTCCCTAATCCTCCCCTATAAATAGATTAGATTAGATTCATTTCATTTTTGTTGGCTAATAGTGACAATTAGTTCTTCCAATTTTAATTACCTTGTCATTTACTTTTCATGTCAAATTTAAATACTTGTCTTGCACCTTAAATACCTTTAATTTCAAGTAAGTTTCCTTTTAATTCTTGTCAATCTTTATATTTATTGTTCAATCTCCTATCTACCTTTCTTTATTTGATCTTTAATCTTTATCTTTATTGTTCATGTTCATGTTCTTATTTTATTGATTTGATTAAAGTGGGTTTTATTTAGTTTGATTATTATTGTTAGTTTGATCGATTTGGTTTGTTTGATTATCATTAGTTCATCATTTGTTATTAGTTTGCTTAATCTTTTGGTTTGATTTTGCTTGATCTTGTTTAGATTCGTGTTTATCTTTGTATCCTTTGTTCTTCGCTTGTCTGTTCATCTGTTTTCCCAGGAAACATTCCGGATCAAGCCAAGATTTCCGAATCAGTGGAAAGGCTTTGTGAAGAAAATATTCCGAATAAAGGCTTTCATTCGGAATAAGTGACATATTCCGGATCAAGTCCATATTCCGGATCAACAGAACATTTTGAATCAAGCTTTGTGAAGAAACATTCCGGATCAAGGAGATATTCCGGATCAAGGATCTTTTATTCGGAATAGTAAAACATTCCGGATCAAGGGTTCAGCCAAAGTGTTCATCCGGAATATCCAATATTCCGGATCAAAGAGTTTTACTCGGAATAATTTATTATTCCGAATCAAACCTTTCATTCGGAATACCAAACATTCCGGATCAAGCACAACATTCCGGATCAAGCACAACATTCCGGATCAAAGCTTTATTCTGAGTCAAGACTTTATTCCGGATAAGTGACATATTCCGGATAAAGGGTTTGGTGAATATTCCGAGTGAAGAAGAATCATTCCGAACGAAGGTGACATTCCGGATGAGTGATTATTCCGAACTAAGGATTATTCCGGATGAGCTATTTTTCAGGTTCCTTTAATCTCAGTTTTTAACTTCTTGTTTTTAATTTTCAAGCTTTATTTTTCCCGCCTTTTTCCTTAGTCGCACTTTTAGTTTAATTGCCTTAGATTTATTTAAGCCTTGCCTTAGTTTTAAGTTTTAGCTGCGTTTTAAGTTTGCCTTAGTTAGTTTTAAATTTGCGTTATTTACTTTTAGTGTCTTTTAATTCTCGTCACGCTTTTAAATACTTGTCTTTTATTTTAAACTAGACTTAGATTTATTTTACTTGCCTTTTACTTTTAAGTCTTGCACTTTTTAATTACTACAACGACACAACTATTTGTTTCACCAAAGAACGACTGAGTCGCATAGTTAACCAGGATCAATTCGATTAGACACACATCAACGAACAATTTTTATAACTAAAACCTAGTTATCAAATGGCGCCGCTGCCGGCTCTTTTCGTGAAGATAAATGGTTTTCAGTGAGAGACGCGTTGCTTTTTGGGATCCGTTCATTCGTGAGCGTTATTTTCTTGCTTAAAAATTTCAAAAGACCATAAAAATTAAAATTGTTAAAAATCCATAAAAATTAAAAATTTTCAAAAAAAAATATCCAAAAAGATATTATTTTTATTGTGTATATATATTGTCTTTGTGTTTGGTATTGTTTTCTTTTGCCTTTGTAGGTGTATGCGTACTAGATCTTCTAATTATCAAGAGCCCGAGACTCGAGAAGATTTAGTTATGGCAGGTGTGAACAACAACAATAATCCACCGCACCTCAATAATAATAACAACAATGTTCTTCCACAACCCGATCTTCGGACAATGGAGGAGCTTTGTCAACCTACCATGTTTGGACGAGGAGGACCGATTGCGCCGATGTAAATCACGGCTCCAGAGTTTTCGTTGAAGCACCACATGATTCAGCAATTGAAAACTAATCCATTCGCCGGAATGCCTGATGATGATGCCAACAAACACCTCGACAAATTCATTACAATCACTCAAAGCATGAAGTTGCTCGTTGCCACAATGGATGTTCTTCGCCTACAACTCTTTCCACATACTTTATCACACCACGCCGAGAAATGGTTTGATCGTCTTCCAAAGAATTCTATTCATACTTGGGATGAAATGACTCAACGCTATTTGTCGCGCTACTTTCCACCATCCATGGTCATGAGCCTTCGCAATCAAATCAGCGGTTTCATGCAAGAACCCGATGAATCTCTTTTTGATGCTTGGGAAAGATATAATGTTTTGTTTGATCGTTGTCCAAACCACAACATGCTCCCTGTGACCTTAGTTGATACTTTCTACAACGGTTTGACTTTTCGTGATCGTGATACGATTAATGCAGCCGCCGGTGCCACATTTATGAAAAGGAGACCCGAGGAGTGTAGAGAGCTTATTGAAAACATGACCACTCATCATAAAAACTGGGATTCCTCCGCTTCTTCAAGGAACCACCCGAGAGTCAATGTTTCTTCTACTTCAGCAAACCCCGATATGACCGAAGTCACCCGCATGATGACCGAAATGAACAAAAATATCTTGCTTCTCACTACAAACCAACAACATCAAGTTAAATCGGTTGCTAATCCTTGTGAAACATGCGGCGGTCCACACTCATACACTGATTGTCCTTCTACTCAAGGAAATCCGGAAAACGTGTATGCGGCTTATGGTAATTATTCACCGGAAAATTACCAATCTCGTCCTCAAGGGGATAGAAATTTGTTGAGTTACCAATCAAACAACTACCTTTCACCCGGTTTTTCTCCTCAAAACCAAAACCACAACAAAAACTACAATAGAAGCAACCAAATCCCACCAAGAGCTTCTAATCCTTATCACCCACCCGCCCAACAAGCCCCACCCATCAATCAAGATGTTGAAGCTTTAATGAGAACCCAAGGTGAGCAAATCAAGAATCTACAGAGCCAAATTATCAATCTGAAAGGGGATATTACCAAGCACGGGAATGACATTAGATCCGAGCTTCGAGATAATATCCAATCCTCCTTCAGCAATCAAACGAATGATTTGAAGAATATGCTGGCTAGTTTCTTGCCCACAACTCAACCTTTTTTTCAAGTTCTCTACCTTCAAACACCGTCACCAATCCGCGAGCAAATGTAAGTGCTATTACTACCCGTAGTGGAGTTATCATAGTAGGACCACCTATCCCGCCCCCATCATCTACACCTCCTCCAACACCATTTATCCCTACTCCTCCTACACCTAGTATTAGTACACCATTACCGTCTCCGCCTCGTCATGACGATGTACCCAAGAAGAACCCTTCAACATCTCAACCTTTACCTACTACACCTGCACCTTCACCACCCAAACCCAGTATCCCTTATCCTTCACGGCTCGGCAAGGCCAACATGCTAACCAAGGATGACTCTCAAGTGTCTAATTTTTTGAAGATGATCTCTCAAATGAATTTCAACATTAGCCTTGTTGAAGCACTTGTCCACATGCCGAAATTTGTCAAAGCATTCAAGGAATTGCTTAACAAGAAGGAGAAGCTGATTGAGCTCGCCAACACACGCTTAAATGAAAACTGTTCTGTAGTTATTCTTAAAGAACTTCCGGAAAAACTTGGAGATCCCGGTCGTTTTGTGTTGCCTTGCCTTTTTAACAAAACTGAAGAATTTACTACCCTAGCTGATCTCGGGGCCAGTATCAATTTGATGCCATTAAGTGTTTGGAAAACACTATCATTACCCGACCTTACTCCAACAAAGATGACCCTAGAGCTTGCAAATCGCACTCTCGCTTACCCCGTTGGTATTGCCGAAGATGTGTTCATTAAAGTTGGCACCTTCACTTTTTCGGTCGACTTTGTTGTTGTTGATTATGAAATGGACCCTCGTATTCCTTTAATACTTGGTCGGCCGTTCTTGAGAACCGGAAGAGCTCTAGTTGATGTTGCGGAAGGTGAATTAATTTTAAGAGTCGGGGATGATGCACAAGTTTTCAAAATAGGGAAGCTTACAAGCAAATCCTATGGACGAGAATCTGCGAATATGATTAATGTGATCGATGATTTTGTCGTCTACAACAATCCTTTATTCGAGTCTTGCATTGATAATCCACTTTTTCAAGATGATGTGGATGATTCTCTCTCCAATTTAGAACCTTCACCCTTTTATGATTCTCCACCGATCTTTGATGCTTATGATGATGATTCTAGCTCAGATTCGGATGATTATGATGATTTTACTTCCGAGTATCCCGACATGCCCATTTATGATGATTTTGATGAGGCCGATACTCTTTCGAGTGATTCTTCACATGATGAAGATCCTCCGCCATCACTTGATCCTACTTTGGATGATTACTCATTTGAGGAAGACTTCTCTACATTTCTCAATACATACTTCCCTCATGAGAGTGATGCACCTCCTTTGGACTTTGATAATTATGGTCTTGATCCTACTTTGGATTTGAAGAAAATTCTTTCAAAGGAGAAGCAACCGGTCGACACCAACATCCGCATCACGTATGATTTAACACCTCTTTGTCCACCTTCTGAGGACGAGGTTGTGCATCTTCTTCGCGGATCATCTTCAAATTCTGCTGAGCCTGAGTGCTATTTTCCCCTAAAGGAAAAGGTGTTCGACCCTGGTATCGATATTCTTCAGCCATCTCAGTATCCGTCTGATGAAATAAAAGGAAATATCTTTGGAACTTATGGAAATCTGCTTGCACCACTTCACCCTTGATACCACCGTGCTCCATCTTTGCTTAAGGGAACCTTGCCTACTCTTCTTTGGCTTGCCTGGTTCGCCTTAAGCTTGTGCTATTTGATGGACGAAAACTATGTATTTGATCCCGGTGGATATGTTTCATGCTTCTTCCTATGCTAATCAAGGTCGAGTCAGGCTCACGACTCGGTTAACAAAAATCAAGCACTTCTTGGGAGGCAACCCATGTATCTATCTTTTAGCTTTCTTTATCCTAAGTGTAGGGGAGACCCGTTGGTGTTTGTTATTTCCTCTCTTCTACTATTCAGGGATTCGAGCGCTCAATGATCCACTCTTGATGATTTTTGACGACCCGTGATTCCGTGTTCCCTTCTTCCCAGTTCTATCCTAAACTCTTTTCGATTCACTATTTCATATTTTCCAATATTAAATAGGAATCTCATTAGTTTTCTCTTCCTTAGCAAGATTTAAACAATGTACACAATGTCCTAAGTGTAGGGGAGTTTACTCCCATATGCTTAAACATTGAGGACAATGTTTATATTAAGTGTAGGGGGGACTTCTATCGAAGTTAAGTGGCCTTTTCCTTGTTTTTGTCCTCATTTTAACCGGAAAATCAATTTTTCGACATTTTTCAAAATTTTTGATCTATTTTGGCCTATTAGTTTTTCCCTTTGTATAGTTATTTTCTTTCTTTGCTAGAATAAATTTTTAATAAAGTGGTTTTAATTTTCAAACGTCGTGAATCTTTTGACTCAACCCGAGTTTTCTTATCTAACTTTACTCTAGCTAGTATCCTTAACGTGTTTAAGTCAAGTTTTGCTAGGCTTTTATTTAGGGAGCTATAAAACGCGAAAGTCTTAACTCTCACGGGTTAAGAACAAGAACTTTTCGCAAGTTCCTATAATTGATCCTAGAGAGTTGTTTATCAAGGGAACTTTAAAATGCGATTTCTAAACTTGAAAAAGTCTAAGAATTTGCAAGATCCTATAGGCGACTCAAAAACCCAAAACATTGATTTAATAGGCTAAGCATCCACGAGTCTCATTCCTTGAGATTTTAAACTGTGGAGAACGAGAGATGATAGAGCCAATTAATAGTTCGGTATTCTTTCGTGAATTTATGTGAGTTAATTATAAGCCTATTCTCCCATCGCTTGCTAATAAATTTATCTTCAATAAATAAGGTTGTACGATTTGAAAAGTTACTTAGCTTCTAGCCCAAGATCGTTTAAAAGTTGCTCGGTATGGATTAGAGTTCATAGCCAAGGCATAACTTATTGAAGCGGGATGCGAAGATTGACGAGTCCGAAAAGGCCCTAACAAGGCATGAGGGCTACATTTTGTTACTAAAGATCCAAAGTGATGTGAAGAATCATTTATCAAAGATCAATATGAAGGATCGAGACACACGACGAAAAGCAAAAACTCCCCAAAAGTCATGGAGAAGTCTATCCGAAAAGGCCCTAACAAGGTATGAGGATAAATAAAGCCAAGTCCAAAAAGGAGGCGGATCGTTGTATATCAAAGTCCAAAATAAAGATTGGAGAAAAATGAAGAAGTCGTGGTCCTAATATGAAGAATCTCTCAAAACTTCAAGTGAAGAAATTCCCATTATGAAGAAAAGACCATTATTTCATGAACGTCTCTCAAGATTCGAAGTATGAAGTCGCTGCCAAATATCGGTCCGAGAAAGGTCTCAAATCGTGAAGCGAGTTATGCCAAGATATGAACTTTATGAGGTCCCGAGAAGCAGTTTTAAAAGATTTTGTCCTTTAGCTAACTATTGATTAAATCGTCCCACTTTATTTTCAGCCTAAATAACTATCGAAATAAGTCAACAATGCATCCTCGTGATCATTCAAGACAACAATAAAATATAAGAGATACACCTAGGAATAAGGGAGTCTAAGTGAATAATTGGCCCACATGAGTTCGTGTTAGTTTGCTAACTTATAATAACAATGATCTCGTTTTTAAGCTTGGTTTGGAGAAAGTGAAAACTTGAGGATAATGATCATTCATGACATTTTCAAAACCCTAAGGTATGCTTTTGATTTCTTTACTTGTTTTGTTATTTTCTATCTCTTTAATAAAGGCCAAGGTGGATTGATTGCGATGAAAAATGTAAACATGCTTTGTAACTAATGCATTGCATGAGGACATTGCAATGGTCAAGTGTAGGGGATTTGATAGGTGTGTAAACACCCATCCTTTTTACCACTTAATTACAATAATAACCGAGCCAAATGTGTATTTTATGTCCTTTATGTCGGAATTATGCGTGGTTTGTGTTTTTGTTGTGATTTAGGACGAAAAGGTGAAAAGTGGAGAAAACACGGGCATTCACGGGCTTTTATCGAAGAAAAAGACGAAAGACGAAGTCAAGCAGTCAAGAGTACAAAAAGAACGGAAGTCCAAGACCAATTCTGAAGATTTATCGAAGAAAAAGTCAAAAGACGGAAGTTTACTAAAAGCCGAAGAACTCAAGTCTAATTTATTGAAGAATTACAAGACGAGTTCAAAGAAATCCCGAGACAAAGTCATTAAAGTCCAAGATTTAAGAAGATTAAGAAGATTAAGGACTTAATCTTGCAATTAAGGAAAAGAAGAAAGAGGGGAGGAAGCTTCCTAAGCACTCCCTAATCCTCCCCTATAAATAGATTAGATTAGATTCATTTCATTTTTGTTGGCTAATAGTGACAATTAGTTCTTCCAATTTTAATTACCTTGTCATTTACTTTTCATGTCAAATTTAAATACTTTTCTTGCACCTTAAATACCTTTAAATTCAAGTATGTTTCCTTTTAATTCTTGTCAATCTTTATATTTATTGTTCAATCTCCTATCTACCTTTCTTTATTTGATCTTTAATCTTTATCTTTAGTGTTCATGTTCATGTTCTTATTTTATTGATTTGATTAAAGTGGGTTTTATTTAGTTTGATTATTATTGTTAGTTTGATTGATTTGGTTTGTTTGATTATCATTAGTTGATCATTTGTTATTAGTTTGCTTAATCTTTTGGTTTGATTTTGCTTGATCTTGTTTAGATTCGTGTTTATCTTTGTATCCCTTGTTCTTCGCTTGTCTGTTCATCTGTTTTCCCAGGAAACATTCCAGATCAAGCCAAGATTTCCGAATCAGTGGAAAGGCTTTGTGAAGAAAATATTCCGAATAAAGGCTTTCATTCGGAATAAGTGACATATTCCGGATCAAGTCCATATTCTGGATCAAAAGAACATTCTGAATCAAGCTTTGTGAAGAAACATTCCGGATCAAGGAGATATTCCGGATCAAGGATCTTTTATTCGGAATAGTAAAACATTCCGGATCAAGGGTTCAGCCAAAGTGTTCATCCGGAATATCCAATATTTCGGATCAAAGAGTTTTACTCGGAATAATTTATTATTCCGAATCAAACCTTTCATTCGGAATACCAAACATTCCGGATCAAGCACAACATTCCGGATCAAGCACAACATTCCGAATCAAAGCTTTATTCCGAGTCAAGACTTTATTCCGGATAAGTGACATATTCCGGATAAAGGGTTTTGGTGAATATTCCGAGTGAAGAAGAATCATTCCGAACGAAGGTGACATTCCGGATGAGTGATTATTCCGAACAAAGGATTATTCCGGATGAGCTATTTTTCAGGTTCCTTTAATCTAAGTTTTTAACTTTCTGTTTTTAATTTTCAAGCTTTATTTTTCCCGCCTTTTTCCTTAGTCGCACTTTTAGTTTAATTGCCTTAGATTTATTTAAGCCTTGCCTTAGTTTTAAGTTTTAGCTGCGTTTTAAGTTTTCCTTAGTTAGTTTTAAATTTGCGTTATTTACTTTTAGTGTCTTTTAATTCTCATCACGCTTTTAAATACTTGTCTTTTATTTTAAACTAGACTTAGATTTATTTTACTTGCCTTTTACTTTTAAGTCTTGCACTTTTTAATTACTACAACGACACAACTATTTGTTTCACCAAAGAACGACTGAGTCGCATAGTTAACCAGGATCAATTCGATTAGACACACATCAACGAACAATTTTTATAACTAACACCTAGTTATCAACCAACTTCTTCATAATAATCACGCAAGATTTGATTCATAAATTCGGTTCCAATATCTGTACGAATGCGTCGGACAGTAGTGTTGAGACGCACCTAAATCATCTTGAGAAATCCGATGATGAATTTCGGTGCCTCATTTTTTGTTGTAAGAAATTTCACCCATGTAAACCGAGAGTAATCATCCACAATAACGAGGATGTACCTTTTACCACTAAGACTTTCAACACGCATTGGCTCACAAAGATCCATATGCAACAGATAAAGTTTCTCTTGATTGGTGTCTTCCGTCTTGGTTTTGTAAGATTTCTTAGTGCTTTTCCCCATTGTACACGCGGAACACAAATGATCCTTGTGAAATGAAAGTTTAGGAAGACCACGAACAAGTTCGTTTTTCGCCAAATGATTAATAGCGTCAAAGTTAAGATGAGATAACCGTCGATGCCATAACCATGACTTAGTCTTTGATGCTTTGGAGAGAAGACATACGGGAGAAGCGGCTATCATGTCTTGTAGAGACAAAGTATACAAATTATTTCCTCGAGTACCTTTCAATAAATCAACCCCTTCCAAATTGCGTATGAATCAGGTATGATCTCGAAAAGCAACTTCTAGGTTTGCATCACAAAATTGTCCCACAGAGAATAAGTTGTGACCGAGACCTTCCACGTAATACACTCTTGAAATTATTACATTCCCAATATGATATTCACCATAACCCATTATCTTTACAATATGATCATTACCAAATCGAACCGTACCAAGAAACTTGCTGATGAAATTTCTGAGCTGAGAGAGATCTCCGGTCATATGCTTGGAGCAACCGGAGTCCAAATACCAGAGAACAATTTAGACCACCTGTTTTCAACAACAACAGTAGACAATGCATTGGAAACTATTGGTTCTGGAGTGTTAGCAGATAGAGATATAAGATTATCAGAATTGCTAGCATTTATGAGACCTTTAGATTTCCTGCGTTTTCTAATGTGAGTTTTAGCACTAACAGGTTTTACTGTTCCAATTTTCTTAGGTTTTGGATTATTCGCGGGCACTATAGTGGGAGTAGACCTATTTAAAGGGCACTTGGTTCCTACAGTAGTGTCGGTGTTCCTAGTTAAAGGACACGCTTGTGTTTTGGTAGCCTTGGTACTCCTAGTTAAAGGGCACGCTTTCTTCACTTTAGTGGGAGTGATCCTAGTTAAAGGGCACATATTTCCTACTATAGTGAAAGTTCTACCAGTGGGGCGCCACAACCAACCAACTTGGGTTAACACTTTCCCAGTCGGTTTCCATTCTAATCCATTTTTCCGGGCATGCATCTCATTCACATGGTCAATAAGGCAAGAATCACGACGACTAGAAAACATACATTCATTGTAATTCCAACATTTCAAATTAGAATTCACAGTAGGCTTAGAACGCTGCACAACCGCAGAGCCTTTAGGTTTAGCTACATGATTCTTTCTATTCAAAACAGAAATAACATTCCTAGGATGGTCTTCTACTTTCTTCTTCACTTGACTACTAGATGGGGGCAAGATCCTATCATTCTTCTTGTTTCTTTTAAGCTTATATCTTTGAGCCTTAGTAGTAATGATTACTCCTGTAGAAGGCAACACGGGAATATTAGAAGCTGGTTTTGATTCCGCCTTATCTTTAGTGACCAATGTTTGAGAAGGTTTAGTCCTAGGGCCCTTATTAAATGGTTTCCTTTTGATTGCACTAGAGGATGCTGCTGAGACAGTGGCTGCGTTATCCACAACATTCTTACCTTTTAGAGTACGAAGTGTTTCCTTTAACTCAGCCAAGACCAGATTCTTATCACAAATTTGTTCCCTCAAATCAGATATTTCCATCGAATTTTGATTCATTTTTTCAATCAATGATTGATTCTGTGCAGTGGTATCAACACATGCGGGCTTTACTGAATCGAAGAGTCGTGCATTTTTCTGTTTTAAGTTATCAAGTTTGGACAAAATCTTGGAAACTCGATTATCTAGATCAAGTTTAAAATTCTCAGCGGCCTCAAGTACGTTCACATAGTTAATCTCCTTAGATTTCTCTATTTCTATAGGCAAAGATTTAGCAACTTTGTCACTTGCTGACGCTGTTTTGATTGTAACATCAATCGAAAATTCTTTTCAAAATTTGCATCATCGATTTTAACACCATCGAATGACGTTTTAAAGATTTCTTGAATAAATTGTTGCTTGCATTCAAGCGTAATACAATGTGTTTGAATCTCATCAAAACGTTTTGAAAGCGAAGAATATAAATCTTGAAGCTTTAAAAATTCAACGTCAGATTCGTGACAAGTACTATCTACCACAGTATCCATAGATTCAACATTATGCACAATAGAATCATCATCAACACTTCTATTCACACAGACGGAAACTATATCATGAGACATCACTTGCTTCAGAAGCTGATCATTTTGGCGTGAAACCCGTTCTATTTCAATTAAACTGTTTTTATAAGCATCTTCCATTTCATTGAAAACACGTCTAACTTCTTCTATTTCCAAAAGCAAATCTTGATCAAGAGTACTAAGATAAGCTTTAACATTCTTTACAAACGGAACAATTTCGTCTCGAAACACAGCTCTAGTGTGCTCAAAGTTCCATTCACCTTCCGTTATGGCCGAAGCCGTCGTACGTTCCAAAATGACCTTGTCAAAATCGGCTAAGTGTTGGTGTACCGTGTTTAAGTTAACGGACGCCTTACTTACCGGTGGAACTAACTTCGTTAAATCCGTTTTGACAAGTGTAGGAGACGTACTAGGAGGGTTTTCATTTGACAAACTTTGGGGCACAAGAACTATCAATTCAGCTAGTTCCTTTTGTAAGTGAATGCGGGTCTTTTTAGATAATTGATCTTTGTTATACTGATCATAATCAATCGTATGGAATTTTGAAGGCATTTTAGAATGAGTTTCATCCGCAAGTGACTGTGTCTCCTCAGAACTAAGAACAAAAGGTGCTTCTTTCGATTTGCCAATTAGGGTCATATCATAAAGACACGGAATATATTCCTGAGCTTGTTTTGCATAACCGGGATTAGGTGGTAAATCTTGAAGACGTTTAAGTTCGAGTTCTTTAAATGATTTAGTTAAAAGATGAACCTTTTCTGTGGAAGCGTATTGTTTTAAAAGCTGTTGTTCCTTGAATTTAAGAAGTTTGGTAGCATTAATTTCTGATTCAACCTTTTTAGACTCGAGAGTTTCGAAATCCATTTTAAGTTTCTGAAAATCATTGATAACCGACTCTTTTGCTTTTAATTCATTGGAAAGATTAGCTTTTAATGATTCTATTTCTTTCAAGTGTTCAATCTTTTCAAAACGAAATTGGTCAAATTCAGAACATGTTATTTTCTCTGCTTGAGGGACCATTTCAAAAGTTTTGACCTTTTCTTTATGCAACGCAAGCTCAGCAGTTAGGGTGGAATTCGTATCTACGGATTGTCTGAGGGCCATATGCATTTGATCAATAATATGTTTAGGCACCATGACCAAATCATGTTGAGCATAAGATTCCATACCCGTCGTAGCATTTGGTTGAGGTTCACTCAAATGTGTAGGATTGGGTACCACATCATTTGAGTTACTAGTCCCTGAATGCTGTTCGAGGTTGTCATTTTCATGCCCAACTTGATGTTGGTTATCATCAATATTATTAGATGTGGTTGGTACCTCACTGACGACATCAGAACCGTAGTGAGAGAGATTAGCAACGAGAGCAGCTTGGGCAGAGTGAATGTCATCACAATCCGAATCGTATGCACCAAGATCGTCCGCTTGATAAGCTGCATTAGAAGTGGAAACGACTGCAATGCCTTCAGTATCTGCTGCCCCTGGGTCTGCAAGAAATGCTAACTCCTCTGAATCCAAATCTTCCCCTTAGACTGAGCATCAACCAAATACATCTTCTCACGAAACCATGCATCATCCCTTCTCCTTTTCTGCTGAGTGCATTGCCTAGCCATATGACCTTGTCCTCGGTAATTGTAGCAAGTCACAACCTTTTATGGACCAATGGGGCTTGCATTTCCATTAGCTTGAGAATTCACAGCTTGAGCATTCACAGTCCTTGTAGGAGGTCCATATGAATTTTGCCTTCCCTGAATAGGTTGCACTGTTACTTGACCATCTTGAACACTAGCTTGTTGTCGAGGATTTGAAGAGGTGCGGAGCTGATTGTTTGTTGGTGGAAATTCTCTAGTTGCAACAAGTTTTGACAAGTAGGCAGTGAGATGGTTTAGAACATCAGCTGGCGTATCATTTGGAGTAAAGACTGGTGCTTGGATTGGTGTAATATCATTAGTGTAGAAAGCTTGTGCTAGTTGTGCTTCTATTGGAAAATATCCTTGCTGAGGAGTATAGCCCATTGGAGAAGTGTTAGCTTGTGATGGTGATGTTTGATATGGTGGTTGCTGTGGAAAAGATTGTTGATGAACACTTTGTTGATATGCTTGCTGTGGCATTATCGGTGGTTGATAAGATGGTTGATGTGGTTGCTGATAGGTGTGTGGTGGTGGCTGCTGCAAGTATGATGGTTGTTGATAAGTATAAGCCATGTTTTGTTGAGACGCATACATGGCAAGTGGATCATGAACTTGAGGTTTAGACAAGCGAGCCTCAATGACATGGCATTCGTGTTGTTGAAGAAAAGCTTGAAGTTGATCTACATTGGTGTTATGCAAGTCCTTAGCCAATTTAACATCCGTCACGTACTTTTTCCATTCTGAAGGAAGAGTGTTCAAATACTTGGTGTTCAATTGAAACGTAGGAATTGCCATCCCATAGATATTTAGCTCATTCAACAATAGGGTAAATCTCAGATAGTAGTCATTGAGAGTCTCCCCTGGCACATAGGCAAACTTATCCAAAGTATCATAAAGATTACACTCTCGTTCTTGTTTAGTTAACGAGGTGCCTAACATTAGAACCCGAATTCTATCCCATAACTCTTTGGCAACTTTATGTTTGCTGACGAGTTTGTAGACATCTGGAGGAAGGGCTTGGAGAATGATGTTTGTAGCATACTTATCACTTTTATCTTGAATCTTCATATCTCCAGTCAATTCACCCGTTGTGCGAGGACGAGTAGTTGTACCTTTCGTCACTGTACCATAATCTAATGGTCCATTGAGCACCGATGCCCAAATAAGATGTCTGTTCTCTTTGTTCAACATATAAAGTTCCATTCGGGAAGTCCAATCCTCGTACATAGACTTCTCCAACATTGGTGGACGATTATCCGTACCCGAGAGGATGGACTTATCCGTAAGAGATGTGTACTCCATTTCGATAAGTTAAGATTTACAAACGATGATCGAACAATGAGAGAAAGTAAATGTATTTGTTGTTGTGTGTTAAAGCCGATAAATAATGTTGAAATCCCCTAAATTATGTCCTCGATAAACCAAAAAATCCAAGTCAAAATTGCACCTTTCAAAAACACGTTTTTGAAAAAATGTTGGATCGTAACACCTGATCGCAGTGGTGATCGTATTCAGATCGTACTCACTATGATCGTACTCAGATCGTAGTTGTGATCGCACTCCCTATGATCGTACTCAGATCGTATTGGTGATCGCACTCACTTTGATCGTACTCTGATCGTATTGATCGTACTCTGATCGTACTTGGATCGCACTCGTTTGATCGTACCCAACGATCGTACTCAGATCGCACTTGTGATCGTACCAAACAATCGTACTTGGATCGCACTCATTTGATCATACCCAACGATCGCAATGTGTGATCGTACCCTGATCGAAGCCTAGATCGTACTAAGCTATCGTACTCCTTGATCTTAGCTAGGATCGTAGTGAGCTATCGTAGTCACAGATAGTAACGTGGATCGTACTTGTGATCGTAGTTAGATCGTAATATTAGATCGTGACTATGGATCGCAAGTAGAAACCCCCGGGGTTTATGCAATCACAAAATCAGATCGTACTAAGGATACCAACTTACCACTTTTCTCGGACAGTACAATAACACAATCAATTCGAGATTCTAAGCCCAAATATGAATCAAACAACCAAAAATTTTATGTTTTTAACCCAAATAACAATACCAAATGACTATAACAAGTAACAGGATGAAGTATATCAAGATTAACCCATAAAAACACAAAAAAAAATTATTTTTTTTGGTTCGTGTGAAATTGGATCAAAGATGGCTAGATAATCAAGAACACAAACACAAAAACTAAACAATCATCCCATGGCACTTGATACCATTTGTAGAAGTGTAAATCTTGCTTATGTTTTAGAGAGAGAAAGAGATAGAGAGATGGTGGATTACACATAATTCTAGAGAGAGAAACAAATGTTTTCTATGTGAAAAAATGAATAACCACACCCTCTCCACCTAAGGAGAGGGTTTATATACCCAAGCCCTTGTCATGGGCTTGGGCTTACATTTGGGCCGGCCTACACATGTTGTAGACTAGGATTTGGTTTGTTTGTTAAATAAAGATAAGTAACTAAACTACGAGCTATTACATGGACTATAGTTGGAGTGACCGATCCTTCTTAATACGTAAAACGTATTTCCAACATGGACTCATTTTCCTTTGTCACAATCACCGGTGTAGGTGGGAATCTTAGGTTCCTTTAAACCTTTGCCACTTCGGGTGGTGATTGCTTTCATCTCCCCTCTTGGATTAGCAACGGTGTTACTCGGAAGAGAACCCGAACCAGAGGTTTGATTACTTGGGAAGAAACTAGCCATCATATCCCTTAAGTCATTCGTTTGACTGCTTAACGAGTTTCGCATATCGGCTCGAAGATCATTCCCTTGTTTCGCCATATCTCCTTTCAAGTTGATGATTTGTCGTTGAAGATTCTGCACCAGCGCGTCATTAGTCCTCATGTAAGTTTCAACCTTGTGATTAAATGCGGTGGGTTGGTTGGGAGGAAGAGCATGGTAAGCAGGTGGTTGATAAGCGGGTTGTTGATAAACTTGGTTGTTTCCTTGAGGTGGATATGGGTTTCTTTGGGTTTGATATTGATTTGAAGCTCGAGTTTTGTGTTGATTGTTGCGATTGAGGTTGTTTTGGTTTTGAGGAGGAAAACCGGGTGGTGAAAGGAAGTTGTTTGAACGATAACTGAGCAAATTGCGGTAACCTTTAGGACGTGCTTGATAGCCTCCCGTAGAAAAGTTACCGTTAGTGGCATACGCATTTTCCGGATTGTCATGAGTCGAAGGACAATTGGTGTATGAATGAGAACCCCCGCATATTTCACATGACTGACTCAAAGCATTAACTTGCGCATTGTTGTTTTTGTCATTGTTAGCGGTTTGTAGAGCAAGTGCTTCAACAATCGAAGTAAGCTTATCAATTCTATTGTCGGCATCGCTAGTACTAGCACTAGCCACATTAGCCCGAACACTCCTAGTTTGCACTCTAGACTTATTCTCAATAATATCCCACGCGGCATTAGAAGACTTAATCAAAATGTTACCCCCTGGGGCACTATTTAGTGAATCTTGGTCATTCATGCTTAAACCATTGTAAAAAGGATTAATTTGATGCACTTTTGTAAAACTGAAAAGTGTATAGTTAAAGTTCGTTTTTTCTCAGTTCTTAACAAATTGAAAGTCCTAACAAGATCGGGTTTTTTTTGTGTTTTTGGTTGGTAAAGTTTTTTGGATATTCTATTGCTAATTCAAACAAAGCCTTGCTAAAATGAAAAATATCGTCTACTTATATGTAAAACAACGTGCACATACCAAGTTTTTATTCAATTAAAATGCTAAATGTAAATTCCACAAACTATAAGGACTGAAAATGTAAATTCTATGAAATATAAATGCCAAAAATGTAAAGCCAAAAAGTCTAAGGACTAAATGTGCAAAATCAGTAAACAATATGGACTGAAAATGAAAATTAGTCAAACAAGGTAACTAATTTCTAACTAATTGAAAACTGCCTAACTACTTTTGAACAAATCTGAAAATACAAGGACTGATTTTTTGAAAACCCTAATTACTTTGAAGATTAGCTAAGTTTACAATTTGTTTAATTCTTAAGGGACTAAATGGCAATTTTTAAAACTATTTTAACAAAAACGGGAATAAGCTCGTTTGAGCTTATTTCTTAACCAAGTAAGCTCAAACCAGTTGTAAACGACTTAAAATCAAAAATTACCTAGACCTATCCAAGGAATTAAGCTAAAAGTAACTAGAACTCTGATAAGCTGAATTCAATAAGCCTAAAATAAGCTACTAATTAAGCTAGACTTGCACTATTTGATTTTAATGATGAAAATGGTTAAACAGCTCAAAAGAAAGATGGGAAATCAAGTCTCAAAGAAAATGATCAAGTATTAAGCCCTAAATCTAAAAATAAGCCAAAATTGAGCTTATGTTGACTTTCGTTGACCAGAATTTCCAAAAAGCTCAAAATCCCAAAATTTATCCAGGAACACTTTTGGAATGGAAATGTGAAAGAAAATCAGCTAGTTTATGAAGTAGAAAATGAGATATAAGAAATCAGTTTGGATTTCACTACAGGGAATTGCATTTGCTCTAGTGCTTATTCTTTTGCTTATTTCTTACTCAATTCTAGATACTGTACAATTTCCATATACACACTCAAACTTCATATATTGACTGAAAGTTGAGCACTGGTTTCAAAGGATTTCATCGAGTAACAAAGAAATACCAATCAAATGAAAATCAATACTTTCTGAAAATATACTTGAGTAAAACTGACCCAACCTTTTTGATAGCCAATTGCCTTGTTGACCAAATTTTTGACTTAAAAAATGACTGAAAGCTTTAAACTATGACTAGTTGACATGAAATGAACCAAAGTTTTCCAAAAACTAACACTTGAAAAGCAATTCAAAGCTATTACCAAACACCACTTATCTGATCAGTTTCAAACTTTTATGAATGATTTTAAAGGAAATGTTTAGACTGAGTGAAGAGTGATAACACACTAAGTTGAATAGCTAAAATGAAGTGTAAATGAGCTAGTTACAAGCAGTTAAACCAACAAGAATTCAAAATGACTTGAAAAGCTAAAAGGACTGATAAATGTGAAAAACAGGACAAGTATTAAGGCTGATAAGCAAGTATAAGCTATACTAAGGCTACAAAATAACTGAAATCAGATCAATTACAAGCTAAACAACTTTTATCATGCAATCAATCAAAATTTAACTAGGAATGAAGCATACATTCAACACTTGAGTGGAACTAGAAACTCAGAAAGTAAGACCTTTTAGCTTAGGCCTCCTTTGGGGAGTAGAGGAGCGCTGAGCTCTCTAAACTAGTGCTAACCACCACCTTAGCACTAGAACACATCAAACAGCTACCAATCAACAACTATCTATCATTAAATCTCCATTAATGGACTGAAATGCTTCAAAATCTGCTAGAACTGGAACTTAGATGAAAAGAACAGGTACAACAGCTACAATATTCACAAATAGCTCATTATGATCAAGTGGTGATCATAACAAACTAAACAGCATCACAAGGTAACAAAGTGTAGGTATGAACAGTAGAGAAGTAATGAGAATTTGGAGGGAAAATGAAATTTTTATTGATTGAAGTGAAAAAGTAGTTACAAGGCTGGTAAGTTTGTTACAACTACTAACAGACTCAAGAGTTTGTCAGACTCTTGAGTTGTTAAGCTAAATCTAACAAGGATGATAGAAAACTAAAAGTGTGTGTGATTTCACACTTTTCTACAATACAATAAATGAGAGCTAAACTAAGGTATTTATAGATTGCAGATGTGAAGTGGTTGGGGTTGGTGACGTGTTAGAACCAATCAGAAACTTCCACGTGTAAAATTCTGCTCAATTGAGTTTTGCAGATTATGAACACATTTGGGCTTTTCTTTGTTGTTGATCTTGAGTGTAATTGATTGTGATCATTGAATTCGTCTCTCAAAACCGATCACTTTTCATGTTTATACCATCTTCTGAAATTGCCTCTAGCTCAAACTCGTTCCTGGTAATATTTGTTGAAGAAGATGACACGTGGCAAGATTATATTGGATATGGGAGTGTCACACGGATCACTATCTGCTTTGTGAAATATGATTGGTGGGTTGGGGTACTGATGGGATACGCCTACTTAACATCTCTCCTATTAATTACCAATCCAGCTGGCAATCCACTTCCTTCCAATACTCTCTTCTGATTGGTCTATTTGCTTGCGCACGGATTGAAATTGAATTTAACTTCCAAAGTTCGTAGAATTAGCCCTTGTACTTGGTAGAATATGGTTTTGAGCTAGTATCTTCATTTCTTTGGCATAAATGGTCCTTCAAACTTCATTCTTGAACAAAATTGATCCCTTTGACTTAGTTGACTGAAAGTTGACCAGATTTGACTTTAATCTTGACTTTGTCATATTTACACTTTTGGTCCTTCATCTTTGGCAGATTGTCAAGATAGGTCCTTTGTCTTCAAAGTCTTATCACTTTTGATCCTTCTTTGTCTTTTTCATCAAATTAAGCTTGATTTTCCTTTGTTTGCTTGAAAATGCATCCTTCTTACCTATTTGAGCACAAACACAAAACATACCACATAATTATGCTTTATAGCACAAAGTTTAGGTATTTTTCTTGTGTTTTAGGGTGATTTGTTGATAAATTGATATGAGTTTATGCTCATATCAAATCCCCTACACTTGAAAATTGTCATGTCCTCATGCAATGCTATATATTAAAGCACAAATTTACATTCTCCTCATAATTAATCCACCTTGGCCATTATGGAATGCATCTACACTACTCTACACTATATGATGCATGATTTTGATTTTTAATAATGCAATGAACAAAATACAATTCTATCTATATCTTTTTGGTTTTTCTTGAAATGGTTTTGATGGAAATAACTCATGAAGAAATCAATGACTTGGATTAGGGCTTGGGTACCATGGACATTTATCACCCTCAAGTTTCACTTTCCCCATACCAAGCTTAAAAATGGGATCATTGTATTCACAAGTAAAAAGTGCATCAACTTATTCATGACAATTAAATGTGGAACCGGTTATTATTTGAGCAAATTGCTTGTGGGCAAATTTGTCATTATTTCAAGTGTGAAATATAAGAAATGTAAAATCCAAAAATAAGGAAGCACGGTTTTAATCCTAAGTAATCCTCTCATCCATTACTTGAAAAACCACTCACAATTAATATAAGTCCGTTTCAAGAGTAATAAGTCATTCTCCTTATGAGTAAAATCCTCATGTCATGCTTTCATAAGTAGCTACACACTCGCTAAGGAAAGAACAATAAAACTCACGCAATAATTTACATCCGCCGCCTTTTTGAGACCTTGGATCTTTAACCCCGCAACCTGTCAAGGTAATATTGGATTGGAGCAATCTATTGAATCCCCGCAACCCGTCAAGGTAATATTGGAACTCAATAGTCACTATAATTAACACCACACTGCCCCTCTTGGGAGTCTTGTATATATTTTTTTTTCTTTTCTTTTCTTTTTCTCTTTTTTTTCTAGCCACTCATTTTTTTATAAGCCGCTCTTATTTTTCTTTATTCCTCACAAAGAAAGTTGAAAAGAATAAAAGGAAAAACACCCGCTAAATATTGAGCATGACATAAGTCTTGTACACATAAAACGTTCTAACTTAGAATCTTAAGACGTACTTGTATCAACCATGAATGATTAGAAAAAAATGCATAAGAGATTACAAACCAATTAAAACCGTTCTTGATTATTTATTAACATATATACATGCGAAGAAAATAGAGGCAAAGAAGAGAAGGGTTTAGCCACAAGTAATTATCATGAAGTTTATCTAGCCCTTTTATACTTGCTTCAACTCTATCATTTCCCATTCTCCACAAATTTAAAATCTCAAATAATGAGAGTGGTGGATGCTTAGCCTAATAGACAAATGAAGGACTACATGGTTAAGGATACTAGCTAGAGAATGCTAAGATAAGCAAACTCGGGTTGAGTCAAAATATCCATGGTGGGCCTAATATGTCAAAGAAGTCTAAATTTGTTAAAACCATGTTTTTATTATATTTTTCTTTTTATATATTTTTGATGAAGAATAAAAGAAAAGATATATACAATGCAAATGTGTTATGCAAATGAAAAATGATTGATGCAAAATTATGAATGCATATTTTTGGTGGCCAAAGTAGATCAAAAATTTGAGAAAGTGTTTGAAAAATTAATTTTCCAAGTTATCATGAAAGACAATGACAAGTTCTAGGTAAGGTCACTTCGATAGAAGACCCCCATACACTTAAGCTAAACATTGTCCTCAATGTTTAAGAGCATGGAAGTATAAAAACTTCCCCTACACGTATGACAATGAATAGACTTTGCTTAACCCAAGTTAAGGAAAGGACAACTATTGGTGAATTCATGTTTAAGCACAAGGTGACAATGAAAGATCACAATAGTAACGAAGTGAATCGGATACAAGGGCCTCCTCCATAAGCTCCAAAGTATGAAATGAGTGAGCAACCCTACAAACAACATGAAGACAAAATAAGGTCTCCCCTACACTTATCTCCAAGTCTATACCCTTATTGCTAACCTACAACACTCTAAACCTAGTTATACGATGCTTGAGTTAATGAGTCTCTAGCTCGACTCGTCCCTCAATGTATTAATTCATGGGGAAAATGGGGATCTCTTGGACCATTTCAACAGAAATGTCCTCCCCAAAATAATATTTCACACGGTGACCATTCACCTTAAAATTTGGACCATCGGGTTGTGACAACTCAATAGTTCCATATGAAAACACTTGAGCAATAGTGAATGGACTGGACCATCTCGACTTAAGCTTGCCCGCAAAAAGTTTCAACCTTGAGTTAAAGAGGAGAACCGGCTCTCCAACTTTGAACTCACGGTTCTTGATCTTAGCATCATGAAATTTCTTAGTCTTTTCCTTGTAAAGCAAAGAATTTTCATAGGCATTGGCTCTCAATTCATCCATCTCATTAAGTTGATCTTTCCTATGTGAACCGGCTTGGTTTAAATCAAAGTTAGCCCACTTGAGAGCCCAAGATGCCTTGTGTTCTAACTCGAATGGGAGGTGGCACGCTTTACCATAAACAAGCCTATAAGGAGTACAACCAATTGGTGTCTTAAAAGCCGTCCTAAAAGCCCACAAAGCATCATCAAGCTTATCCGACCAAGAAGCTCGATGCTCTCCCACCGTTCTCTCTAAAATTCTCTTTAAACAACGATTTGTGACCTCGGTTTGACCATTGGTTTGAGGGTGATCGCGGTAGAAAGTCTATGATTAACTCCATATTTCTTCATAACTCTCGTGAATTGATCATTACAAAAGTGCGTACCACGATCACTTATGATGGCCCGAGGTACACCAAATCTAGCAAACAATTTCTTTAAGAACTTCACAACAACTCTAGCATCATTGGTAGGTAAGGCTTTAGACTCCACCCATTTGGACACATAATCCACCGCC
Organism: Glebionis coronaria; assembly: GCA_025667525.1. Taxonomy (NCBI): domain Eukaryota; kingdom Viridiplantae; phylum Streptophyta; class Magnoliopsida; order Asterales; family Asteraceae; genus Glebionis; species Glebionis coronaria. The sequence continues at coordinate 420,367,256 of CM046876.1, read as the reverse complement.
ACAAGTATATACTTGTTTCCCTTAGAGGATGGAAAAGGTCCCATGAAGTCTATGCCCCATACATCAAAAATCTCACACTCTTGAATAAGATTTTGTGGCATCTCATCACGTTGCATAATTTTTCCTTGTCTTTGACACACATCACAAAATTTCACCATCTCATGGGCATCTTTGTAAATGGAAGGCCAATAGTAACCCGAATCAAAGACTTTCTTGGCGGTATAGTTAGGCCCAAAATGTCCACCCGTAGGTCCTTTGTGACATGCTTCTAAGATCTTAAATGCCTCGGGCCCATCTACACACCCTCTAATGATTTGGTCCGCACATTGCCTAAAAAGATAAGGATCATCCCAAAAGTAGTACTTAACTTCCTTAAGAAATTTTTTCTTTTGTTGGTAAGTAAGACCCTCAATAAGCACATTTCCCACAAGATAATTTGCGATATCCGCAAACCAAGGTGTGGTATCCTCTTGGGAAGAGATAGACATGAGCTCCTCTAATGGAAAGGATTCATTGATTTCTTGATTTGGAAAATCTCCTTGAAAAGGATGCTCAAGTCTACTCAAATGATCCGCCGCTAAATTCTCGGCCCCTTTTTTATCACGAATTTCTATCTTAAACTCTTGAAGCAACAAAACCCATCTCAAAATCCTAGGCTTAGCATCTTGTTTTGTCATGAGATACTTAAGAGCGGAATGATCCGTATACACTATGGTTTTGGATAACACAAGGTATGGTCTAAATTTCTCAAAAGCATAGACTATATCAAGCAACTCTTTTTCCGTGGTAGTGTAATGAAGTTGTGCACCGGTCATGGTTTTACTCGCATAGTGTATAGGTTGAAAATGCTTATTCACTCTTTGTCCTAAGACGGCCTCCACCGCATAATCACTAGCGTCACACATAAGCTCAAAAGGTAATTCCCAATTTGGAGAAACCAAAACGGGAGCCTTTGTCAATTCCTCCTTAAGAGTCTCAAAAGAGTCCAAACAATCATGGTTAAAAATGAAAGGAGCCTCTTTTTCCAAGAGGTGAGTCATCGGTCTAGCTATCTTAGAAAAATCTTGTATAAAGCGCCTATAAAACCCCGCATGACCTAAGAAACTCCTTACACCTTTAACCGAAGTGGGTGGGGGAAGCTTATCAATCACATCAATTATAGCTCGATCCACTTCTAATCCCTTATTGGATATTTTGTGTCCTAAAACAATTCCCTCTTTCACTATAAAGTGACATTTCTCCCAATTAAGCACTAAACGTGTTTCCTCACAACGCTTAAGCATTCTCTCTAGATTGGTGAGACATGAGGTAAATGAATTTCCAAAGACGGAAAAATCATCCATAAAAACCTCCATAGTTTGCTCTATCATGTCATGGAAAATCGCCATCATGCACCTTTGAAACGTCCCCGGGGCATTACATAAGCCAAAAGGCATCCTCTTGTAAGCAAATGTACCGTAGGGACAAGTGAATGTGGTCTTTTCTTGATCCTTAGGGTCAATGGGTATTTGGAAATAACCCGAAAAGCCATCAAGAAAGCAAAGTACTCATTTCCCGCTAAGCGTTCAAGCATTTGATCCATAAAAGGTAATGGGAAATGGTCTTTCCTAGTAGCCTCATTGAGTTTGCTATAGTCAATACAAACTCTCCAACCGGTAACAAGTCTGGTAGGAATAAGCTCATTGTTCTCATTAGGCACTACGGTGATTCCACCCTTCTTTGGAACACAATGTATCGGGCTAACCCATGGAGAGTCGGAAATGGGGTAAATCATGCCCGCATCAAGGAGTTTAATCACTTCCTTCTTAAGGACCTCATGGATTTTTGGGTTAACCCTTCGTTGACTTTGAATGGCGGGTTTGTAATCATCCTCCATAAGGATTTTGTGTGTACAAAAATGTGGATCAATTCCCCTTATGTCAGATATTTTCCATGCTAAGGCTTTCTTGTGTTTCTTAAGGACTTCAATGAGTTGCTCCTTCTCATCCTCTTTCAACTCTTTAGCAATGATGACGGGTAATTGGTCTTTGCCCTCTAAGAAATCATACTCTAAGTGGGATGGAAGGTCGTTAAGTTCAATTGGAGGTGGACTCTCTATGGAAGGTTTTACTATGGAAGGATCCTCATGGGTAACTTCTTGTGGAGTAGGAGAAGGAATAGGGTCCTCATTGAGCAACTTTTGGATAGTAAGAATATCTTCTTCCCAATTAATGGGAGAATCATCATCACCAAGAAAGTTTGACTCAAATTCCTCCAAGAGGAAATCACTCTCTCCAAAAGGTGTTAAAGAGGGAGCAATTGAGGCCACGGTTTCAACATGGGGCATCTCATCACTAGTACTCTTGCAAGCATCATGAAAGTGTTCATCACACACCTCATCTAACACATCAACTATGTTAATAGTCTCACACGGTCTAGACTCCTTAACCTCTTTCCTATCACAAACTTTCCCTAACTTAAACACCACTTTCTCATCCTCTACTCTCATAATTAGTTCTCCTTCCGCCACATCTATCAAAGTACGACCCGTTCTCAAAAACGATCTACCAACAATCAAAGGAACTCTAGGATCCATGTCATAATCAACCACTACAAAGTCGGCCGGAAAGGTAAACTTATACACACCTACAAACACATCCTCCGTGATACCTACGGGGTAAGCTATGGTTCGGTTGGCTAATTCAAGGGTCATCCTAGTGGGAGTGAGCTCGGGAAGAGAGAGTTTTTTCCAAACCGATAAAGTCATGAGGTTTATGCTTACCCTAGATCCGCCAAAGCCATGCAATTTTCTACACCGGGAAAATTACAAGGTATCAAGAAGCGCCCCGGATCTCCAAGTTTTGTTGGTAAGGTTTTAAGTAACACGGCGGAACAATTTTCATTAAGGGATGTGTTGGGCAAATCAACCAATTTTTCCTTGTTTGAGAGTAAATCCTTGAACATCTTAGCAAACTTTGGCATATAAGCAAGAGCTTCCGCAAAGGATATGTTGATGTTGAGTTGCTTGAACATCCTTAAGAAATTTGAGACTTGGATGTCATCCTATTTCTTTAACTTGTCCTTTTTCAACCTTGAAGGATATGGAAGAGTTGGTTTTGGTGTAGGTGGAGTAGGTGTTGTAGTGGAAGATTTGTCTTTGTTAGCTTCTTCATTGGGAGGTGTGGAAGGTAAAGGAGAAGTATGAATAGGTTGAGAAGGTGTGTTTGAGTGAATGGGAGCATTTTGAGGTGGTGAAGTAGAGGTAGAAGGCTTGTCACATGTAGGAACAAAAGTGGGTGGAACAATATGAGGCTTAGGAGGGGAAGGATCCTTTATTGTCTTTCCACTTCTTGTTGTAATAGCATTGACATTTGCTCTTGGATTTGTTTGTGTGTTAGATGGTAAAGCCCCTTGTGGTCTTTGATTGAATGCCATTAAAAGCCTATTAGTTTGTTCCTCCGATATACGTTTCATTTGCTCATTCATTCTTTTCTCACTTTCACGAATTCTCCTCTCAACATACTCATGAGTCTCTTGTAGCCCATATCCTTGATTTTGAAGTTGAGGGTAACCTTGATTTGGGAAGGGTGGAAGTGGTTGATTAAATCCTTGATTTGGTAGATAAGAGTTATTTCCTTTATGTTGAAAATTGTTGGGTGCCTTGTAGTTATTTCCTTGGTAATGTGGTCTTGTACCTTGATTCCGTTGTAACAATTGAGGAGGATTTCGGTGAGGTTGGGGTGGGAATCCCGATGGAGTAAGGTAATTTTGAGACTTGTAAGAAAGGTTATTGGGATTGATATTTGGCTTGAAGTGTTCACGATGTTCCTCTTGGTAAGCATAACATTCCCCTTGATAACCTTGCACCTTATCACATTGTTCATAGGAATGGGGACCTCCACAAGTTACACAAGAAAGAGTAATGGCATGCACATCATTTGAAGAATTGTTCAATGAAAGGCTCTTAATAGCTTGAATCATTTCTTGATGTGCCTTAAGACTCATCTCATGATCCCTATCTATCTTCTGAATGATCTCTTAGTGACACTTGAGGAATTGGTTATCACAAGGTGTTTGAGAATTGTTTTGGATAACATGAACCCTTTCTTCAAATTGAGAGTTTGTTTGAACCATTTCTTTGGTCTCAATGATGTCCAAAGCCTCTTGAATGGATTTAAGAAGAATATTTCCTCCCGTGGAAGCATTGAGTGAATCTTGGTGATGAGGTTTAAGGCCATCGTAGAAAGTATTGATTTGGTGAACTTCATCCAATCCATGATTAGGGCATCTCCTCAATAACTCTCTAAACTCTTCCCAAGCATCACTAAAGGTTTGACTAGGTTTTTGTTGAAAGCCTATAACTAAGTTCCTCAAAGCCGTGGTCTTAGATGGGGGAAAGAACTTGTTCAAAAACTTAGTGGTGAAACCATCCCATGTGGTGATACTATCGGGTGGTTGTGTGTCCAACCAATGCTTAGCGGGTCCCTCTAGTGAAAATTGCACTAATATCAACTTAATAGCATCATGTGGAACTCCATTGTACTTAATGGTATTGCAAAGAGCAAGGAATCTCTTAAGGTGATAATGAGGATTATCAGTCTTGTGACCATAGAAAGGTGTGTTTGAAACCAAGGTAATCATAGCCGTTTTTAGCTCAAATGAATTTGCGGGAATGTCGGGAATCTTGATAGCATCGGCATATCCGTGAACATTGGATTGCAAACGTTCCATCAAAGAACGATTATCAACAACCATGGCTTCTTGTTGTGGATGAATCAAAGCACGATTCTCGTGATCGGCTTGATGGACGGTGGTGTTCCTACTCTTTCTCTTTTTCTTCCTTTTCGGAGGAAGAGGTTGTACACCAATCGGTAATTGTGCACGCCCGCGAGTGAGCATGCAACTCAATACGAGGAATGAGAGAGAAGCTCTCGTGTGACTTTGAAGAGAAAAGGATTATCCCCTTCGAGTTTCAATATGAAATATCCACAAGAAAATAATAATATACGTATGTACTACTTGGGTGCAAGACCCCCAATGAAGCCTTCCTTCTTAGAATACTCACAAGTGAACGGGGAGTTAGGTGGCGCGAAGCACTTAAGTACCTATTGACCCTTAGATGGCATTTTATAGCACATCGCCTTTCTATTCAATTAATTGTTTGTATTCTTCGAATTGTTGCTTATTGGAAGTATTTATCTATTCTTGCTTTATTTTGTTTGATCGATACACGTGTCAAGGACCAGAACGCCCCTCAACACGGTGTATTGCCTTAGCAATACTTATGGAGAATATGTGAATTGGTTGTTCTTATACGTATACGTATTTACTTATAATAATATATGGAAAATATTTTTGTATTTATGAGTTTTTAAGGGAAAATATTATATGTACATAAAAACCGAGAGAATCCGATAATATATATTTTTGGGTGCAATCTCTTAGGAAAAAGATTGCTTTTTGGATTTTTTAATTTGTTTGGTCAATTATTTAGGAAAAGAATTGTTTTGTTAATTTTTTAGTTTTTATATATTTTTATATTTTTGATTTTTTTTATTTGTTTTTTTATTTATGATACGTAAAAATAACGTTCACTAGGTGAACGGATCCCAAAAGCCAATGAAAACCGTCAATCGATAGTCTCTCGTAAAGTCAAAGAACCGGCAGCGGCGCCATTTGAAATGTGTATAGTTGAAGTTCGTTTTTTCTCAGTTCTTAACAAATTGAAAGTCCTAACAAGATCGGATTTTTAATTGTTTTTGGTTGGTAAAGTTTTTTGGATATTCTATTGCTAATTCAAACAAAGCCTTGCTAAAATGAAACATATCGTCTACTTATATGTAAAACAACGTGCACATACCAAGTTTTTATTCATTTAAAATGCTAAATGTAAATTCCACAAACTATAAGGACTGAAAATGTAAATTCTATGAAATATAAATGCCAAAAATGTAAAGACAAAAAGTCTAAGGACTAAATGTGCAAAATCAGTAAACAATATGGACTGAAAATGAAAATTAGTCAAACAACGTAACTAATTTCTAACTAATTGAAAACTGCCTAACTACTTTTGAACAAATCTGAAAATACAAGGACTGATTTTCTGAAAACCCTAATTACTTTGAAGATTAGCTAAGTTTACAATTTGTTTAATTCTTTAGGGACTAAATGGCAATTTTTAAAACTATTTTAACAAAAACGGGTTCAAGACTACAATAAGCTCGTTTGAGCTTATTTCTTAACCAAATAAGCTCAAACCAGTTGCAAACGACTTAAAATCAAAAATTACCTAGACCTATCCAAGGAATTAAGCTGAAAGTAACTAGAACTCTGCTAAGCTGAATTCAATAAGCCCAAAATAAGCTACCAATTAAGCTAGACTTGCACTATTTGATTTTAATGATGAAAATGATTAAACAACTCAAAAGAAAGACGGGAAATCAAGTCTCAAAGAAAATGATCAAGTATTAAGCCCTAAATCTGAAAATAAGCCAAAATTGAGCTTATGTTGACTTTCGTTGACCAGAATTTCCAAAAAGCTCAAAATCTCAAAATTTATCCAGGAACACTTTTGGAATGGAAATATGAAAGAAAATCAGCTAGTTTATGAAGTAGAAAATGAGATATAAGAAATTAGTTTGGATTTCACTACATGGAATTGCATTTTCTCTAGTGCTTATTCTTTTGCTTATTTCTTACTCAATTCTAGATACTGTACATTTTCCTTATACACACTCAAACTTCATATATTGGCTGAAAGTTGAGCACTGGTTTCTAAGGATTTCATCAAGTAACAAAGAAATACCAATCAAATGAAAATCAATACTTTCTAAAAATATACTTGAGTAAAACTGACCCAACCTTTTTGATAGCCAATTGCCTTGTTGACCAAATGTTTGACTTAAAAAATGACTGAAAGCTTTAAACTATGACTAGTTGACATGAAATGAACCAAAGTTTTCCAAAAACTAACACTTGAAAAGCAATTCAAAGCTATTACCAAACACCACTTATCTGATCAGTTTCAAACTTTTATGAATGATTTTAAAGGAAATGTTTAGACTGAGTGAAGAGTGATAACACACTAAGTTGAATAGCTAAAATGAAGTGTAAATGAGCTAGTTACAAGCAGTTAAACCAACAAGAATTCAAAATGACTTGAAAAGCTAAAAGGACTGATAAATGTGAAAAACAGGACAAGTATTAAGGCTGATAAGCAAGTATAAGCTATACTAAGGCTACAAAATAACTGAAATCAGATCAATTACAAGCTAAACAACTTTTATCATGCAATCAATCAAGATTTAACTAGGAATGAAGCATACATTCAACACTTGAGTGGAACTAGAAACTCAGAAAGTAAGACCTTTTAGCTTAGGCCTCCTTTGGGGAGTAGAGGAGCGCTGAGCTCTCTAAACTAGTGCTAACCACCACCTTAGCACTAGAACACATCAAACAGCTACCAATCAACAGCTATCTATCACCAAATCTCCATTAATGGACTGAAATGCTTCAAAATCTGCTAGAACTGGAACTTGGATGAAAAGAACAGGTACAACAGCTACAATCTTCACAAATAGCTCATTATGATCAAGTGGTGATCATAACAAACTAAACAGCATCACAAGGTAACAAAGTGCAGGTATGAACAGTAGAGAAGTAATGAGAATTTGGAGGGAAAATGAAATTTTTATTGATTGAATTGAAAAAGTAGTTACAAGCCTGGTAAGTTTGTTACAAATACTAACAGACTCAAGAGTTTGTCAGACTCTTGAGTTGTTAAGCTAAATCTAACAAGGATGAGAGAAAACTAAAAGTGTGTGTGATTTCACACTTTTCTACAATACAAGAAATGAGAGCTAAACTAAGGTATTTATAGACTGCAGATGTGAAGTGGTTGGGGTTGGTGACGTGTTAGAACCAATCAGAAACTTCCACGTGTAAAATTTTGCTCAATTGAGTTTTGCAGATTATGAACACATTTGGGCTTTTCTTTGTTGTTGATCTTGAGTGTAATTGATTGTGATCATTGATTTCGTCTCTCAAAACCAATCACTTTTCATGTTTATACCATCTTCTGAAATTGCCTCTAGCTCAAACTCGTTCCTGGTAATATTTGTTGAAGAGGATGACACGTGGCAAGATTATATTGGATATGGGAGTGTCACACGGATCATTATCTGCTATGTGAAATATGATTGGTGGGTTGGGGTACTGTTGGGATACGCCCACTTAACATCTCTCCTATTAATTACCAATCCAGCTGGCAATCCACCTCCTTCCAATACTCTCTTCTGATTGGTCTATTTGCTTGCACACGGATTGAAATTGAATTTAACTTCCAAAGTTGGCAGAATTAGCCCTTGTACTTGGCAGAATATGATTTTGAGCTAGTATCTTCATTTCTTTGGCATAAATTGTCCTTCAAACTTCGTTCTTGAACAAAATTGATCCCTTTGACTTAGTTGACTAAAAGTTGACCAGATTTAACTTTAATCTTGACTTTGTCATATTTACACTTTTGGTCCTTCATCTTTGGCAGATTGTCAAGATAGGTCCTTTGTCTTCAAAGTCTTGTCACTTTTGATCCTTCTTTGTCTTTTTCATCAAATTAAGCTTGATTTTCGTTTGTTTGCTTGAAAATGCATCCATCTTACCTATTTGAGCACAAACACAAAACATACCACATAATTCCGCTTTATAGCACAAAGTTTAGGTATTTTTCTTGTGTTTCAGGGTGATTTGTTGATAAATTGATATGAGTTTATGCTCATATCAAAAACCATTTGTGGACACTTTCTTAAAAGTTCCTTAAAACGGTCCCAAGATTCACTAAATATCTCACCGTACTTTTGTTCAAAGTTAATGATTTCATTCCGCAAAGCGCTAGTACGTGAGGGTGGGAAAAAGTAGTTGATGAATTTGGTCTCTAAATCCGACCACGTAAGAATACTTTGTGGCGGTTCCTTTGCAAGCCAATGTCGGGCTTGTCCCTGTAAGGAGAAAGCAAAAAGTTGCAAGCGAATTACCTCTTGTGAAACCCCATTATACTTGACCGTATTAGTGAGTTGAAGGAACCTTTTGATATGGTCATGTGGATCATCAAGTGTACGCCTCATGAATGGTTGAGCAGAGACCATTTGAATGAAGCCGGATTTGAGCTCAAAGTTGTTGGCTCCAATCTCGGGTATGACAATAGCATCGGTGTTGCCCTCTATGTGCGCTTGCAAAAGCTCGATCATTGGTCGATTGTCCATGGCGACAATAGGTTGAGTTTCGACTTCGGCTTGAGTTGCTTTCTTCTTACGAGCACGGGTACGCATACACACCTACAAAAGGAAAAGAAAGATAGACAAGAAATATTTTTGGGTTTTTATGTTTTTCTCTTTTTTTGGATTTTTGAAAATTTTTAATTTTTATGGATTTTTGAAAATTTTTGAGCAAGAAAAATAACGTTCACGAGTGAACGGATCCCAAAATCCAACGCGTCTCTCACAGAAAACCGTTAATCTTCACAAAAAGAGCCGACAACGGCGCCATTTAAGACAAGAGATTTTCTTATATAAAATAAAGTTTGTTAAACCAGTCTTTTCGAATTTATTACCAGTTGAAAGTGCGACTCAGTCGTTCTTGGTGGAAAAATAAAGTGGTGTGATTATCTATTTTCAACTAAAAGTAAAAATGAAAATGTCGTTGAGTAAAAATAAAAGCTTTAAAAGTTATATTAAAACAAGACTTGAAATTAGATGACGAAAAGTTAAAACCAGATAAAAAGTAATTTTGAAAACCTAAAACTTTAAAAGAATTTAAACTTAAAATTTAACTAAGTGAAAATGGCGGGAAGAATTAAAATTTGAAAGTAACTCGGAATCCAGCAACACAACTAATTCGGAATCCAACTTCCACACGTAATTTGAAATGCAACTGCACTTAAACTAATTCGGAATACATAACAGGAACATAGTTCGGATTATGAATACCAATCCTGAATGTTGGGAATAAATTAAGGCCAGATCACTTGAGCGCTGACAAGAACAAAACAAGCGTTGACAAGAACAAAACAAGCGCTGACAGCTCAAGCGTTGACAAGATAAAGTCAAGCATTGACACATTGAAGACAAGCACTGATGGAAGATATATTCTACGCGTGTATTATATTCTAGAATACTTCTAGTAAAGATAGGAACAACAATGTATTTTCTATATTTATCTTTACCTAGAATAGCTGATACGTAGATTATTGTACAAGGCTTCTTATGTCTATAAAAGAAGGCCTTTAGGTTAATGTTTGATATAAGTTTCATATAAGTTTTCATTCGTAAACATCTTTCATTGTAAGCAAGTTTGATATTGATAATCAAAGTGAAAGTTTGTTTATATCATTGTGTGTTCTTGTTTAAGTGTTAGATTCCGCATAACACTGAGATTCATAAAGCATATACAAAGGTTTCTCTATGTGTATTACTTGATCTAATCTCGTATACACAAAGCTAATCGATCTAAGTTTGGGATCAACAAGTGGTATCAGAGCTTGTTGAGGAACTTTTGATCTTAAAGAACACCAAAACCCTAAAACTCACCAAAACCCTAATTTTCTCAGAAACCCTAACAACAACATGTCTGAAGCAATAAACTCCTCCTCCTCAGCTTTACCAAACATCAAGATTCCCATGCTTGATGCAACCAATTTTGACTTATGGAAGTTCAACTTTGAACAATATCTGGGGATCTACGACTACACACTCTGGGAGGTTATTGAATATGGAAACACATTCGATAAGGCTCAAAAAATTCTTAATGTCATTGCTCAAAGAACAGCTGTTGTTGGATGTTCTGAAGAGGATAAGAGAGAAAAACCTGGAGATGGTAGGGCTGTGTCTGCTGATGACATAGCAAAGAGAAGGGTTGACATGAAAGCCCTAAATATTCTGAAAGTCTCTTTGGGACAAGAAAACCAGCATAAATATAGAGGCTATGAATCTGCTAAGGATCTTTGGGCAGCTCTTGAAGTTGCACATGGTGGCAATGCAGACACTAGGGAAGAAAATAAAAAGCAACTCATGCATGATTATGCTGTCTTCAAAGCTCAACCCAATGAGAAACTGAGTAGTGTGAGAAGCAGATTGCTTGACATTACAAGCAAGTTGTCCTTCATGGGGACGCAAGTTGGTGAAGTTGACATCAATGATACCTTTCTCAAAAGTCTTGGTGAGGTATGGAAGATTGAGGCAAGATCTATTCTTGCCAACAATACTTACAAGAGCTCCTCGTTTGATGACATCTATAACAAACTAAGGCTGTTGGAGGATGAAGCTCTTTTAGAGCATGGAAGCAAGTCTACCACCAGTAATATGGCCTTCTTTTCTCAAAGTGAAGGTCAATTCAATCAGAAGGACTCTTACATACATCCAGTTACTGGATCATCATATGTCAGCGCTGGAACAAGTCCTGTCAACGCCTCCTATTCAGACGCTGACACATTTAAGAGTGACTCCCCAAGAGTTAAACCTGCTGGTTTAGATTTGGATACTGTTTGTGCTTACATTGCTTCTTTGCCCAATGGTTCAGTGATTACATATGAGGACCTTGAGCAGATAAGTGATGAGCACTTGGAAGAGATGGACATCAAGTGGAATATGGCTCTTGCTAGTATAAGAGCAAATAGGTGGAACAGAAGGTTTAAAAAGAAGATGACCTTCAATGCTAAAGACACAGCTGGATTTGATAAATCCAAAGTTGAATGCTACAACAGTCATCGTATGGGGCACTTCATGAGGGAATGCAGATCTCCTAGAAGATCTGATGCTGGTAAACCCTCAAGCCAGGTTGTTAAAGCTCAGGACTCCAAGGCCATGGTTGCAGTTCAAGGAATTGATGGTACAGGATGGGATTGGAGCTATCTGGCCAAGAATGTTGAAGAGGATAAAGCTTTGGTTGCTGATATTGAAGAAGAAGAGCATGTTGAATATGCTCTCATGGCATACTCCTCCTCTTCATCTGACAATGAGGTATATGATGATGCTTTTTGTAGCAAAGGTTGTAGGTTAAATACTGAAAGACTTAACAAAGAGGTGTTAAAATTAAAAGATGATATGAGTACTGAAAGATGTAAATTGTCTAATTACCAACTAGCTCTTACTGAAACTGAGAAAACCATTTCTGAATACAAGAAAATGAAATTTGATTTAAAAGATAAAATCAATATTTTAAAACATGAGTTGGATGCTAGTATGGATATTAGAAATATCATGGAAAGGGTTAATGGTGAAATACAGGCTAAGTTAGATGAGGCCATTAAGAATAAAGATAATGTTGGCCTTAAAATTCAAAGATTTGATAGAGCCACCCAAACCCTAGGAGAATGTGTAGCTAAACAAAGGGATCCTAAGGACATGACAGGGATTGGGATGAATGATTACTCTTTGGTTCCACCACCAGCTGGTGACTTCTATGGTGTCCAACAAAGGGACTTATCTTGGACTGGTTTGCCAGAGCTCCAAGAGGAGGAATTCATTCCTCCACTAAGAGTTTTCACTCCAGTTGAAGAGTATCAACAAAAATTGACTGACCTGAATGAGTGGAAGAAGGCTAACCCTACTTTATTTGTCAAGGGTGGCTTGCTATGTGAAAGTCCTAATGAGTCCACACCCATTAAGGTTACTAACCCAATCACTGGTAAAGTTGTTGACCTAGGCTCAAACACTGTTAAAAGACCTAGCATTAAATATGCAGAGATGTATAGGAATACTAGGTCACCCAAGAGTCAAGTTAGCAATCATGGAACAGGCTTCTACTCTTCTAGACCTAAGGTTGTGTCTAGAAAAGCTTGTTACACTTGTGGTAGCTTTTCACACTTGGCATACAAGTATGTCAACGCTCCCAAAGCCAGCGCTGACAGAAACAATTTCAGCGCTGAAAGGAACAAAGTCAAGATTGTTAGGAAGTCAAACGTTGTCAGACCCAAACCTTGTGTGCAGCAAAGTCCACAAGTGATTAGACCTGCCCCATTCTTTACTAGAAGGTCAAACACTCATGGACAAAGACCATTTTAAAAGACAAACACCTGGTCAAATAGGCAATGGGTTTCTGTAGCAAACCCTAGGTTCAACGCTGACAAGGGTAATTTCAGCGTTGACAGGACAAAATCTAACGCTGACAGAAACGTGACCAGACCTAAATATTTGCAGCCACAAGGTAAGGGGTCTAAAGCTTCTTCAAGCTTAACATGGAGACCCAAGAAAGATAAAAACCCTAATGATAATGGAATTTCAATGACTTGCAATAGATTTAATTACATTTCAAAGGTCATTACAAAACCTATTGGGGTTAACTGGGTATTTCATCCTAAAAAGGATGAGAATGGGGTTGTTGTGAGAACTAAGTCTGTTCTTATTGAACAACCAGATGAATCCAAGTCTTTTAAGACTTGGGTTCCCAAAGAAAACTAATCTGTTTTCTTTATGTGTAGGGCATTCAAAGACAGATCAATGATTATGGATATTGGGATAGTGGATGCTCAAGGCACATGACAGGGAAGGAAGACTATCTGACGAATTTCACTCCTATTAAAGATGGTGATAAGGTATACTTTGGAGGTGGATATGGAACTATCACAGGCAAAGGAACCCTTCTCACCAATAATCTGCGTTTGGAGAACGTCTTCCTGGTAAAAGAACTTGATTACAATCTGTTTAGTGTATCACAAGTTTGTGATAACAAAAATAAAGTTCTTTTTACTAATACTGACTGTTTGGTGTTAAGTAAGGATTTTAAGATCCCTGATGAGAAATATATTGAGTATAGAACACCTAGGCATAAGGACATATATAATGTGAATTTAAATGGGATTAAAAGGAACAATAATATGTCTTATTTTTATGCTAAGGCCTCAGTAGATGAGAGTAATTTATGGCACAGAAGACTAGGGCACATAAATTTTAAAAATATAAATAGACTTGTGAGGCTTGGTTTAGTTGATGGTTTGCCTGAGAAGGCCTTCCACAATGACCACTCTTGTGTTGCATGTCTTAAAGGCAAGCATCACAAGGTCTCATTCAAGTCTAAACAGGTGCATACTAGTTCTAGACCTCTTCATATGCTCCACATGGACCTCTTTGGTCCAACAAATATAGAAACTTTGAATGGTAAGTCATATTGCTTTGTTATCACAGATGACTTTTTTAGGTTTACTTGGACATTCTTTCTAGCTATGAAGAGTGACACAGCTGATGTTCTTATTTATTTTATCACTCAGATTGAGAAGAGGTCTGGCAATGAGGTTAAAATGCTTAGGAGTGATAATGGTGGAGAATTTAGGAATAAGAAGCTAGATGATTTATGTGCCAGGAAAGGAATTACAAGGCAATTTAGTATTGCTAGAACCCCACAACAAAATGGGGTTGCTGAGAGGAAAAATAGAACCCTAATTGAAGCAGCCAGAACAATGTTGGCTGATGCTCACTTTCCTATAGCCTTTTGGGCTGAGGCTGTTAATACAGCTTGCTATGTGCAAAATAGAGCATTGGTTAACAAAATTCAGAACAAAACACCTTATGAGTTACTTTGGGGTAGAAAACCTAATATTGGTTTTCTCAGACCTTTTGGCTGTCATGTAGTAGTGTTGGATACTAGTGATGCCTTAGGGAAATTTAGTGCAAAAGGTGATGAGGGTTACTTCAAGGGGTAAAAGTATGTACAGGATGATGCATTATTATTGGTCTTATTGATGAGATTTTCCACTATATGTTTCTAACACTGACAAAGGTTGCTTGAACGCTGATAAGTGTTTTTGCAACGTTGTCAGCAATATAATTGTCTAACGCTGACAAAGCTTTCCTCAACGTTGTCATGTGTTATCGGGGCGTTGTCAACAACAATGTTAGTTTTGTGGTTTTCAATCTAAATGTGCAGATGGTGTTAGCAGTATACTATTGGATACGGAGTTGCTTATGGATCAATGGAGAAGCATTTGGACAAGTTTTTATTTATGGATGATGGTTGGAATGTCTCATTCCTATCTTGACATAAATTTTTTATGTTCATGCATGATTTTAGAAAACTTTTGTATCATAGTTTAAGGGGAGGTTTTAGGAACCTTTAGGATGTTTGGGTATCCATATGATACTCTTATCACAATTCTAGATTGTGTCCACAGGTGAGTGTGAGTTAGATTCTACTAAATCATGAGGCATTGTAGCATGCAAAGTTGATATACTATGCATGCTGCCAAGACATTTTTGGCCTAGAATTGGTTGTGGTCTGTTGGGAGACTTGGGAATGGTTTTGATATGGGATTTACCTGGGAGTAACAAGGATTTTATAAGGTAACTTGGTTGTTAAGAGTTTTGGTTAGCAAGGGACACTAGAGGACTGTTATGTCTATCTTGCTTATGCAAGTGTGCATAACTGGACAGTGCTTGCCGCCCTATAATAATTATCAGCTTTTGGTTATCTTCTCTAGGATAAATTACTTGTTAAGGTCATTTTTCATTTTTAAAACACTTTTATTTTTGGACGCTGACAAGAATTTTCCAAGCGTTGTTGTGACCAAATTGGACGCTGACATGGCTATATGCAAACGTTGACAAGATTATAGCCGTTGGGCGTTGATAGGTTATTTTTGACCGTTGACACTCAATGGGACCTACCCAGTTGTTACTTTTTGACAAATTTTTGGGCCGTAATTTTAGGAGTTGTTACTTTCATTTAATGCATGAGATAACTTATAACTTTTTTAATATTTTCATGATTGATTTTTGAAAATATTTGCCTATTTTTGGGCCTATCACATGCATCTTCTTGTCCTATAAATTTGGCTCCTATTTTCAACAGGGTATCTATAATTCTTATCAACTAACAATTTTCTTTTATCAACTTCATCTTCTTCACTTAAAATTAACAGCCTTCATCAATGGCACCAAAGTTTAAACCAACAGAATTGGAATTGGGGTTCAGATCTCAACACAACATGATTGCATATCTTGTCGCTGATGATACTCTGTTTCCTCAATACACACAAATGGTGGCGTATTTGAACGCATCCCCATTAAGGTATGCTCTTTCTCATGCACCACTCATTCTAGTCACACACATTAAGCTGTTTTGGAACAATGTTAGTTCCTCAACAGTTAATGGAGTGACCACATTGACTTCTATTGTTCATGGGAGACCTTGGGTGGTTACTGAGGCTTTGGTACGCCAAGCCTTGCATCTTGATGATGCTGATGGTATAGCCACCCTTCCCATAAATGAAATAGAACAAGGGCTTAGGGCTTTGGGATATCCTTTTCCTGATGAAGGTACTCTAAATAAGTATCATAAGCAGGAATTTCCCCCAGCCTGGAAGTACCTCATACATGTCCTCCTTCAATGTTTGAGTCCCAAATGTACTGCACACAATGAAATCAATAGATCCATTGCCAGTGCTATTGTGTGCATTGCAACAGGGCAAAAATTTAATTATTCTAAAATGATTTTTGAGGGGATGTGTAAAAACAAGGGGAACAAAATGACTTTAGCTTATCCCCGTTTTCTACAAATGGTTTTTGATGTTCAAGGTTACTTCTCAAGGGATCACAATGATTTTTATAAGATCCCTGAGCAAAAGAAAGCTATTTTTATGAAGATGAACTCACCACCCCATAGAGACCTACCTTTAACCCAAGCTATGCTTGCTGTTATTGCAGCAGCACAACCCCAACCAGACCCCCAACCACAAATTGACCCTCAACCACAACTTGAACCCATCCCTGAACCTTTACCTTCACCTGGACATATGCAAATTGACTCAGAATCCTTCAACACTGACACACTCAATGTTGGCGTTGATGTGCCTATTTCCAACGCTGACACACAACCTTCACAATCCCAAACACCCCTTAACCAACCCACATCCACCCATTCTTCCACACCATCTTCCACACCCCCTGAATATAGGTTGATGAAACGCCAAAGGACTACTGGAGTGTTCTCCTCTGGTGGTCCTAGCCATGTAGCAGAGAGAACCACCACCACAAGTGTGGCTGGTGACCTGGATGAGGCTGGGACTATTGGTTCTGGCTTAGAAGCTGTCCAAGGCAGTCCCACCATCATTAAGTCCTCATCCATGCCCAATGAATCTGACTTGGGAGGTCAAATCCCCATTTTAGAAGAGGGCAGACTGGAACCAATGACTCTTATGGAATTGACGGCAGTCTGCATAAGCTTGCAAAAGCAAAATGCAGACTTAGTACAAATTGTCAGCTCCCAAGGCCTTGAACTCAAGCAGTTGAGGGAGAGGATTGTTGTTTTGGAAAGTGATCGTGCTAGGAGGGGTGTGGAGGAATCTTCCAAAGGGGAGGAAGATCAAATAAATCTGAGTGATAAGGGCAGCCAGGATGGTCAATCAATGGATGTTGCTGAGGCCCTTACAACTTTGAAGAAACAAACAGGTTTTGATACGTCCTTAGTCTCTCCTACCAACTTAAATTTATCATTTACAGCTATGTTGAGAGAGGTTACACAAGGCGCTGAGGGAAGATATTTGGGCGTTGACAAGGAAAATTTGGACGCTGACAGACATATTTTGGGCGCTGATAGAACAAAGTTGGGCGTTGACAGACTTGCACATGAAGGTGATGTATCCCAGTCATCATCTATCATCAAGGAGGTTTCTACTTAGGTATTACCATCTACCTTACCAACCATTGCACCATCAGATAAGGGTAAGGGTAAAATGGTAGAAGAGATTGTTCCAAAGGATGCAGCTCAAGTTGAGTTTGATAGAAGATTAGCTGCACAGATCATGGAACAAGATAAAAAGGAGTCACCATTTGTAGGGACTTCATAAGAAGGAAGTGATGAAGCTAGCTCAGACTCAAGTGTGATGATTATAGAACCAGAGAGGCTTGAGTATGGTGATGAGTTTGCTAGGGAAAAGTTGAGAGAATTGAAATTGCAGGTTGACTTTGACATGCTAGAGATGGTTCAAATGTATCATGCTTGGGAAGAAAGGTGCATGGATAATCCAGACTTGACCATTTCAGATCAAATATGGGGTTTGGAGCTTCTTCTTAGAGTTTAGAAGGATTGCCAGGTAATTTTGAAACACAAGGCAAGCAATATTCTCTCAGAGTTGAAAAGGGATAGAAGGGAGCTCTACTTTATGTTGCTCAGATGTCATGGAGTTGGATGGACATATCAGAAGTTGAAGGCTTTGACATTTGATGAGTTGGAAAACAAGGCTTATCCCATTTGGGTGAGAGTGCAGGAAGCAAACACTCTCAGACTTCTTTCAGATGAAAGAAAGGAGGAACTTGCAGAAGAAATGGAACTCAAGAAAGCTATGATTGTCCCCAGGCCAGTGAAGAAGGGAATTTCATTTGAGTTTCCAAAAGATATGGATCCACTATATCCAAGTGAAGCAGTTATAAGAAAGAGCCTCAAGCTCTCCCCATTAGAAGCTTCAGATATGGTGCAAGTGTTACCATTAGATTCCAGGAACCCAATAGTGAGCTATGAAGAAGATGAATGTGGGTTCTGGAAGATTGGCAGATTTGGCAAGGAGGTACACACTTTTACCACTCTCATATCTTTGTTTGCAAGTTGTGATAGAGAAGACTTGGTGGACCTTTGGAGGTTGCTGGAGACCAAGTATGAGGCTGAAGCACCAACTTCAGCTAATGGAATAAAACTTTGGACCACATTCAAAAGAATGTGTGGACCAAAAGATGAGGATCCTGCAATATGGAAGGATCTTGAAGATGACCTCAGTGGTCTTCAATGGAGGTTATATTCAGCTGCTGGTGTTTACCATTTGAGTTCTACAAAGTTTGCTGAGTATCTACTTGTGGATGCTCAGTATTTCATATCCAAGGCTATTTTGGAGAAAATGAAGGACACTCAGCTGGAAATAGATTATTCAAGTGACGTGGCAAAAGATTTGATCAGATTTATTCACTATCAATATGAGAAGGTTTGTAAGATTCCTCCTAGTCCTTAATGCTTATTCAGAAACTTGATCATAAGAGTGGATATCAAGTTTAGGGGAGGATTGTTGGGAATAAATTAAGGCCAGATCACTTGAGCGCTGACAAGAACAAAACAAGCGTTGACAAGAACAAAACAAGCGCTGACAGCTGAAGCGTTGACAAGATAAAG
The DNA here is from genome assembly GCA_025667525.1 of Glebionis coronaria. NCBI lineage: Eukaryota > Viridiplantae > Streptophyta > Magnoliopsida > Asterales > Asteraceae > Glebionis > Glebionis coronaria. The sequence goes on along the minus strand of CM046876.1, from coordinate 420,348,140 downwards.
TCAAGCGTTGACACATTGAAGACAAGCACTGATGGAAGATATATTCTACGTGTGTATTATATTCTAGAATACTTCTAGTAAAGATAGGAACAACAATGTATTTTCTATATTTATCTTTACCTAGAATAGTTGATACGTAGATTATTGTACAATATGTCTATAAAAGAAAGCCTTTAGGTTAATGTTTGATATAAGTTTCATATAAGTTTTCATTCGTAAACATCTTTCATTGTAAGCAAGTTTGATATTGATAATCAAAGTGAAAGTTTGTTTATATCATTGTGTGTTCTTGTTTAAGTGTTAGATTCCGCATAACACTGAGATTCATAAAGCATATACAAAGGTTTCTCTACGTGTATTACTTGATCTAATCTCGTATACATAAAGCTAATCGATCTAAGTTTGGGATCAACACTGAACGTAGTTAGGAATACCAATCCTGAACCTATTTAGGAATACCACCAATCCTGAACCTAGTTAGGGAAAATGAAAACTGCACCTAGTTAGGAATACCAATCCTGAACGTAGTTAGGGAAAATGAAAACTGCACCTAGTTAGGAATACCAATCCTGAACGTAGTTAGGGAAAATGAAACTGCACCTAGTTAGGGAAAATGAAAACTGCACCTAGTTAGGGAAACTGAAAACTGCACCTAGTTAGGAATACCAATCTTGAACGTAGTTAGGGAAAATGAAAACTGCACCTAGTTAGGAATACCAATCCTGAACGTAGTTAGGGAAAATGGAAACTGCACCTAGTTTGGAAAAATGAAAACTGCACCTAGTTAGGAATACCAATCCTGAACGTAGTTAGGGAAAATGGAAACTGCACCTAGTTAGGAATACCAATCCTGAACGTAGTTAGGGAAAATGAAAACTGTACCTAGTTAGGAATACCAATCCTGAACGTAGTTAGGGAAAATGGAAATTGCACCTAGTTAGGGAAACTAGGGTTTTAAAATAATCCGAACTAGATCAAAAATAACAAAAACTAAAAATAAGCTAAAATCAAATAAGCACTTAATCAAAAACTAAACCAAACTAATTTTAAGAAAAAGTAAATAAGCCAAAATTTAAAATCTTTTAAAAACACTAAATAAGCAAAAATTTAAAATCAACTTTTTATAAAAAAATTAAACTATCAAAATCAACTTATTTTAAAAACTAATAAACATAAAATTAAGTAATAGGCCTTGGACTTCCGTTCTTTTTGCACTTTTGATCTTTTGACTTCGTCTTTTCTCATTTTCTTCGATAAAGCCCGTGATAGCCCGTGTTTTCTTCCTTTTTCATATTTTTATCCTGAAACACAATAAAAACACAAACCACGCATAATTCCGACTTTTACGACATAAAATACACGTTTTGGTCTTGTTATTATTGGAAATAAGCGGTAAAAGGATAAGTGTTTTCGCACTTATTACTCGACGTATCTAAAAACGAACGACCTAAAATAAGAGGAACTTGAGGATCCGTGGGAATATCGGCTACGATAAAGTCTACCGGATAATAGAACATTCCCACTTTCACAAAAACGTCTTGGGCCGATCCACATGCGGGAATTGTAGAATGATCGGCTATCTCGATAGACATTATTAAAGGAGTAAGAATAGGAAGATTGAGCGACTTGAAGATTGCAAGAGGCATCAAATTAATACTAGCACCAAGATCGGCCAAGGCATAACATTTTTCCATATCTTGAATACCAATTGGTATTAAGAACTTACCAGGGTCACCGACTTTTTGAGGTATGCGGTTAAGATAAACCGATGAACAACTAGATAATTTTTGCAATTTCTCCTTTTTGTTCAACATACTCTTAAAGTTGGCGGCAAAACGAGGCATCATAATCAAAGCGTTGACAAAACTTATGTTAAAATGCAAATCACGAAACATCTTAAGGAAAAGCTCAAATTGGTAATTGTCACGCTCTTGAAATTTCTCCTTACGAAGTCTCGATGGGTAAGGTAAGGGTGGTGTTGGGTGGGGCATAGGCATAGCCTTTGGAGTCTCGGGTTCCAATGTTGGTAAAGGGTCAACCGTAGGTGTGGTTTGAGCGGTACTTTGTGGGATTGTGATATGCTCCTTTGCGACCACCACCTCGGGTTCTTCCTCAATTTCCTCCACCGTAGGAGTAATTGGTTGAGGAGTCGGTTCTTTAAAGGTCATACCACTACGTGTGGTAATCACTTTCATCTCTCCTTTCGGGTTTGACACGGTGTTACTAGGAAGACTACCCGAAGTAGAGGGTTTGTTCATCATGATTGCTTTCAAAATAGCATTGAGCTTAACGTCTTGCTTAGCGGCACTTTGGTCTATCCTTTGTTCAAGCCTAGATTGACTTTGTTCAATTTTGTTGTTTTGACCTCTAATTTGATTTGTAAAATCGTTTTTTTCAATTTCGTTCTCATGTTGGCATTTTCCTTAGCAAAATTAGCTAACTCCTTTGTGTTCTTAGCCGTTTCCCTAGCTTCACTAGCCAATTGCTCTTGGATGTTTTTGAGAATCTTGTCATTTGTCGTAGCGTAATTCAAAAAGTCATTTGGAAGCTCTTTAATGTAAGCATTTTGAAATCCTTGACTCGGGTTTTGAAAATTATGGTTTTGATTTTGGTTTTGCACTTGATTACTAGTCCCTTGATTCCCATAGTTTTTACCCTTATAATTGTTCCTTTAATAACCAACTTGATTTTTTCGATAATTGTTAGCATTTTGATTGGGTGGAAAACCCGGTGGAGTCAATTGATTAGTGCGGTTAACTTGACCGTTTTGGTTATAAGTTCCGTGGCCGCGTAGGCACTCGAAGTGTTACCACCGTTGGTTATGCACTCGGAGAAATCATGACCTCCACCACAATACATAAAAGAAACCTCAACCGCTTTAGCCGTAGCGGGAGTGTTTTGTTCACCAACTTTAAACTCAATTAACAATCCTTTAAGCTTATCAAAAATCTTGTTTTCCAAATTCGCCTCTATTTGGCAAGCATCGATGGTATGTGACAAAGAAGGCGAAGACGAAGCCTTGTGAACACTCGATGTGCTACGAGGGCTATAAACCTTGGACCTATTCTCAATGATCAACAATGCTTCCTCGACCATTTTACACAAAAAATTACCACCCGCGGCGGCATTGAGATAGTCTCGTTCATGATCGTTCAAGCCACTGTAAAACTTGTCGATTTGATGTAAGTCGGAAAAATCGTGATGAGGACATTCATGCAACATTCCTTTAAACCGATTCCAAGCTGTTGAAAAACTCTCATTATACTCTTGTGAAAACTTTGAAATCTCGTTTTTCAAGTGCGTAGTCTTAGAGGGCAGGAAAAATTGGTTCACGAACTTAGAAACGAGATCCTTCCACATCAATATAGAATTGGGTGGCTCTTTCTCTAACCAAATTTTAGCGGGCCCCGCTAAGGAATACGGAAAAAGCATCATCTTAATCGAGTCGTTCGAGACGTCCTTAAACTTACAAGTGGCGTTAAGACGATTGAGTTGGCGAATGTGGTTATGAGGATTGTCCTTTTCGTCACCACGAAACTTGTTGTTTTGGATCATGGACAACAAACCCGTCTTAACTTCAAAATTCTCCGCAAGGATAGCGGGAATCACAATAGCCTCTCCATAACCCTCGGTGGGTGCTTGAAGCAACTCCATCATAGTACGATTAGCCATGGGTGCTTCTTGTTCTACGATGGGTTCGTCAATAGGAGATTCTTCACTAGAAGGGGTTCCTTCCTTTCGGTTTCTACGTTTACGTGCACGTCTTGCTTGGTTACGAGTTTGCATAAAGGCCACGTACAACGTGGGGATGAGCAAAGAAGATTCTTTTGGGTGTTTTTACTTTTTCAATTTTTTTGTGCTTTTGATTGTTTTTAACTTTTTTTTGGGTTTTTGTGAATTACGTAGACACAAATCTACAAAGCTCTCCTCAAATCAAATATATCGATGAAAGGAGCCTCAAGGAATGACAACGATCACGTGAAGTGAACGCCTTCGATGACTTTAGAACGTTGGTGGAACACCAAAACGTTCAAGAGGGTTTAATCTTTGAAACCAAGAAAATATATATGATACGTAGATAATAATTTCGGTGGCAAACCCTCGATTAACCCTTTTTATCAAAACACGCACAAGCAAGCGGAGGAAACGAGGCGTCACGAAGCACTTAAGAGCCTCTTTCCTTTAGGTCGTGAAATACAACCGCCTTATACCCACCTTATAGTTTGTGTTTATCAAAATCAAGCTTCACGAAAGTATTTATCTATCTTGCCTTTTTTTGTTTGAGATTCGAATACAATGATTGAGTGATGAAATCCCAATCAAGGTTGTGTTTTCACACTTTTGGAGTACTTGTGAATTTATTTTGATACGTATACAATATAGTAATATTATTCCCAAAAAACGAAAACCGATAATACGTATGATTAGAGTGCTAATCACACAAATAGTTATTATGGATAATATACAAACAAAATTTGTTCAAATCAAAACACAACATGCCTCCCCGGCAGCGGCGCCAAAAATGATAGTTGTATTTTCACACTCGTTTAGGAAAACGAGCGTAAAAAGCGGTAAGTATTAAGCGTACGTTTAGGAAAACGTAAACACTTATGACCCTTTGTGTGAGTTCGTTCTCAAGGAGGCTTCGTGTGTGTGTTAAGACTTGATTAACTTTGAGATTAATATTGATGAGAGAATGGGAAAGAAAATGATGACGGTTACGAATAAAATTAAACTACGACGAATGACGTAAACGTAAAACCGTAAAACGTGACGAAATTTAAAAATTACCCTAAAAATTCTTAGAAAATAACAATAAATCTTTAAAATTGAAATTAGAGTTTATCAAAAATCAAAATTTACTCAAACCTTTTATTTTATTAAATAATAATTTTTAATGCTAATTAAAGCCCTAAAAATCAATTTAATTAATAAAAAGCCAAAATAAGATTTTTCATTTTGTAAACCTCTAAAATAACTTAATTGAACTAAAAACTATTTTTGAAAAATTTAAAAATAATTAAAGCTATTTAAAATGATTAAAAACTAAAATTAAATATTAAAATAATATTAAAAATTCAAAATTTATAAAAAATTCTAAAAACTTGCAAACTACTTTATTTTAACTTAAATAAACCAGAAATGAAAGTGAAATGACAAAATTACCCCTAATAGGCCTCCAAATGGACCAAAAGTGAAAACAGTTTGCTAAATGAGGTTTTTAGGCCCAATAGGAAAAATGTTAACCAGATGAGCCCAAAACTTCCAGATAAGCTTAAAATCAAGTTTTAAACAAAAAACTCTAAAGGCCCAAAAGCTGAATCAGTGCTTATCACAGCTTAATAGAAAACAACTTATTCTTAGTGGGCTTTTTGGCCCATTAAGCCATAAGCTAATGCCATAAGCTGAAATTTGACGCACATCCTTCTTATGAGATTATAAAGCTGTTTGTAAAAAGAATTTTTGAAAAAGCCCAAGAAATAAGCCTGAAATAAGCCAAATCCCTCTATAGAAAACGACAAAATAGTCGTTTTTGAGTTCTAGACCACTTCAAGAGCTGATTCAAGTTGCAAAAGGTTTTAAATGACAAAACTAAGCTTAATCAACAAAAAGATTTCAAATAAGCACACTCAATAAGCTGGAAAAAGCAATAAGCTGTTTTTGAAAAAGACAAAATAGTCGTTTTCTAGTCAAAAGCTAAAACCAAAAGTTGTAAACTTTATAACTGACTTATAAGCTTAAAATATTAAGTTCTATCACAAAAAATAAGTTGTTGCACAATAAAATAAGCTAGAATGACTTATCAATAAGCTGATGAACAAGTAACACTAGCAGTGGGAAAGTGTTCCCACTACTTTGACTTTTTGACTTGCTTTTTTAGAGAGTTTCAATTGGTTTATTTGGACAAAAAGGGCACCCCTACAACCAGTGAGTTGTAGGGAGTCACAATCAAGCATAAAAACACAAGTTCAACCAGCCAATTAGTATAATTTAATCAAACAGCATACAAACATGACACATACATCATAATAAGCAGATCTAGTGATTAAAAAGCAGTTTGAGTAAGAGTAAGACAACCAATCTTAACCAAAAGCATACAACAGCTTAAATAAACTTAATGAAGCACAAGTAAACTGGTTTCATGCACTGGTTTAAAGATTTGAGCTAGTAACAAGCCTATGTGACTTAAATCCTTTTACTGATGAACACAAAGATCCTTTTGCTGATATACTTGACCAAAAATCCAATTTCAAACCCTCAAATCTACTACTCGGGTTGCATAAACTTTGTTTTAACTCTTGTTATCCCTAGATTAGCATACAATCTAGGTGTTCACAAAGTTTTAGTCAAAAATAGCCTAAAACAAGCTAGTTATGCAAAAATTCAGAAATGGTGTTTAAAAGCATAAAACTTGTAAATTTAAACTCACATACACCTCAATATCAGTTACAAACTCAAAACACCCCTACACAACTACTCAATCTCACATAAAAACCTTAAATCATGCAGTCCCAAACACTGGTTTAAAATCTGAAATCCAAATTTAACAAAGGAAAAATGTTTTCAGGTTAATCCAAGCTTAAAACATGCATCATAACAACATCATAAGGCATAAAGAACAAGATTCATGCATAAGAACATAACATACAACAAAAGATACCCAAAACCACTTAATACCACTTTCTTGACAGATTTTTCAAGAGAAAAGGACAAACCTCATGAATGTACATCCACACTCATGAATTTTATAGCTTATGTGGTAGCTAAACAACCACAAGCTTCCAATAGCTGCTAAGATCAACAGGGTTAGTAACAAACAGATTAATAAAAAAAATGGAAAATGAAACAGAATCCTTCCAAAAATTGTACCCCACTCCTTGAATATTCCCAAACCTAGATCTCACTACACCTTGATAAGTATCTTATCAGGGTGCTATGATCAATCCAAGGCCCAAACACTCTAAGTGTTTGTACAAGAAAATGGAAAAATTTAGTTTTTGGAAAACTTTGAACATAACTTGCATAAACTTTAAAACCAAACTTTGGAACTTAAAATCAACAATCTTCAAACATCAAACAATAACAATACAGATGGCACTTGGATTTCGTCACAAGATTCTAACACTTTTTCATTCACTTGAAAAAAGGATTTACATAACTTTGACCAAAGGAATAACCAAGAGAAGGTTTAATGTATGAAACCTAAGGCCTTTTTATAGGCTCACAATAGGTCTAGAAAGCTGAAAATAAACTAAATCTCTAAGTGATGAACTTCCAACTTTGCCCTTGTGAATTTTGAATTTATTGACTGAACATGTTAAGAATTTGGGACGTTTGTTGATGTTAGTAGTTGTAAATTGATCCAAGGGGTCCAAATGAGGCTTATGATGTAAGTTGGATTGTGGGTCATAGATTGCCTGGCAATTCTTGACCTCTTCCCAAAAGTATGTAGTAGGGGTGGTTCATGTGACCAATGTGATGAGGTGGCAACAAAGTTATGAGTTGGGTTTTGTTAAATAAGGCCTTAATCACTAATTTGGAAAAGATTAAGCCTTAATTATTGGTGATTAGCAAAACCTTAATTCGTGTTCTTCATGGAATAGTAGCTGTTTTGATCCAGTTTAGTGTTTAAACTTTGTGTTAGGCGCCAAGATTAATATAGTATTAATCTGGTATTAGTGGGTTTATGAGGTGGCACAATGGTGGGTTTTGATTGGTTGTAGAGAGTGAGTGGGGCACGTGTCTTCACTGCATTGGTCTAGGTAAGTATTGTGTTGGCCAGATTTAACCCTCCATCTCTCTTTCTTGTTTCATTTTATGTTTAAACATTGCAAAGCTGAATTCCCTTTGTAAATGAAGTTTTGTTTTTCACACTTTGGCCACAAAAACTTTCAAAAGGGTTTATAAAGGATTTGTTTTGTCATTTGATGATATTTGAAGGACCAAACTTGGCATTTCTTCAATCTTCAAGGTCTTAACTTGTATTTTTGTCTTCATGGAGGACTAAAGGTGACAAGTCTTCAATTTTGAGGGACCCTTCTTGCTAATTCTTCTAAGTTGAGGGTCCTTTTTGTAAATTTGACAAACTTTAGGGACCAAACTTGTAATTATGAATAAACGAGGGTATAAAGTGTCAATTCTTCAATAATGAAGGACCCTTCTTGTATAATCTTCAATTCTTCAAGGACTTTTCTTGGAAAATCAACTCTAGGATCTGGTTCATTGAGCGGCTTCTTTTCTCGTGTTCGTTTTTCTTTGTTTCTTGTGATCTTTTGTCATTTTCTCGATATCCGTACCTAAAATACACATTGAACAAACACAAGCATATATTTGGCACTTTTTATGATATTTTAACGATTTTAAGCCCGTTTTGGACGATGAGACTATGTATAAAAGCAGTCTCATCACCCCAATGAAGTAGTGCTTAAGCGTATGTCCATTCACCTTGAAGTTAAGTCCATAATTTTGAGCTAGCTCGATGGTCCCATAAGGAAAAACTTGTGTTATGGTGAATGGACCCGACCAACGGGATTTTAACTTTACGGAAAATATTTTCAATCTTGAGTTAAAAAGCAACACTTGATCTCCAACGTTAAAAACCCGGTTTTTAATCTTAGAATCATGAAACTTTTTAGTTTTCTCTCAAAAAATCAATGAATTTTCATAAGCAAGATCTCTCAACTCATCCAATTCATTAAGTTTCATTTTTCGGTGATCTCCCGCGGTCTTTAAATCAAAATTTGAATTATTAAGGGCCCAATATGCCTTGTGTTCTAATTCAATCGGCAAATGGAAATTCTTCCCATACACCAACTTATAAGGAGTGCACCCAATGGGTGTCTTATAAGCAGTGCGAAATGCCCATTAAGCATCATCGAGTTTGTCTGACCAAGACACACGGTTCTCTCCTATTGATATTTACAAGATCCTCTTCAAATCTCAGTTTGAAACCTCGACTTGCCTACTCATTTGCGGGTGATAAGCCGTAGAAAGACGATGTGTAACCCTATATTTCTTTAGAACCTTTTCGAATTGGTCATTACAAAAATGGGTTCCACGATCGCTTATAATAGCACGAGGGGTTCCAAACCGAGAGAACAATTGCTTCAAGAACTTGACCACAACACGAACATCATTCGTAGGCAAAGCCTTAGCTTCCACCCACTTAGATAAGTAGTCAACTGCAACAAGGATATACTTGTTACCATGAGATGATGGGAAAGGTCCCATAAAATCAATCCCCCGAAATGTCAAAGATTTCACAAACTTGGATTATATTTTGGGTATTTCATCCTTTTGTGAGGACTTTCCTTAACGTTGGCATGAGTCACATGACTTGATACATGCATGTGCATCTCGGTAAATAGTAGGCCAAAAGAAGCCGACATCAAACACTTTCTTATCCGTGAGATTAGCACCGTGATGACCTCTCGTAGGGCCTTTATGACAAGCTCTAAGGATATCAGTAGCTTCGGTGCCAAACACACATCGTCTAATGATTTGATCCGTACAAACTCAATAGAGATAAGGGTCGTCCCAAAAATAGATCTTGACGTCATGAAAGAATTATCGCTTTTGTTGTGTCGTCATACTCTTGATTATGAAATTCCCCGCACGGTAATTTGCAATGTCCGCAAACCATGGGGTAGAAAAGTCTTCCTTGGAATTCACTACACCAAGTGTCTCAAGAGGAAATGTTTTGGTGATTTCCTTGTTCTCGTGCACACTTTGGTGAGGATCTTCCAAACGATAGAGATGATCAGCCGCAAGATTCTTGGCTCCTTTTTTGTCAAGTATGCTGACATCAAATTCTTGTAGGAGGAGAATCCAACGAAGCAATCTCGGCTTTGCATCAAGTTTAGAGAAGAGGAACTTGATGGTCGAATGATTTGTATACACTATGCTTTTTGTGAAAACGAGATAAGGTCGGAATTTCTCAAAAGCATACACCACGGCAAGTAATTCTTTTTCAATTGTGGTGTATTTCATTTGAGCCTCGGTCATTATGTTACTAGCATAGTTGATAGGCAAGAAGTTTTTTTTGCATGACGTTGCCTCAAAACGGCCCCTATAGCGTAATCACTAGCATCACACATAAGTTCAAAGGGGATGTTCCGATGAGCAACAAGAATGGGAGCTTCGGTAAGTTTCCTTTTCAAAGTTTCAATAGCTCGAACCTAATCTTCGGAAAAGACGAAAGGAGCATCTTTCTCGAGAATGTGTGTCATGGGTTCCTTCTTTACACATAAAATGACGTCTATCTTAGCTTTGTCTACCTCAATCCCAGCTTTCGAGACCTTGTGCCCTAAGATGATTCCTTCTTTACACATAAAATAACATTTTTCCCAATTGAGCACAAGGTTGGTTTCCTCACAACGTTTCAACATTCTCTCTAAGTTGGCTAAACACGACGTGAATGAATTACCAAACACCGAAACGTCATCCATGAAGACTTCCATCGTCTTATCGATGATATCATGAAAAATAGCCATTATGCACCTTTGAAAGGTTCCTGGCGCATTACAAAGTCCGAATGGAACTCTACGATAAGCAAACGTTCCATGGACACGTAAACGTAGTTTTCTCTTGATCACGAGGGTCGATGGGGATTTGAAAGTAACCAGAAAAACCATCTAAAAAGCAATAGAAATCCTTTCCTGCAACACGCTCCAACATTTGATCCATGAAGGGCAAGGGAAAATGGTCTTTACGAGTGGCGTCATTTAACTTACGATAGTCAATACACACCCTCCAACCGGTCACAACACGAGTAGGAATTAACTCGTTCTCATCATTTGGCACAACAGACATTCCTCCCTTTTTAGGGACACAATGGATTGGGCTCACCCAAGGGCAATCGGATATAGGGTAAATCATTCCCGCGTCTAGAAGTTTTAAGACTTCCTTTTTGATGACATCGTGAATTTTGGGGTTTATCCTTCTTTGACATTGAATTATGGGCTTGTAGTCCTCCTCTATTAAAATCTTGTGTGTACAAAATTTTGGTTCAATACCCTTAATGTCGGAAAGTTTCCACGCAATTGCCCTTTTGTGAGCTTTCAAGATTTTCAAAAGTGCGGTTTTTTCATCATTGGAAAGATCCTTCGCAATAATAACCGGCAACTTGTCAACACCTTCCAAGAATGCGTATTCGATGTGAGGTGGAAGATCTTTCAATTCAAGGATTGGTGGATCCTCGATTGAAGATTTTACTTCAGCACTCATAATTTCCATCAACAGAAACTATGGTGGAATTTGATTGAGAATATCCTCACTAATCGTCACCTCTTCTTCATTGTCGATTTTATTAAAAATAAAATCGCCTCCTTGTAATGGAGTGAGATTTGGTGTAGAATTAGCAAGGATTGGATCCAAAATAGTGGGATTGCCACTAATCGAACTATCGTAAAAACCTAACACTTCTTTTGTAAACTCATCGCAAACCAGATCGACTATGTCAACGTGGTTTATGGTAGCGATTGCATAAACATGAGAAGGTGTAGAGTTTTGAGTAGCGTTTATAATAAGTTTCTCCTTGTTGAATCGCAAAGTGATTTTTCTAGAGTGCACATCAATGATCGATTTTGAGGTATCTAAAAATGGACGCTCTAAAATTAGAGGAACTTAAGGATCCATGGGAATGTCTACAACGATAAAGTCAACCGGATAGTAGAACTTCCCAACTTTTTCAAAAACGTCTTCGGCCGTTCCACATGCGATAATTGTAGAATGATTGTTCATCTCGATAGACATTTTTAAAGGAATAAGATCCGGAAGTGAAAGCGATTTCCACATGGAAAAAGGCATCAAATTAATGCTCGCACCAAGATCGGCCAAGGCGAGGCATCCTTCCATTTCTTGAATATCACATGGGATGAAACTTGCCGGGACCACTAATAAGTTTGTAAACACTTACCTTTTTACCACTTAAAACAATGAAAAACGAGACCAAAACGTGTAATTAATATCGTAAATGTCGAAATTATGCGTGGTTTGTGTTTTTGTTGTGAAATAGGTACAAAAGATCATAAATGAAGAAAACACGGGATTTCACAGTCATTTATCGAAGATAAAGTCAATGATAAAGTCAAAGGACCAAAAGTGCCAAAAGAATGAAGTTTGGAGGGCTAAGGATGAAGATTTAATGAAGTCTTAACAACGAGGACCATTTTTTCCATTCTCTAATGTCATCCATTAATGAACCACATGGAAGAGCACAAAATTACAAAACCAATGGTCCCGACCTCCCGTCGTAACTCCTCACGGTTTGTTCTCTATGGATTTTCTAAGTTTAACTAGTTTTTAAAATAAATAAATTGTTTTTAATAAATAAATAATACAAAACAAAAGAACATTTTTGGAAAATAATATTAATAATAAAAATAAAATAAATTTTTTTATAAAAATAATAATTTTTTGTATTATTATTAATATTATTATTATTTATATTATTATTATTTATATTATTATTATTATTATTATTACTAGTTCAAAAAGGGTTCTATATAAGCTGACAGGCCAGTTAGCAAATGGGGGTTAAGTAAAATATTTTGCATATATAAACTGAGAGGCTGCCTAGCCCAGGTTGTAACCTCTCAGTCCTTAAGTTTTGGCACAAGCGACTAAGGTTCGATACTTAAGGCTGGCATTAGCTTGGTAATATTAAGCCACTGCCACATGGCACTCCCTAAGTGGTCCACGTGGAAACCCGACCCGATCCAGAACTGACACGTTGACCGCTGACGTCAGCATGACGATAGTCTGACACGTGGCCGTGGTTGGCCAATGCCAGCGCGCCACGTGGCACTGACAATTTACATTAAATGCATGTACGAGGTCAGAAGTTATAGTGGCGGTGCCGTCCTAGGTGGCAGGCGGCTGACCAATAGGAACGTGACACGTGGCGGGTTCAGAGCTGACAAGGAGGCGCTGACACGTCAGACTGACGTGTCAGTCCGAGGTGTCAGAGATTCAGACGTGGCAGTGGCGGCTGACCAATCACAACGTGACACGTGGCAGACGATTGTGACTCAGTACTAGGTTCAGACACGTCAGGGCGGCTGACCACTCATAGCATGCCACGTGGCACTGGCGACGAAAACAAGAAAAGGGGCGTGTGGCAGGCACTTATGAGCGCGTGATCCAAGTTGGGTATACAGCTGTCTACAACTTTTCGTAGCCTCCAAGATAAAAAAGAGGGGAAATGACTATTATGCCCCTGTTCTCAAGCATCATATATATACCCTATTTTCATTGTATTAGTCTAGTTTTTTCACATAGTAGTTTCTTTGTAGTAGTTTTCCTAGTATAATTTTATTTTTCCAAGCTTTGTACTAGCTTATTATTAAGCATCTTTTTATTAATAAAAGTCATCTTTTAGCTTATTGCTTATCTCTTTTATCTTAATCTAATTCTACCTTTCTTAGTTTTATTTTTTTCAATAATCTAGCTTATTATTTTGGATTAGTTTTTTATAACTTTTTCCAAATAAGTTAAGATTTATATATAAGTTTGGAATAAGTTATCTTATTTCAAGCTTATTGTGTGCTTATTTTCCTAGATCTAGCTTATTGAGGGTGATTTGTTCATTTAGCTTTCAAGCTTTTTGAATCACATAAGTTTTAAGCTTAGGCTTACAACTTATTAATTAGCTAGATTTTTAATTATTTACTTTTAGTTTATATTTATTAGTTTTTTTATAAAGATTAGTTTAGATCTATTAGTTTTAAGTTTAAAAATTAAAGTATTTTCATAAAAACCTAAAAAATAGTTTAGATCTATAAGTTTTTTTATACAAAATAGCTTAGATCTATTAGTTTCTAGTTTAAAAATTAAAGTTTTTTCATAAAATCAAAATAAAAATAGTTTAGATCTATTAGGTATTTTATAAAATAGTGTAGATCCATTGATTTTTAGTTCAAAAATTAATATATTTTTATAAAACTTAAAAATTTATTCTAGATCTATTAGTTTTGATCGAATCTCTTTATTAAATATTAATAGTTGCTTATTATTCTAACCTCTTGTGTTATTGTGATCTTGGCGAATCGATTCATCACATTTGATAAAGAGCTTATGGTTTAATAAATTTGGTTCGAGTTTGATTTGGTTGGCCGTGTACTTTACGGGCCGTATTTTGTTGGTTTTGGGAGGCCGTGTACTTTACGGGCCATATTTTGTTGATTTTGATTGATTGTGTTTAGAGCGTTATCTTCGGACCACGGGTATCAAAGTTCTCTCTTTTTTAAATTTCTAGCTTAATCATTTTAGTGTAATTAATTAGATTAATATAGTTTTAATTGTTTTTTTAAATAATATCTCTTTTATAGAAATCGTTTTAATTAGTTTTAAAAGTTATTATTGTTTTAAAAATAGATTTAAAATTTGTAAAAATTAGTTTTCATTTAGATAAGCTTATTATTATTATAAAGTTTACATCTTTTTGTGATTATTAAGCTTATTAGTATATAAAGTTTCAAGCTTTATTATCTATAAAGATTAATAAGCTATAAAGGTTAAAGCTTTACGCTTTATTTTTTGTCATTTTTATTTGTTATTACGTGCTTGTATTTAGATTAATTTTGCATTTAGATTAATTAATATTTTTAATTTTAATATAGTTTTGTCACATCTTAGCTTTAATTATTTTAATCTAGATTTTAAATTGTAGCTAATTTTATTTTGCATTTTAGAGTAATTTTATGTGAATTATTTGCGCTTTTATTTTTTATAAATTCCTTAGCCTAAAATAATTTTCCCCATTTTAAGTTTAACTTAGACATAGATTCCAACAAGTATTATTAACCAAAAACGATAAATCTCATTGTTAAATTGGATATCAATTCGAGTCGATTCAAGGAAAAACGATTATACTAAAAAACAGTTATTAAATTGTCGCCGCTGCCGCATCGATCTCGTTACGATTGACAATTTTTCGTGAGACGATTTGGATTTTGTGATCCGTTCACTTTTGAACCTTATTTTTCTTTTTAAAAAATCAAAAACATAAAAAAAATCAAAAATATAAAAATACAAAAAAATAAAAAAATCATAGAAGCAAATTCTTTCCTAAGATTTGCACCAACAAAATAAAAAATCAAAAAGTAATACTTTTCCTAAAGTATTACACCTAAAATATTAAGTACTATTGTTATTTTTCTTATTTCGATTTCTCTTGTCTTTTATTGTGAATATATTTTCTTTAAAAAAATAAAAAAATACAAAAAGATTTTCTTTTTACTATAGATATTACGTATAAGAACCCTAATACACAATATTCCATAAGTATTGCTTGCAATACCCCGTATTTGGAGGCATTCCGGTTCCATATACGTGTATCGATCTAGCAAAATTAAAGGCAAAAATAAATGAATACTTTCGTTAAGTAAGATTTCGAAAAAATACGAACTTTAAGGTGAATAGAAAGGCGACGTGCTATAAAAGGCCGTCTAAGGGAAGCTAGGTACTTAAGTGCTTCGCGCCACCTCATTCCCCCCGTTCACTGGTGAGTATTTTTAGAAGGAAGGCTAATCGAGGGTTTTTCCACCCAAGTAGTATTACGTATATATTTTTTTGTAGCTTTTTCATATTGAACCCCGAGAGGGATAATCTCTTCCATTTCAAAGTCGACTGAGGTCTCATACCTCATTCCTTGTGTTTAGTTGTATACGCACTCGCGCATGGACACATACCGAGTGGTGTACCAAATACTTCTAATTCTTCCAAAAAGAAGAAGAAGAACAAAAAGACCATCAATCAAGCCGATCCCGAGAATCGAGCTTTCAACAATACGATGGCAACGGATAATCTAACAATGATTGAGATCTTGCAATCCCACGTGGTGGGCAACGATGACGCGATTGTGGTGCCCGATATTGGAGCAAATAATTTTTAAATTAAAACGGGTTTTATTCAAATGGTTTCCGCTAAACCATTTTTGGGCCGTTCCTAAGATGACCCTCATGATCATATTAAGAGATTCATACATTTGACAAATACGATGAAATACAATGGGGTGACTCAAGAGGCAATACGTTTGTTGCTCTTTCCTTTTTCCCTCGAGGGACAAGCCCAGATTTGGCTTGATAAGGAACCACCCTAAAGTATTCTTACATTGGCGGATTTAGAGACCAAGTTCATTAACTACTTCTTTCCCCCATCTCGGACCACCGCCTTAAGGAATGACATAATCACTTTTGAGCAAAAATATGGGGAAACTTTTAGTGAGTCTTGGGATAGATTTAAGGATCTTTTGAGAAAGTGTCCTCAACATGGTTTTACTAAAGTTCATCAAGTTAATACTTTTTACAATGGATTAACTTTGAATGACCAAGACACACTAAATAGTGGTTCGGGGGGAAATATTTTGGTTAAATCAATGAATGATGCTTGGAATATAATTGAAAACAAGGCCAAAGTTCAAACTAAAAGTGTAAGGGCTACTATGGCTAGTGCTAGGGATAGTGAGGTTAATAATCAAATTAAACCGCTTCCGTCAATTGTGACAAAACTTGCTTTAAAAGTCGATACCCCTCCCACTAGGCACGTTCATGCCATGAGTGAGTCTTGTGAGACTTGTGGTGGACCACATTCGTACTTAAATTATGACAAGGTTTATGATCAATCTCAACAACAAGTGTACGCTTACAACACTAATGAGAGGGTTCATTTTAAACCTAATGTGGATGCTAATAATTTTTCATACAAGTCTACTAACTATTTGGCTCCTCCCGGTTTTGCACCTCACCAAAGACCACCTAATATTTCACTTTTTAGTTCGTAATTCCCAACTCAAAACGAATTGATTGTCCAAAATATTTCAAGTTCAAAATTGTTTTTGGTTTTATATTTTATAGAATTTTTGGTAATCTAGGTCTAGTTCAACAAAGCACGTAAAAATTTGTAAAAATATTATAACTATGTAACCGTACTATTCTAAAACAAGGTGCACATACCACAATTAAAGAAAATTGTACAAGTATTTAATTCACAAATTGTAAAATTACTCAAAATGTAAAGTATGTAAAGTGCAAGGACTAAAAATGTAAATTCTGAAATTTAAAGAACTTGAATTGAAAATATTACCTAACTATAACTAACTTGTAACAACCTTGGAAACTGCCTAACCAAAATGTAACTAATCACAAATCCAGGGACCAAATAGAGCAAACCCTAAAAACTTAACTTTCTAAAAATGATTACAAACTTCTCTAAAGTTTAGGGACTGTATGGCAATAAAAGCTAAGTTTTCAAGCAAAACGGGTTACAAAGTTCAATAAGCTCGTTTGAGCTTATTTCTAAGTCTTAAAAGCTCTAATTTGTTTCAAAAGTCTTAAAATTGAATTTCACTTAGTCAGCTTAAAGGAATTAAGCTAAATCATCCTAGAACTCAAGTTGGCTTATTGGAATAAGCTCAAAATAAGCTACCAACTTATCTAGACAAGCACACTTTGATTTTTTAATGAAAATAAAAGAATAGGCTTAAAGAAGAATGGAATGTCAAGAATGATTGAAAAGCATCCAGTGAATAAGCTGGAATATGAAATTAAGCAAAATTGGGCTTATTTGACTTTCGTTGACCAATTTTTGACAAAAAGCTGAAAACTTCCAAATCCACTTAGAAACACTTAGGCAACAAGAATATGGAATAAAATCACAAGATTTATGAAATGGATCAATGAGAAATGCAAAACATATTAGGCTTCATCACAAAAACTTGCATTTGGTCTGAGGCTTATTTAAGAGCTTATTTCTAGCTTATTTTGGAAAACTGTATTATCTACTTAGTATGCATAGAAAGCTTAAATGTTCAGCTACAGTTAGCAACATGAACCAATGTATGAATCAAACTAACAAAGACTTGGGAAGGGATTGACTCTTGCTAGTTTTGACTGTGAAAGTGAACCCCAAGTTTTTAAGAGCAAATTGCCTTTTTGACTATTTGATTGACCACAAAATCTTGCCAAATGACTTACACCAGTCTAGTAAGTGAATATAAGCTCTAAACAACAACTTCCAACAACTGAATCAACAAATCTTTATAGAACCAAACACCACTTATCAGACTAAGCACAACTTTTAAGCTATGAAACTAAGATAAGCTATCAATCAATGAAAACTAATACTCACAACAAATCAAGTAGCTAAAAGTAAACACGTAACATGCATCATCAAAGTATTCACACTAGGAAAGCAAGAAATAACATGCAGTTTGATTTTTAGAGGAAATTATCAAAGAAAAACTTATTGAAATGATCGTAGGCTACTTTGGTGATGAAGTGGAGCGCTGAGCTCACTTAATCTCTAACCACCACCAATTCTATCATCTACAGCAGCTACACATCATCATTCACCATCAACATCATCATCAAATCAACCCTGCTACACAAGTCTGATCAAGTAATAGCAATGGCTGTGAGCTATATCAAGTCTGAACATGAACCAACTATATAATGGAACTCAAATCATCTCATTGTTCAATGAGAACAACAAAATCAATCACAGGAACAATAGGATAGAAGATTGCAGTAAGAATTGAGAGTGAAAGTGAAATTTAGGTAAATTGAGATTGCATTAATGGTGAATTCTGTTACAAAGGATCTAACAAACTAACAAACTCTCTCAAGTGTTTGTCAGACACTTGAGAGAAGTTTCTAACTGAAATTCTAACTGAAAAAGAGAGAGAGAGATTAAAAGTGTGTGTGTTTTCATACTTTTCTACAACACAAATAATGAAGACTGTTGGGCCAATGAAAGTTTTAACTATGGCCCAGTCTAGATTTGTTTAAATTAGACTAAGTGTTACTGATCGCTGAGAGGACCAGCGACAGAGACCAGACCAGCGGAAGGCAAAGCCTCAGCTGGTACACCAGGAGCATTCAAGTCAAATACAACGTCAGAGAAGTCGAAGACAATCTAAGTTCATACTTACCAGCGATTATGAATAGCTGGGATGTAGAAGGAATGTGATGGTGTTTAAGGATCTCTAAGTTGACAATACTCAAAGATCACTTAAGAACCCTAGAAGTCTTATACAAGCAAAGCTTGTCCAATCCTTTATGGTTTAGGCGGGAGAATCTACTAAGTGTTTTGAGCGGGACAAAACAAGAGATTCAAGATAAAGCCTAGTACGACCTAGTGGGACAAAAGGTGAACAGTTGGTAGAACTGTTCACCTAAAGATTTTTAAAGGTATGTCTCGATTTGGACATGCATTTAATACGTTGTACTCTTCCATTCAGAAGATGACACGTATCAACTACTCCCAATAAGGAAGCAACCTCGTACCACTATAAATAGGAGTGAGAAAGAAGAGTTAATGTAACCCTTGTGCTTGGATAAATTATCTAAGTTCTTTCTCTCTTTGGAACCTAATGAGACTGCAATTATACATAGTCTCATCGTCCAAATCGGGCTTAAAACGCTTAAAAATATCATAAAATACCCAAAAATATGCTTGTGTTTGTTCATTGTGTATTTTAGGTACGGATATCGTGAAATCAACAAAAGATCAAAGGAATCAAGCAAAAACGAACACGGGAAACGAAGCCGCACAAAGAACCGGACCCGAACGATGAGTTTCCATTGAAGTCCTCGAAGTTTAAAGATTTGTCAATATTGGTACCTCAACTATTGAAGACTTGTCACTTTTGACTCTTGTAAATATCAAAAATACAAGTTTGGTCCTTTAAGTTTCAAGATATATCATTTTCAACCCTTGAAGATTGCTAAAGTTCCAAGATTGGTCCTTATTCTAGTTCTACAAAAGTGGAGGGACCAACATGTCTTTTGGCCAAACTTATTTACAAAGGATTATGCCAAAAAAAGCTGTGTAAACTTGCTGTGAAGATGTTTGTAAAGGTGAGGGGCCACTTCTGCCATAGTCCTAAACCCATACCCATCCATCCCTCCAATAAAACTATGCCACCTCAACATACCAAACCCACAACCAATACCCGACCCAACCTTTTCATACACCACTTAATACTAATTTAAACAAACTATTTTATTATAAATCGGGGTTTCAATCACTGTTAACATCACCACCCTCTTAATCCCCAAACCAACACCCCATGAACCCTAATCACTACTGGATGATTTACCCAAATTCAAACACCCTAATTCTCCAGATTGCTAATTACTACTACCCTTAATAAACCCCAAAACCCATCACACTCGATTGTGGCCCCCTCCCCACATGCCCCCTGCTACACCTTTGAGAAAAACAACAAAACCTTGCAGAGAATCAACGAGTTGGATTAGAGGTGGCAAAATGGGCGGGCGGGCGGGCACGGGCGGCGGGCTAAACGGGCAACGGGCTAAACGGGCGGCGGGCTAAACGGGCGCGGGCTAAACGGGCGCGGGCGAAACGGATAGGCAAAACGGGCGGGGTAAACGGACGCAAGCTAAAAAAGGAAAAAAACATATAAAAACCTACAAATAAAAAATAAAAATACTTGTTTGAAAGCCGGGATAAAAAGTTTAATAAAAAATATTCGTCGGGTATACTAATTTGTATTTTACAAGTGCGCCCGTTAAGCCCATTTAGTTTCTTACATATGCGCCCGTTTAGCCCGCTCATTATAAAGAATGGGCAAAAAGTGCCCATCCTTTTTGAAAATGGGCAAAAAGTGCCCATATGTATCAAAATGGGCAAGATTTGCCACCTCTAAGTTGGATAAGTTTCGTGTTGGCTACTCCATTTTCAAGGGCCAAGATCAACAAATCACCAGCTGTAATCACAGAATGATCACATGGGATGATTTTTGAAGATTCTTGAAGACTTTGACCAAGGGCTTTTAGGGCAATTCGTAGTCTAGGGTTTCCACATGATAGTTAAAACTAGAATCTTCCATAGATGTATATAAAAGGGGTGCATGTACCCTTTTTCAACTTGTTCTAGATTTAATTTTGTAAACCTTCTATATGAATTAGTTAAAGAAATGTTGAAGCCTTGCAAGATTAATTCTGTGTCCCACTTTAAATTTCTGCCACTTTAAATTCTTGCAAATTTACCTTACTTGCATTGTCTTTTAATTTCTCAAAATCTCAAATCCTACCCAATCACTGTAGCATAAGCCCTTTAATAAGCTGTATGACAAACGGCTTTTATTAAGGTATTGTGGTTCATGGTTAGGAGGTGATAGGTTGTTGGTGGCCTATTCAGTTATCTGCTTTTTATTTGAAGAAAGTCCTTTGGTTCTCAAAAAGGTCACAAGTTGAAGCAATAAGCTCTCTGACAAGGAGCTTATTGAAAGAAGTTTATGTGCTTTGGTTGATATTGTTGAAGATGTTGGAAGCTTCTGAGTTGTAGTTGCTACTGGTTCGAGGTTTTGATTATTTGGTTAAAAATTTATGAGGTAGTGATCACTTGTGGATAAGTTGTGGTATAAGCTGGCTTATTTGGGTGTCGATAAGCTCAAAAGGGCATAAGGATTGCTTATAGTAAGCTTGGTCAAGGTGTATGTACCTTGACCCAATGTAAGTTTTCTTTTTATCATACTTTTTTTTGAAGCTTATTCTACAATAATCTGTCATGTTTTGCCTACTTGCTTATTGAGTTTATTTGTTCTTTTATATGTTGCTTCTTGCTGCTTATTCACTTTTTATACACTTATCTTTATACTCATTCTTTAAATCTGCTTTGTTTCTTGTTAAAAGTTCATGTTCTACCAGTAAAGGGGTATTTGGTAATGCTTGACAAACAAAATCAAACATCACTTTAGGACTTTGGACATTGAAGAAACTTGTTTGAGGTTTAGAGTAGCTCATAAGCACTTTTATTTCTGTGTCTTAAATAGATAAAATAAAAAAAAAAGTTAAGATTTCTTTGTGTTCTGTCATAACTCACTGTGGAAATCATAGATCTTTTGTTTGTTTCCTTTGTTGTTGTTTTTCTACTTGGTAACTACTGTGTTGTGCTTTGTTAAAGTTTTCCATGTTTTTCTGTGTCTGTTAACACTTAGGCTAGGTACACACTTCATCTTTAAGGTCTGAGTTGTTGGTGTATCCGTGTTTCAGATATGAAGTTACTCGTGACTTCGTTGTTTTCATACAGCATTGAATTTAGAGGGTATGTGCATGTTTATTAATGATGCTGTAACGATTGCATATTAGTGTTGGTACTAAATCTGTAGCAAGCTTCGCTGTTGCATTTGTAGTTGCCGTGTTCATTTCTATTTTCTGATATTCATGTTGGTATTAAGTCATGGTTGCTGAAGCGTCAATACTTGCTGCAGTACACTTGTTATCGTAACTATTGCAAGTGAAGTGAAGTACTCTAGTAGATATCTTGGTATGCTAGTAGCTGTTGTATGTACTTGTTGTTGTTGTCGTAATGTTTTTCGCTTTAGTTTAGTTGTTGTGTACTCGTTCATCGTAGCTAGTAAGGTATCTCGAGTTGTTGTAGCAAATAGTTGCTTAATTGTTGTCATTGTATAGCTGTTTAGTCATTGAGGTGATTTTGATTTAATAGCTAGTTAATTAGTTGCTATTAGAATTTATTTAAGTTGCCATAATTGCATTTGCTGTTGCCATTTTTATTTTCATTACTATATGTTGTTGACATACAGAGATTTTATTCAAGAACATTGATAGTTAAGAAAACTAAAAGAAAAAAGAAATGCGATAAGATGGAATCGAACTCAAGACCTTCATTTACTTGCCCAACGTCTTTCCCATCTGGGCTCTTTGCACGTTTTGTTTATGGTTTCTGTTAATTTTCTTAAATACTTTGTGTCATTTCATGTTAAGCGAATAGTAAAAGAAATAAAAACGAACAGAAAAGAGAGCAACAAGGTTTGAACTCGTGACCTCTGCTCTCTCCATCAGAGGCAGCATTCACTCTATCAACCATCTGCTCTAGCAACCTTTCTTGTTATGAGTTGCTTTCACATGTCTTTTATATACATTTTAGAAGTAGTAGTTTAAGCTTCAACGATTTTTTTTACCGCGTATATCTTTTAGATCTTTTTATTTATAAACGTTGTAACCCGTGCATTTAGCTTAAAGAATTTTTGTGTAATTTTTCATATTTTATAAAAATAGTTTATTATTTTTAATTCATTTTTTTTTTACTTTTAATTTTCGAAAATAGATTAAAATAGTTTAAAAATAGAAAAAAGTAGTTTAAAAATTTAGAAAAATAATTTTTAGCTTTTAATTAATCTGTTTTAGGTTTACATTTACAAAAAATTTCATTTTCACTCTTTTTTATTTTATTTAATTTTGGGTTTTTTATATTAAACTTTAAAATTTAATATAAAATAATTAAAAAGTTTATGAAAATTTTTGTTTTCATTTTTGTTTTAGTCATATTTTTCTTAGCTTAAATTAAATTTTTGGTGATTTTTAGGGTATTTTCATTTTTCGTCTCGTTTTACGATTTCGCATTATTTACGTCGTAGAGTAGTTTTTAGCGTACATCGTCTTTATTTTCTCTCTTCTAAACCAAAAACGACACTAATCCAAACTTTGATTTTATATATTTGGCACACTTAATCCACAAACCTCCTTCGAGAACGAACTCGATTGTCGGTATTGACGTTTTCCTAAACGTTGATACTTTTACTTACCACGACTTTGGTTTTTTTGCTTACTTTTTCCTAAAGGTAAGTAAAACAACTAAAAACCATAACACCAAAATGGCGCCGCTGCCGGGGAGGTGTTTTTGAGTTGCCATTATTACAGTTGTGTTTGTGTGAGTAGTGCGTTTTTGCTTTTCAATTTTTGGAAAGCGTAAATATCGTACATACTCATTTTTGTTATTTTTCCTTATTATATTATAGTATCCAAATAAATCGTGTTTAATTTTCCTAAATTAAACACAAACTAATATTTACTATATTGTAGATATCCATTATCGTTTTCGTTTTTCTTGTGAATATATTACTATATTGTATCTACGTAGAACAATAAATATACAAGTACTCCAAAAGCGTGAAAACGTAACCTTGATTCGGGATTTCATCACTCGATCATTGTATTCGAATCCAAAGCAAAAGTTTAAAGGCAAAATAGATAAATACTTTCATGAGGCTTAATTTCAATTAACACAAACTATAAGGTGGGTATAAGGCGGTTGTATTTCACGACCTAAGGGAAAAAGGCTCTTAAGTGCTTAGCGCCGCCTCGTTTCCCCCGCTTGCTTGTGCGTGTTTTGAGAAAGAGGGCTAATCGAGGGTTTGCCGCCCAAGTATTATCTACGTATACTATATTTGCTTGTTTTCAAGATTAAACCCTCTTGAACGTTTTGGTGTTCCACCAACGTTCTAAAGTCATCGAAGACGTTCAGTCCACGTGATCGTTTTCATTCTTTGAGGCTCCTTTAATCGAGAAATTGATTCGAGGAGAGATTTGTAGATTTGAGTCTACGTCATACACCAAAAAAAAACCAAAAAAAATTAAAAAACAATCAAAAATGAAAATTATTCTTCTTACCCCTTATCAATTAATTCTTTTTCTAACCCTCTAGTGTTTAATTCTCGTAACACCATTCGCGTTTCGTCATTTCTAACGATGGATATTACTCTTCTCCATATTGTGGAGGTCCGCCCGACGGTGGTAATTGCTTCAATTACGAGATTTATGGAGGAAGGGAGGGGTATATATAAAACTCTCCTCAAAACGACCATGGTTACGGATTTCAATCCTATGACCAAACTCCACAACCGCCTTCGTCTTATTCGTGTGATTTTTGCGGTTTGGAGCACGACTTCGGATTTTGTTGTACGAATTATAATGACCCCAAACCAAATCCTAATTTCTTTGACCAGTCATTGCAATATCTATCATCGTATTCATATGAGTCTTGTGGAAACGCACCTCATTATGGGTATGATTGTCAACCGATGAACCATGATACGTCTTTCGACAACCAATTCTCCGGTTTTGACCAATCACCTCCACTAAATTTTTTCGATGATGATCTCGGTGCAAGTCGCGTCGACAAGGGATTTGAAGAAATTAAATTGCTTTTTCAACAAATTATGGAGAAAAAGGAACTTTCAATCGTCGAAGTGATCGAAGAAAGCATCAAAGATATGGAAGAGGAGAAACGACGAATCAATCAAGAAATAAATGATATAACTAATGAACTCGGCATTAGGAGATATCGTAAAGAAGAAATAAGTGACGAGTTCAAAAGAGAGTGTGAGATTAGAACTAAACAACTTTTAGAAGATTACAATGGTTTAAGCATCGATATTCGTTATAAAAAACAAGAACTAGAAAGAGAGGAGCATCTAGCTAGATGTGATCTCACGCCTCCTATTTATGATGACGATGACGATAGCGACATTTTTAATCTCAACTCGTCTTGTGAAACCATTACTCTCATGCTCCCTACGGAACCCGATGCCTCTCTAAGTATGGGGGAGAAGAATCTTAGCACTAATCCTAGTGTTGAGATCCCTATTCCAGTCCAAAGTGATTTTGCTCTCGATGAATTTTTCCACGAAGATTATAACGAGGCAAATTACGATAGTGAGTGTGATACGATTTCATGTGATGATGTCTCTCCCAATGACACTTCGGGTAGAGAATCATTGACTTTTTCGAACCCGCTTTTCGATGATGATTTTTCCACTAGTGATGACGAGTCACTACTCGATGAGGAAGTTCGTGTCGACAAATTTAAAATCTACTCGAATACCGTTTTTGAATTTTATGACGAGTTCGTTTTTGGTGACGTAAATCCTCTCTTTGATGAGATGTTCGAGGACATCGAGAGTGAGGATTCTAAGGATCCTAAACTCGATGAGCCGGATTTGCTAGTCACCCTCCCTAAGTCTCATTTGGATGAGCCTTCTCTTTTGACTTGTGATGCCTCCATTCTCGAGGGGTTCACCGATGGACCGCCTCTCGATGAGAATGAGGATTTTAATGAGGCCTTTGCCTTTGAACCGGGAGGAGACTTTGAGACCCCTATTTTTATTGATTATCTTTTAAATTTGCCTTCGTCTCAAAGTATTTCTACCCACCCTCTCGGTTCTCATGACTACACGTACTTCGAGTACGTTGTAAGGAGTTTTCTTCTTTACAAAACGTATCCTCCGGGTTTGCCTTTATCGTTTCCCACCAAAAGTGAGGATACGATCTTTTACCCAGGTATAAAGGCTTTGCCTTTATTATCAGTTGCTTTTTGGGCCTTGTTTATCATGTAAGTCCCACCAAAAATGACCAAACCATGATTATCCCTAAATGATCACATTTATGGGGATTCGAGTCGAGCTTTTGACTCGGTTATCAAAAACAAGGTGCCTCGTGGGGGATTCTCATGCTTATCCTTGTAAATATTATTGCTTTCTAATTAGTTAACGAGGGGACTTGTGCTCTTCCAACCTTTGTTCCGTGGTTGTTTGTGATTGTGATTCATTAGGTTCATCGTCATCATTGAAGCCTCTCGTGTTCGTTTTATGGATCACTCGAGCTTCGATCGTTGCCTTTGGAGATTCCGATATCCGATGATATCCTTTTATGTTCTAACGTTTATCTTATTAGCATAATTCATAAATGGCTTTTAGGTTATTCGTTTTACCCTTTCCATGCTCGAGATTAAGCATTCGACTTCGTCTCTAGTATGGGGGTGTTTACACCCCTAGACTCGAAACATTGAGGACAATGTTTAGTTTTAGTATGGGGGGGTGAGTAGATACTTCACATTGCTTACGTCAACACGCAATCCAATATTCATCGTTTTGTTCTAGTTTTGTTGCAAATAAGGCTAAAAATGGCCAAATTTTAAAAAATTTCTTATTTTTCGTAAGTGTTTAAGACACGAATGTAGGTTTTCCGATGGTGAGAATAAGAGTAATTTTTGACTCGACCGTGCGTGTTGAGCACTTAGCTTCGATTCCTTAAATTTTTAGGCTAAGTCTCTTAAATGAGGACGAGAAATGATAGAGTTATTTATAAGTCTCGTAATCGTTCACGATCTCATGTGTAGTGATTATTAGCTTATTCTCCCCACGCTTTTGTATAATAAATTGTTAATAAATATTGATTTAGCGGTTTAGTCACTATTGTTGGTTTCTAATTTGTTTTAGTAGCTTCCATGTAATTAAATTGGGAAAACATTAAGGTATCGCCAGCGTCACGGTTTTGAAGTACTGGCACCCGAATAATCGAAAGCTTCACCTAATAATAAGATTTCAAGTGCTCACCTAAATTAAGCAAAAATTTGAAGCTCACAAGGCCGAAAAATCTATGCCCATATTGAAAGTGAATCAAGCCTTAATCTTTGAAGCTTTAAAGATCCAAAATTCGCTTTAGCGTGAGGATATACGTCTTTGGCTAATAAAACCACCGATGAGGAGGATAATAAAAGGCAAGGCAAGACCGAAGTCATAATAAAAGCTCCATGGCGGAGTTGAATAAAAGATGGAGGTAAACCTATGATAATAAGGCCCTTCCGTTAGGGGGCGTATAAAAGTCTTGGTAATAAGTCTCATGTTCAAAACCGTTATAAAATCGTGTTTATCGATCCTTTTTGTTGACTTAATTTTTTGACATCGTTGTCTATTAGGGTGAATTATTAATTTAATGATTTTGGTTACACCGTTAAGACTCTATTTTTAGACTTAATCTCTATTCACGCATAAGTCAATGATGTATCCTCGTGATCATTAAGACAAAATAAAATATAAGAGATACCAAGTAGGAATAAGGGAGTTTAGGTTCGTAATTAACACTTATGAGATGTGTTCGTGTTGCTAACTTATAATAACAATGATCTCGTTACACGCTTAGCATGGAATTGGGTGAAAATCGAGGACGACGAAATTATTTCTAACGAAGCATTCACGTGATCTTGTTCTATGATCCTAAAAGTCACTTTATCGTGATGAAAACATTACATTATGTCTAAAACGCGTGTAGTAACTTATTTAAATTTGTGTCTTTAATAAATGTCATCATAAAATGAATTTTGGAATTGCTATGATACTTATTTCTAGCATTGCGTGGGGACACGACAATGGTTTAGTATGGGGGAGTGATGAGACTGCAATTATACATAGTCTCATCGTCCAAATCGGGCTTAAAACGCTTAAAAATATCATAAAATACCCAAAAATATGCTTGTGTTTGTTCATTGTGTATTTTAGGTACGGATATCGTGAAATCAACAAAAGATCAAAGGAATCAAGCAAAAACGAACACGGGAAACAAAGCAGCACAAAGAACCGGACCCGAACGATGAGTTTCCATTGAAGTCCTCGAAGTTTAAAGATTTGTCAATATTGGTCCCTCAACTATTGAAGACTTGTCACTTTTGACTCTTGTAAATATCAAAAATATAAGTTTGGTCCTTTAAGTTTCAAGATATATCATTTTCAACCCTTGAAGATTGCTAAAGTTCCAAGATTGGTCCTTATTCTAGTTCTACAAAAGTGGAGGGACCAAAATGTCTTTAGGCCAAACTTATTTACAAAGGAATATGCCAAAAAAGCTGTGTAAACTTGCTGTGAAGATGTTTGTAAAGGTGAGGGGCCACTTCTGCCATAGTCCTAAACCCATACCCATCCATCCCTCCAATTAAACTCTGCCACCTCAACATACCCAACCCACAACCCAATACCCGACCCAACCTTTTCATACACCACTTAATACTAATTTAAACAAACTATTTTATTATGAACCGGGGTTTCAATCACTGTTAACATCACCACCCTCTTAATCCCCAAACCAACACCCCATGAACCCTAATCACTACTGGATGATTTACCCAAATTCAAACACCCTAATTCTCTAGATTGCTAATTACTACTACCCTTAATAAACCCCAAAACCCATCACACTCGATTGTGGCCCCCTCCCCACATGCCCCCTGCTACACCTTTGAGAAAAACAACAAAACCTTGCAGAGAATCAACGAGTTGGATCAGTTTCGTGTTGGCTACTCCATTTTCAAGGGCCAAGATCAACAAATCACCAGCTGTAATCACAGAATGATCACATGGGATGATTTTTGAAGATTCTTGAAGACTTTGACCAAGGGCTTTTAGGGCAATTCGTAGTCTAGGGTTTCCACATGATAGTTAGAACTAGAATCTTCCATAGATGTATATAAAAGGGGTGCCTGTACCCTTTTTCAACTTGTTCCAGTTTTAATTTTGTAAACCTTCTATATGAATTAGTTAAAGAAATATTGAAGCCTTGCAAGATTAATTATGTGTCCCACTTTAAATTTCTGCCACTTTAAATTCTTGCAAATTTACCTTACTTGCATTGTCTTTTAATTTCTCAAAATCTCAAATCCTACCCAATCACTGTAGCATAAGCCCTTTAATAAGCTGTATGACAAACGGCTTTTATTAAGGTATTGTGGTTCATGGTTAGGAGGTGATAGGTTGTTGGTGGCCTATTCAGTTATCTGCTTTTTATTTGAAGAAAGTCCTTTGGTTCTCAAAAAGGTCACAAGTTGAAGCAATAAGCTCTCTGACAAGGAGCTTATTGAAAGAAGTTTATGTGCTTTGGTTGATATTGTTGAAGATGTTGGAAGCTTCCGAGTTGTAGTTGCTACTGGTTCGAGGTTTTGATTATTTGGTTAAAAATTTCTGAGGTAGTGATCACTTGTGGATAAGTTGTAGTATAAGCTGACTTATTTGGGTGTCGATAAGCTCAAAAGGGCATAAGGATTGCTTATAGTAAGCTTGGTCAAGGTGTATGTACCTTGACCCAATGTAAGTTTTCTTTTTATCATACTTTTTTTTGAAGCTTATTCTACAATAATCTGTCATGTTTTGCCTACTTGCTTATTGAGTTTATTTGTTCTTTTATATGTTGCTTCTTGCTGCTTATTCACTTTTTAACACTTATCTTTATACTCATTCTTTAAATCTACTTTGTTTCTTGTTAAAAGTTCATGTTCTACCAGTAAAGGGGTATTTGGTAATGCTTGACAAACAAAATCAAACATCACTTTAGGACTTTGGACATTGAAGAAACTTGTTTGAGGTTTAGAGTAGCTCATAAGCACTTTTATTTCTGTGTCTTAAATAGATAAAATCAAAAAAAAAGTTAAGATTTCTTTGTGTTCTGTCATACCTCACTGTGGAAATCATAGATCTTTTGTTTGTTTCCTTTGTTGTTGTTTTTCTACTTGGTAACTACTGTGTTGTGATTTGTTAAAGTTTTCCATGTTTTTCTTTGTCCGTTAACACTTAGGCTAGGTACACACTTCATCTTTAAGGTCTGAGTTGTTGGTGTATCCGTGTTTCAGATATGAAGTTACTCGTGACTTCGTTGTTTTCATACAGCATTGAATTTAGAGGGTATGTGCATGTTTATTACTGATGCTGTAACGATTGCATATTAGTGTTGGTATTAAATCTGTAGCAAGCTTCGCTGTTGCATTTGTAGTTGCCGTGTTCATTTCTATTTTCTGATATTCATGTTGGTATTAAGTCATGGTTGCTGAAGCGTCAATACTTGCTGCAGTACACTTGTTATCGTAACTATTGCAAGTGAAGTGAAGTACTCTAGTAGATATCTTGGTATGCTAGTAGCTGTTGTATGTACTTGTTGTTGTTGTCGTAATGTTTTTCGCTTTAGTTTAGTTGTTGTGTACTCGTTCATCGTAGCTAGTAAGGTATCTCGAGTTGTTGTAGCAAATAGTTGCTTAATTGTTGTCATTGTATAGCTGTTTAGTCATTGAGGTGATTTTGATTTAATAGCTAGTTAATTAGTTGCTATTAGAATTTATTTAAGTTGCCATAGTTGCATTTGCTGTTGCCATTTTTATTTTCATTACTATCTGTTGTTGACATACAGAGATTTTATTCAAGAACATTGAAAGTTAAGAAAACTAAAAGAAAAAAGAAATGCCATAAGATGGAATCGAACTCAAGACCTTCATTTACTTGCCCAACGTCTTTCCCATCTGGGCTCTTTGCACGTTTTGTTTATGGTTTCTGTTAATTTTCTTTAATACTTTGTGTCATTTCATGTTAAGCGAATAGTAAAAGAAATAAAAAGGAACAGAAAAGAGAGCAGCAGGGTTTGAACTCGTGACCTCTGCTCTCTCCATCAGAGGCAGCATTCACTCTATCAACCATCTGCTCTAGCAACCTTTCTTGTTATGAGTTGCTTTCACATGTCTTTTATATACATTTTAGAAGTAGTAGTTTAAGCTTCAACGATTTTTTTTACCGCGTATATCTTTTAGATCTTTTTATTTATAAACGTTGTAACCCGTGCATTTAGCTTAAAGAATTTTTGTGTAATTTTTCGTATTTTATAAAAATAGTTTATTATTTTTAATTCATTTTTTTTACTTTTAATTTTCGAAAATAGATTAAAATAGTTTAAAAATAGAAAAAAGTAGTTTAAAAATTTAGAAAAATAATTTTTAGCTTTTAATTAATCTGTTTTAGGTTTACATTTACAAAAAATTTCGTTTTCGCTCTTTTTTAATTTTATTTAATTTTGGGTTTTTTATATTAAACTTTAAAATTTAATATAAAATAATTAAAAAGTTTATGAAAATTTTTGTTTTCATTTTTGTTTTAGTCATATTTTTCTTAGCTTAAATTAAATTTTTGGTGATTTTTAGGGTATTTTCATTTTTCGTCTCGTTTTACGATTTCGCATTATTTACGTCGTAGAGTAGTTTTTAGCGTACATCGTCTTTATTTTCTCTCTTCTAAACCAAAAATGACACTAATCCAAACTTTGATTTTATATATTTGGCACACTTAATCCACACACCTCCTTCGAGAACGAACTCGATTGTCGGTATTGATATTTTCCTAAACGTTGATACTTTTACTTACCACGACTTTGGTTTTTTTGCTTACTTTTTCCTAAAGGTAAGTAAAACAACTAAAAACCACAACACCAGAACCACTGAGCCCTCAGCTGTCTACCAGCGTCTCATAGGTTCCCATGTAAACTTGAGTCTCCAATCAAGTTTACTTGTTCTAGGGTTCAATTCCTATTTTCATTCAACGAGTGTATTCATAACACTTTATAATACTTTGTTTATAATAGTTAATAAAGCATTACGCGTTTGAAAATTATTTCGTTGTGTTTTAGTGTTTATACGAGTTATAGTTTCGACAATTGTTATATTATGGGACTTTCAATTGGTATCAGAGTGGTTTGATTTATAAAACATTTTATAAACCGTTCTTGTTTTTAAAATCATGATCCTAATATGACTGAAACTATGCCTCCTATACCACCACCCTTTGGTCAAACCAGTCAAGGTACCACTTCGACCAATGCACCGGCCACCACATCTACTACCATGCCTACACCGGTTGTAAACACTGGTAATAATGATGATGACCTTCCCCAACTTCTTGATGTTCGTGGGGGGTCACATGTGTCCAATGTTCCAGCGTTTGATGAAGAAGATTTTTCAAGTTGGAAAAGTGAATTTCTTATATATTTAGATGGCTTAGAACCTTTCTTGATAAAAATCTTAGAAAATGGTCCCTATGTACCACTGGTCGTTTCCTCTACCCCTGAGAGACCCATCAAGAAGCCTGTAAAGCAATGGTTTCCAGCGGATAGACGTCTGGCTAACCAGGACAAGAGACTCAAAAGTATCATAGTCTCTTGTCTACCCAAGAACATTATAAAGTCCATCATCAAATGCAACTCTGCTAAGGAGATGTGGACCGAGTTAGTTCTAGGGTATGAAGGTCCAGAGGAAACAAAAGAAACCAAAATCTAAGCCCTTAGACTTAAGTTTAATGCTTTTAAATCTTTGGAAACAGAAACTGGTGCTCAAACTTATACTAGGCTTAGGATTTTGTTGAATGATTTGGGAAACAATGGAGTTGTTCTACCTAAGGTTGAGGTTAATGCTACATTTGTCAATAGTTTACCTAGAAAATGGCTTAGCCTAAACCAGACCTTAAGAGCAAATAATGCTATAAAAATCATATTTTGGCTCAACTGTTTGGTAGAAATAATTATAAAGAAGGGCTAATTGACTCTATTTATAAATCTGAGACTGATAGGTTTACCACCAATATCACTGGTTCAAAAGCTCTTGTTGCTAACCATTCTTTTCAGGACAGCGACTCTGACATAGAATAGGATACCAGAAGCAGTCAAGAATTTCTTGATGAATTACATGCTGAGTTCCATGATAGAGCTCTTCTAGATGACCAAAAGAGGTACTACAAGAGATCAAGTAGAGTTGGAGCTGCTAAGGTTGATAAATCCAAGGTGTCATGCTTCACTTGTGGAAAGATTGGTCACTTTCAGAAAGATTGCTAGTTAAAACCAAACCTCCTCTCCAAGCTTTCCATCATCCAACAACAACCACAGCAGCAAGAAGAAGTTTTCTACCTCACCTTCCAAGCAAACTTCCCACTCTGACTCAAAGGGAAAGAAGGACTACAAAGTTAAGTACAAAGCCTTGAAAGCTGAGCTGATGAAACTCAACCAAAAGGCTGAAGATGCAGCTAAGAAAAAGGATGTTAAGAAGACTGAAAAAGGTCTGATTGCTGCTTCATTTGACTGGGATGATGAACCTCTTACATCTGAGGATGAAGGAACCACTACTGTCAGAGCTTTTATGGCAGTCGCTGATGAAGAACCTGCTATGGGAAAGAGTGAAGCAAGATCTGGTCAATGGGTGGACATCACCATGAAAAAGGTACAAAGATTGCTTTCTATGCCTGAAGGTCCTGATAGAGACCATGTCAGTGACTATACCTTAGTTGACCTCCACTTTGTGGAAGAGCAAAGAAAAAACCTGTTAAACAAGTTTCATAGTCTTAAAATCGAGTTAAATCTTTGTAAACCTGAGTTAACAAATCTCAAACCTTTTGTGAATCTTGCAAATCAACTTCAAAATGAAGTAATCAAATTGTCCATTGAAAATGAGTCTTTAACTGATGAAAACAATGAACTCAGAAGAACCATTGAAAAATGGAACTTGGCTCAATCCACAGTGGAGGAAATAGTTGCTGAAGCCATACCAGGTGATGTGGTTCAGGCTATCGGGGGAAAGGGTAGATTCAAAAATCATATACCCGTACCCAGTGTTAAATTTGTCCCTTCAGATGTTTCTTCTCCATCGTCCACCTCTGTGGATGAGATAAACTCTGACAAGAAATCAGAGGCACCAGCTTTACCAAGACTCGCTGGTGCTAACCCATCTGATTCCTTGCTTGGCCTAAAACCTCCAACCAAAACCTCAGGGAATTCAATTCTAAAAGTCGCTGATAAAGAGCACAAAAAGGTTTTTGTGGCCAAGGACTCCACCAAACCCACTCCTCCGCCTGAAGAGCTTTCACCCACCAAGCAACTTCTCCTCACCTTGATGGAAGAAGTAAAGGGGTTGAAAGAACAAATCAACCCCTGAGTCAACAGTCCATCTGTTAACTCTCTTGGTGAAGGATCAAGTAGCACTAAGGGGAGAGCTTTATTCAGGCCTTGCAAACATTGTGGTTTCAAAAATCATTCTTCTAAGGACTGCTCAAAGAAACCAAAATGTATCACATGTGAGTCTACTAAACACACCTCTAGAGAGCATGAGGATACTATTGTTGTTCAAAGAACTAGAACTCAATTAAGGTCTAAAACTCCTCACATGCCCTCTAGGAGACCTGAGCCCAAACCCAGAGACAATTCGCAGTGTTACAGACCAAATCCCCCATGCAAGTACTGTGGCTTCATTGACCATCACTCTGATGAGTGTGAGCATTATCCCGGATGTGACATCTGTGGAAGTATGCGTCTTGAACCCAAAGACTACAACCAAAAAGGGGGAGAAAGGAACCAGAGAAGACCAAATGTCACTGGTCAGCAATAGAATTGACCCACTGGAAAGTGGGTTCATCATCGAAACTAATCTGGATCTGTTATATCTATGCAGGCTTACTTGAAGAAATCTGTTTGGTATCTGGATAGTGGGTGCTCCAGACACATGACAAGGGTTAAACAATATCTGCATAGATATAAGAAGGAGTTTGGTCCAAAAGTAGTGTTTGGAGATGACTCCCCAGGGTTTACTAAGGGATATGGCTCAGTGGATTGCAACGGTATAACCTTCACAAGGGTCACTTATGTCAATGGACTGAAGCACAACTTAATCAGCATCAGTCAACTCTACGATGCTGGTTTCAAATTTCTGTTCACTAAGACCTAAGGAACAATATTTAATAAGAATATGATGTTTTTCTAATTGCACCCAGAAGAAGGGATGTGTATGTCATTGACATGACATCATGTCCAGAAGGGAAGAACACCTGTCTCTTTTCCAAAGCATCTGATAGTGAAAATTGTCTATGGCAAAAGAGACTCTCCCACCTTAACTTCAAGAACATCAACAAACTGGCCAAGAATGATTTAGTGGCTGGGATTCCCTCGCTGACCTTCACCAAAGATAGACCCTGCTCAGCCTGCGAGAAAGGGAAGCACCACAGAGCCTCATTTAAGACAAAGCAATCATTCTCCATAAATAAGTGCCTCCATCTTCTTCACATGGACTTATTTGGACCAGTAAAACCACAATCCCTTAATCACAACAAGTATACACTAGTCATTGTAGATGAATTCTCCAGATTCACATGGGTATTCTTTCTCAAAAGAAAGAGTGATGCAGCTGAAAGAATAATGTCTTTCATCAGAGAAATAGAGAACTTCAATGACAGCAGAGTTAAGGCTATCGGAAGTGATAATGGCACTGAATTCAAGAACCATGCCATGGAAGCTTTTTGTGATGAAAAGGGAATATCACAGAACTTTTCAAACCCAGGCACCCCTGAACAAAATGGTTTCGCTGAAAGAAGAAACAGAACTCTGATAGAGGCTTCTAGAACCATGCTCAGCGAATCAAGACTTCCAAAACAATATTAGGGTGAAGCTGTGAACACAGATTGTTACACACAAAACAGATCTATTATTGCAAAGAGACACGGCAAGACCGCATATGAAGTGTATAGGAAGAGAGCTCCTGATGTAAGCTACTTCCATGTCTTTGGTTTCCCTGTTTTCATTCACAACTACAGAGATCACCTGGGAAAATTTGATGAAAAGTCAGATGATGGAT
Source organism: Glebionis coronaria (assembly GCA_025667525.1). Lineage (NCBI taxonomy): Eukaryota > Viridiplantae > Streptophyta > Magnoliopsida > Asterales > Asteraceae > Glebionis > Glebionis coronaria. The sequence goes on along the minus strand of CM046876.1, from coordinate 420,312,128 downwards.
TCTTTGTTGGATACTCTCCCACCTCCAGAGCCTATAGAGTATTCAACATTTGCAGGCAAGAACTTGAAGAATCCATTCATGTTACCATTAATGAAGTAGATGTTGTCATTACTCACACCAACACAGAAGAATGTGACATTGATTTCAATGAAGTCAAATCATATCCAGAGGTGGATTTCTCAAATCCCAAGGAATCACCTCAGGCAGGTTACAAGGACTTTCCATATGTTCATGCATTTGATCCACACTCAATCTCTAACATCACTCCAGAGGTTGAAATTGCTGAACCTATCACTCTACCCACTGTAGTGAATGCTGATCTTTTCGAACCAATCTCTCACCTAGATGAAGAGATTATGGATGAAGAAATAACATTTGAAGATCCCCCAGCATTCATTGAACTTGCAGTGACTCCTAAACCCACATAGACTCCTGCTCCTCAATCCAAATGGAGTAGGAACCAAGATATTCTTCTGGTGAATGTTCTTGGTGAACCCTCTAAGGGAGTCACCACTAGAGGCAAGTTGAGATCTCGGGAAACCACCTCAGCGAATGAATGCCTTTTCGCTGATTTTCTCTCTAAAGATGAACCTAAGAATGTGGCTGTTGCGCTTCTAGATGAAGGGTGGGTTGTTGCCATGCAAGATGAGTTGAATCAGATCAAGAGGAACAATGTGTGGACTCTGGTAAAAGCTCCAGCTGGAAAACAAGTAGTTGGAACTAAGTGGATCTATAGAAACAAGAGGGATGAAGCTGGCATGATTCTTGAAAACAAGGCTAGGCTTGTGGTGCTGGTGTACAATCAATCTGAGGGTATTGACTATGATGAAACATTTGCACCAGTAGCCATAGTCGAAGCTATTAGAATCTTCCTAGGCTTTGTAGCTTACATGGCGTTTACTGTATACCAGATGGATGTGAAGAGTGCTTTTCTAAATGGTAATCTTGCAGAGGAAGTATATGTCTATCAACCCCCTGGGTTCGAAAGCAGTGAGTATCCTGATCATGTCTGCAGACTTCACAAAGCACTTTATGGGATAAAACAAGTGCCCAGAGCCTGGTATGAAACCCTATCAAAATTCTTACTTGAAAATAAATTTGTTAGAAGTACCATTGATCAAACCTTGTTCACTTATAGGTCCAAGGGTGATGTCATTTTTGTACAAATTTATGTGTATGATATAATTTTTGGTTCAACCAATATTTCCTTGAGCAAACAGTTTGCCAAACTTATGACCAAAAAGTATGAAATGAGCATGATGGGGGAACTAACTTTTTTCTTCGGTTTTCAAATTAAACAAAATTCAAAAGGAATTTCCATTTGTCAAGAATAATATGTTAAGGATTTGCTCAGAAAGTATGATCTATCTGATTGTGCATCAGTGAAATGCCCCATGCTTCCTCCCAACAACTTGGGAGCTGATGACTCAGGGGTCTCTGTTAATGAGACCTTATACAGAGGCATGATTGGGTCACTGATGTACCTCACAACAAGCAGACCAGACATACAATTTGCCACATGTCTCTGTGCTAGGTACCAAGCTAACCCCAAGGAATCCCACCTTGTATCTGTCAAAAGAATTTTCAGGTACTTAAAAGGATCTCCCACACTGGGTCTCTGGTATCCAAACAGATTAGGTTTCAACCTCAAAGCCTACTCTGACTCTGACTATGCTAGGTGCTGTCTTGATAGAAAGAGCACGACTGGGAGTTGTCAAATCCTTGGAGGAAAGTTAGTTTGTTGGAGTGCTAAGAAACAAAACTCAGTGGCCATGTCATCAGCTGAAGCTGAATATGTAGCTGCCGCTGGTTGTTGTGCTCAAGTTCTCTAGATGAAAAGTCAGCTGGCTGATTATGGGATCAATTATGAAAAGGTTCCCATATTCTGTGACAACACAAGTGCTATAGCCATCTCCAATAATCTGGTACTTCATTCCAGAACTAAGCATATTGACATTAGGTATCACTTTATCAGAGACCATATTTTAAGAGGTGATATTGAGCTTCATTTTATACCCACTGAATACCAGCTCGCTGATATCTTCACCAAGCCTCTGGCTGAGCCAAGTTTTACTAGGCTGGTTGCTGAGTTGGATATGCTCAATATTGGTAAACAAATCTGATAAATGATCTCTGTCTCTGGGCATTTAAGGGAATTGGATGTCACGAGGTAGTTACATTCCAATGGGAGTTAATATATTCCCATATTTAATTCAAATGATTGTCCTTCATTGTCAACAACTTTCCCACTTTCCAAAGGGACAGAAAATCACATGAAGAGTCAAGGGGTCCCACTTTTCCCAAAAGGTAAACATTTGCATTTAATGCTTTAATTGTAAAAGGTAAAAACCTTTTATCAAAACCATTGACTCATTTTTCAAATATTACATTACTCATTATTTTCACACACACATACTATTAATCTTCTTCAAATCCTCCATTTCTTCCTTCCATCAACAATGGCGTCTTCATCAATAAACACCTCGTTCACCGTATTAGCCGCCTCGAATGTAGATTTTGGGATAACCGATGGAAAGATCGCCCTTAACAACTGTGTAGCTCTCTTGGAACATAACAATCCTCTCTACCATCCTTTGTTATCCTTCCTCAAGAACTCCACCAATTACGAAGCCATAACTAGGGAACCCTCCACATGTTACCACCAATACTTGAGGGAGTTCTGGTACAGCGCTGAAGTTGATCAAACCTTATCACACATCACCTTCAACCTTTCTACACATCCACAACCTCCCACCTTTGATTTCCACACTTTTGCCAAAGTCACTGGACTTCCTGTCAATGAAGGCATGTCCGTTATGCCTGCCAGTGCCACAGTAAAGAAGGCTCTGGCTACCCTTCGACCTTATGATGACGATGACAAACCCTTTACCACCCAATTCTTCTAAAACAAATCACTGATCAAAGTGAATTACTTCTCACCCATTTGGAGGACGCTGATGCTGTACATAGTGAAATGTCTGGGAGGAAACCAGGGGTCACATGATCAGCTTAATGGTGCTTAGCAAGCAATTGCTTATAGCTTGATTTGGGGGCAAGATATAGGGATCGCCCACATACTTTCCACTGACCTCATTGCAAAGCTGGAAAACAAAAGGAAGAAGCATCGACTAGCCACTATCTGCTACACAAGATATCTCTCTCTCATCATACAGGATATGCTTGGTGAAACCTACACCAATGATGAACTTCACTCCTTTTCTCCCTATCGCATCAATCCAGCCTCACTGAAGACTCCCTTGGAGGATGAAGTGCCTCTCAGTAGGCATATGATGAAGGTTACTGGGTTACTCGCTGATGATGGAGAGCCCTTGATGCCTCACAATGAGGTGAATGTTGAAAAACAAACTGACAAGTCTTTGTCCGAGACCTCTGTGCAGTCCAATTCTCCGCCCAAGGCGCTCAAGGAAAAGAAGAAAAAGAGGAAAGACATCCCCCTTTCCTCTAAAACCCCTTCTGTTAATCCTTCCAAGACGAAGAAGACCAAGAAGAACCCATCCCCTTATCTGGAGGATGTGGTTAAAGAGCCTACCGCTGACAAACAACCTGAGTCTAGCATCTCCTTGTCAGCAGAGACGACTAAGAACCTTATCCACGGTGATATCTCTCAGGTATTAGTTCGCCATTTTTTTCTCTCTTGGAGGATCACATACAATCACTCTCAAAATTCTGTAGGAGAGAGTGATGAAGTCTTAGGGTTTGCCTCAACCCATAGAGTGTCTGTGTCAGCACCTAGATCTCTTAGGATTATCTGTACACTCTGTATTAACACTAGGATATGATTCACTTGTGCTCATAACACACCCCGATGATCCTTCACCCTCTGGACTGTGCTCTTGTCCATAACAGCTTGAGCATGCTATAGGTCCCGACCCATAGTCTCTGCACCTCACGTGATCTTTGGGTCCCATCATATGAAAAAGATTCCCAAAGAATTTATTCTTTTGGGGGGATTGAATAATCACCCTCAGTCTTCCTAGGGGCAGCGATAAAAGGAGACCTTTACCTTCAAATATGTCACAACTAAAAGAGTCCCAAAGAATTTATTATTTTGGGGGACTGAATAATCACCCTCAGTCTTCCTAGGGGCAGCGATAAAAGGCGACCTTTAACTTCCATTACTTCACAATTAAAAGAGTCCCAAGGAGAAATCCTTCAGGGGGAGCTGGATAATCACACCCAGCTATCCTAGGGGCAGCGAACAGCGACCATTCACCACATAGTTTTCACAAATCAAAAGAGTCCCAAGGAGTAATCCTTATGGGGGAGCTGGATAATCACACCCAGCTATCCTAGGGGCAGCGAATGGAGACCCTTCAACATATCTGTTTCACACTAAAAGAGTCCCAAGGAGAAATCCTTATGGGGGCTGGATAATCACACCCAGCTTTCCTAGGGGCAGCGCATGGCGATCTATAACTCCATATTTATTTCACACTGGTTACTAAGAAATGTCATAACAGGCTCACAATCTTCATGAAGAACAACAGAATGATGAGGCATATTCCATTGTTGGTGACGATAACGCTGAAGTGTCCCACATTGATCTGGATGCCATGTCAGACATCGACTCCATGCCTGAAGATGAGGTCTTTTGTTGATCCCAAACTTAGATCGATTTAGCTTGTGTAAACGAGATTGAATCAAGTTTAACACGTAGAGAAACTTTGTTGTGTATAAAACAACTTAAGTATTATGCGGAATTTATACTCAAACAAGAACACAAAAACAATGTAAACCAGACTTTCACTTGATTGATTAGAACAAATTTGCGTACAATGAAAGTGTTAAACGTATGAAAACTTATATTGAAACAAAACCTAAAGGTCTTCTTTTATAGACTAATAAGCCTTGTACAAGTGTCTACGTATCAGCTATTATAGGTAAAGATAAATATAGAAAATACATTGTTGATCATATCTTTACTAAAAACAAACTAGAAACATAATACGCGTAGACTAAGTCTTCTATCAGTGCTTGACTTCATCCTATCAACTCTTGACATCTTCCTGTCAACACTTGTTCTGTCAACGCTTGTTTTCTTCTTATCAACACTTGTTTTCTTCTTGTCAGTGTCCAAGTGTACTGGCTACATTTTATTCCCAACAATCCTCCCCTAAACTTGATATCCACTCTAGCAATCAAGTTTCAGAATAAAAACTAAGAACTAGGAGGATTCTTACAAATCTTATCATATTGGTAATAAACATGCCTAATCAAATCTTTGGCCACGTCACTTGAATAGTCAATCTCCAACTGTGTTGTCTTCATCTTTTCTAAAACTTCTTTGGACATGGGATACTCAGCATCTACAAGAAGATACTCAGCAAACTTTGTAGAACACAAATAATACACACCAGCAGCTGAATACAAACGCCATTGAAGTCCACTGATATCATCCTCAAGATCCTTCCAAACAGGATCTTCTTCTTCTAGTGCACACATTCTCTTGAATGTTGACCAAAGCTTTATTCCATTGACTGAAGTAGGTGCTTCAGTCTCATACTTGGCCATCAACAACCTCCAAAGGTCTGCCAAGTCTTCCCTATCCATACTTGTAAAGAGAGACATAAGAGTAGTAAATGTGTGTACCTCTTTCCCATATCTGCCAATCATCCAAAACCCACTTGCATCTTCTTCAAAGCTAATGATAGGGTTCCTGGCATCAAAAGGTAACACTTGTACCATATCTGAAGCTTCCATGGGTGAGAGCTTAATGCTCCTTCTTATAACAGCTTCACTTGGATTCAATTTATCTAAATCTTTAGGGAACTCAAGTGGAACTCCCTTCTTCAAAGGCCTTGGAACAATCATAGCCTTTTGAATCTCCATCTCTTCTGCAAGTTCTTCTCTCCTTTCATCTGAGAGAAGTCTGATAGTATTCATTTCCTGCACTGTTGCCCAAATGGGATAAGCCTTATACTCCAATTCTTCAAAGGATAATCCCTACAATTTCTGAAATGTCCATCCTGTTTGATGACATCTGAGCAACATGTAGTAAAGCTCCCTTCTATCTCTCTTCAGCAGTGAGAAAACATTGCTAGTCCTATGCTTCAAAATTACCTTGCAATCTCTTTGAACTCTTAGAAGAATCTCCAATCCCCAAATTTGATCTGAAATTGTCATATCCGGATTCTCCATAACCTTATCTTCCCAAGCATGGTACATCTGAGCAACTTCTGGCATATCATAATCTACCTGCAACTTTAACTCTCTAAGTTTCTCCCTTGCCAACTCATCACCATATTCAAGTCTTTCTGGTTGTTCAATTATTATAACACTTGAATCTGAACTTTCATCATCACTTCCTTCTTGTTCCTCAGAAGTAACAACAAATGGTAATTCACCAACCTTCTTCATTTCTTGTTCCACAAGTTGTACAGCCAACTTTGAATCAAACTCTACTTGAGCTGCATCCTTTGGAACTTCTGTTTCAACCATGATTCCTTTACCCTTATCTAATGGATCAACGATGGGTAAAGATGATGATGGTACATGTGAAGACACTTCCTTGATGATAGCTGATGACTGGAATACATCAACCATATCTGTAGGTCTGTCAACGCTCAAATCCTTTGTGTCAGCGACCAACTTACTCTTGTCAGCGCTTGAGGTGTCAGCATACAATACCTGTTTGTCAACGCTCACCTTACTCTGCTCAGCGCCTCTTGTGAACTGGTCCATCATTGCTGTAAAGGACAAGTTCAAGTTTGTAGGAGTAACCAAAGATACATCAAAACCTGGTTGCTTCTTCAATTCAGTAGGGGCTTCAGCCACACCCAAAGATTCTCCATCATGTGAGCCTTTGTCACTCACATGTATATGCTCATCCTCCCCTTTGGAAGAATCCTCCATACCACGCCTATTATTAGCATCCTCCAAACGAACAATCCTCTCCCTCAATTGCTTGATTTCAAGGCCTTGTGTACTGACTGTTTGTCCCAAGTCTGCATTTTGCTTTTGCAAGCTAATGCAGACAGCCGCCAATTCCAACATTGTGTATGGTTCCAATCTGCCCTCCTCTAGAATGGGTATTTTACCTCCCAAAGTAGAGTCATGGGGCATGGATGAGGTCTTAAAGATGTTAGGACTGTCTTGGCCTGCATCTAAGCGAGTACCAATAGTCCTAGCCGCATCCATAACACCAACCACACTTGTGGTGGTGGTTCTCTCTACAACATGGCTAGAACCACCAGAGGAGAACACTCCAATGGTCCTTTGGCGTTTTTCCATCCTATAGTCTGGGGGTGGAGAAGATGATGTGGATTGGGTGGTAGTTTGAAGGTTAAGGGGTGTTTGGGTCTGTGATGGAAAGGTGTCAACGTTTGGATTACTAGTGTCAACGCCATCATTTAACGTGTCAGCGTTGAAGGATTCTTGGTCAAGTTCCATGTGTTGAGGTGAAGGTAAGGGATCTGGTATTGGGTCAAGTTGTGGGTGTGGGCCAGGTTGAGGTTGTGCTGCTGCAATAACAGCAAGCATAGCTTGGGTAAGGGGTAAGTCTCTGTGAGGGGGTGAGTTCATCTTACTAAAAATAGCTTTCTTTTGCATAGGGATCTCATAAAAATCATCATGATCCCTTCTGCAGTACCTCTGCTCATCAAAAACCATTTGCAAAAATCTGGGATAAGCCAAAGTCATCTTATTACCCTTGTTTTTACACATGCCATCAAAAATCAGTTTAGAAAAATTATACTTTTGCCCATTTGTAATGCACACAATTGCACTAGCAATTGATCTGTTAATTTCATTATGTGCAGTACATTTGGGACTCAAACATTGAAGGATGACATGTATTAAGTACTTCCAGGCTGGGGGGAATTCTTGCTTGTGATATTTATTTAAAGTACCCTCTTCAGGGAAATGATACCCCAAAGCCTGAAGTCCTTATTCTATCTCATTAATAGGGAGAGTGGTTATACCATCTGCATCATTAAGATGCAAAGCCTGGCGAACCAAGGCTTCAGTAACCACCCAAGTACGCCCATGAACAATATCTGTTAATGTAGTCACGTTATTAAGCGTTGAGGAACTAACAGTGTTCTAAAACTGTTTAATATGAGTGACAGGGATGAGAGGAGCATGAGAAAGTGCATACCTAAGTGGAGATGCATTCAAATACGCCACCATATGGGTGTATTGTAGAAACAGAGCATCATCAGCCTCCAAATAAGCAATCATATTGTGCTGACTTCTGAATCCCAATACCAAGTCACTCGGTTTAAACTTAGGCGCCATTGATGTAGAAAGCTGTTTGTGAAAGAGTGTAAAACATGAATTATAGGAGAAAACTGTTAGACAAGAATATGAGAGTACCCTGTTTAAAAAGTTGGAGCCAAATATATAGGAGTGATAGGCACATGTGATTGGTAAAAAATGAGGCAAGTATTTTCAAAATATAATGATGAAAATATTGAAAAGAAAATAAGTTATCTTGTGCATTAATTAAAAGTTATCAACTCCCAAAATTACGGCCCCAATTTTCGTCAAAAATAACAACTGGGTAGGACCCAATGAGTGTTAACGGTCAAAAACAACCCATCAACGCCCAACGGCTATATTCTTGTCAACGTTTGCAAAAGCCATGTCAACGTCTAAATTGGTCACAACAACGCTTTGAAATATATCTGTCAACGTCCAAAAATAAAAATAATAAAAAGTGAAAAAGGACCTTAACAAAGTAATTTATCCTAGTGAAGATAACCTATAAACTGAAAATTATTATAGGGCGGCAAGCACTGTCCGATTATGCACACTTGCTTATGCAAGATAGACATAACAGTCCTCTAGTGTCCCTTGCTTACCAAAATTCTTAACAGTTAAGTTATCTCATAAAATCCATTGTAACTCCCAGATAATCCCAATATAAAATATACCCAAGGCTCCCAACAGACCACATCCAATTCTATGCCAAAAAGGTCTTGGCAGCATGCATAGTATATCAACTTTGCATGCTACAGTGCCTCATGAGATAGTAAACTAACTCATACTCACCAGTGGACACAATCTAGAATTGTGATAAGAGTATCATAAGAATATCCAAAAGTCCTAAAGGTTCCTAAAACCTCCCCTTAAACTGTGATACATAAGTTGCCAAATAATATGCATGTAAATAAAAAATTATGTCAAGATAGGAATATAAATATTCCAACCATCATCCATAAATTGAAACATGCTCCAATGATTCTCCAAGGATCCATAATGTGACAATCCGTCCATTTATGGTCAATATTTTATTCTCAATATTTATTTGGAAAACATTATTTTAATGTTACAATATGAACTCACTTATTTTTGGTAAGAAATTTGGATTTACGTCTTGAAGTAGCATCGACTACGTCTAAACCGGAGGATTCAACGTTACGTGCTTACGTTTACATACACCATTTTGGTGACAGTCCGACATTTCAGAAAATAAATTTTTCCGTGAATATTATTTTGAGATTTTATATTTGTGTTAGTTCATAAACTCACAAATTTACGAGAAGAGATTAGGACTTACGATTTTAATTTAACGTCCTTTACGACTAAACCGGAAACCTTAGGATTACGTATTTACGTTTTCGAACTCCGTTTTTGATGAGACAATTTTTATTAGATTTGTTTTGTGCCGTTGATTCATAATTAATAAAAACGTTTTTCGTAAAACGACCCGAGGGCACGCAAATCGAGGAAACTAGAATCGAGGAGTACCCGTAAATTAGTGGAGATGAGACAAGTGGGACACTTGTCCCATCCCCACTACTAGATGGCCAAAACAAGCCTTGGTGGCAAGTTTATACATAAACTTGCTACACATGTTAACTTAAGCTTACAATGTAAGCTAAAACTACACAAAACCACTAACCCTTTACCACTAGCTCTCATTCAACACATGCAAAACCACACATTTTCCATTTCTTCTCTCTAAAAATTCGTCCCATCTCCACCAAGAACACCCTAATTTGATGAATTTTAACAACAAACATTTGTTATAATTAACATATGTTAATCTCCATTCAAAGAGATGAAGATTGGTGCAAGTTTTAACATCCAAGGAGAAGTTTTGTTGGTGTCTTGGGGCTGATTTATCAAGGAGTTTTCATGAAGAACAAGGGCTGATTTTTGGAGGAATCTACAAATACTTGGTGATCCTAGAAGTGGTGTTGATATCTCATAAGATTGGTTACCCAAAACCATGTCTTGTTCATCCAAAAGCTCATCATTTCATCACTTTGGTGGTATAAAGATTGTCCTCCCCATCCTTTTGTTATTTTTTTACTATGTAATCATGTATTTTATTTCCTATTGTATATGTATATGATGATTATATGATGATAAAAGTATTGTGTGGGGATTTGGTGTTGATAAACATGCTTAAAAAAATGGATAAACTACATGTAAAATGGGTAAATCTTGTTTAAATGGTAGGCTGTATAAAACAGTAAAGAAACATGTCATGAACTGATAAAATGATGAAGTAGAATTGTTATACAGTAAGCTATGAGTCTTGTACACATGTGAGAGTTGGCCATGCAGTGGAATCATTGTAATGAGTGAGATATGATCAAAACAAGTTTAAGGTACAAATCTGAGTTCACTGTTTTGGACGATTTTTAGAAAATACTTAGAAGATGATTAAACAGTAGCTATAGAAGAGTTAAATGGAGCACATATCATGTAGTTTATGTGATAAACATTTGAGCTTCTATCTCCATATAGAACTCTAGATATGGCAGTTTTGGTGAAAGTGAAGATAAAAATCAGATTTTAGAAATTAAAGTATAATACTATTATATAAGCACTCAAAATTTAATAGTATAAAATATAAATTAAAACCCACTAACTTATATAATACATTTATATAAATATGTACAATGGTAAATAAGTGGACATTTTATAAAAAAATGGTAACTTGTTAAGTTTTATAAGTTATAACACTATAAACATGATTTTTACGACTTTTTCGGCTAATACCGTAAAATTAACGTTTTTGTTAAATAAAACTTAGATGGTTGGACCCGTCTAATGTAAACTTTATAAAACTTATATACTGATATATAAACATGTATAACAAGTAAAAACCGATAAGACCCGAACAATAGGACATACGGACGTTAACAGACTAAATTAACGTTATTGGACTAATAATACAACAAAAATGGAATAAAACACTTATAAACTTACTATTGGGCTTAACCCATTTAGGCCCAACTTGTAAAGTGTATATACTGATAATATAAATATAACATGGATTGATACAAGTTAAAGAACTTATAATAAGTTTATTGGACTTAAAACGCGTAAATAGGTAAAACTAGTAAACTAGTAAAAAGATTCCAATACGTAAACACTAAAACGAGTTAATGAGAATATGTAAATCCACTTGATCATCATATATAAATAATCATCATATGTATACATAATTGTTATTTTTATAAAGTCATTGGACATGAGTCTAAGACGAGTATTATTTGTCTAGGTTTCCGTGATTGAAGCACGTACCGTACATCCAAATCGCCGATAATCGTCTTCCCACATCAACGTGAGTTCATAGCCTCGCACTCTTTTAAATATTTTTATGAAATGTTTTATAAACCCGCGAGGGAGATAACATGTTAGTTTTTATAAAATAGGACACCATTTGTCCCGATTGCTTGTTTATTTATTTGGACCCGAATGATTGTATGACCCAATTGTATGACCCGATAAATGATTAAAGGACCCAATAGATGAAATAAAATGGATTGTTAAAGTTAGGTTATGTCACTAAAAGTCCCATTAGCATGAATTGTGAACTACCGGGATTTGGTAGACGCTTATGCATTTAATAGTACTATTTGGGGACGATCACCCCAGTTCGCGCCTTGACGGTTGATCCCCGTCGTGCCACATTGATTGGTAAGCGAATTTATGTATGAGAAGATTTCCATAGCGTGACCTTTGTGACGACACGCTACTTTAGATGGGCAAAATTGGTATCGGGTTAGCTACCCGTTGTTGGTTTAGTAAGGTAACAATGTCATGCTGCTTATAATAATCCAAATTAACGAAATACTAATAGACCCTCCGAATTATGGTGTATTGCCTGACTAGCAATACAGGGTCATACTATTGATATTATGTTTGTTTTTTGGTTTTCATAACCATATTCATATAACGGTTTTTATTTAATCTATACAACGTTGCAAAAACGTATTGTATGATGTTTTTACGACATTGGCTCGTATAATGATTTTTAAGGCAAACGCCTATATTATGATTTTGATGAAGATTTGTATAAAATGACTTTGGCTATTTTATGGCCTATTAAAATGATTTGTACAAAATGATTTTCGGTAATAATTTTATACCGATGTTATGTTGATGGATTTTATTGAACTCTATGAATTCACTCGGCGTTATCGCTGACCTTTTCTTTTAACATGTTTTATCTCAGGTACTTGAAGGTAATTCTCGGGAAGACGACAAGAATTCATGGCCCGCACTTAAACAATATTTTCCATTCAAATACTTTGTAAACTTTGTATGAAATAATATGACTTGGGACCGATGTAACTTTGATATTTATGAATGGAAATGCTTTTATTATTAAACGACGCGATTTTTATGCGTTGTCTATGATGTGAGTAATGTGCTATCCCGTAACACCAACTAGTCTTCCGCTGTATTGAGTTGTATAAATTTGGGGGTGTTACAGTTTGGTACCAGAGCTCTCGTTATAGAGAACAAAAGATTTTTAAAACCAAGGTTTTGAATAAAACATTTCAAAATCATTTAACTATAAACATTTTTCTAAAAATGTCTAAAAATCTTTTGACTATAACGGTGCCGAAGAATTCCCGAGTTACCGACAAGGCCAGACTGAGAAGTGTTATTTTAATATATATATATATATATATATATAACTTGGATTATATATATGTATGATTTAATTTTATTACATGATTGTTTGATGATTATTTTGATTTTTATACGAGGTATTTATACGACGTAGATTGTCACAAGTAACCCTAATTCCCCTAGTAAATTAATCGAAGCTATTCTCGTAGGAATTCTAGCTATCCTAGATCTAAACCAAGTTGTGGATATTTATGATCCCAACAAATGGTTGATATTCGTAGAAATGTAGATATTAGTTGATTGTGATATTGAAGAAGAATTGGCGAGATTAAATCTGATATCGATGTCATGACGATCTTTTCATATAGAGTGGAGTTTGAAAAAAACGATACCACCTAGAAAGATGTCATCTGATTCGTTGTCACCCAATTCTTAAATTTGAAATCGAAAGGGTGAATGTTGCACTTGAGGCTGTCATTGGAACCATTACCCAAAAGCCTCATGCCACTAGTACCTTTCCGAAAAATCTTATTGAATGTGTGAGTCATCTCATACTAGTGACTCATTTGATAATTGTTGTTGTAAGAGCTAATAGGATTGGACATTAAGTGTTGATTCATATTGAGATTGTATTGCCTTTACAAGGCCGAAGAATAAGGTTGTAAGTATTGGAAGAATAAGGTAGGATGTCGAATTGAGTATAAAATTGGTTGAAACTTGAATAAAGTAAAATTTAACTCGTATGGAATATGAGATTGATAAGAGGAAGTCGTTAAGTCCTGTGATTGAATTATAAGGTTTTAAATGATTGTTAGTTTGTGTTAAGGGTTGTTCCTAGGCCATTGTCCACTAACAAGGATGCCCAGTGTCCAAGAAATAAATTGAAGAAATCTTCTTCTGAATTGAGACCGATGGATCTTCTGGGACATGTGGAACCCCTAATGACTCTTGTAGATTAGTATTCATTGTGGTATCTTTTAAAAATCCCTAACTTAACTGAGACATCAGTTGGTAGGATGAGTTCTGAGAATTGTATGACATAGTGACACGTAATGTGTTACGGTACAATTTTGACTTGTTTGTGATAAATGAAAAAGACTACCTTTGATTGCTAAATTCTACATGTATCGATGTTATCTATCTTTTATTGCTTCATCCTAATGTTCACATTAGTGATGCAACCATTGAACAAGTACTCATCTTGAATTGAGTTACGTTGTGGATTATTCTTTTGAGTGCCATCGAGATCATGAACCTCATGATTAATTGGCTAAGCTCATTTCCTATCATATCGTAGTTAATTCTTGGTGAACAAGCTTTCATCACTCTTTTGCAGATCACTCATTGTTTTTATAAGATAAAACAATATCATTTGAGAAAATTTAATTTTCATCATAATAAGGATTATTCAAAGTGAGATTTATAAGTGATTGTTATTAAAATGAGGTTGTTTATAAAACGTTTTGGAAACTTAATTGTTTTCTTAACAAGGAAAATCTTTGTAAATTTATTTTGATTCTTATTTAAGAATTAAGCATGAAAATGTTTTTATTATAAACATGATGATAAAATTTTGACGAACTAAGTATTGCATCGTTAATCTTGAAATTGTATATAGTTGCGCGCCTACATACAATTTGGAATGGACCATGCAAGACTGATTAGTAGTCACCATGAAACTAATGAATAAACACTAAATTTTCTTTGAAGATTGTGAAAGATTAAAATTTATGAGATCTGCAAGAAGTGTAAAATAAGGACATAATGTTAGGGACACCTACATATGTGCCTGTAGCATCTATTCTTCTGAGTTGAATTTACTCATTTGTGGAATTTGTCTTATTTGACAATTGATATTTCGTTCTTGTCCAATTCTCTCGTAGTGAGATTCTTTGGAAAAGTATTTGATTATCGAGTGTTGATACCCGACTGGATGTATCGACGTTCCTATCATTTCTTTTGATTTGATTTCATTTGAATGACCTGGGTAACGATCCGAGGAGCTTTCGAATGCGTACTCAAATTATGAAAACATGGGAAATATTCATATTCGTTAAATGTTTTCGTCTGTATCTGATTTGAAGTTCTCTCGCGTAGATTATGCGTTGACCTTACTCTTTTAAGGTAGTTATGTCTTCTGATATCCTGGAATTTGTGAAGGATTATGAGTTATTAAAGTCTTTTGAGAAGTTCACATCTTATCGACGGCAATGCAACTGGAAAAGTTGATAGTACCCGTAGAATGGATTGATTGATTATGACGTGACGACATTGTCTTAATTGATGGGAACTCGAGTAGAATTCCCCTAAATGATAAGATGTTGATTATCAAAAGTGGTCTAAATAATTCTTGATGGATGACCATATCCTGCACTTAGACTTGAAAGTATACCGTGAATGGTTGTGAATTAGTCATAGATATTATAATCTAGAAAGAACATAATATGAATTTATTAAAAGATAATTCTGTTATTTGAAACTTTAGGAAGTATTTTGTTGATGAATTAACTAGACTTTTGCCATTAAGGCAAGTTGAAATTGGTATTGATTATATTCCCGGTGCTGCACCTGTGGCGTGTGCACTGTACGTCAGCACCATCTGAATTAAAGGAATTTCCGTACAACTGAGAGAGTTGTCGGAGAAAGATTTTATTATACCAAGCCTGTCATCATGAAGAGCTATGGTGATATCATTCCTTATATTTATAAATTACTGTGACTGAGTAAATAGACAATCGAAAACGATATCCATAACTCGAAATGGAAGATTTGTTCGATCATTTACAAGGTTTTAACGTATGTTTTAAAGATTTGATCCACGGCATGGTTATTATAAAATTCGTTTCCGCGAAGAAGATTATCTATTCCAATCACTACATCCAGAACTTGTAATGAACATTATGAGTTTCATGTGATGTCGTTTGGATTGATTGATGCACATGTAGCATTCATAAATTTGGTGAATCACGTGTGTAGGCTGTAATTTGATAACTTCATGCTTGTGATCATTAGTGACCATTTGTTTGTTTACAAGAATGAGAATGAGGTTAATAATTAATTATAGATTGCCCTGAATTGGCCGAACAATTAAAAATTGTACCTTGAATATTTAACATAAGACTTAAGACTTAATCCTTTACGTGATTTAACCATATGATTAATAGATAATGGAATATAAATTGACTCTTCAGAAATTTAGAAGTCATTTAAGACTTTGAGTATGCTAAAAAGAAAGTGCAAATAAATTTTGACAAATGTTTTAACAAAGGATTTTTAAGGGATTATTCTCTTATACACAAACTATTTAACTAAACTTCTGTTTAGGGGTAAATGTTTGTGTATACCTCAAGATAACCTAAGAGGAATTAAGGAAACCATTTAAACCATAACTTGGAATTTGAAACGACAATTTTTTCTTTTCAACTAAGAAAATTTTGACCAAAGTATAACCAAAGATTTTTCGAATATTTACGAATCTTATTAATTATTTTCAATAAATCAACAAAAATCGTGTTAATTAAATTCAAATTTATTTTTGAAAATTTTATATAATTGGTCGAACTAAGAAATTTAAAACTTTTACGTTTACGCTTCATAAAAATTAACTAATAGTTAATTAATTAATTATAATAATTACCGATGCTTTAGACGACGAATTGAGTAAAACGGATAAAAATGATAGTTGAGAAGAAACTAAAACTTAGAAAATGTGAAGAAAGAAATTTTTAATGAATGTAGATACTAACACATAATATAGAAAGGATAAAGAACCAATTAGGACATGTTCCTTAATAATTATGGTACAGAATAAATTACCGAACAATTTAAAAATAAACAATGCTTGTAAGAAGGATAATATAGATAATAAAAAGTGGTTCGCGGCTAATGTGAACCATTAGAATTGAGAAGCCGATAGCGTTAAATGTTTTAAAGGCCGTTTGTGGTTGCCTAAATATGGAGGATTGTGAGATATAGTTATGTTGGAATTTGTAAGTATAAGTATTCTATTTATGTCATTTATGACTAGAAGTATCATTGTCTAAAGAAGTTGTACTAATGAAAAAATTATGAAGGCAGACATCACCTCATACATTGGTAAACGTCTAGCTATTGCAAAGGTCATCATCTAAATTTGATTCGATTTGGGTCATCGTCGACAGACTGACCAAATCTGCTAATATCATTCCCGTTAATGATAAATGCAAAAGAGTTATGTAAACATAGTGTACCTGTATCGAACATCTTTGTCAAGATCCTCGCTTCGCATTGAATTTCTAGAGATTTTCTCAGAAATCATTGAGAACGAACCTTGATGAGAGTACTATGTACCACCCCAAATCGAAGGGACGAGGTAAAGTAACGATACAAAGTAATAAGTGCTGTTTTATGTTTGAATGAATGACCTTTGATAATAAACCGTATAATCATTTTCCTTTAGAGAGATTATCATTGATAATTATCGCATTAGGATCGAGATCGAATCTTGTCATGATCCAATTATTAGAGCATCTGTAAGCAAGAGTTGAGATGAAGACATCCGACAAACACCCATTGTGAGTTGGACATGTCTTTTAGGTTTAAGGTTTCCTATGATGGCGAACCTAACCTTACAAAATACTCGACCCGCGAGACCTGAAATGATTGTTGAAATTAGGATCTGATTATTGATTGCCGGTAGTGGGCAAGAGGTTATGTGAATATGAAATGTAGATCTTGAAGTGTCAAATGGGTAGCGAAGTTATGCCAAAATTTTTAACCTTGGATAAATGAATTCATGATCTGACAAATCATGGGATATAAGTCCCCGTTGAATGGGACCATTGAGATGATATAAAAGATTGGTTTGAAAGGCATATAAGCTGGATCTACCCTAGGACTTCAAAGACTGCGTGAATTATGTTTCGTATATCGAACTTGATAGAATATCTATCAAGTGAGAATCTGATTATTCTTAGTAGAGCTTAGATCGGCGAAAAGTTGCATTCATCAAAAACCCGTGAACATCATGGATAGAGAAAGTAAGTCAACATTAAGCCTGATCTTATTCCCGTAGTTATGTTTGATGAAACTTGCGTATTATAATGAATTGCACTTGTGAGAAAGGACCGAATGTGGAGGAAATACCCACATGGCTTTAACTCTATAAGAAGCGAGTAGTAAGGTAAGATGATCTTTGAGGACAAAGATCCTGTTTAGGGGTAAAT
The DNA here is from genome assembly GCA_025667525.1 of Glebionis coronaria. Lineage (NCBI taxonomy): Eukaryota > Viridiplantae > Streptophyta > Magnoliopsida > Asterales > Asteraceae > Glebionis > Glebionis coronaria. The sequence goes on along the minus strand of CM046876.1, from coordinate 420,294,084 downwards.
GCTGTGACAATCCGTCAATTTATGGTCAATATTTTATTCTCAATATTTATTTGGAAAACATTATTTTAATGTTACAATATGAACTCACTTATTTTTGGGAAGAAATTTGGATTTACGTCTTGAAGTAGCATCGACTACGTCTAAACCGGAGGATTCAACGTTACGTGCTTACGTTTACATACACCGTTTTGGTGACAGTCCGACATTTCAGAAAATAAATTTGTCCGTGAATATTATTTTGAGATTTTAAATTTGTGTTAGTTCATAAACTCACAAATTTACGAGAAGAGATTAGGACTTACGATTTTAATTTAACGTCCTTTACGACTAAACCGGAAACCTTAGGATTACGTATTTACGTTTTCGAACTCCGTTTTTGATGAGACAATTTTTATTAGATTTGTTTTGTGCCGTTGATTCATAATTAATAAAAACGTTTTTCGTAAAACGACCCGAGGGCACGCAAATCGAGGAAACTAGAATCGAGGAGTACCCGTAAATTAGTGGAGATGAGACAAGTGGGACACTTGTCCCATCCCCACTACTAGATGGCCAAAACAAGCCTTGGTGGCAAGTTTATACATAAACTTGCTACACATGTTAACTTAAGCTTACAATGTAAGCTAAAACTACACAAAACCACTAACCCTTTACCACTAGCTCTCATTCAACACATGCAAAACCACACATTTTCCATTTCTTCTCTCTAAAAATTCGTCCCATCTCCACCAAGAACACCCTCATTTGATCAATTTTAACCACAAATATTTGTTATAATTAACATATGTTAATCTCCATTCAAAGAGATGAAGATTGGTGCAAGTTTTAACATCCAAGGAGAAGTTTTGTTGGTGTCTTGGGGCTGATTTATCAAGGAGTTTTCATGAAGAACAAGGGCTGATTTTTGGAGGAATCTACAAATACTTGGTGATCCTAGAAGTGGTGTTGATATCTCATAAGATTGGTTACCCAAAACCATGTCTTGTTCATCCAAAAGCTCATCATTTCATCACTTTGGTGGTATAAAGATTGTCCTCCCCATCCTTTTGTTATTTTTTTACTATGTAATCATGTATTTTATTTCCTATTGTATATTTATATGATGATTATATGATGATAAAAGTATTGTGTGGGGATTTGGTGTTGATAAACATGCTTAAAAAAATGGATAAACTACATGTAAAATGGGTAAATCTTGTTTAAATGGTAGGCTGTATAAAACAGTAAAGAAACATGTCATTGATATACTGATTTTGCTAGGGGTTCAATTTTATGTCTCTCGATATCCTCTCGAATTGATCTCGGCCTTAAGTGGAATGATTTGTTTTTGGTTACTAAAAAGGAGTTGGTTTGTTTATCTATTTTTTAAACTAATAACACTTAAATGTAAATAACGTTGAATAACTTAAAATTGAGTGCTTGAAAATGTAAATGAAAGATTAGAAAATTACTTTGAAAACTTAATTGAATTAATGCTTAAAAACTTGTTCTATCGGAATATCAAAAATTATTTCTATCGGAATATAAGAAAAGTAATCCATCGGAATGTTGCAAATGCAGGTCCATCGGAATGTTGCCATTAATCACCATCGGATTATTCAAAATGTAAGCTGTCGAAATGAGGTCCTGTCGGAATGCAGACGATCGGAATGTACCTATCGGAAAGTTCCAGATCGGGATGTGGTAAATAAAATTTGGCCAGAGTTTCGTCTAGAAAAGAAACCTAAACCCGTCGGAATGTGCGATCGCAATATGCGATCGCAATCCCAGATCGGAAAAGGGGAACTTACACCCTATCGCAAAGTAAAACCCCTAAGGGTTATTGCGATACCAAACCAAGGATGATCCGTCGGAATGTGGACAAACCCTAATATTGCGATGGAAGGAATCTTGTTCCGAAAATGGTGGAAAGCTAAAAACTCAATAAGCAAAAGCAATAAGCCAAGGGATTCGAACTTGAACACTTCAAAACGATTAAATTTGATAACTTTTGGAAGTAAGAAACTTTAAAACTTAATAAGCAAAACTTGTAAATGATTAAAACTATAAGAAATCCGAAATCAATAAGCTTGAACAAACAATAAGCCAATAAGCATGGAGAGCTTATGGCTTATTCACGTAGAGCTTAAAAAAACTAGAAAGATCAAACTTTATTCACGAACACATCCACAATCCCAACCGTATGGTTTTAACAATCGGATTAAGGATTTGACAAATGAAGAAAAGTAGAAAAAGATTAAGGAACTTAAAAGCATAAACTTGATTAATGAAATCAAAAGTACAAGAAAGCTTGAATTAAAAGATGAAATCAAAAGAAAAGTTTAGTGAGAGAAAGTATGGAACTTTCTCTCTCTAAAACTAGAGAGAAAAATGAAAACTAAAAACTAGCTAAAACTAAGTGTGTGAAATTTTGTGAGGTGAAGGCTTTATATAGGCGTGTGTATGGTGTTGATGGGCTCTTGATTGGGCTTTGATTCGGGCTTCTTTTTCTTCTTTCTTCTTAAGTCTTCACGCGTCTTTTAAATAAACGTTTCCGACTTGGATTTGAGAAGTGTTGGTGCATAATTCCAACTCGTCCTATAATATTTTATTTAATAGACTCGAGTTCTTCGACATATATGAATCTTCCATCTTTGGCTCTATTTTTCGATAAATCTTCAAATAGGCACAATGACTTCAAATCGTTTGCATCTCTTGGACAATAGACTTCGTCTTGAGTCTTTTTCCTTGATAAAACCCGTGCAATCCCATGTTTTCTTTAATATTCATCCGGTCGACTCTGAAAACACAATAAACACAAAAACCACGCATAATTCCAAACAAATGATATTAAATACGTGTTTTGGTCTTGTTTTAGCCCGATTTAAGTGGTAAAAGGATGGGTGTTTTCACACCTATCAAATCCCCTACACTTAACCATTGCCATGCCCTCATGCAATGCTTAGTGACAAAGCATAATTACACTTTTCTCATTATCAATTAACCTTGGCCTTATTAAAATACCACTAAACAAAAATTTAAAGTACTAAGAAATTAAAATTTTAATGTAAACAAGAGAATAGAAAGTAACTTATGTGGTAATAACTTGGAAAGAGATCGAGGACTTACATTAGGGCTTTGGTGCTGCGAAGATTTATCACCCTCAAGTTTCACGTTCCCCAAACTAAGCTTAAAAACAAGATCATTGTTAGTACAAGTTAGCATAACAAACATTTACTCATGCGGTTCAATTAATCACTCAAACTCCCTTATTCCTATGGGTATCTCTTATATTTTATTTTTGTCTTAGAATGATCATGAAGATGCATTGTTGGACTTATTTCGATAGTTTATTTAAGCTGAAAGCAAAGTAGGACGATTTGATCAATAGTTAGCTAAAGGACAAAATCTCTTAAAACTGCTTCTCGGGATATCAAAAAGTTCATATCTTGGCATAACTTGGTTCGCGATTTGAGACCTTTCTCGGGCCGATATTTGGCATGTACTTCATACTTCATATCTTGAGAGACGTTCTTGAGATAATGGTCTTCTCATCGTTCATAGAGTTCCTTCACTTGGAGACTTTTGAGAGGTACTCCAACTTTGTTGACCACGACTTCATGATTATTTCTTCAATCTCTAATTGGGATTTTGAGATACAACGATCCGCCTCCTTTTCGGACTTGGATCTATTTATCCTCATACCTTGTTAGGGTCTTTTCGGATAGACTTCTCCATGATCTTTATGGGAGTTGATTGCTTTTCGTCGTGAGTCTTGATCCTTCATATTGATTTTGGGAATAATGCTTTTCACATCACTTTGGATCTTCAGCAATAAAATGGAATCCTCATGCCTTGTTAGGGCCTTTTCGGACTCGCCAATCTTCGCGCCCCGCTTCATAAGTTATGCCTTGGCTATGAACTCTTATCATTACCGAGCAACTTTTAAACGATCTTGGGCAAGAAGCTAAGTAACTTTTCAAATCGTACGACCTTACTTATTGCAGATAATTTATTAGCAAGTGATGGGAGAAAAAGATCATAATTAACTCACATAAGTTAATGAGAGAATACCAAACTTGTAACCAACTCTATCATTTCTCGTTCTCCACAATTTAAAATCTCAAGGAATGAGAGTCGTGGATGCTTAGCCTAATAAACCAATTAAGGTCTACATGGTTAAGGATACTAGCTAGAGTGAACTTGGATAAGTAAACTCGGGTTGAGTCAAAATATTCACAACAGGCCTAATATATCTAAGATATCTAAACTTGCTAAAACCATTTTATTAAAATGCTAGAAAGTAACAAAAATAAAGGAGACTACAACTAGGCCAAAATAGATTAAAAATTTTGAAAAATGTCGAAAAATCGATTTTCCGGTTAAAATAAGGACAAATACAAGGAAAAGGCCACTTAACTTCGATAGAAGTCCCCCCTACACTTAATATAAACATTGTCCTCAATGTTTAAGCATGTGGGAGTAAACTCCCCTACACTTAGGACATTGTGCACTTTGTTTAAATCTTGCTAAGGAAGAGACAACTAAAGAGATTCCTATTTTAATATTGAGAAATATAAAATAGTGAATCGAAAAGAGTTTAGGATAGAACCGGGAAGAAGGGAACACGGAATCATGGTTCGTCAAAAGTCATCAAGAGTGTGTCTTTGAAGCTATAATCCCTGCACATGATAAGAAAGAAAACAAGAAACACCACGGGGCTCGCCCCTACACTTATGATAAACATAGATAGATAATTGGGTTGCCTCCCAAAAAGCGCTTGTTTATATTAACCGAGTCACGAGCCTGACTCGTCCCCGAATTAAATGGTCCATGGGGAAGCCTCGAATGTAATACCGGGATCAAAGACCTTGTCCTCGTTCCCGGTTGACATCAACAAAGGAGAGGCGGGAGGATAAGTCTTGAATGGTAAAAAGGTTCTCTCAATACCAGAAAAGCAAGTGAAGTCTAGATTGACGGGAGGTGGGGTGGGTAAGGGAATCACATTGTCATCCTCCAAAGACAATGGATGCAGACCAATTGGCAAAGCCGTAAAATTATGAATCATAGAGTGGTCCATTTCACCGCCCGGGTCAAAGCATTTATCCTCATGAACGCAGATCTTGTCGATATCATCGTAGATAAGGAGTGTAGAAATTCGTTTGAAAAGACCACGATCAAGTACGAAACCATCATTCATTTGTGGGGATTGTTGATAAGTTAAATCCTCACGAATGTGGTAAACGTAATTCTCATAAGAGGAGTGTTGATTATGTAACTCCTCGAGAATAGGATGTTTGGGCATTTGAGTTGGTTCTTCATTGCTAGATGGTGGAGCTAATGATGGAGCATCATTAGTAACCGTTTCAGGATAAGGCGGAGAGACAGGATCTTCCTTGAGCAGTTTCGTAATTGTAAGAAGTTCGTCTGCCCAATCGGTTGAAGAATCGTTAGAGTTATGATTAAGGGGACCCAAACTAGCTTGAATATCATCCCAAAGAAAGTCATTTTCTCCAAAAGGAGTCAAGGATGGAGCAATAGACGAAGGAGGAATAGGAGAAGTCTTGCGTTGCTTTAGAAATTCCTCCTCGTCGAAAATCACCTCAATATCGTCATCACTCTCCTCATTATCTAAAGGGTCAATAATAAGCTCAGGGATATGAGTATTCGTCTGATCTCGCTGCTGTAAAAATGAATCCATACAAGTTTGCAGCGTGTGTAAAAGCTCTTTCGTTTGCTCTTGAAAAGCTGTAGCAAGATCGTTTCTTTGTTCGTGAAAGGCTGTAGCAAGATCGTCAATTGGTTCTTGGTAACTCATCCCGTGACGAGGCTGATGATCGAGTGAGTGCGGTGGGGGCTCAAGATTTTGAAAACCGGAATTATAGCACGGATGTTGCTCATAGTTGTTCATCGGTTGAGAAGAATTAGAAACCGGATTTGGTTCATAATAATCCATAGGTGAAGAAAACTGAGGACACGGATTTTGCTCATAATAATTCATTGGTTGACAATAATAAGTGTCGTGAGGACCCCCACAGTTGTTGCAAACCGGGTGTGGAGAAAAATCAGGTGCGTCTTGTGGATAGCTATTATCATTGTCATAATTGTATCCCGGTTCTTGCTCGTGTCTATACGGGTATTGAACCGGGCACGAAACATGCCAATGAGAATCGCTTCCACAATAGATGCACGGGGGAACAGGAGGTGGGTTCAAAAAGAATGAATTAGTCGAGTTGCACAAGGGACAAAATCCGAATTGTGTGTAGTCGATATCGTTTCCGCACCGCTCACATGTACACCATTGACAAGAGTTGTTCCCGGATAATTGTTTCCCACACCGGACGCAATGGACATAAAAATCCATAAAGAAAGATAGACAAGCAAGAAGAATATTTTTGGTGCAAAACTTTGAAAAAGAAATGCTTTTTAAGATTTTTCAAATGTTTTTGGATTTTTAAAAATTTTTGAATACGAAAAATAACGTTCACAAGTGAACGGATCCCAAAAGCCAACGCGTCACTCACAAAAAACCTTCGATCTTCACGAAAAGAGCCGGCAGCGGCGCCATTTGATATACTGATTTTGCTAGGGGTTCAATTTTATGTCTCTCGATATCCTCTCGAATTGATCTCGGCCTTAAGTGGAATGATTTGTTTTTGGTTACTAAAAAGGAGTTGGTTTGTTTATCTATTTTTTAAACTAATAACACTTAAATGTAAATAACGTTGAATAACTTAAAATTGAGTGCTTGAAAATGTAAATGAAAGATTAGAAAATTACTTTGAAAACTTAATTGAATTAATGCTTAAAAACTTGTTCTATCGGAATATCAAAAATTATTTCTATCGGAATATAAGAAAAGTAATCCATCGGAATGTTGCAAATGCAGGTCCATCGGAATGTTGCCATTAATCACCATCGGATTATTCAAAATGTAAGCTGTCGAAATGAGGTCCTGTCGGAATGCAGACGATCGGAATGTACCTATCGGAAAGTTCCAGATCGGGATGTGGTAAATAAAATTTGGCCAGAGTTTCGTCTAGAAAAGAAACCTAAACCCGTCGGAATGTGCGATCGCAATATGCGATCGCAATCCCAGATCGGAAAAGGGGAACTTACACCCTATCGCAAAGTAAAACCCCTAAGGGTTATTGCGATACCAAACCAAGGATGATCCGTCGGAATGTGGACAAACCCTAATATTGCGATGGAAGGAATCTTGTTCCGAAAATGGTGGAAAGCTAAAAACTCAATAAGCAAAAGCAATAAGCCAAGGGATTCGAACTTGAACACTTCAAAACGATTAAATTTGATAACTTTTGGAAGTAAGAAACTTTAAAACTTAATAAGCAAAACTTGTAAATGATTAAAACTATAAGAAATCCGAAATCAATAAGCTTGAACAAACAATAAGCCAATAAGCATGGAGAGCTTATGGCTTATTCACGTAGAGCTTAAAAAAACTAGAAAGATCAAACTTTATTCACGAACACATCCACAATCCCAACCGTATGGTTTTAACAATCGGATTAAGGATTTGACAAATGAAGAAAAGTAGAAAAAGATTAAGGAACTTAAAAGCATAAACTTGATTAATGAAATCAAAAGTACAAGAAAGCTTGAATTAAAAGATGAAATCAAAAGAAAAGTTTAGTGAGAGAAAGTATGGAACTTTCTCTCTCTAAAACTAGAGAGAAAAATGAAAACTAAAAACTAGCTAAAACTAAGTGTGTGAAATTTTGTGAGGTGAAGGCTTTATATAGGCGTGTGTATGGTGTTGATGGGCTCTTGATTGGGCTTTGATTCGGGCTTCTTTTTCTTCTTTCTTCTTAAGTCTTCACGCGTCTTTTAAATAAACGTTTCCGACTTGGATTTGAGAAGTGTTGGTGCATAATTCCAACTCGTCCTATAATATTTTATTTAATAGACTCGAGTTCTTCGACATATATGAATCTTCCATCTTTGGCTCTATTTTTCGATAAATCTTCAAATAGGCACAATGACTTCAAATCGTTTGCATCTCTTGGACAATAGACTTCGTCTTGAGTCTTTTTCCTTGATAAAACCCGTGCAATCCCATGTTTTCTTTAATATTCATCCGGTCGACTCTGAAAACACAATAAACACAAAAACCACGCATAATTCCAAACAAATGATATTAAATACGTGTTTTGGTCTTGTTTTAGCCCGATTTAAGTGGTAAAAGGATGGGTGTTTTCACACCTATCAGTCATGAACTGATAAAATGATGAAGTAGAATTTATATAAAATAAGCTATGAGTCTTGTACACATGTGAGAGTTGGCCATGCAATGGAATCATTGTAATGAGTGAGATATGATCAAAACAAGTTTAAGATACAAATCTGAGTTCACTGTTTTGGACGATTTATAGAAAATACTTAGAAGATGATTCAACAGTAGCTATAGAAGAGTTAAATGGAGCAAATATCATGTAGATTATGTGATAAAAATTTGAGCTTCTATCTCCATATAGAACTCTAGATATGGCAGTTTTGGTGAAAGTGAAGATAAAAATCAGATTTTAGAAATTAAAGTATAATACTATTATATAAGCACTCAAAATTTAATAGTATAAAATATAAATTAAAACCCACTAACTTATATAATACATTTATATAAATATGTAAAATGGTAAATAAGTGGACATTTTATAAAAAATGGTAACTTGTTAAGTTTTATAAGTTATAAAACTATAAACATGATTTTTACGACTTTTTCGGCTAATACCGTAAAATTAACGTTTTTGTTAAATAAAACTTAGATGGTTGGACCCGTCTAATGTAAACTTTATAAAACTTATATACTGATATATAAACATGTATAACAAGTAAAAACCGATAAGACCCGAACAATAGGACATACAGACGTTAACAGACTAAATTAACGTTATTGGACTAATAATACAACAAAAATGGACTAAAACACTTATAAACTTACTATTGGGCTTAACCCATTTAGGCCCAACTTGTAAAGTGTATATAATGATAATATAAGTATAACATGGATTGATACAAGTTAAAGAACTTATAATAAGTTTATTGGACTTAAAACGCGTAAATAGGTAAAACTAGTAAACTAGTAAAAAGATACCAATACGTAAACACTAAAACGAGTTAATGAGAATATGTAAACCCACTTGATCATCATATATAAATAATCATCATATGTATACATAATTGTTATTTTTATCAAGTCATTGGACATGAGTCTAAGACGAGTATTATTTGTCTAGGTTTCCGTGATTGAAGCACGTACCGTACATCCAAATCGCCGATAATCGTCTTCCCACATCAACGTGAGTTCATAGCCTCGCACTCTTTTAAATGTTTTTATGAAATGTTTTATAAACCCGCGAGGGAGATAACATGTTAGTTTTTATAAAATAGGACACCATTTGTCCCGATTGCTTGTTTATTTATTTGGACCCGAATGATTGTATGACCCAATTGTATGACCCGATAAATGATTAAAGGACCCAATAGATGAAATAAAATGGATTATTAAAGTTAGGTTATGTCACTAAAAGTCCCACTAGCATGAATTGTGAACTACCGGGATTTGGTAGACGCTTATGCATTTAATAGTACTATTTGGGGACGATCACCCCAGTTCGCGCCTTGACGGTTGATCCCCGTCGTGCCACATTGATTGGTAAGCGAATTTATGTATGAGAAGATTTCCATAGCGTGACCTTTGTGACGACACGCTACTTTAGATGGGCAAAATTGGTATCGGGTTAGCTACCCGTTGTTGGTTTAGTAAGGTAACAATGTCATGCGGCTTATAATAATCCAAATTAACGAAATACTAATAGACGCTCCGAATTACGGTGTATTACCTGACTAGCAATACAGGGTCATACTATTGATATTATGTTTCTGTTTTGGTTTTCATAACCATATTCATATAACGGTTTTTATTTAATCTATACAACGTTGCAAAAACGTATTGTATGATGTTTTTACGACATTGGCTCGTATAATGATTTTTAAGGCAAACGCCTATATTATGATTTTGATGAAGATTTGTATAAAATGACTTTGGCTATTTTATGGCCTATTAAAATGATTTGTACAAAATGATTTTCGGTAATAATTTTATACCGATGTTATGTTAATGGATTTTATTGAACTCTATGAATTCACTCGGCGTTATCGCTGACCTTTTCTTTTAACATGTTTTATCTCAGGTACTTGAAGGTAATTCTCGGGAAGACGACAAGAATTCATGGCCCGCACTTAAACAATATTTTCCATTCAAATACTTTGTAAACTTTGTATGAAATAATATGACTTGGGACCGATGTAACTTTGATATTTATGAATGGAAATGCTTTTGTTATTAAACGACGTGATTTTTATGCGTTGTCTATGATGTGAGTAATGTGCTATCCCGTAACACCAACTAGTCTTCCGCTGTATTGAGTTGTATAAATTTGGGGGTGTTACACATAAGCAACTCTGTATCCATTGGTACAATGCTAACAATGCCTGCACACTTAGATCAAAAACCACAAAACAAACATGTTGCTGACAACGTCACGATAACACTTATCAGCGTTAAAATAACCTTTGTCAGCGTTAGACAAATAAAGTGGAAAATCTAACATCACAAAGAGACCAATAACAATGCATATCCTGTACATACTTGTACAATAAGACCCCAAAACACATATTAAGTGAGATTGATCATTCCAATATTTGTTACCAAGTATTGAAATCTTCCAGTATCAAAAGGTTTAGTTAATAAATCAGACACATTTTCTTCTATGTCAATCCTATCTGGTTGTATTAAACCCTTTTCAAAACAATCTCTTATAAAATGATGTCTAATTTCTATGTGCTTTGTTTTAGAGTGATGTACATGATTTTTAATAATGCATAAAGTACTGTTATTGTCTACAAAAATCTTGGTATGCATGAAATTATACCCATAATCCAACAGCTGGTTCTGAATCCATAGGACTTGTCCACAACAAGCAGCTGCTGCAACATACTCTGCTTCAGTTGTAGAATTGGCCACCATTGTTTGTTTCTTGCATTGCCAAGATATCAATCTACTCCCAAGAAACTGACATCCACCAGTTGTAGATTTTCTATCAAACTTGTCACCACCAAAATCACTGTCTGAATATGCAATAAGCTCTAATGGTGAATCTTTTGGATACCATAATCCCAGGTCTGGATAACATCTAAGGCATCTAAAGATCCTCTTGACAGCATGAAGATGACACTCTTTGGGAGTCACTTGATGGCGTGTACATGCACACACAACAAACATAATGTCAGGTCTTGAAGCTGTGAGATACATCAATGAACCAATCATTGATCTATAGTGCCTGATATCTACTTCTTTTCCATCTCCAACTTTTCCCCAAGGGTGTTCTCTATCCATAGGAGTGCTAGCCATTTTCTCATGTGGAGAAAAGCCAAACTTCTTCAAGATTTCTGCTACATATTGATCTTGAGAGATGAAGATACCATCTTCTTTCTGCTAAACTTGTAACCCTAGAAAGAAGTTCATCTTCCCCATTGCACTCATCTTGAATTTGTCTGTCATAAGCTTGGAAAAGTCTTCACTCATCTTTGGACATGAAGAGCCAAAGATGATATCATCCACATAAACCTGGACAAGTAAGAAATCCTTACCAGTCTTCTTTGTAAATAAGGTCTGGTCTATGGTGCCCCTTTTGAATCCATTTTCCACCAGATAGGTGGACAATGTGCCATACCATGCTCTTGGGGCTTGATGAAGTCCATACATAGTTTTATTAACTTTATACACCTTGTCTAGATGTTCGGAATCTTCAAAACCAGGAGGCTGCATAACATAAACCTCCTCTACAATTGTGCCATAAAGAAAAGCACTCTTCACATCCATTTGATAGACTGTAAAGCCCATGCAGGAAGCATAGGCTAGAAAGATCCTTATAGCCTCAATCCTTGCAACTGGTGCAAAGACCTCCTCATAATCTATCCCTTCCTCTTGTGTATATCCTTGAGCCACTAAACGTGCCTTATTTCTGACCACAATGCCTCTTTCATCCTTCTTGTTTCTAAGAACCCATCTTGTCCCAATAGGTCTGACATGTCTGGGACAATCAACCAACTCCCAAACATCCTGGATAGCAAATTGGTGAAGCTCATCTTGCATTGCTTCCACACAACTTGGTTCTTTGAGAGCATCAAAAGTCTTCGTAGGTTCCTGTTGTGACAGAAAACAGGCAAACAAACATGCTTGAACAAGAGGGGTATCAACCTTCTTGTGAATATTGGCAATAAATCCACCAAGATTCTAATGAGATCTTCTAGTTTGAACAGGAGACATCACATCACCAATAATGAGAGAAGAAGGATGATTTTTGATTGTAGAATTAAGCACTCCTCCCTCAATAAGTGTGTTGTACTCAATCTCATCTTCCATGTTACCAATATCCTCTTCAGACTCTCTTCCATCAACGTCTGAATGAACCTCTCCATTTATGTTTGAAGGTACACCTTGTTCAAAACTGGAAGAGAAAATGTGGTCAAAAGAGTTGTCAACGCCTGAACCAAGGTTGTCAGCGTTTGAGCCATCAACGCCTGAATTTGTCTTGTCAGTGCCAGATTTTCATTTGTCAGCGTCTGAAAGATCATGCATGTTGTCAACTGGTTATACTTGGGGGCCACCATTTTCCTTTCCAGCAGCAGCAGCAGCAAATGCATCTGTGCATATGGGAATAGTAACATACTCAAGTATGGGTGTTGATTTGTCTGCTTTGATCCAACATCTTCATTAACCTGTGTACCTAAAACATCAACAACTGGTTCTTCCATAACATTTGAAGTTACCTTCACAATGTTTGGATTAGTAACAGGCATATAATTCAAAGTCCTAGATAGAGGTTCCAAGTCAAATAACCAATTTGGACCACTTTCAGGATCACTAGGTTTACGTTCTAAAAACCTAACATGTACTTTTTCAAGTATACGTTTTTCTTTCTTAAGGTAAACTCTATATCCTCTACTCTGCACAGAATAACCCATGAAGTAACCTTCATCACCTTTAGCACTAAACTTACCTAAGGCATCACTAGTGTCCAATACAACTACATGACATCCAAAAGGTTTAAGAAAACCAATATTAGGTTTCCTTACGCAAAGTAACTCATAAGGTGTTTTGTTATGAATCTTGTTGACTAATGCTCTATTCTGAACATAACAAGCTGTATTCACAGCCTCAGCCCAAAAAGCAATGGGAAAGTGAGCATCAGCCAACATAGTCCTGGCTGCTTCTATGAGGGTTCTATTCTTTCTCTCAGCTACCCCATTTTGCTGTGGGGTTCTAGCTACACTAAACTGTCTAGTAATCCCTTTCTTGGCACAAAAATCATCCAACAACTTATTTCTAAACTCACCACCATTATCACTTCTAAGCATCTTAACCTCATTACAAGACTTCTTTTCTATTTGGGTAATGAAGTTAATCAAAGTATCAACAGTGTCACTTTTCAAAGCTAAAAAGAAAGTCTAAGTAAACCTAGAAAAATCATCAGTGATGACAAAACAGTAAGATTTACCATTTAAGCTTTCTATATTAGTTGGACCAAACAAGTCCATATGTAGCAAGTGAAGTGGTTTAGAACGAGAGTGCACCTGTTTAGACTTAAATGAGACCTTGTGATGTTTGCCTTTAAGGCATGCAACACAAGAGTGGTCATTGTGGAAATCCTTTTCAGGCAAACCATCAACCAAACTATGTCTCACAAGTCTGTTTAAATTTTTAAAATTAATGTGCCTTAATCTCCTATGCCAAAGATTACTCTCATCAACTGAAACCTTAGCATATAGACATGACAGATTATTATTCATCCTAATTCCATTAAGACTCACATTATAAATGTCCTTATGCCTAGGTGTTCTATAATCAATGAATTTCTCATCTGGTATTTTAAAATCTTTGCCCAACACCAAGCATTCAGTATCAGTGAAAAGAACTTTATTTTTGTTATCACAGACTTGTGATACACTAAACAGATTATAGTCAAGTTCTTTCACTAGAAACACATTTTCAAAACGTAAATTGTTGGTGAGAAGAGTTCCTTTGCCTGTGATAGTTCCATATCCGCCTCCAAAGTAAACTTTCTCACCATCCTTAATGGGAGTGAAGTTTGTGAGATAATCTTCCTTCCCAGTCATGTGCCTAGAGCATCCACTATCCCAATAGCCATAATCATTAACCTGCTTTTGAATGCCCTGTACATAAAGAAAACAAATTAGTTTTCTTTGGGAACCCAAGCCTGAGTAGACTTGGATTCATTTGGTTGTTCAACAAGAACAAATTTAGTCCTTATGACAACCCCTTGTTCATCCCTTTTTGGATTAAACACCCAGTTAACCCCAATTGGTTTTGTTATGACCTTTGAAATAAAATGAATTCTGTTACAGGTCATAGAAATCCCATCTGAATTAGGGTTTTGGTCTTGCTTAGGTCTCCATGTCAAGCTAAAAGAAGCTTTAGACCCTTTTCCCTTTGGTTGAAAATATTTACCATTATTTGGTCTGGCAACGTTTCTGTCAGCGTTTGTTTTGGTCTTCTCAACGCTGCAATTACCCTTGTCAGCGTTGAACCTAGGGTTTGCTACAGGAACCCAGTGTCTATTAGACCATGTATTGGTCTTCTGAAACGGTCTTTGTCCATAAGTATTAGACCCTCTAGTAAAGAATGGGGCTGGTCTAACAAGTTGTGGACTTTGCTGGACAAAATATTTGGGTTTGACAGTGTTTGACTTTTTGTCAGCGTTGACCTTTGAAGCAGTGACACACTTATAGGCAAAATGTGAAAAACTACCACAAGTATAACAGGCTTTTCTAGACATAATTCTAGGTCTAGAAGAAAAGAAACCTGTTCCATTATCACTAATTTGGCTTTTTGGTGACCTAGGTTTTCTATACATTTCTGCATATTTAATACTAGGTTTTCTAACAACGTTTAAGCCAAGGTCAACAGTCTTGCCAGTGGTTGGGTTTATCACTTTGATGGGTGTAGACTCATTTGGGCTATCACTAAGCATGCCACCCTTAACAAACAAGGTAGGGTTAGCTTTCTTCCATTGGTCCAAATCAGTCAACTTCTGCCTATATTCCTCTACTGGGGTAAGAACTCTTGGTGGAGGAATAAATTCCTCTTCTTGGAGTTCTGGTAAACCAGTCCAAGATAAGTCCTTTCTTTGGACACCATATAAGTTCCCAGCAGGTGGTGGAACACCATCATACTCTTTCATCCCAATCCCAGTCATATCCCTAGAATCCCTTTGTTCACTAACACATTTTTCTAGGGTTTGTGAGGCTTTATCAAATCTCTGAATTTTAAGGTCTACATTATCCTTATTTTTGATAGCCTCATCTAACTTAGCCTGTAATTCAGCATTGACTCTCTCCATGATGTTTCTAATATCAATACGAGAATTTAAATCATGTTTTAAAATATTAATTTGATCTTTTAGGTCAAGTTCCATTTTCTTATACTCAGCTACAGTCTTTTCAGTTTGAGTAAGAGCAAGTTGATAGTTAGACAACTTGCATCTTTCATTAACCACATCTGTTGTCAATTTTAAAACTTCTTTGTTAAGTTTTTTAGTGTTTAGACGACAACCCTTACTACAAAATGCATCATCATATACCTCATTGTCTGATGAAGATGAGGAGTGTACCATTAGAGCATAGTGAACATGCTCTTCTTCTTCCTTTTCTGCAACCAAAGCTTTGTTCTCTTCCTCATCCTTAGCCAAGTAGGTCCAATCCCATCCAACACTATCAATTTCTTGCATTGCAACCATGGCTTTTGAATCCTGAGCCTTAATGATTTGGCTTGAGGGTTTCCCAGCATCAGATCTTCTTGGAGATCTGCATTCTCTCATAAAGTGTCCCATACGATGACAATTGTAACACTCAACCTTGGATTTATCAAATCCAGCAGTGTCCTTGGCATTAAAAGTCATCTTCTTCTTAAATCTTCTATTCCATCTATTTGTTCTTATGCTTGCAAGGGCCATACTCCACTTTATGTCCATCTCCTCCAGATGCTCATCACTAATTTGCTCAAGGTCCTCATATGTAATCACTGAACCATTGGGCAATGAAGCAATGTATGCACACACAGTATCCAGATCAATACCAGCAAGCTTAACTCTTGGTGAGTCAACTTTGTATGTGTCAGCGTATGAATATGAGGCGTTGACAGGTTTTAATCCAGCGTTGAGACAAGTTGATCCAGTAACGGGGTGCATGTATGAATCCTTTTGATCAAATTGACCTTCACTATGTGAGAAGAAAGCCATATTTCCATTGGTAGACTTGCTTCCTTGATCCAAAAGAGTTTCATTCTCTATCAGCCTCAGTTTATTGTAAACATCATCAAAAGTAGAACTTTTGTGAGTGTTATTAGCAATTATAGACCTTGCTTCAATCTTTCATGCATCACCAAGGCTTTTAAGAAAACTGGCGATAATATCAACATCACCAAGCACTGTTCCCATGAAGGACAACTTGCTTGTAATGTCAAGAAGTCTGCTTCTCACACTACTTAGCTTTTCATTGGGTTGAGCTTTAAAAACAACACACTCATGCAAGAGTTGCTTCTTTTTCTCTTGTACAGTATCAACATTACCACCATAAGCAACTTCAAGAGCTGCCCAAAGATCTTTTGAAGACTCATAGCTTCATTATTTATGCTGATTTTCTTGTCCCAAAGAGAGTTTCAGAATACTTAGGGTTTTCATGTCACACCTTCTCTTTGCTATGTCCTCAGTTGAGACAGCTCTACCATCTTCAGGTTTTTCTCTTCTATCCTCTTCAATAGAGCCTTGAACATTTGTTCTTTGTAAGATGGCAGCTGCAATCTTTTGAGCTTTATTGAATGTGTTTCCATATTCAATAATTTCCCAAAGGGTGTAATCATGGATTTGTAGATACTGTTCAAAGTTGAACTTCCACAGCTCAAAATTGTCTGGGTCTAGCATGGGAATCTTGATGTTGGGGGTTGAGAAGGATGAGGAGTTTACTTCTGGGGTAGACATGGTGTTTTAAGGGTTTCGTGAAAATTAGGGTTTTTGGCGATTTAGGGTTCTTGTGTTCTTTTGATCAAAGTTTCTCAACAAGCTCTGATACCACTTGTTGATCCCAAACTTAGATCGATTTAGCTTGTGTAAACGAGATTGAATCAAGTTTAACACGTAGAGAAACTTTGTTGTGTATAAAACAATTTAAGTATTATGCGGAATTAATAATCAAACAAGAACACACAAACAATGTAAACCAAACTTTCACTTGATTGATTAGAACAAACTTGCGTACAATGAAAGTGTTAAACGTATGAAAACTTATATTGAAACAAAACCTAAAGGTCTTCTTTTATAGACTAAGAAGCCTTGTACAAGAGTCTACGTATCAGCTATTATAGGTAAAGATAAATATAGAAAATACATTGTTGATCATATCTTTACTAAAAACAAACTAGAAACATAATACGCGTAGACTAAGTCTTCTATCAGTGCTTGACTTCATCCTATCAACGCTTGACATCTTTCTGTCAACGCTTGTTCTGTCAACACTTGTTTTCTTCTTATCAACGCTTGTTTTCTTCTTGTCAGCGTCCAAGTGTACTGGCTACATTTTATTCCCAACATCTTTATCATTGAAGATGACTTTACCATCTCCGACTATGCTGATATGGATGCTGATGATGACCAAGTTACTTCTGATTTGAAGCCCATTCCCTTCCCATCTATGGAAAATGTTCAAGAACTAGCTGCAAAGCAGCTATGGGACCAGAGGCTCTGTACACCAACCCCAGTTCCCTTCCCTACTTTGCCAAACGTCATGGAGCTGGGGGCAATGAAACACTTAGAACATTTGCAACACCTCAAGCCTGTCCATGTTCCTAGAATGAAAGATGTTCAAGAACTAGCCGCTGAGGAACTCTGGGTTAGGAGGGGAGACATCAGTATCACCAAGCCTAAAGTCACAAATGATGTCATCCTCTCTGAACTACAAACACTCACTCATGCTACTGAAGAACTCACCACAACCCTAGAGACTTCACTAACTTCATCTATGGAATCCTCTATGACCGCACTTTTCCGCAACTACTGGGAAATGCCTTGAAAAATCAACTCCCATCAGTTCTAAACCAGAGTCTTCAGTAATACATGCCATCAGTCCTCACCGCAGCTGTCAAAGCCAATGTTGTTGCTATTGCCAAGACATCTGAGCCTTCCAGGCAACTTCTTCAGGAGCTATTACAAGAGGAACTTAAAGAAATATGTCTATTTGTCCATCAAGAATTTGTTAAGTTCCTCAAACCTGGATCAGGCACAGCTTCTGTCGGCGCTATGCCTGAGGGGGAGAATTCAGCTACCTCTACCTTTGAAGAAGAAGAAGATACTGCTCCACCTAAGGGGGGGGGGGGCAATCACTTAAACAACCAGCACCCTCAACAGAGACCCCAACACCAAAACCCATCAGATCCTTCAACCCCATAACTAAGGTGACACATGACAAGGGAAAAGGTATTGCCACTGAGGTGCCTGAAACAACCCTCCACTCCCTCCAAGAAGAAGGTGGATCCACAACCAGACACTCTGACTTGAACAAATTTAAAAGTGCTGATGAACCACCACTAACCCAGAGCAGGCAAAGGCTCAAATCTTAGAACAAAAGAGGTTAGCAAACATTAGAGCTGCTGAAATTAAGAGCAAAGAAGCTCTGAACAAACTACTCTCTCCAGCTGTAAAGGAAGCTCAACTGAATAAGCTTAAAGAACTTAAAGTCAAAAGGAGCAACCTTCAAAAGGAATATGAGAGAATTATGGACCAAAGAGTAGAGCCCGGTCAAATCACCAAGTACACATGTTACACTGACAAAGACAAAAGAGTAGTGATGACCTTATACAGAGAAAATCAAATAACCAACTACAAAGTCTTCAGTGACTTTAAACTCAGCGATCTGGGCCTCTCTGAATGGTAAGAAATTCTGTCTCTTAATTAGGTAAGAGACACTGCAAAGAAGCTGAAGGTACCTCTGCCTCCTCAACTATCACAACAACAATCATCTCAAGGACAAAGAAAAAGGAAAACCCAAATGGGGCCTCTGGTAGAGAAGCTGGTCACTGAGAATGTTGTGGTAGATGGAATGTAAGGAAACCTTGTACTTCCCAAAGAGATCACTAAGCCAGTGGGTGGCCAAGTATACTCAGAACCAGAGACATGAATGGTCTTTATGAATGGAAATTGTGAGTATTGCTTTCAGAGGATGAATGAACTTCATCTGGCCTCAACTATCCAACTCATCAGACTCAAACAGGGCATCCTAAGGAACTACAAATTAGCTGATGATTTTGAGTTTGAAGTTGAGCTGATCATTAACTCTAGGAGTGACAAAGTTGAAGCTGAGAGAATCTGTGATCAAGGCCTCGATCGCTGAAGAACCTTTTATTTTGTTTTATGTTTATACCACTGGGTGTTCTTGTAATAAACTAGGTTCTTTATGTTTAATAAAACTCTGAGGTATGTTTGTTAAATTATGTATAAGAAGAAGCTGTATACTCACTTACAATAATTTTTGACTTAGTATAATTTATAAGCAAATAGGGGAAAATTGTTGGGCCAATGAAAGTTTTAACTATGGCCCAGTCTAGATTTGTTTAAATTAGACTAAGTGTTACTGATCGCTAAGAGGACCAGCGACAGAGACCAGACCAGCGGAAGGCAAAGCCTCAGCTGGCACACCAGGAACATTCAAGTCAAAGACAACGTCAGAGAACTATAAGACAATCTGAAGTCATACTTACCAGTGATTATGAATAGCTGGGATGTAGAAGGAATGTGCTGGTGTTCAAGGATCTCTAAGTTGACAATACTCAGAGATCACTTAAGAACCTTGGAAGTCTGATACAAGCAAAGCTTGTCCAATCCTTTATAGTTTAGGCGGGAGAATCTACTAAGTGTTTTGAGCGGGACAAAACAAGAGATTCAAGATAAAGCCTAGTACGACCTATTGGGACAAAAGGTGAACAGTTGGCATGTCTCGATTTGGACATGCATTTAATATGTTGTACTCTTCCATTCAGAAGATGACACGTATCAACTACTCCCACTAAGGAAGCAACCTCGTACCACTATTAATAGGAGTGAGAAAGAAGAGTTAATGCAACCCTTGTGCTTGGATAAATTATCTAAGTTATTTCTCTCTTTGGAACCACTGAGCCCTCAGCTGTCTACCAGCGTCTCATAGGTTCCCTTGTAAACTTGAGTCTCGAATCAAGTTTACTTGTTCTAGGGTTCAATTCTTATTGTCATTCAACGGGTGTATTCATAGCACTTTGTAATACTTTGTTTATAACAGTTACTAAAGCATTACGCGTTTGAAAAGTATTTCGTTGTGTTTTAGTGTTTATACGAGTTATAGTTTCGACAATTGTTATATTAAGGGACTTTCAATTGGTATCAGAGCGGTTTGATTTATAAAACATTTTATAAACCGTTCTTGTTTTTAAAATCAAGATCCTAATATGACTGAAACTATGCCTCCTATACCACCACCCTTTGGTCAAACCAGTCAAGGTACCACTTCGACCAACGCACCGGCCACCACATCTACTACCATGCCTACACCGGTTGTAAACACTGGTAACAATGATGATGACCTTCCCCAACTTCTTGATGTTTGTGGGGGGTCACATGATCCATACGCCCCACTAATAATACTGATAAAATGGCCAAGCTAAGCTGAATGGGACACTGCGGAATATCACTCTCCCGCAGGTGAGTCATGACACTGGTGCCTCAAGTGTCATAGTCACGGTACCTCCGTAACTAGTACATATAACTGGTCATGCTTGTATATAAAGCTCAGGCAATATCTTAATTATTAAAATAGTTACTGATAATTTAAAACATATACTAGGGAAAAACATTTGGCTGCAGACGGGGAATCCTAAGGAGAAAGTACATACTGAAGGACGGGAAATCTGTACCTCGCGTCCAGTAATGAAATAAGAACGAAAGCTGAAAGATCTGCTCGACTTCACGGATATACATAAATAACATACGCGAAAATAAGCAATGGTTGTGAGCTATATCAAGTCTGAACATGAACCAGCTATATAATGGAACTCAAATCATCTCATTGTTCAATGAGAACAACAAAATCAATCACAGGAACAATAGGATAGAAGATTGCAGTAAGAATTGAGAGTGAAAGTGAAATTTAGGTAAATTGAGATTGCATTAATGGTGAATTCTTTTACAAAGGATCTAACAAACTAACAAACTCCCTCAAGTGTTTGTCAGATACTTGAGAGAAGTTTCTAACTAAAATTCTAACTGAAAAAAGGAGAGAGATTAAAAGTGTGTGTTTTTTCACACTTTTCTACAACACAAATAATGAAGACATCTGGGGGTATTTATAGAGTGCAGTTGAGTGTTGGTGAGGATGAATGACGTGTAGCAACCAATCCCCAGCTTCCAGGTGGCCTGAATTTGTTAATTGAAATCTGTAGTTGAAGAACAAAATTGGGATTTCTTTTTTAATGGATTTCAGTTTAATTGGTTGCTTGGAATGAGTTCGTCTTCCTCTTGCGAACACTTTTCATGTTGAGAGCTTCCCATGAAAGTGTCTCTATCATTATCCACGATCTGGGCTCAAATGTGACACGTGTAATGTGTTTATTGGTTGAGAAAGTGACACACGGATCATTATCAGGTTAGTGAAATATGATTGGTGGATCCATGCACTGTTGTGATACGCCCACTGTTCTCTCTCTATAGTAATTGTGTTGATGTGGTGATCCGAGTATAAGAAATAGAGGCTTCTCATTGGTTGCTTGTCTTTCACACGGATTGAGCAAGTAATATCTTTCAACTTTGGCAGATTTAGCCTTTCTTGTTTTCAGCTTAGAAACTTGAACTAGGAACTTTACCAACTTGTCAATTTTGGCACTTTTAACTTCATACTTGCACACAAATGATCCCTTGACTTGTTGACTTTAACTTTGACCATTTTGACTTTGTTCTTGACTTTTTTTTCCAAATTTTCACTTTTAGTCCTTATACTTTCAAAGTTGTCAAGAAAGGTCCTTTGACTTTGTTTGACTTGTCACTTTTCATCCTCCTTTTGTCTTTTCTTCATCAATAATGGCTTGATTTCCTTGTTTGCTTCATATTTGTATCTTTTTACCTACACAAGCACAAACAACAAAGTATACCCATAATACTGCTTTTATAAATCAAAATCGGGTATTTTGCTTTGTGTTTTAGGGTTAATTATGATATAATTGATATGAGATTTCACTCATGTCACCACCCTATCCGCTCAAAATACCCAATACCCACCAATGAACTAAGGTCCACAAAGGGGTAATATTCAAGGGAATTCAAATATGAGGTGTTCAAATCAAGGGAATTGTTAAGGGCAAAACCAAGGTTTTAATAATCAAGGCTTTCAAAATGCTAATCAATTTCAAAACCAAGGTTTTCAAAATCAAGGGTTTAGTTATCAAGGAAATCAAGGATTTAATAATCAAGGATTCAATATGCCTAATCCTCAAATGGACTTGGTTCTTCAAAAACTTAATGAGCAAGACCGTAAGCTTAAAGAAATGCAAGACCCCACGGATAGGAAATTCATACAAATATTGCAAACCCTTAGACCCCAAGGAGCCCTACCTTCTAATACTGATACTAACCCTCGTGCTAATGTGAGTGCTATTAATACTCGAAGTGGAGCCACTTTAGTGTGACCTTCCATCTCTTCGCCCATAAAGGAGAGACAAGGCCCGGAGGTCATAATGAGTAATCCTACTCCCCCTTCGGTGATTCCTCCCACTACCACTCCTAGTACTAGTTCTACATTACCTCATGAACCTAACCCTAAGGTTGTTCAAGAAGCGAGTCCTTCTCCTTCTCAGCCTTCAACTTCTAAGCCCGATATCCCTTATCTCTCTAGGTTGCACAAGGCTAAGTTACTTACCAAAGATGATGTTCACGTTTCCAACTTTTTGAAAATAATTTCCCAAGTGAATGTTAGCCTTATTGAAGCACTTGCTCAAATGGCTAAATTTGTGAAAATGTTCAAAGATTTGCTAAATAAGCAAGAAAAAATGGTAGAGCTCGTTAACAGTCGTTTAAATGAGAACTGTTCTGTGATTCTTCTCAAAGAGCTTCGCGAAAAGCTTGGAGATCCCGTACAATTCGTGTTACCTTTCTCATTTCCTCAAATTGATGATTGTATGGCTTTAGCGGATCTCGGTGATAGCGTCAATCTTATGCCACTCTCGGTATGGAAACAATTATCATTACCCGACCTTGTACCGACTCGCATGGCTCTCGAGTTAGCTAATAGAACTCTCGCTTACCCCGTTGGTTTTGCCGAGGACGTTTTTGTTCGAGTTGGTACATTCACTTTTCCCATAGATTTTGTCGTCGTCGACTATGAGACGGATCTTCGTATTGCATTAATACTTGGTAGACCATTCTTAAGATCCAGAAAAGCATTAGTTGATGTGGCCGAAGGGGAGTTAATTCTTAGGGTTAGGGATGAACAACAAGTTTTTAAAATGGGAAAAATCACAACTAAATCAAATGAAAAAGAGTCGTTCAATTTGATTGATGTTCTTAATTATGATAATGAAGAGATTTTTATTAATCTTTTTGGAATTAAAAAGTCTAATCAAAATGATTTTGTGATAACTTCATCCCTTCCCTTAGAGCCTCAAATTTTTGAAACTCCTATCTACGATACTTATAGTGATTACACTTCTTTAAGTGATCACACTATTTTCGGTTTAGACAACCCACCTTTTTACCCACCCACTTTTGATCTACCAATCTTTGATGACTACGATGATGAAACTTCTTTAAGTGATCTCATTATTTTTGATGACCCACCTCGTGACCTTAATGCACCTCATATCTCTATGAGAGATTCTTCCATTATGGAGACTCCTTTTGACTTCTATACCCTAATTTTTGAAGTCATGACTTTTGAGGAGGATCCTCCACTCTTAGAGATCATTCCTACTTTCGAGGATATTCTATTTGAGGAGGATTTAGATATCTTTCTAAATACCTATTTTCCTCACGAGGATGAGTTTTCATATGACTCCCATGATACTTATGTTTTCACATCGAGTTTGGAAGAGGACGACTTTCCCACTTTGGATTATGATGACATTTTGAGCTTTAATGTCAACACCTCTTGCTATTTTCCCGTTAAGGAACCGGTGTTTGATCCGAGAATAGAGACTTTAGTTCTATCATTTTCATATTTCACCACCTTCCCTTTTAATAGAATTTTGACTAAGGATAGCCCATTTTTCTTATACTTGTGTGATTTTACCACCATGGGGTTTATTTTCTTTCGTGATGAAAATTATGTGTTTGACCCGGGTGGACTTTATTGGGGTATTCCTTAAATGACTATGTTTCACCCTTTATCTGGAGATTTTCATCCCTTATAAATCTCGGCTTTTCCATGATTTCACCCATTTCCACCTTTTCACCTTTTCCATAATAAGTGTAGGGGGAGCCACGTAGGTTGTTTGTGATGTGTTGTTTTGTTGGGATGTGTGCTTTCGTTCTCCACTTATGGTACCTTTGAAGAACCGTGATCCCGTGTTACCACTTATACCGATTCTATCCAAACTATTGTGATTCATACTTGTATATAAATAAGCTTTAAATAAATGTAATCACTTTAGTTGTCTCTTCCTTAGCTCGATTTAAACAACGTGCACAATGTCCTAAGTGTAGTGGAGTTTACTTCCACATGCTTAAACATTGAGGGCAATGTTTATATTAAGTGTAGGAGAGACTTCTATCGAAGTTAAGTGGGCTTTTCCATGAATATGTCCTCATTTTAACCAAAAAATTTAATTTTTCGACATTTTTCAAAATTGTTTTTATCGATTTTGGCCAAGTAGTAGTAATAGTCTTTATTTTTCTTGTATTTTGTCATCGTTATATTTTATATTTCCGTTTCTTGATTAAAGTAAAAAAATATGAAAATACAAAAAAATAAAAAAAATCTAATGGTTTTAACGAGTTTAGACGTCTTTGATATATTAGGCCCGTCGTGAATATTTTGACTCAACCCGAGTTTACTTATTTGAGTTTACTCTAGCTAGTATCCTTAACCATATGTACCATAATTGGTTTATTAGGCTAAGCATCCATGAGTCTCATTCTTTGATATTTTAAATTGTGGAGAAGGAGAAATGATATAGTCAATTATAAGTTTTGTATTCTTTCATGAATTTATGTGAGTTAATTTTAAGATTTTTCTCCCACCACTCGTAAATAAATAAGGTCATACAATTTGAAAAATAAATTAGCTTCTAGCCCAAAATAGTTTAAAAGTTGCTCGGGATTAATTAGAGTTCATAGCCAAGGCATAACTTATTGAAGCGGGACGCGAAGATTGGCGTATCCAAAAAGGACCTAACAAGGCATGAGGATATCCGAGTCCAAAAAGGCCCTAACAAGGCATGAGGATTCACTTTTTTCCTAATGATCCTAAGATGATGTGAAGATCATTAATCCAATTCAATATGAAGGATCAAGACACACGACGAGAAGCAATTACTCCCATAAATATCATGGATAAGTCTATCCAAAAAGACCCCAACAAGGTATGAGGATAAATAGATCCAAGTCCGAAAAGGAGGCTGATCGTTGTATATAAAAATCCTAAATAAAGACAAGGATAAATGAAGAAGTCGTGGTCAACGTTTGAAGCATCGCTCACTCCAAATGAAGATGTATACCAAAATAAAGAGAAGACCATAATTTCAAGATCGTCTCTTAAGATTTGAAGTTTGAAGTACATGCCAAATATCGGTCCGAGAAAGGTCTCAAATCGTGAAACGAGTTATGCCAAGATATGAACTTTACGAGATTTCGAGAAGCCGTTTTAAAAGATTTTGTCCTTTAGCTAACTATTGATTAAATCGTCCTACTTGCCTTAATAAATTATCGAAATAAGTAAAAAATGCATCCTCGTGATCATTCAAGACAAAAATAAATACAAGAGATACACCGTAGGAATAAGGCGGTCTAAGTGAATAATTAAACCACATGAGTAAGTGTTAGTTTACTAACTTGTAATTACAATGATCTCATTTTTACACTTGGTATGGGGAATGTGAAACTTTAGGGTGATAAATATTCATGACACTAAAAGCCCTAATTTAAGTCTTAGATTTATTTACAGGTTTCTTCCATCAAACAATTTCAAATAAATGAATAAATGGAAATTGTTATATCATTTGGTTCTTTCAATAAAGTTTTAATGCATTGCATGGGGACATTGCAATGATCAAGTGTAGGGGATTTAATAAATGTGTAAACACTTATCCTTTTACCACTTAAAACAATGAAAAACGAGACCAAAACATGTAATTAATATTTTAAATGTCGGAATTATGCGTGGCTTGTGTTTTTGTTGTGAAATAGGTACAAAAGATCATAAATGAAGAAAACACGAGATTTCACGATCATTTATCGAAGAAAAAGTCAAAGGACCAAAAGTACCAAAAGAATGAAGTTTGGAGGGCCAAGGATGAAGATTTAATGAAGTCTTAACAACGAGGACCATTTTTGGCATTCTACAAAGTCATCCACTAATGAACCACATGGAAGAGCACAAAATATGAAACCAATGGTCTCGACCTCGCGTCGTAACTCCTCACGGTTTATTCTCAACGAAGTTTCTAAGTTTAATTAGTTTTTAAAATAAATAAATAGTTTTTAATAAATAAATAATATAAATAAAAGAATATTTTGGGAAAATAATATTAATAATAAAAATAAAATATTAATATTATTTTTTTTTTTTTAATAATAAATTTTATTATTATAAAAACGTTACACAAAGTTGGATGGGAGTCTAGAAACTAATTGCGCTCCCACCCCTTTCTGAATACAAAAACCAACTCTATGAAAGATAAAAGTACCACTCTTAACATTATTTGAGTGGCTAATAGAAATCGACTTAATACGTGAAAGAGTGTCCAAAGCCTTCGCATCGAATTCCCCAAAAGTAGAAAAAGCAAATGGTACGAACTTGTATCCATTGTCCTCACATATTGACGCGTACTTTCTGTTTTTCTTCTCCACGGCATTTTGCAGGGCTACCTTAGGAGCCCACGTTGTCGCCCCCGTACCAGCAAAGGGCGAAATGCATGTCACGTCCAAACATGCGTCTTTACCTTGGAGCCAATTAAACAATAAAAGGTCTGCAGGTCGTAGGTCTTTCCCGTCCTCCGTAACGAAACCCAGTGGAGCCTCCTTTCGCACCATGATCCCAACCTTGGAACATACATCAACAAGGATATCGCGCACCAAATTATGTCTAAACTTCACCCCTACTTCACTAGAACAGTGAACTGCATGATCTCCCCATTGGTCCATCCGATGCACATTGCAACTCGGGCATAAACTACCTTCAGAGAACAATGGTATGGCAAGCCTATAACATAACACAGACCGGAATTGACGGTGATTCATCCTCTGCCCCAAGCCATCAATGGGAATAGTGAAAAGAAAATCTTGTGCGTGTGGGGTACGAATGGAACTTAGAATAGCCACATGTCTTGGAGTTAAGGAGTACTTACAAGCAAGGTCTTTATCAATGACACCAAAGTAACACTTTGCCAAGGTTTTCATCATTTGGGGGGCAGAAGTAGAACTCGTACCAGAGAGCAAGTCAATGCTGCAAGTAGTGTTGAAAGAATCAAGAGCATGCTGAAAAGTAGAACCATGGGATTCAATGCCGGTCTTCGATAGTATCTTGGCCTGAAGGGCGCTCGTTTGCAAACGAGAGGCAAGAAAAGCATACCATATAATGTCTCCCGCTGAAAGGATTCCCAAGCCACCCAACTTGATTGGGAGAGTGGCAAGCCGCCATTGCCAATCACCAAAACCTGGCCCTGAAGCGGTAACAATCTTCTCCAACGAGGCACGTAACGCATGATCAAACTGAACTTGGGCCTCTAATAAAGACAATGGAGAGCATGTCCTCAAAGCATAAGATAGTTTCGCAACCCCAGCACAATTGCGAAGAAGAAGAAGTTCACATTGGGGATCATGAAGCTTATGTATTGCCTCCATTAACGAGATGGTTTTAGAGACCCTTTTCAAAGCCAAATCGCGACAAAAACCTTCATCCAAACTGACTGAACCCCCCAAAAGTTTAACACCATGAAGTGGGCGGGATATATTTATAGGAAATACATCATTCGCCTTACTTCTGGGATCCTCCACTGGCCAGAAAAGTTCCGTCTTATCAACATTCAAAAACAAACCCCGAGCCGGACCATCGGTCCTGATGATGTCAAGCGCTTTTGCTACCATTAGGGTATCACCAATTATAGTTCCATCATCAAGATACCAAGCTTGTAAAGTGAGCTCACATGACTTGTTAATACTCTCAATCAAAGGATGCAAAGCTAGGGAAAATAACAAAGGACCTAAAGGATCCCCTTGTTGAACCCCTTGACAAGACCAAAGAATAGAGTCATCGTAATATAGCCTAGCAGGTCGAGCATAACAAAACTCAACCCACGGGGCAATCGACGGACACCTCACCTTGGTTTCCTCAAGTAAGACACTCCTATCGACAAGATTGAAAGCATTTTTGAAATCCACCAAAAGCATAGAAAGTCCAACCTCATTACCCTTAGCCTCAACGAGCCTATTCACAGAATGTAGAATTGCCTCACAACCACCAGAAACACCGACGCCAAATTGAAAGTCTTGTAAATAAGAATTCATAGAATTACCAATAGAAGAACAAGCAACCTTAGAAACAAGCCTTCGCCACACAGTACCAACAGCAATAGGGCGTATACCACCACCTGGCTTAACCAAATGAGTTAAAGGCGCACTAGCAATGTACTCCCCGAGTTGGCTAGGGCACTTGCCACTAAGAAACAGGTTAACAACCCCGGTAATTGAATTTACCAAATCATCAGCAACTGCAGAAGCGGCTCCTCCCAAAATATCTATTAAATGTTGTGCTCTAAGCCCATCACGACCACATGACGTGCCTTTTGGAAAGCTACGAATCCTATTCAACACCAAATCTTTATTGACAAATAGGGCATCCATACCAAGTGGAGTAGAAGATAAGGTTGGAGGCGAGGCATATGGGTGTTTTTCCTCGAGCTGATGTAAGGTATCGGTAGTAGATGGAGCCACACCAGAAGACGTAAGCACCTTAATAGCGGCAGTAAAGTGCCCATCTCCTATTTTCCGTTTGCATTGAACCACGTTAGCTTCATCTTGTTTATTTGATTTCTTTAACCGACTCAAGGATGTAGTTACCTCAGCTAAACGGTCTGACACCAAGCCAAGCCTCTCTACCGAATTTCTCCATCTAACAATAGCACGAGAAATACAATCAAACTGACGCCTTTCTCTTTCGCCAGATCTTCGTTGAGCTCTGTTAAACGGCACAAAAGTAGATAAAACACAACTTGGTAGGATAAGGAGTTGCACCCACACTGACAAATCCAAAGGGTTCACAAGGACATTGTCAAGTGCACTACAAAAAATCTTAGCAAAGGCAAGCCGCAACCTTGGAGGAATGCACTTAACTGTACGTAGCTTCTTTGAGAAAACATGGCTGAGAAGATTGATGTCAAACAAAATGGGCTCACCGCCTAGTGAGGGCACATGAGGAACGGTCTGATCAACAATACACTTATCAGTAGGTGCGGTAGCATCAGATGTACCAACAACCATGCCACTCAAAACTGGTCTAGAAGGCATAGGGATTCCATATATTGCAACTTCATCAAAACAAGGTGCACGAACCGTAACACCGTCGGCGTGCTTACAATTTTTACTAAAAGTGTGAGTACAAAAACACTCGCCACAAAGCCAAATCCCAGCGTGGTGAAACGCGGAGTCTAAGGCGGAGAATAAAGAGAAGTCACACGCAATAAGGTCTTTGTAAAAAGCCTTCAAAGCATCAGTTTTGAAATGACGATTACCCAAGTGGTCGATAAAATATTTCATTGTTAGGCCCTTACCATTTCCACCACTACAGCCCTCACGTCCTTGTAGAGGACAAGAAATCCGACCAACGCCTAGACTAGCCATGAGAAGGCGAAATCCAAGCGAAGACAACAACCCTCCAACAAAGCAGGCACCGCGACAAACCCGAATACCAACCAATTCAGACCAATACCAAAACTTAAACAAGAGTTATAAACTAGCAGACAACACAAATAGCGAATAAAAACTTCCTGGAACCAGAACCAAACTAACAACTTAACCAAACGAAGCCTGGAATACCCACCACAATAAGAATAGCAATTTGAAATAATACGCCACAACTGCTCGAAACCATAAAACTGCTATGCATATGTGAACGGATCAAAACTAAGAGTCATTCAAAACGTGGCCAAGAATGCAATCCTAATCATAAATGACCACCACCCAAATATGAGTGTTGAATCTATATTGGAACGTGGCCCATAACTAATCAAAATTCATATATGTAGAACAACCGCCAAAGCTACGAGAGTTGAATCAATTATTGAATCAATAATTGAATACTAATAATAAAAGAAAGGAACATGCCCCACACTTACAACACAAATCCAACTAAATATGTTGAATTAATTGGGTGGGGATGAACAAGATGGAACGAGATCGAGATAATCGCCCACACTTGGACTTTCTCATCACTATTAATATGTTGAATTTTTTTTATTTTTTTTTTATTTTTTTTTTTCTTATTTTTTTTTTTAGATTCCAATTTTATTAATCACACAAAATTGTAAGGGAGCCGCGAAACAAGCTGCGCGCCCACCCCTTTTTGAATACAAAAACTAAGTCTAGACATCAAAAACCACCACTCCTCGCATCATTAGAATGACAACCAGCTAACCGCTTAAGACGCGAGAGAGTACCCATCGCCTCCTCCTCAAACTCCCCGAAAGTCGAGAAGGCGAATGGATAAACGAGTAACCATGCTCGGCACAAATAGAAGAATATTTCCTCTTCTTCTTCTGGACAGCCGACTGCAAAGCACTCCCAAGAACCCACGAATCCAACCCCGCCCCTGCAAACGGAGAAACCCCTGTAACATCTAAACACGCATCTTTGCCCTGGGACCATTATTATTATTATTATTATTATTATTATATTTTTTTTTTTTTTTTAATTTTTTTTTTTAATTTTTTTTTTTAATTTTTTTTTTATTTTTTTTTATTTTTTTTTATTTTTTTATTTTTTTATTTTTTTTATTATTATTATTATTATTATTTTTTTATTATCAAAAATTCCAATTATTATTATTATTATTATTATTATTATTTATAAAACTTCGGATTAATATATTATAATAATAGGGTTTACAAAAAGTTAGTGGGAAGCCGAGATACTATCTGAGTCTCCACTCCTTTAGCAATAGCGTTCTATCTGAGCCCCCCACTCCTTTATTATTATTATTATTTATTATTTTTTAATTATAATATTACTAGTTCAAAAAGGTTCTATATAAGCTGCCAGGCCAGTTAGCAAATGGGGGTTAAGTAAAATATTTTGCATATATAAACTGAGAGGCTGCCCACCCCAGCTGGTAACCTCTCAGTCCTTAAGTTTTGTCACAAGCGACCAAGGTTTGATACTTGGGGCTGGCGTTAGCTTCGTAATATTAAGTCATTGCCACGTGGCACTCCCTGAGTGGTCCACGTGGCAACCCGACCCGATCCAGACCCGACCCGACCCGATCTAGAACCGACCCGTTGACTGACCCGTTGACCGCTGACGTCAGCATGACGTTAGCCGAACACGTGGCGGCGACTGGCCAATGCTAGCGCGCCACGTGGCACTAACAGTTTACATTAATTGCAGGTACGAGGACAGAAGTTGCAGTGCCAGCGGCGTCCTAGGTGGCAAGCAGCTGACCAATAGGAACGTGACACGTGGCGGGTTTAGAGCTGACAAGGCGGCGCTGACACGTCAGACTGACGTGTTAGTCCGAGGTGTCAGAGATCCAAACGTGGCAGTGGCCGCTGACCAATCACGACGTGACACGTGGCAGACGACTGTGACTCAGTACGAGGTTCAGACACGTCAAGGCGGCTGGCCACTCACAGCATGCCACGTGGCACTGGCGATGAAAACAAAGAAAAGGGGCGTGTGGCAGGCATTTATGAGCACATGATCCAAGTTGGGTATACAGTTGTCTACAACTTTTCGTAGCCTCCAAGATAAAAAGGAGGGGAAATGACTATTATGCCCCTGTGCTCAAGCAGCTTATATATACCCCATTTTCATTGTATTAGTCTAGTTTTTTCCATAGTGTAGTTTTTCATATAGTAGTTTCTTTGTAGTAGTTTTCCTAGTGTAATTTTATTTTTCCAAGCTTTGTACTAGCTTATTATTAAGCATCTTTTTATTAATAAAAGTCATCTTTTAGCTTATTGCTTATCTCTTTTATCTTAATCTCATTCTACATTTCTTAGTTTTATTTTCTTTTAATAATCTAGTTTATTATTTTGGATTAGTTTTTTATATCTTTTTCCAAATAAGTTAAGATTTATATATAAGTTTGGAATAAGTTATCTTATTTCAAGCTTATTGTGGGCTTAT
The DNA here is from genome assembly GCA_025667525.1 of Glebionis coronaria. NCBI lineage: Eukaryota > Viridiplantae > Streptophyta > Magnoliopsida > Asterales > Asteraceae > Glebionis > Glebionis coronaria. The sequence continues at coordinate 420,261,442 of CM046876.1, read as the reverse complement.
TTTCCTAGATCTAGCTTATTGAGGGTGATTTGTTCATTTAGCTTTCAAACTTTTTGAATCACATAAGTTTTAAGCTTAGGCTTACAACTTATTAATAAGCTAGCTTTTTAATTATTTACTTTTAGTTTAGATCTATTAATTTTTTTATAAAGATTAGTTTAGATCTATTAGTTTTAAGTTACAAAATAAATTATTTTCATAAAAACCTAAAAAATAGTTTAGATCTATAAGTTCTTTTATACAAAATAGCTTAGATCTATTAGTTTCTAGTTTAAAAATTAAAGTATTTTCATAAAATTAAAATAAAAATAGTTTAGATCTATTAGGTATTTTATAAAATAGTGTAGATCCATTGATTTTTAGTTTAAAAATTAATATATTTTATAAAACATAAAAAATTTATTCTAGATCTATTAGTTTTGATTGAATCTCTTTATTAAATATTAATAGTTGCTTATTATTCTAACCTCTTGTGCTATTGTGATCATGGCGAATCGATTTATCACATTTGGTAAAGAGCTTATGGTTTAATAAATTTGTTTCGAGTTTGATTTGGTTGGCCGTGTACTTTACGGGCCGTATTTTGCTGCTTTTGGGAGGCCGTGTACTTTAAGGGCCATATTTTGTTGATTTTGATTGATTGTGTTTAGAGCGTTATCTTCGGACCACGGGTACCAAAGTTCTCTCCTTTTTAAATTTCGAAGCTTAATCGTTTTAGTTTAAATAATTAGATTAATATAGTTTTAATTGTTTTTTAAATAATATCTCTTTTATAGAAATCGTTTTAATTAGTTTTAAAAATTATTATTGTTTTAAAAATAGATTTACAATTTGTAAAAACTAGTTTTCATTTAGATAAGCTTATTATTTGTATAAAGTTTACACCTTTTTGTGATTATTAAGCTTATTAGTATATAAAGCTTCAAGCCTTATTATCTATAAAGATTAATAAGCTATAAAGGTTAAAGCTTTACGCTTTATTTTTAAGTTTTTCTTTGTGATTTCATTTTTTGTCATTTTTACTTGTTATTACGTGCTTGCATTTAGATTAATTTTGCATTTAGATTAATTAATATTTTTAATTTTAATATAGTTTTGTCGCATATTATATTTAATTAGTTTAATCTAGATTTTAAATTATAGTATAATTTTATTTTGCATTTTAGAGTAATTTTATGTGAATTATTTGCGCTTTTATTTTTTATATATTCCTTAGCCTAAAATAATTTTCCCCATTTTAAGTTTAAATTAGACATAGATTCCAAACAAGTATTATTAACCAAAAACGATATAAAAACCATAAAAGCAAAAATAGTGGTGGTAAACTATCACAACAAAAGTTTAATAAAGCAAAAAGTTTAATTAGACATAGGTTCCGACAAGCTAGGTTTGAGAACATTCTCGCCCGAGACTCTAATGGAACTGGCAGATGAAGCGAAAGAATAGTGGTGGTAAACTATTCTTCGTATCCTTGGTGATCATTCGTATATATTGTTCATATTTTTACCCACAAAAGCAAAATACAAAAATATAAAACCATATAAAAATATATAAAAACCATAAAAATTGAAAATTTCAGAAAAAGCCAAAAATATTTTTACCTTATTTTTCAAAAGCATGTCTTTTGGTACGATAATATTTACGGCCTTAGAAATGTTGAATTAATATTGACACGGCGCTATAAATAGAGTTCGTACAAAAGTTGTAAATATTTCATAAAACATGCCCATATGGCTTGTAGTTATTTCAGACTGCAACCCGTTTTTCACGTTAAAGTCAAGTATTTCTTATGAAAGCTTTGGCTCTTAACGGGAATTAATTTTCTCGGGCAAGGTTTACATTAAAACCTTGTAAGGGATCAAGTTTACTTTATAACTTGGTCTAACATAAATCTATGTACGCTTCAGTGCATTTATTTGTTAAAACAAGAGAAGTCTTGTTTTTATGAAGTTACCATCTCTACAACCATAGCACTCTACAATTGGTATCTACATACTAGACTATGCGACTACTCAAATGATGACTACAGCTCTTTCAATACAATATGGGTCAACAATTGAGGGGAAGCAATTGTCATGCATTTAGAATCTTCGATACCGAACGTGCCAAGCTTAAAAGTTGGTGTCAAGACTACAATACCAATCGTACATGTGGTGTCAAGAGATGACTTCAGACGTGACGAGGCGACCAACATTTGCGGACAAGAACCATTTGATCTTATCATATGATGTTCTCATCAATCAGGTATAACCTTGTCAATTTCATTATTATATGGTGAATATATGATCATATTACAAATCGGTATCATATCTCACAAATTGGTCTCATGAAGATTAAACGGACTTGCATGTTTCTTCCCAAAACCTTTGTTAAAACTTCATTAAATCAATTGATACTAAAAACATCGATTGGGTTAATATTTTTAATATGCGGGAGAAAATGTGATTTAATATGGGAAATTATCACAAATGTTTTGACTTAACGTGATGGCTCATCCTGACATATGCGAAATGTTTTCGAATATCGTGGCATATGTTAAGGGGGAGCAAAATGGATTTGCTATATCAAAATGGATTTCATGGTGACATATACTTACCCTAAACCCATTTATTTCACGACGATGAAGATTGTGGTGACATAAGGATGGTTAGATAGGTTAAGTCCAATGATTCTTCCAAAACCGGAGGAATCTTCCCAAGGACATTCCATAGCAAGAAATAGTAGTCCTTAGGAAAGATGGCGAAAGATTGTGAACGTAGCTTAATGCCGACCAAGTACTTAAGTTAGCACTGGAACAATCACAACAAGGTGCTAGTTATGACGTACTGGTAAGCATTGAAGGGGTTAAAGAATGAAAAAGAATTGTAAAGATAAAGGGTCTAAAGAATGAAGCCCTCCTTACAACCATAGGCAGAAACCAGGTCAACACATATGCTATTGAGATCATTTTAATGATGCTCGATATTGAAGATAGACATCATGGACCCAGTGATGCATTGCACAACCCATCCCAGCTAACTCAAATATCTCTTAAAAGGTATTTGTTTTATTCACACGGAGACAACGCATTATCATCAAATATCTCATTAGGACACACTTCCATTATTCCTTGCTTCTTCATACTCTGTGAAAAGTAAGAAAGATATTAAGAGTCCTACGCAAAATCTTCATGATCTTGCCGGAACATCCGAGTAATACGGAAGTATTTACAATGAAGATGGAAATCCTTCTTGAGCGAATATCAAAAAGCTCATGGTAGGTGACTTGTGTGATTCTCTTTGAATCAAACTTGTGATAACTGGAAAGCAACAGTTGTTTAATTCTTAATTGAATTTAAATACATTCCAGGTCTCTACGTAATATCTTAGTGATCTTGCCAGAAACTCAGAGTGATACCTTAGTGTTCACAGTGATGAGTGGAAATCCTTCTAGTGTTAAACTTAAACAACACTTGGTAGGTAACTTGCAAGATTCAATATGAATCAAGCTCGTGACAACTGGAAAGCAACGACGGTGCGATTCTTTAGTGAATCAAACTTGTTCCAGGAATCAGAATTGGCGGCTTCAATCATGCGGATAATTTTATCCAAATGATTCACTCTTTACGTTCACAGTCAGCTTTGGACGGCCGAGTAAAGAGAACGGGTTTACCTGTGAAATCTTGTCAAGGAGGTTTTTAATTAAATCTACCTGCCACAAGTACGATATTTTATATCGTCCAACGGTCTTCACCGACCGGAGGTAAAATGCTACTGAATTAGAAGGAAATGTTCAAAGCCATTTCGTTCGTGTCTACTTATGTTGCTGCATTTGAAGACAGTGGCGTTGCGGAATCCGAGAAGAAGTCGTCCCCGCATGCTTATACTTTCTTTATTCAATACTTCATCTAATTCTAGAAAGCATAAAAGTCAAGTCTTCCGCTGTATCGAACTCTGAAGCTTTCAAGAATTACGAAGGTATAAGTATGTGGGACGTGAAGTCACAAAGAGGCGAAGATCACAAGTGATGGATGCACAAGATCAAGGCAAGAGATTAATGCTAAAGATTGATATCAAAGATCACATCAGCATGTTCACCAGAAAAGAAAAAGAAAAGAAAGACGAAGACTACGAGCTCAATACAAGCATAGTATGCTAGGTTTATTTTATTATTGTAAGTTGGGTAAATTTCCTTGTTTGGAGTAACCTCCCTTAGGGGGAGATTGTTGGAAATACGTTTTACGTATTAGAAAGGATCGGTCACTCCAACAATAGTCTAAGTAATAGCTCGTAGTTTAGTTTTACTAATATTAAGCAAACAAGGCTAAGCCAAGCCTACAACATGTGTAGGCCGGCCCAACTTGTAGGAGCCCATCTCATGGGCTTGGGTATATAAACCCTCTCCTTAGATGGAGAGGGTGTGGATTCATTTCATTTTACACATAGTTCTTACTTTCTCTTTCAAGAAGTGTGTTTGATTCTACCAACTTTCTATCTCTTTCTATCTCTAAAGCATAAGCTAGATTTACAATATCCTACAAATCTCATTGTTAAATTGGATATCAATTCGAGGAAAAACGAATATACTAAAAAACGGTTATTAATCACCAATTTTTTTTCCGGTATCTGGTTAAGAAAAACCGAAGAACAATTAGATAGCTTTAAAAGCTTCTCCTTATCGTCCATTATACTTTTAAAAGTGGAGGCAAATCGAGGTATGCACAACAAAGCATCGGCTAAACATATGGCGAAATAAACCTTATGAAACATTTTAATGAAAAGCTCAATTTGTTGATTGTTACGCTCATGCAATTTCTCCTTGTTTCGTCTTGATGGGTAGGGTAAAGGTGGTGTGGTTTGAGGCATAGGCAACGGCCTTAGAATCTCGGGTTCCAAAATAGGTAAAGGCTCGACCGTAGGTATAGATTGAGCGGTACTTCGTGGGATTGAGATATGATCCTTTTCTACAATCACCTTGGGTTCTTTCTCGACTTCCTTCTCCTTAGAAGTACTAGCATGAGAAATTAGATCCTTGAAAGTTTTACCACTACGTGTAGTAATAACCTTCATTTCTCCCTTCGGGATTGCAATGGTATCACTTGGAAGACCACCAAAAGAAGAGGGTTTACACATTAAAGCTTCAAACATACTCGCCATTCTTTCCTCAAACTTAGATTTCCTTTTATCCGCCTTAAGTATCTCTTGCTTAATTACATGTTGGCCTTGTTCCATCTTTTGTTGATTTTGTTGAAGCCTTTGCACATTACTTTCCATTTTATTAGCATGAGTAAAAAGTTCATTTGCAAGCTCGTTTTTAACTCATTTTTCAACTCGGATCTTACGCTAATCATTTCCTTTGTATGTTATCAAACCTATCGTCATTTGCCTTTGCATAATTTAAAAAATCACTTGGAAGATCTTTTGCTTTGTATACCTTTATTAGTGTTTTGAAAATCACGATTTTGGTTTTGATTTTGCAATTTCACATTGTTCCCACCTTGGTTGTTGTAATTACCCTTGTTATAATTCCTTTTATTCCCTTGGTAACCAACACCTTGATTGTTGTTTCGATAGTTATAGCATTTTGATTTTGTGGAGCTTGATTTGGGTGGAAACCTTGGCCGTTTTGGTTGTAAGTTCCCGTGGCCACATAGGCACTCAAAGTGTTACCACCGACGGTAATGCACTCGGAAAAATCATGATCTCCACCATAAGATATGCAACTTTTCTCAACCGCTTTAACCGATGCGGAGCTTAAAGCATCTTGATCTTTCCAATGACTCATAAGAGAAGAAAATCTATCGAAAAACCTATTTTACTCATTTGCTTCATCTTGCAAGGCATTCATATTACGAGACGACGATGACGAACCCATAGTGGTAACACTCGGTATGTTACGAGGGTTATATACCTCAGATCTATTCTCGATTATTGTTAATGCTTCATCGGTCGTTTTACACAAAAAAATTATCACCCGCGGCATCATTTAAGTAATCTCGTTCATGATCATTAAGCCCATTATAAAACGTATCAGTTTGATGCAATTCGAAAAAATCATGGTGTGGACATTCATGTAACATTTCTTTAAACCTTTCTCATGCCATTGAAAAACTTTCATTGGGTTTTGTGTAAATCTTGAAATCTCATTTTTCAAATGTGTAGTCTTAAATGGCGGGAAAAATTGGTTCACAAATTTAGACACGAGATTGTTCCACGTCAATATAGAATTTGGTGGTTCTTTCTCGAGCCAAATTTTAGCGGGCCCATCTAAAGAGTACGGAAAAAGCATCATCTTAATCGCGTCGTGTGGTACATCCTTAAACTTTCTAGTTAAGGTGAGACGATTAAAATGTGGAATGTGATAATGAGGGTTGTCTTTTTCATGTTTGCGAAACTTGTTGGCTTGGAGCATAGACATCAAACCCGTCTTTATGTCAAAATTCTACGCAAGGATGGCGGGAATCACAATCGCTTCTCCAAAACCCTCGGTGGGTGCTTGAAGCAAATCCATCATAGTACGATTAACCATGGAAGCTTCTTGTTCTACAATGGGTTAGACAATTGGAGATTCTTCAATAGAAGGAGTTGGGGTTCCTTCCTTTCGATTACGACGTTTACGTGCACGTTTCGCTTGTGAACGAGTTAGCATAAACGTAACGTAGAACGTGGGGTGAGCAAAGAAGATTCTTTTGGGGTTTTGTGGATTTTCAGTTTTTTGTGCTTTTGATTGTTTTTAATTTTTTTTTTATTTTCTTGTGAATTACGTAGACACAAATCTACAAAATCTCTCCTCGAATCAAACTCTTGATTAGAGAAGCCTCAAGGAATGAAAACAATGTGGAATCCTAAGATTCATGGATCTTTTAGATACTAGGAACGAATCTCATTCACTTGATTGAATCAAGGCGGAATAGAATGAAACACGTTTAACAAGGTGTTTAGGCACAAAGAACATGAATTAAAACAAATGGATTGTTCATTATATTAATAACAAACAACCACTAGACGTGTATACATTGAATCCCACGTCTAGTGCAACACACGCTTTTAGGTTTACATTGTATATGAAAGTTATGAAAATCCTAATAACCCTTGGTTCCTTTTATAGTGTAAGGACTAGGGTTTTACAAGAGATAATATCAAATAAACATGTAAATCTTCTATTCAAATAAACTTATACAGAATATATTCTGCATGTTTATTAAATAGAAGCTTCCAAAGGCTTCTTGTCAATGTTTTTGTCAATGCTTGAATTACATGTGACAATGTTTGGATTGCACTTGACAATGCTTGCTTCTGTCAACGCCTGATTTGTTCTTGACAACGCCTGGAATACACTTGTCAACGCTTAGACAAATGCCTTCATGTTTTCTTCGTTTTTGAGTTTCTGCCACATCAACATTTTGACCCAACAATCTTCCCCTAGTTGATGTCGGCAAAACTCTTTGTGTATCTCTTGTAAGTTGTACATCATCTTCAAATTGCTTCCCCTCAATTGTAGCATGTATGACATGTAAATCTTCTATTCAAATAAACTTATACAGAATATATTCTGCATGTTTATTAAATAGAAGCTTCCAAAGGCTTCTTGTCAATGTTTCTGTCAATGCTTGAATTGCATGTGACAATGCTTGGATTGAACTTGACAATGCTTGCTTCTGTCAACGCCTGATTTGTTCTTGACAACGCTTGGAATACACTTGTCAACGCTTAGACAAATGCCTTCATGTTTTCTTCGTTTTTGAGTTTCTGCCACATCAACTTTTTGACCCAACAAACAATAACGTGAAGTGAAAGTTTTCGATGACTTGAAAACATTGGTGGAACACCAAAACGTTTTGGAGGGTTCAATAATTCAAAAACAAGCAAATATATATGATACTTAGATAATACTTTGGTTGGCAAACCCTTAATTAGCCCTCACTTTCTAAGCACGCACAAGCAAGCGGAGGAAACGAGGCGGCGCGAAGCACTTAAGATCCTTTTTCCTTTAGGTCGTGAAATACAACCGCCTTATACTCACCTTATAGTTTGTACTTATTACGATTAAGCTTCTTAAAAGTAATTATCTATTTTGCCATTTTTTCTTGTTTGAATTCGATACACTCACTAGCAATCGGAACGCTTGCTAATGAGATGGTATTTCTCGCGTATTTGGAGATACATTAGATTTATTTGTGATACTTAATACAATATAGTAATAATATTCACAAAGAAAAACGAACAACAATAATACGTATGATTAGAGTTCTAATCACACAATTACTATTTATGGATAATATTAAAAACAAAAATTTTCAAATCTAACACAACACACCTCTCTGGAAGGGGCGCTAAAATGATTGTGGTAAAAATACGCTTTTAGGAAAAAGACGTATATATGGTAAGTATTAAATGCACAATTTAGGAAAATCGTACACTAATGGCCCAAAGTAAGTTCGTTCAACAAGGAGGATAATAGTGTGTGTCAAATTGTTGTTTTTGATTTATATTGAGAGAAAGGGGAAAAGAAGATGACGGATTACACTAAGACGAAAAACGCGTTTTCACGCAAAACGAGGCAAAAATTAAAACTATTCTAAAAATTCCCAAAAAATACAATAAATTCCTAAAAATATATCTAAGGTTTAAAAATCAAGAAAAATTCTTGTAACTTTTTAAATTAATTAATATTTAATTTTTAAATGCTAATTAAAGCCCTAAAAATCAAATAAATTAACAAAAAGCCCAGACTAAGATTTAAGACTTTGTAAACCTCAAAAATACTTTAACTAAGATGAAAAGTATTATTCCAAAATTTTAACTAATTAAAACTACTTTAAAACCCTAAAAACAAATTTTGAATTAAAAACGTAAAACCAAAAAACGTGACGAAAATGACTTTTTACCGAAAAATTAAATAAAAATCACCAAAAAGTTCCTAATAATATAACTAAGATATAAAAACCAACAAAAAATTTTGTAAGCTTTTAAATAATTTTATATTAATTTTTAAATATTAATTAAAACCTTAAAAATCAAATAAAATATTAAAAAGTCCAACCCAAGTTTTTATAGCTTGTAAACCTTTTTTATATTAAATAAAGACTAAAAAGTATTTTTTATAGATTTTAAATTAACAAAATCTTTTTTTAATTGCTCAAAATCAATATTTAAACTAAAGCATTCATAAAAAATTCTAGAATAATGAGAAAAATGTGAAACTACTTCTAAAAAGTCAAAAATACTTAATATGACCAGGGAAAAATGATAAACACCAAATAAGGTATTCAAATAAGCCAGAAAACGCTCAATGCTAAAATTTGTTAACTTTTAAGCTTAAGAAAAAGCACTTTGATGCTCTTAAGTCATTTGTTTGGGTGAATTTGTTGGAAACAAAGGCACCCCCACAACCAGTGAGTTGTGAGGAGTCAATATCAAGCAAAAACAATAAGCTATAAGCACGAAATAAGCCAAGAATAAGAACAATCCAAACAGCACCTCAAAGACTTTTTATGTGTCGTCCGAGAACGCACCAGAGATCTAAGCTAGCTATATCAGATATCAGATAACACTGTTGTCGGGTACATGCAGATTACAGGTTTTTATGTCAATTTAAAAAGCTTCCAAAAGCTATGAATAAGCTGTAAATACCCTGACCAGCTTATACAGAGCTCAAGCACCCTAAAGACTAGTAGTTCCCTAAGTTTTACCTTTTGAAACTCAAAGTCAAATTCACCAATTGTTTTGATGCTTAAGTGGTGAGTTTTTCAATATCAAGAAATCACCAAAGGTTTGTTTTATCCTATTTCAACACATACAAGTACTCAAGCAGTATCACAAATGCTAAACCAAGTTTTGTAGGCAAAGAGTGGAAATCTAAGCTTGGCTATAAGCTCCCTTCACAGACTATCCCAAAGACCCCCTAAACCAAGTTTTTATTAAATTTTACCAAATATCTATGTTAAATATTTTGAGTCCACTTCTAAATTCTCATAAACAAGAAGGGAGTGCAGATTATATACCAAACCAACAAGAATAACACTTAGATTAGCTCAAAGTTTTGGATATGACAGGTTTACTTGTTTTATGTAATTTTTATGGTTCACACACTATTGAGAACTCTGAATAATTAACCTACTCAATCACCATGACCAATCTTAGATGGAAAAATCACTCTTAGCAAATCCACAGAACAAGCGCTAACTAGCTTCTATACCTCAATGGCAGTTTAAGCAAACACCCTAAACAGATTTATACAAAATTCAAACACAAGATTTGCCACAGACTATCACATACAATCAAAGCAATACCTCAAATGATATTTCAAGATAAAAAGAAACAGATCTGAACTATATTACTACACTCCTAACTCAGTCGTGGCAGAATCAAGCATTAAGTATTTTTGACAGAAAAATCAAAAAGACAAATAGAGAAAAAGGAGAGTAGTTGAACCTCCTCCCAATGACCTCCTATGGGAGGTCAGCTAAGCTCCCCTAAACTTGGCCAACAACTAGGCTCAAGTTAGGGGTGTCTTGAGTGAGATTAGGAAAGAACCTTTGTTGACAGCTCAAAAGAAAAAGAGCTAAAGGCCTTTTATCCTGCTGTTTTGAGTATCACATATAAAAGAAACAAATCCAACTCCAAACTTTTTAGAATAAACACAAGCTAATTTAACACTAGCTTTTGTCTAGTTTAAAGAAATTTGAGAAGGGGTTGCACAGATTTAAACACTAAAGAGAATTAAATGAAACAGAATCTTGTTTTGTTGTTTTTTTTTCTTTTTGGTACTTAAAAGATAAAAAGAAACGAAAACTTATTTGGAAATTAGGTAATCCCACAGTACTTGATACCCAAGCTTAAGCCCTCACCTTCCCTTGATATCTTGAAGATATCAGGGGAATATGATCAAAGTTTTACCCAAATGTCAAACCTATTTGACCCTTGTTATAGCTTAAATTTAGAAGTCTCAACAAAACCTTTTTGATACAACTTTTAAAAAACAAATGAAAGAGAAAAGAAAGGAATTTGAGACCAACTTGTTTCTACCAACTTCTTACTCAAAAAAGAGAAGAAATGAATTATGAAACTTTAAGAGGTGCTCAAATAATCTTAACTCAAATTTAAAAACAACAATAAGAGAAAGGAACACAAAACTATGAAGCCAAACTACCAACTTTTCATAACAAGAGAAAAAGGAATTACAATTTGCAACTTCACAAAAAATGGAACAAAAAAGCTTAAGCCACAATTCGGCTAGATTTTATAATACAAAATAGAAGGTCCTAGAATGCTAGAAAACTAATGAAACCCTAGCAGATGGAAAACCTAAAATGCCCTTGATGTAGTTTAAATTTTGGTCAATGAGCAACCCCATGTGATCTTGCAGCTTGTTCTTTGGATGTTTGTGGTGATGCCAAAGATGCCAAATCAATCTTGTGCGTTCAAGTTGTTGTGGGGGTAAGAAACCTCTAGGAGCCATGGATTTACTGTACCACGTAGGGCAGGGAATGGCTAGATTAGGGGACCAGGGTCACTGGTGGCATTTTTGAGAATGGGTTTGGGATTAGGAGATCATTTATCATTGATCTGGAGTAATTAAGGGTATAATTATGGGTAATTAAAAAAAACTGGGTTTTCTAGGGTTTATGATGAAGAACTCACTGTTTGATCAAGATAAGGGAGTGATGAGTGTGTTTAGCGCGTTTAATATTTAATAACACTTTTTCAAATGTTAATAAACGTGACAGGGTAATTAGGTGGTGGTTTTTGGCTCGGGTAGGTTTAGTTTGGTAGGTTGTGGGTTTATGATGGGTATAAAACCGGGTAATGGGTAGTTAGGTTAAATATGTTATGGGTTTTGTCAATTATGGCCCCTCACTTATGATTAATCCTTTTTCAACTTTGCACTCATAGTCCATGTCCCTTCACCGTTAGTCCAAGTTCATTACACAGTTGGCCCTGCACCAATTTCAAACATAGTCCTTAAGTTAACAAACTTGAAAAGGAGGACTAATGTTGTATATTCTTCAAACTTTAAGGGCTGATCTTGTTAAGTCCTCAAACTTGAGGGACCCCTTTTGCATTTTTGAGATTCTTAGGAGTATAAAGTGTAATTCTTTAATACTTGAGGGACTAAACTTGACAATCTTCAATTCTTCAAGGTCTTTTTGGCAAATTCATAACTTGGGTCCGGTTTTTTGTGCGGCTTCGTTTCCCGTGCTCGTTTTTTGCTTGTTTCTTTTGATATTTAGTCTTTTTCACGATATTCATACCTAAAACACACAAACAACAAACACAAGTATATTTCACGGCATTTTACGACATTTTTACACATTTAAAGCCCGTTTTGGATGATTAGACTATGTATAAATGCAGTCTCATCATATGCTTAGGCTCACATTTCGTCTTCGGACACTACGTATCTTCATGATCAAATGTCTTACATACATCACACCTAGGGGGTTGCCATTCATATTCAACCTTAAGCATTTCCATTGAATGTCCTGAACCATCATTGAAAGGAAAAGCTACTACTAACGACTTAAGTAGCGGTACTTCTTCCAATACCTCAACGCGTTCTTGCATAATCACAAGTACCCCCACGGGTTAAGTCACATGTCACTCGTATAGGTATCTAACATAATAGGGTGTCCTAGCTCAGTCATGATCAAGCTAAGACCAATTTCTGAGTAGGCTACAATAGGTACATCTTGAATTTTCACTTACACCGGTGCAACTTTGATTTCCTCTTTATGAAGCCATGAATTTGGAGTCCAAACATTCAGAAATAATGGAACCGAACGGATCAGCCACGAACCTCCTTCAAGTACTTTGTGTATACCCTCATTAGACCGGAAGTTAAATAAAAACAGGCCCTTCCGCAATATCACACGCCCCAGTCCATATTTAGCTCATGCATTCTTAATGTACATATCAACAATAGGAAACGCAAGACGTTTGCCAATGAAGTACCCACATATAGTGTTTGCAAACAATTCACAAGCATATTGAACAACAACCAACATGATCTCCACATTAGCACCCAAAACCTTGTTATCATTCTTTAGAACAAAAAGCACAACTTTCTTTATATCCTTGCTGACGATTGAAACATGACCAGTCTGTGTGTTTACCACATCCACATTAGGTACTGCCTGATAAGAAGCATCCACCCTAGGTACAGTGTCGTTCAAAGGCAACTCCAACTTGGTTACCTATGAAAACCATGGATTTGAGGTTCATCATTTAGACTTATTTATTAGGTCATTTTATGTGTGACTATGTATCTTATATGCTTACATGTTATTTTATGTGAATTAGGTGGGAAGGGGCATCGTTTATGGGTATGGAATACTCATATGTAAAGATCATGAGTTCACAATATAGTGACTTTGAAATGAAATGGGATCATTTTGGTAATTTACGTATACGTATAAGTATAATAGTGAATCGTATTTTTACGATTTTGGGTTTAGCATTTTGGGGTCTCGGATAATGTAATTGGTCATGAGAATATTTTCAGGATGGTTTTAAGTCATTTAGGACTTAGTTATTTAATTTATTTCATATTCCGGGAGTTTTTATAAAACTGTATATTTTTAGGGTATACGCGTAAAATCGTCTAGTTTTATAGTTTAGAGGTTCAGGAGGTTTTAAGGGCTGTAATAAATTAAGGAAATTTAAGGAAACATTAGTAGTGTTATATTAAGTAATAAAAAAAGAAAAATAAAATAAAATATATATATGGGGCGGTGGAGGTCGACGAACCAAAAAGAAGGGAAAAGGAAAGGGAAAGATGGGCTTGGGTTGGACAAGGATTGGTACACACACTGTATATAGTCTTTTAATAAAAAAACACATAATCATTCTCCTGGACATCATAAGTCGCGACATCAATAAAAAAAGTTAGGGTTTTCCAGTAAAAATCTTAGCTTTCATAAAACAAAGGTAAATCATTAGTCCCTTTTCAATTTAATTATGTTTAATTTATTCTCAATCAATATATGATGGATTTAAGTTAGAGTTTATTATAAAATCTGTTAATTAATGATAAAACAACGATTAGATTAATTAGGGTTTGTAATTAATTAATTGTTGGGTAATTAATAAGGTTAGTTTAATTAAATTCGTAATTAGAAACTGGGCAGAATTTTAGGCCTATTGTTTTGATCATATCTAGAGCTCTAGGAACATTCATTAATCGAACCAAGTATCCCTGAAAAGACATTTGAGTTGGATTTAGAATACAAGAAACGAGGACTAAATTGGAGGTCGGGAAGTGGGTCAAAAACAGGTTACAACAGTCGGAGGTCAAAACAGTTTTGAAATCAAACGTGCTTAATTTAATGTTTTAAGGTGGTTAGGGTACTTAGGTCACGACCTTATACGAGTTCACGTCCTTATCACATTTCATGATTTGTGCTTCGCACTCACGTTCATGACATTGCTCACATTCATGATCATATTCCATCTTACCACTTACGTTTCACAGTTCATTCCGGAAAGATTTGCAGAAAACTTGGGAGACCAGACTCAAGTTTAGTACAACTTTCCATTCTCAGACAGGCGTTTCGCGTCTCATCTCGTATCGTTTGGCGTTACTCCCTCAGTTATCGCACGTTCACAATATGTTTCACATATCATGTTCACCATACGTTGCCCATATCACGTTCACGATATGTTGCACGTGGTCTCGTTCACCATATGTTCTCATATTGCATTCACCATATCTCCACGTATCACGTTCACAATTGTTCACATATCACGTTCATAATTGTTCATGTACTACGTTTCAATATGTCTCGCGCATCATTGCTCAGAGGTTACCAATGTCATTTTCCCAGGTTATTTCGTATTGTACCGTTCCATGTATCTTTACATGTTATATTCTTATCCATTCGATCAGATCCATGAGGATCTATCTTACGTTGATAAACCAAAAACTTTTTTGTATCGTCAAGACAGAGTCATGAAGATAAGATTATTACTTTCGTCAACATCTTTTAAGGGAGCCGTTCCGAACGGGAAGCCACTTGGAAACAGGGGAGTCCATCTGGACTTCTTAACCTCTTTTCCTTCCATAAGTCCGATATTTTCGTTTCAGCCATGTCACATTCCATAGTTTCTTCAGTCATGTCACGTCTATGACCTTCCAACCATATCGTATCTCTAATTCGAGGACGAATTATTCTTTTAGAGGGGGAGAGTTGTAAAACCCGCTTTAAAATCCCTAAGATCATTAAATGCATGAAATTACGGTTAAATTAAAACTTTTCAGTTAATTAATATACGAAATGAATCACGAACATTTAATACGAATGTATGTATATTAATTAATCATTATAAGTATTATGTATGTTAACATGAATATTAATGCACGATAAGTATTTACGTATAATACTTAAACCATACAAGAAATAAAACACGAACATAGAATACGAACACACACGATAAATATTTAAGTCACGAAAAATAAACGAAAAGTGTAAGTATGTGTGTGCTAGGTGGCGTCCAAACCAAGAGGAAGAAAGGGCTTTGGCCCAACCCATTTGTAATCCAATACTAAACCAAAAAGGACTCCAAGAGTTTTTTCATAAAAATAAAAAAAAAGAAATTAATAAAACCCTAAAACCTCTTCCTCCTCCTTCTCTTTGGCCGCGGCACACAATCAAACCACAAGGACGATTCGTAGCTTTTAATCTTTGATCATTAACGCTAAAGTGTATGTGTTTAAAACCTTATTAATCACATGTATACGGTATCCTCGAATCCTTTTCCTTTTAAATATTATGTTATGATTATAGATCTTTAAAGACAAATGAATAAAACATGAAATCATTGATGATTAAACAAGATTAAGGGTTTAGTTTTGGTTTTTGGTCGGATCACACGCAAAACGAGACCTTAAAAGGTCTTGGTGGTGTTCGAATCACACACAGCCGCACCCTTATAGGGTCGACGTGTGTTTTGGGTTTGGCAGCCGCAAGCACAACAGCGGAAGTGGCAAACCGAGACCCTTATGGGTCTCCGTGGTAAACAATAGGCAGCAGGGGAACAACAACCTAACAGCGACAACCTGGCTAGGCCAGGGCTGTGTAGGCAGCAGTAGTGGCACCGACAGCAGCGATGGTGGTTGTTGTGGTGTTCGACCGTAAGCCACAGCCACTCGGCTGTGGTGTTGCGTGATGTTCGAGGCTACATCGAGACATCCATGATCTCGGTAGGGGTCTTGAGGGGTTCGGTTAAAACCAAACACACCAAGGGGGTGTTTGGCAAATTTTTAATAAACATGTATTTAATCATTTATTAATTAGTTTAATTAAAAACATGTAAAATTAAATTAATTAATTTTCAAGACTTAGGATATAATTTTATTTAAATAAAAACCATGATTTATGTATGTTCATTTTATTTAAATAAAAATTAGGATAAAATAATTAATAACTTAATTATTCATGTACATTTAAATTAATTAAAACTTAGCTTAATTAATTTATGTCATTTTAAGGTAAAGTTTAATTATGTAATCATGCAATATTATTAATTAATAATAACTTATGATAACATGTAATATCATTATTAATTAATAATTATAAGTTAAGACTAAGTACTTGATCATTATTAAACTTTACAATATAATTAAACATGATAAATTATAAGCTTATTAAACTATATGTTATATCATTTTATTTATTAATAAGCCTGTTATTAATTATGGAAATACATTAAATATGGAAACATGCTATTTATGGAAACATACTAAATAAGAAAACTTTCTATTTTTGAAAACTTACTAATTATGGAGACTTTCTATTTTTGGAAACTTACTAGGTAAGGAAACTTGCTATTTTTGGAAAGTTACTATATATGGAAACCTGCTATTTTTGGAAAGTTACTTTATATCGAAACCTGCTATTTTTAGAAAGTTACTCATTAGGTTATAACAAGTACTATAACACTTAAAACATGAAATACACTAATCTGAAACACATGAAACATTAAGAGTCACATGATTAAACAAGAACAAGTATAATAAGTAAGAACACTTCAAGTAAACTAAATAACCAGTATGTATAAGTAAAACATACATTTATTCATGTCCCTATATTATGTAGCTATCATGAATTCAGAGTGATCTTCCACGTTCATTTTCGTCTTCATTTACTGGACATAAGGTACGGATATTCCGTCCTTCAGTAAGAACATCTTTTTCCTATATTAGGATTCCCCGTTTGCAGCCATTTTTTCCCCAGTAGTTACGTGTCTTAAACACTTTCAGTATATGTTATGTTAATTTTAGATTGCCCGAGCTATATACATGCATGTTAGTTTCACCTAGTTATGAGGATTCCATAACCATAGCACTAGAGGCACCGGTGTTATGACTCTTCTACGGTGAGAGTGATTGCTCGCAGCGTCCCATTTCAGTTATTTGTCCTATGTTATTATTATCATGTGGGGCGAATGGGTGCATCCTAGGACAAGTTCAGCAAGATTACATGATAACTGCGATGTGCGCCTTGCATCCGTTATAGGAGCTAATCCCTCCACCCAGATTATAATAATTAGAGGCAACCCCTCTAATTGCATGATGAGGTCACCCCTCTAAGTATTCATGTACGTTGATAAATCATTACCTATATAAGTTCCGGGCATATTTAAAATACAGTTTTTAGTATAAAAATAAACATAAGTCTTTTCAGAATATAACTAGTTGATACAAGGTTTTTAGCCTCGTATGAAAGTTCGTTGTTCCAAGTCTTTTCAAATTAATTATCGTTAATTAGTGCGACTCAGTCGTTCTTGGTGGAAAATAAAATGGGTTGTTTGATTATCTAATTTAAAGTAAAAGCAAAGATTAAAATGTCGTTGAGTAAAATTAAAACTTTAAAAATTAAACTTAAAACGTAATGAACTTAAAACTTAAAACTTAAAAACTTTGAAACTTTAAAACTTTAAAACTTAAACCATTAGAATGTAAAAATGAATTCTATCGGAATGCACTAAAATTAGAACCATCGGAATAACTTAAAAGCAAAGTTGTTGGAATGTTGCTATCTGAATAACCATCAGAATGTAACAAATGGAGTCTGTCGGAATGTAGGTCAATCGGAATACACTACCTATCGGAATGTCCAAGGTATCGGAATGTTTCAGATCGGAATCCAGGTTTTCTATCGGAATGTCACTAACAAAAATTTGGCAGAGTTTCGATTTAAAGTAACCTTAAGACCCATCGGAATATGCGATCGCAATGAGCGATCGCAATCCCGATCGGAATAAGGTGGAAAAAACTTAGATCGCAAAGTAAAACCCCTCGGGTTATTGCGATACAATGAAACCGTCGGAATGTGTAAAAGCCCTTAATATTGCGATGAACATCAAATAATCCGAAAATGGAGATAAGCCAAAGTCTCAATAAGCAGTTCCAATAAGCACTCTTAACCGAATCTTAAACAAGTCAATAAGCATTAATTCGACAACTTTTGAAATATAAAATTCGTAAACTTTATAACAGAAACTTTAAAAAGATTAAACTTTTTTTTTGAGAAAACTAAAACCAATAAACTAAATACGAAATAAGCCAAAAAGCATAACAAGCCTCAAGCTTAATCGTATAAGAACTTATAAAGGACTAAAAAGATGAACTTTTTAATCACTTAAACATCAAAATCAAACGTGAATCAAGGATATTTCGGATCAAAATCAAAGTAAAATCAAGAAAGGAAGAAAAAGATTGAAAATTAAAAGCTTAAACTTGAACTTTTGATTAATCAAACTCAAATACAAAGATTAAATAAAACTTAAACTTGAAAGAAAATATGAAGTTTAGTGAGAGAAAGTTAAACACTTTCTCTCTCTAAAATGAAAACTAAAGAAAGGAAAATAACTAGCTAACCACCCTCCTAATGTGTTTAGGAGGGTATTTATAGGAGAAGGGAAAGTGCATGTGTTTCCTTCTTTCTTTCTTTCTTCACGACTCGATTTAAATTCTTTGTCTTCTTTCGACGTCGTCTCGGGATTTGTCGATGCAAATTGAACTTGTTTTATAATTGTCTTCTTCTGTTAGACTTGAGTTCTTCGACTTCATTAAACTTCCGTTCTTAGACTTTTTCTTCGATAAATCTTCAGAATAGGTCTTGGACTTCCGTTCTTTTTGCACTCTTGATCTTTTGACTTCGTCTTTTCGCGTTTTCTTCGATAAAAGCCCGTGAAAGCCCGTGTTTTCTTCCTTTTTCATCTTTTGGTCCTAAAACACAATAAAAACACAAACCACGCATAATTCCGACTTTTACGACATAAAATACACGTTTTGGTCTTGTTATTATTGGAAACAAGTGGTAAAAGGATAAGTGTTTTCACACTTATTAAATCCCCTACACTTGACCATTGCAATGCCCTCATGCAATGCACTAATTTTAAAGCACGGTTTACACTTTCCATCATAAATAACCCACCTTGGCCTTTATTAAACATTAAATACTAAGGAAACTTAAAAGATAGAAATATATACAAAACAAGTAAAGAAATTAAACACTTACATTGGGGTTTTAGGCAGTCGTGAATGTTCATCATTCTCAAGTTTCACGTTCCCCATAACAAGCTTAAAAATGAGATCATTGTTATTATAAGTTAGCAAACTAACACGAACTCATGTGGCCCAATTATTTACCTAGACTCCCTTATTCCTAGGTGTATCTCTTATATTTTAATATTATCTTAAATGATCACGAGGATGCATTGTTTGACTTATTTCGATAGTTATTTAGGCTGAAAATAAAGTGAGACGATTTAATCAATAGTTAGCTAAAGGACAAAATCTTTTAAAACTGCTTCTCGGGGCCTCATAAAGTTCATATCTTGGCATAACTCACTTCAAGATTTGAGACCTTTCTCGGACCGATATTTGGCAGCGACTTCATACTTCAAATCTTTGAGAGACGTTCTTGAAATTATGGTCTTCTCATCATAATAGGAATTTCTTCACTTGAAGTTTTGAGAGATTCTTCATCTTTGGACCACGAATTCTTCATTTTTATCCAATCTTTATTTTGCACTTTGATATACAACGATCTGCCTCCTTTAGGACTTGGATATATTTATCCTCATACCTTGTTAGGGCCTTTTTGGATAGAATTCTCCATGATCTTTAGGGGAGTATTTGCTTTTCGTCGTGTGTCTCGGTCCTTCATATTGATTTTTGATAAATGATTCTTCACATCACTTTTGAATCTTTAGCAACAAAATGTAGCCCTCATGCTTTGTTAGGGCCTTTTCGGACTCGCCAATCTTCGTATCCCGCTTCAATAAGTTATGCCTTGGCTATGAACTCTAATTAATATCGAGCAACTTTTAAACGATCTTGTCCTATAAGCTAAGTAACTTTTTAAATCGTACAACCTTATTTATTGCAGATAAATTTATTAGCAAGCGATGGGAGAATAGGCTTATTGTCAACTCACATAAATTAACGAAAGAATACCAAACTTATAATTGACTCTATCATCTCTCTTTCTCCACAATTTAAAATCTTAAGGAATGAGACTCGTGGATGCTTAGCCAAATAAATCAAAGTTTTGGGTTTTCGAGTCATCTATAGGATCTTGCAAACTCTTAGACTTTTCAAGTTTAGAATTCGCATTTTAAAGTTCCCTTGATAAACGACTCTTTAGGATCAACTATAGGAACTTGCGAAAAGTTCTTGTTCTTAACCCGTGAGAGTTAAGACTTTCGCGTTTTAAAGTTCCCTATATAAAAGCCTAGCAAAACTTGACTTAAACACGTTAAGGATACTAGCTAGAGTAAACTTAGATAAGTAAACTCGGGCTGAGTCAAAATATTCATGAATTTGAAAAATTTAAAACCACTTTATTGAAAATTTATTCTAGCAAAGAAAGTAAATAACGATAATGAAGGAAAACTATAAGGCAGAAATAGATTAAAAATTTTGAAAAATGTCAAAAAATCAAATTTTCTGGTTAAAACGAGGGAAAATTCATGGAAAAGACCACTTACTTCGATAGAAGTCCCCCTACACTTGATATAAACATTGTCCTCGATGTTTAAGCATGTGGGGGTAAACTCCCCTACACTTATGACATTGTGCACTTTGTTTAAATCTTGCTAAGGAAAGGACAACTAAAGTGATTTCAATGTGAACATATAAGATATGAAATATTGAATCACGACAGTTTAGGATAAAACCAGGAAGACGGGTACACGGGATCACGGTTCGTCAAAAGTCATCAAAAGTACTCTTTGAAGCTTGAATCCCTGCACAGAAGAAGAAACAAGACAACAAACACATACGGGGATCCCCCCAACACTTATTATGAAAACAGTAAAGGATAGATCAACGGGTTGCCTCCCGAGAAGCGCTTGTTTTTGATAACCGAGTCACGAGCCTGACTCGACCCATAACTTAACTTAAGGGAAACATGGTGAGGGATGGAATCATCTCATGAGAGATGTCCACACCAAAGTAAAACTTCACGCGCTGGCCATTCACCTTAAAATTGGGCCCATTTGGCTGAGAAAGCTCAATGGTGCCATATGGGAAGACTTTGGCGACGGTGAATGGACCAGACCAACGTCTCTTCAACTTGCCCAAGAAGATCTTCAACCGAGGTTAAAGAGTAAGACTTGATCACCAACGTGGAACTCTCGGTTCTTAATCCTAGCATCATGGATGATCTTGGTCTTCTCCTTGTAGATCAACGAGTTCTCATAAGCTTCATTCCTCAATTCATTTAGCTCGTTGAGTTGAATCTTCCGAAGATCGCCGGCTTTGTTGATGTAGAAGTTAGCCCACTTCAAGGCCCAGTATGCCTTATGTTCCAGCTCGATAGGGAGGTGGCATGCTTTCCCGTACACAAGATGATAAGGTGTACAACCAATCGGGGTCTTATAAGCGGTACGGAAAGCCCACAAAGCATCATCTAACTTATCGGCCCACGAGGCACGATGCTCTCCCACAGTACGCTCAAGAATTCGCTTCAATCCACGGTTAGATATCTCGGCTTGACCATTGGTTTGAGGATGATAAGCGGTGGAAAGACGATGATTAACACCATACTTAGCCATGACTCTTGCGAATTGATCGCTACAAAAATGAGTCTCGCAGTCACTGATGATAGCACGAGGAACACCGAATCGAGCAAAAAGCTGCTTTAAAAGTTCATAACCACCCTCGCATCGTTCGTAGGGAGAGCCTTAGCTTCAACCCATTTAGATACGTAGTCAACGGCTACGAGGATGTAATTGTTCCTTTTAGATGATGGAAATGGCCCCATAAAGTCGATGCCCCATACATCAAAGATTTCACATTCTTGTATGAAATTTTGAGGCATCTCGTTTATGTGTGATCTTGCCTTGGCATTGGCAAGCATCACAATTTTTAACCATCTCGTGAGCGTCACGATAAATGGTGGGCCAATAGAATCCAGAGTCAAAAACTTTCTTCGCGGTGTAGTTGGGACCAAAGTGACCACCGGTGGGTCCTTTATGGCAAGCTTCGAGGATGTCGAAAGCTGTAGGTCCATCAACACACCGACGAATAATCAGATCAGCACATTGTTTGAAGAGATAAGGGTCATCCCAGAAGTAAGTCTTAACATCTTTAAAGAACTTCTTCTTTTGTTGGGATGTTAACCCTTCGATGAGAATACCACCCACTAAGTAGTTTCCAATGTTCGCAAACCACGGGGTGTCATCAAGATTAGAATTGATAGACATTAAGGCCTCAAGGGGAAAAGAGTCATTGATCTCTTGGTTCGGATGATCCCCTTGATAAGGATCCTCAAGTCTACTTAGATGATCCGCGGCTAGGTTTTCGGCTCCCTTTTTGTCATGAATTTAAATTTTAAATTCTTGAAGGAGCAAAACCCAACGAAGAAGTCTTGGTTTAGAATCTTGCTTAGTCAACAAGTACTTCAACGTGAAATGATCGGTGTACACGGTTGTGGTGGAAAGGACAAGATAGGGGCGGAATTTCTCAAAGGCATACACGACAGCTAAAAGCTCTTTTTGGGTCGTGGTATAATGCAATTGAGCCCCCGTCATTTTCTTGCTAGCATAGTGGATTGGTTGGAAGTGTTTGTTCACTCTTTGGCCCAAAACCGCTCCAATAGCAAAGTCGCTAGCATCACACATCAATTCAAAAGGTAGCTCCCAATTAGGGGTAACCAAGACCGGTGCCTTAGTTAGCTTGTCCTTAAGAAGATCGAAGGATTCAAGACACTCTTTAGAAAAGATAAAAGGAGTATCTTTTTCCAAGAGGTGGGTCATCGGGCGAGCGATTTTAGAAAAATCTTGAATGAATCGACGATACAAAGCCCGCATGACCAAGGAAACTTCTCACACCCTTCACGGTTGAAGGTGGAGGTAATTTGGCTATGACATCTACTTTAGCACGGTCCACTTCAAGACCGGCTTTAGAGGTTTTATGTCCAAGCACAATGCCTTCTTTTACGATGAAATGGCATTTTTCCCAATTTAGAACAAGGCGAGTGTCTTCACACCGCTTAAGCATGCGTTCCAAATTGGCAAGGCAATGAGAGAAAGAATCACCATAGACCGAGAAATCATCCATGAAGACTTCCATAGTTTCTTCAACCATGTCATGGAAGATAGCCATCATACACCTTTGGAAAGTCCTAGGAGCATTGCATAAGCCGAAAGGCATTCTTTTTTAAGCAAATGTTCCATAAGTACAAGTGAATGTGGTTTTCTCTTGGTCTTTGGGATCGATGGGAATTTGAAAATACCCGGAGAAACCGTCTAAGAAGCAGTAATAGTCATTACCCGCTAGACGTTCAAGCATTTGGTCCATGAAAGGAAGGGGAAAATGATCCTTTCTCGTAGCATCATTGAGTTTGCGATAGTCTATACAAACTCTCCACCCTGTAACGAGACGAGTAGGAATCAACTCGTCGTTTTCATTGGGCATAACGTTGATTCCGCCTTTCTTAGGCACACAATGGACGGGACTAACCCATGGTGAATCCGAGATAGGGTAGATCATTCCCGCATCAAGAAGTTTGATAACCTCTTTTTTGATAACAACATGGATCTTAGGATTCACCCTTCTTTGGCTTTGAATAGTGGGTTTAAAGTCGTCCTCCATGAGAATTTTATGTGTGCAAATGTGAGGATCAATTCCACGAATATCGAAGATTTTCCAAGCAGTCGCTTTCTTGTGATTCTTTAGCACGGCGATAAGTCGAGATTTTTCTTCCTCTTTCAAGTCCTTTGCGATGATCACGGGTGACTTCTTGTTGTCTTCAAGGAAAACGTACTCGAGATGAGACGGTAGGTCCTTAAGCTCTAAATCCGGAGGATTTTCGATGGAAGGCGTAGTCAAATTCGGTTCATCGATAGAAATATCCTTAGGAGATGGTGGAGAAATATGGTCCTCATTGAGAAGTTTCTCAATGGTACGAATGTCTTCATCCCAACTGGAGGGAGAATCGTCATGTTGCAAGTCCACATCTCCCAAAGTTGCTTCAAATTCTTTCAAGATGAAATCACTTTCTCCAAATGGAGTTAGTGATGGAGCAATAGAGGCAACGGTCTCAACAATGGGTAGAGAAGAAGAACCACTTTTACAAGCGTCTTTGAAATGTTCTTCACAAGCCTCATCAAGAACGTCAATGAAATTAACACTCTCGTTGTCAGAAGGCTGCTTAGAAATTTTACCCATGTTGAAGACGATTTTATCGTCACCAACTCTCATGATTAATTAGCCCGCGGCTACATCAATGAGAGTGAGACCGGTCCTCAAGAATGGACGTCCAACGATTAATGGAACACGGGGATCCATCTCGTAGTCAACGACAACAAAATCCGCCGGAAAGGTGAATTTGTCGACACCGACGAAGACGTCTTCGGCTATCCCCACTGTATAAGCAACCGTACGGTTAGCTAATTCCAAAGTCATTCGTGTGGGGACTAGCTCGGGTAGAGAAATTTTTTTCCAAACACTTAATGGCATTAAGTTTATACTAGCACCTAGATCGGCTAGGGCCATACAATTCTCTACCCCGGGGAAGTTGCAAGGAATCAAGAAACGACCCGGATCACCAAGTTTGGTGGGTAATTTCCTTAAGAGCACTGCGGAGCAATTCTCGTTAAGTTGGGTCTGAGCGATGTCAAGAAGTTTCTCCGTATCATTGAGAAGATCTTTAAACATTTTAGCATATTTGGGCATGTGAGCGAGAGCCTCAGCAAAGGAGATATTGAAATTCAGTTGTTTAAACATTTTGAGAAAGTTAGAAACCTGAATATCATCCTTGTTCTTCAATTTCTCTTTCCTCAACCTTGAAGGATAAGGTATATTGGGTTGAGATGAAGGCTTTGGTATGGAATTCTCACTCACATCCTTGGGTGGTGGAGGGGTGGAAGTAGAAGGTGGAGGAATTGGAGAAATAGAAGGTAGAGGAATTGGAGAAATAGAAGGTGGGGGAGTAGAAGTTGTAGGAATTAAAGAAGGGGACTCGTTTTCCTTTGTCACAATCACCGGTGTAGGTGTAGGTAGCTCGGGTTCCTTTAAACCTTTTCCACTGCGAGTGGTGATTGCTTTCATCTCCCATCTTGGATTAGCAACGGTGTTACTCGGAAGAGAACCCGAACCAGAGGCTTGATTACTTGGGAAGAAACTAGCCATCATGTTCCTTAAGTCATTCGTTTGACTTGCCAAAGAGTTTCACATATCAGCTCGAAGATCATTCCCTTGTTTCACCATATCTGCTTTCATGTTGGCCATTTCCCGCTGAAGATTTTGCACTATCGCATCATTAGTCCTCATGTAAGTTTCAACCTCGTGATTAAATACGGTAGGTTGGTTGGGAGGAGGAGCATGGTAGGCAGGTGGTTGATAAGCGGGTTGTTTGTAAACTTGGTTGTCTCTTTGAGGTGGATATGGGGTTCTTTGGGTTTGATATTGATTTGGAGCACGAGGTTGGTTTTGATTGTTGCGATTGAGGTTGTTTGGGTTTTGTGGGGGAAAACCGGGTGGTGAAAGAAAGTTGTTTGAGCAATAGCTGAGCAAATTGTGGTCACCTTGAGGACGTGCTTGATAGCCTCCTGTAGAAAAGTTACCGTTGGCGGCATACACATTTTTTGGATTGTCGTGAGTCGAAG
Organism: Glebionis coronaria; assembly: GCA_025667525.1. Taxonomy (NCBI): domain Eukaryota; kingdom Viridiplantae; phylum Streptophyta; class Magnoliopsida; order Asterales; family Asteraceae; genus Glebionis; species Glebionis coronaria. The sequence goes on along the minus strand of CM046876.1, from coordinate 420,235,343 downwards.
GACAATCAGTGTATGAGTGAGATCCCCCGCATATTTCACATGATTGACTCAAAGCATTAGCTTGGGCAGTGATTTGTTTGGCGTTGTTGGCGGTTTGTACAGCAAGCGATTCCACAAGCGAAGTAAGCTTATCAATTCTCTTATCGGCGTAACTAGTACTAGTACTAGCACTAGCCACATTAGTCCGAACACTCTTGGTTTGCACTCTAGACTTATTCTCAATAATGTCCCATTCAGCATTAGAAGACTTAACCAAAATGTTACCCCCCGAGGCACTATTTAGTGAATCTTGGTCATTTATGCTTAACCCATTGTAAAAAGAATTTATTTGATGTACTTTTGTGAAACCCTGTTGTGGACACTTTCTTAAAAGTTCCTTAAAACGGTCCCAAGATTCATTAAATGTCTCACCGTACTTTTGTTCAAAGGTAATGATTTCATTCCGCAAAGCGGTAGTACGTGAGGGTGGGAAAACGTAATTGGTGAATTTGGTCTCTAAATCCGTCCACGTAAGAATACTTTGTGGCGATTCCTTATCAAGCCAATTCCGGGCTTGTCCCTCTAAGGAGAAAGGAAAAAGTTGCAAGCGAATCAGTTCTTGTGAAACCCCATTATACTTAACCGTATTGGTGAGTTGAAGAAACCTTTTTATATGGTTATGAGGATCATCAAGTGAACGCCCCAAGAAAGGTTGAGCAGAGACCATTTGAATAAAGCCTGATTTGAGCTCAAAGTTGTTGGCTCCAATCTCGGGTATGACAATAGCATCGGTGTTGCCCTCTACGTGCGGTTGCAAAAGCTCGATCATCGGTTGATTGTCCATGGTGAAAATAGGTGGAGTTATGACTTCGGCTTAAGCTGCTTTCTTTTTACGAGCACGAGGACGCATGCACACCTACAAAAGAAAAGAATGATAGACAAGAAATATATTTTTTTTGTTTTTTATTATGTTTTTCTATTTATTTTTGTATTTTTGAAAATTTAATATTTTTTAGGATTTTTTGAAAATTTAAGCAAGAAAATAATGTTCAAAATTGAACGGATCCCAAAATCCAACGCGTCTCTCACTTAAAACCATTAATCTTAACGAAAAGAGCCGGCAGCGGCGCCATTTGATACAAGATTTTTAGCCTCATATGAAAGTTCGTTGTTCCAAGTCTTTTCGAATTGATTATCGTTAATTAATGCGACTCAGTCGTTCTTGATGGAAAATAAAATGGGTTGTTTGATTATATAATTTAAACTAAAAGCAAAGATTAAAATGTCGTTGAGTAAAATTAAAACTTTTAAAATTAAACTTAAAACGTAATGAACTTAAAACTTAAAACTTTGAAACTTTGAAACTTTAAAACTTTAAAATGTAAACCATCGGAATGTAAAAATGAATTCTATCGGAATGCACTAGAATTAGAACCATCGGAATAATTTGAAAGCAAAGCTGTCGGAATGTTGCTATCTAAATAACCATCGGAATGTAACAAGTGGAGTCTGTCGGAATGTAGGTCAATCGAAATACACTACCTATCGGAATGTCCAAGGTATCATAATGTTTCAGATTGGAATCCAGGTTTTCTATCGGAATGTCACTAACAAAAATTTGGCAGAGTTTCGACTTAAAGTAACCTTAAGACCCGTCGGAATATGCGATCGCAATAAGCGATCTCAATCCCGATCGGAAAAAGGGGGAAAAACCTTAGATCGCAAAGTAAAACCCCTTGGGCTATTGCGATACATTGAAACCGTCGGAATGTGTAAAAGCCCTTAATATTGCGATGAACATCAAATAATCTGAAAATGGAGATAAGCCAAAGTCTCAATAAGCAGTTCCAATAAGCACTCTTAACCGAATCTTAAACAAGTCAATAGGCATAAATTTGACAACTTTTGAAATATGAAATTCGTAAACTTTATAAAAGAAACTTTAAAAAGATTAAACTTTTTTTTGAGAAAACTAAAACCAATAAGCTAAATACGAAATAAGCCAAAAAGCATAACAACCCTCAAGCTTAATCGTATAAGAACTTATAAAGGACTAAAAAGATGAACTTTTTAATCACTTAAACATTAAAATCAAACGTGAATCAAGGATATTTTGGATCAAAATCAAAGTAAAATCAAGAAAGGAAGAAAAAGATTGAAAATTAAAAGCTTAAACTTGAACTTTTGATTAATCAAACTCAAATACAAAGATTTAATAAAACTTAAACTTGAAAGAAAAGATGAAGTTTAGTGAGAGAAAGTCAAACACTTTCTCTCTCTAAAATGAAAACTAAAGAAAGGAAAATAACTAGCTAACCAACCTCCTAATATGTTTAGGAAGGTATTTATAGGAGAAGGGAAAGTGCATGTGTTTCCTTCTTTCTTTCTTTTGACGTCGTCTCGGGATTTGCCGATTCAAATTGAACTTGTTTTATAATTTTCTTCTTCTATTAGACTTGAGTTCTTCGACTTCATTAAACTTCCGTTTTTAGACTTTTTCTTCGATAAATCTTCAGAATAGGTCTTGGACTTCCGTTCTTTTTGCACTCTTGATCTTTTGACTTCGTCTTTTCTCGTTTTCTTCGATAAAAGCCTGTGAAAGCCCATGTTTTCTTCCTTTTTCATCTTTTGGTCCTAAAACACAATAAAAACACAAACCACGCATAATTCCGACTTTTACGACATAAAATACACGTTTTGGTCTTGTTATTATTGGAAACAAGTGGTAAAAGGATAAGTGTTTTCACACTTATTACTAGTTTATAAACGTACACCAGGTTTTCCAGGACTTATACACTATCATTTCATACTTTCATTTCATTATTTACTTATGTTTATGCTATTCCCATTATTGGCATTGTACCCGTTCACCGAGCGTATTGTTCAGCCGTATATTTTCCTTTCCATGACCCAAACGGCAGGTACCCAAGGACAGGCTGGAGCATTTAGATGACGTGCATAGGATGGGAGCTGCCTTAGACTTCTTCTCCTTTTGCTTCATATACTAATGCTTGCTTTGACACTTGTTTTGTCCTTTCTTATTCCATTTACTTTATCTATGTTTTGGGCTTATGTATGGGAACCGATGTTTGATTCCGGTTTTCCCATTATGGTCATTTATGTTTTAGGACATTACCTTGCATGCTTTGAGGACATGCCATAATTATCATGTAACGGTCCACTTATCAAAATGGGGTGTTACATCTAAGGTTACTAGTGTTATCTCCAAACCATATGTAGCACCAACTAGTAGGTGTTTTGATACCAATGTGACTGGTTTGGGGTTTGTAAGTGGTGCTACAGGGAGTGACAACAATGTTACTGGTTTGAGGAGTGAAAGTGTGGCTAAAGCGGTCTCATTGAACTCTTTACAAAGTAACTCAAATGGGAGTGGTGTTATTCCTACGGCTCTGACTTCTATAGGTGGGGGTTCATTTGCTTCGATATTTCAAAACAAGGCTGTCCAGAATCAAACGAATACAAAGAATGTGAAAATTTCAGAATTAAGATGTGAGGGGCATATTGAGGGACCACGAGTTGCAATTCCTTATGATGTCGTTGAAGAGGTTGAATCACAATTCGCGTACATGTTATATGGTCACTTTGTTGGTAAACGTTTAGCTTTCCCGCTTGTGGAAAACTATGTTAAAAATACGTGGGCACGGTTTCGTTTGAAACGCATTCAACTTCATGAAGATTTCTTTCTTTTACAATTCAATACGAAGGAAGGAATGGAAGGAGTTCTTGAAAATATCTCGTGGTTGATTAGGAACGTTCCTATTATTTTAAATATTTGGTTGCCTACTACTGATTTGAAAAAAACGGGGATCAAGAAAGCCCCGGTGTGGATTAAGCTTCATCATGTGCGGATTTTTGCTTATTCGAAGGTTGGTCTTAGTCTTATCACTACCCAAATTGGTACACCTATTATGCTGGATTCCTACACGAGTAATATGTGTGCTAACTCGTGGGGTCGAAGAACCTATGCTCGGGCGCTCATTGAGGTTTCAGCTGATGTTGAGTTATTGGTTCGATGGTAATTGTTGTCCTTAAAGGACGTGATAAAGGGCATTTATTGGTTACAGTTAATATTGAGTACGAATGGAGACCACCTAGATGCTCTACATGCTTGATTTTGGAAGATACTAATGACATGTGTCCAAAATTTCCCAAGGAAGTGGTTGCTCCTCATACTAATGATGTGGTGGATGATGGTTTTAAGGTCGTCAAGAACAAGAAGAATAAAGGTAAGAAGAAGCAACAACAAGTTGCGGGTATTAATTTAACGAAATCAGCTCTTAATATTCAGTATCGTAATATTGAGAAGGGTGAAACCTCAAAAACGAATGCTACAGGTCGGAATGGTCCTAAGAAGGCTGCTTCGATGTTTAAGAAGGGTTTCTTGAATAACAAAGCTTTGAGTTCTGTATCTAAGCCTAATCATAAGGAGAAGAGTTCTCATAACTCTTTTAGTGCTCTATGTGACAACATGGATGTTGGTACGGATTGAGAGGATGGCTTTAAAACCAAGGAAGATGTGGTTAATGCTAGTGATAGTGAGGTTGAAGAATTCATTTCAATTGATGATCGGCATGGTACTCGTCAGCCTGATGTTCGTTCCAAGTGTTAGCCTTGATGTCGTTTTATTTCCATCGTTCATACACCTTTAGGTGGTTCTTTCCTATTGGTGTTATTTGTTTTGTAATTGTTTATAAGGGATCATATGGCATGTCATATGATGTAATGGTTGTTCAAGAAATTACTTGAGGTTAATGTAGCATTCCAGCTACATTCCATTGTACTTCAACAATTTTGGGAATATATTTTACCGGGGGTTGGATTCCCCTTTACCAAAAAAATGAATTTTGGAAATTCTACGATATTTTAGTCTAGCATTGCATGAGGGCACGACAATGGTTTAGTATGACATTTATCTATTGCCTTGATCTTGTGCATTCATCACATGTGATATTCGCCTCCTCGTGACTTCATGTCCCATATACTTATACCTTTGTAATTCTTGAAAGCTTCAGAGTTTGATACAGCAGAAGACTTGACTTTTAGGCTTTCTTGACTTTGTTGAAGTCTAAAGTGCATAAAGTATAAGCATGCGGGGACGACTTCTTCTCTGACTCCGCAACGCCATCATCTTCAAATGCAGCAACATAAGTAGAGACGAATGAAATAGCTTTGACATTTCATTCTAATTTGGTAGCATTTTACCTCCGATCGGTGAAGACCATTGGACGATATTAAATATTGTACTTGTGTCATGTAGTGTTAATTAAGAAGCCCCTTTACAAGATTTCACGTGTAAACCCGTTCTCTTTACTCGACCTTCTAAAGCTGACTGCGAACGTAAAGAGTGAATCATTTGGATCAAATTATCCGCATGATTGAAGTCGGCAATTTCGATTCTTGGAAAAAGTTTGATTTATTTAAGAATCGCACCATCGTTGGTTCCCAGTTGTCACGAGCTTGATTAATATTGAATCTTGCAAGTTACCTACCAAGTGTTGTTTGATGTTAACACTAGAATGATTTTCACTCATCATTTTATCACTAAAGAGTGTCACTCTGAGTGTTCTGGCAATATCACTAAGATATTGCGTAGAGGCCTGGAACGAGTTTAAATTCAAATAAGAATTAAAGCACTATTGCTTTCCAATTATCACAAGTTTGATTCATAAAGAATCGCACAAGTCACCTACCACGAGCTTTTTGATATTCGCTCAAGAAGGATTTCCATCTTCATTGTAAATACTTGTGTGTTACTCAAATGTTCAAGCAAGATCATGAAGACTTTACGTAGGACTCTTAATATCTTTCTTAATTCCATAGAATGATAAGAAGCAAGGAAATATGGAAGTTTGTCCTAATGAGATTATTGATGATCTCAAATGGCTCTAGACTCGATCATGAATTTTGGATTTTTAGCGATCGGAAGCTGGAGAGGAGTGCCACCATTTCATTACCAATTTATTCAGAGTGAATAAATCGATAGATAATGTGTTGATCTATGTGTGATTAAAACAAATACCTTTTGAGAGATATTTGAGTTAGCTGGGATGGTTTGTGCATTACATCACTGGGTCCATGATGTCTATCTTCAATATCAAGTATCATTAAATGATCCTCATAAAATTTGTATTTGACCCGGTTTCTGCCTAAGTTGTAAGGAGGGCTAATTTATTTACACCCTTTATCTTTGCAATTCTTTTTCATTCTTCAACCTCTTTAATGCTTACCAATACGTTATCACTAGCACCTTGTTGTGATTGTTCCAGTGCTAACTTAAGTACTTGGTTGGCATTCAGCTACGTTCACAATCTTTCTCCATCTTTCCTAAGGACTACTATTTCTAGCTATGGAATGTCCTTGGAAAGATTCCTCCGGTTTTAGAAGAATCATTGGACTTAACCAATCCTACCATCCTTATGTCACCACAATCGTCATCGTCGTAAAATAAATGGGTTGAGGGTAAGTATATGTCACCATGAAATCCGTTTTGATATCCAAATCCATTTTGATCTCCCTTAACATATGCCACGATATTCGAAAACATTTCACATATATTGGGATGAGCCTTCACGTTAAGCCAAATCATTTGAGATAAACTGTTTCTCATATTAAATCACATTCTCTCTCCCATATTAAAAATATTAACCCAACCGATATTTTTGATATCAATTGATTTAATGAAGTTTTAACAAAGGTTTTGGGAAGAGAATTGCAAGTCCGTTTTATCTTCAAGATATCAATATGTAAAAAATGATACCAATTTGTAAGATGGATATCAATGACATTTTAGTCATTTGTGATACCATATTTGTATAGATATAGGACATATTCACCATATTAGAAAAAATTGACAAGGTTGGACCTGAGTGATGAGAAAATCATATGATAGAATCACGTGGTTCTTGTCGACAAATGTTAGTCTCCTCGTCACATATGAAGTTATCTCTTGACACCACATGTACGATTGATATCGTTGTCTTGATACCAATTGTGATCTTGGTTATGATATCTTAGTACCAATAAAAAGAAGAAGACTTCGTCTTGGCACCAATAGTTAACAACGGTAATTCAAAAAGAATCGGCATCGAAGAATCTGAATGCTAGACAATTGCTCCCCCTCAATTGTTGACCCGTGTTCTATCTATAGAGTTGTAGTCGTCGTTGGAGTAGTCGCATCGTCGAGTATGTAGATACCAATTGTAAAGAACGTTGATTTGTAGAGAGGATAACTTCATAAAAACAAGATTTCTCTTGTTTTAACAAAGAAATGCACTGAAGCGTACATATATTCATGTTAGATTGTGTTATAATGTAAACACAATCCCTTACATGGTTATAAATTAAACCATGCCCGAGAAAATTAATTCCCATTGTCGAGCCAAAGCTTTCATAATAAATACTTGACTTGAATATGAAAAGCGGGTTACTATCTGAAATAATAGCAGCTATTTTGGCATGTTTTATGAAATATTTATAACTTTTGAATGAACTCTATTTATGGCGCCGTGTCAATATTAATCAACATTTCTAAGGCCATAAATATTATCGTACCAAAATACTTGTTGATCCAAAACTTAGATCGATTTAGCTTATGTAAACGATATTTAATCAAGTGAAACATGTAGAGAAACTTTGTTGTATATGAAACAATTTAAGTATTATGCGGAATTAATACTTAAACAAGAACACACAAGCAAGATAAACAAAACTTTCACTTTGATTGATTAATCGAACTTGCATACAATGAAAGTGTAAAACATATATTAAACTAAAACCTAAAGACCTCCTTTTATAGATTAAGGAACCTTGTACAAGAGTCTATGATGAGACTGCAATTATACATAGTCTCATCGTCCAAATCGGGCTTAAAATGCTTAAAATATCATTAAAATACCCCAAAATATGCTTGTGTTTGTTCATTGTGTATTTTAGGTACGGATATCGAGAAAAAGACAAAAGATCACAAGAAACAAGCAAAAACGAACACGGGAAACGAAGCCGCACAATGAACCGGACCCGGTTGTTGAATTTTCCAAAAAAGACCCTCAAGTTTGAAGATTTGTCAAGTTTGGTCCCTCATCTTTTGAAGACTTGTCATAATATACCCTTGTAAATCTCACATATTACATCAGGGTCCCAAATATTTAAAGAAATATCATTTATAGCCGTTGAAGAATGTCTTGATTACACAATTAGTCCCTAATCTAAAGTTTATAAGATGGGAAGGAGTAATTTGTCATTGGATGAAAGATGATAACAAAGGAAGTGAAAAGAAATGCTGGAAAACTTGATATGCATATATTTTGGAACATGGAGCGGCTGTTTTGACAAAACCTAAACCCAAACCCCACCAGCCCCCGTTTATTATTAATATAAACGTTTTTTAAAAAATGTTTTATTAATCTAAACCTGCCTAACACACCCTTTAAACCCACAATAGATCAAACGTTTTACCTTAAACCCTAAATCCCTTCACCAGATTTAATCAACCTAACACCTAAATTAAAACCCAATTAACTTTAGGGTTTTTAATTCTCACCTATCAAGGAACATGCCCACATGTCCAAAACAGCTCCAGCTCACCCAATGGTCCCTTCCCATTACCATCAAGTCACGGGTTAGAACACTTTCTCCAAAAAGAAGACTAAATCAAGGGCCAAGATTTGAAGACGTGATGAACACAAGAAACCAATGGTTTTGATCAACTTTAGACAGCTGGAACATCACATAGCTTGAAGAATCATCCAAAACCTAATTCAAATTCATGGCATATTCTCAGAATATCCAAGGGGCAGAAGTGGAATTTCAAGGCAGCTAGGGTTTATGTAGTTCATCTTCACATGTAGTATATATATGATATGTATTAGCAGCTAGGTTTTTGTTCCAAATATTGTCAATTTCGAATTTCTTTTTAATGTAGTGAAATCTTGAAATCAATGCAATATTTGAGTCCCGTTTAGTTAAGGTGTTTTTTTTAGATTTCTGTCCATTTATCTTTCAAAGTCTTTTATGTTTTCAGTTTATTCAAATAATTTTCAAAAGAAATTTTGCGAAAGTATTTGAAGACCCATTTTGTTGAACTGATTTTCTTAAGTTATTTGACAACTAATTTTTGAATTAATGTTTGATCAGGTGTTAAAATTTATGTTGGTTACCATTTAAATTTTCTTTGCAAATGTTTTTAATATCCAAAATTTTTTTAAGTTCTGTTCAAAATTCAATTTTCATTTTGAGTATTGCTTATCACTGTTGCATTAATTAAGTTTGTCAAACAAACAAGCTTACCAACGAGTTTTTTGTATTTCACTTCATCTTTCTTGTTTCAGGATATGCTGGTGATTATTCCAAGAGTTGTTCATATGCATAAGCTGTGGTGTGTAAGTAGATGTTTAGTTGATGTTAATAAGCTACAGGACTGAAGTAGCTTATAGGAAGACTAGTTAGAAGCCTCAAACGAGCTTTGGACTCAATATAAGTTTCTTCTCACCTTTTTACTTATTTCTGTCTAAACTGCTACTTATCTCTATATGCTTTTGTGTTTATTTGTGTGTTGTTACTGCTTATTTTGTGCTTGTCTATCTTTTTTGTTCATCTACTTTTCCTTGTCTTGTTTTATTTCAACTGTTCATTGCTTTAAATTTCAATTTTTGCTTTAGTAGCGGTGTTTGGAATAGCTTAGGAATCAATATTAAGCTGACGTTTATAATTGAGAAATGATTACATCTTGTTAGTTAGGTTAGAGGTAGTTGCTTTAAGCTTTTGTTTCACTAAAATGCGTTGAAAATAAAAAAAAAGTGTGCTTTGTATTTTCTGTCTTAGCTAGATCAGTAGGTATGCGATGTGTGTTCTTCGATGTTGTTTGATTTCATTGCTGCTTGTTTCTAGTTATTTTTACTTAGCTTTAGTGTTTTAAGAAGTTTGGACGATTTTCCTTTAGGTTTGATAACATCGAGGATATAAACTGCTCACTCGAGGTCACTTGCTGCCTATTTAATGGGCATTCACATCAGCAGCAATTGTTGTGTGGTTTTGATGACTTAGAGGTTGTAAGTTAGGGTTCTTATAGATTAGACTTAGGAGCTGATCTGTTTCGAATTAATATATGGATTAGAGCTCATTTTTCTGCTTAAAAATAAGCCTAAATTTCCCTTAAAAGCACCTACGATATATTCTGCTCATCACTTGTAGTTTGTGTGTGCCTTAGATGCTATTCACTGCTCCATTTATGTTTATAGCTCGCAACTTTTTTTTTTCTACTTTCACTTGATCTCTGTGTGGTAATTGGTTTGATGTCTTGTTTATTACTGTTATAAAAGCTGCTAACACAGCCTACTGCTGTGTGTTCTTACTATTGCAAAAGCTGTCAAAAAAAATATCATAGAAAAAGCGCAGCACTGGGGTTTGAACCCACTCCCATCTGCTGCATACAGACGTAACACCAGCAGCTCAACAACCATCTGAGCTCTCTTTCACAGTTTGTTTATATGTTCTTTCATGTCTTTTTGATGTTTAGTTTTATATGCTGACAATAAGAAAAAAAAGCTATCCAAAAGATGCAGCTGGTAGGATTCGAACCCACACCCCACAGCAGGGTGCAAGTACAACCATACCAACTGGTCTACTGCTTCCTTTAGTTCTTAGCTTCTCTTATTTTTTTTTTATTTATACCTTTTTTATTTCGTTTGTATATAACAAAGTAATCTGCAAAAAAAAGAGTAAAGTGGCAGAAGTGGGGGTCGAACCTAAGACCTGCTGCTCAACAACCCAACATCCCAACCATTTGCTCTCCCAACTCTTTTTGTTTTTTCTTCCTTTTAGTTTTATCTTATACTTTCTTTGATTTCGTCTTATTTTTCATATAGTAGCACGTACAACTTATTTTTAACTTATTAGGGGATATTATTTTAGCTTCTTCTTTTTCATAGATTTTAAACAGAATTTAGGACATTTATAAAAAAAATCATTTTTTTTAATCATTTAATATTTTTAATCATTTAAATAGTTTAAAATCGTATTTAATTCAAAATAATAAAAGATATAAAAGTAAAAAAAAAAGTAATTCTTTTTTTCTAAAATTTTCTTTATCATTTAGGACGTAGGAAAAATAAATTTGCTTTTATATAGTTTAAACTTCATAATTTTATTTTTATTATTTATTTTCTAAGATTATTCTCATTTTAAAATAAAATTAAAAAAAAGTCATAAAAAATAGAAAAAAGTTTAGAAAAATTTTCAAAAGAATATTTTTGTTAGTATAAACTAGGTTTGCAAATAATAAAGTTTGAATTTTGTCTTTTTTTAGTTAATTTATTTTTTAGGATTTTTAATTAACTTTAAATATTAATATAAAATAATTAAAAAATTTTCAAAATTTTTGGTTTATATATTTTTCCTTATTTATAATTTTTAGAACTTTTTAGGAATTTTTAATTATTTTTTAGGTGAAATTTTTCGTTTGGTCGCGTTTTTACGTTCGAACGCGTACGCGTTTTCGTCCGTTTTGAGCCTAATTCATCTCCATTTTCTTTTCTTTCTTTTCTTCCAAAAACGTAATCACTCGATTAAATAACGTCTATAATTGTTGGCTAAACACCATACCTCCTCGAGAACGAACTCGAATTGTCGGTATTTGCGTTTTTCACAAAACGTAATTACTAATACTTGCTACGACTTTGGTTTTTGCTTTCTTTCTCCTAAAAGATAGTAAACGACTAAAATCCGCTACATCAAAATGGCGCCGCTGCCGGGGAGGTGTGTTTAGCCATATTTATTTATCGTGTTTGTTTGAGTGTTTACGTTTTTATCGTAAATACTTCTTTTTATTTTTAAATACTATTAGCCATACAAATAAATCGTGTTAAATAGAACTCTATTAACACAAAATCGTTTTCTCGTTTTTATTGTGCATAATATATTGTATTTACGTAGAAAAATTAACACACAATAATTATTCAAATACGCGAGAAATCGCACCTCGATAGTTGAGCGTTCCGGTCACTATTGGTGTATCGAATTCAAAGAAATGAAAGGAAAAATAGATAAATACTCTTAATTGGTTTAATCTCGATAAATACAAACTATAAGGTGCGTATAAGGCGGTTGTATTTCACGACCTAAGGAAAAAAGGCTCTTAAGTGCTTCGCGCCGCCTCGTTTTCTCCGCTCGCTTGTGCGTGTTTTGAAAGTGACGATTAATTAGGGGTTTGCCAAATCAAGTATTATTAATCTATTTTTGTGAGTTGATAACTAGGTTTTTGACCAGGTAAAAAGATTCGTTTAAGTATGTCTAATCGAATTGATCTTAGCTCTCTATGTGACTTCGTTTTTATTTTGGTGGAATCAAAAGATGTGTCGTTGTAGTATTTTAAAAATAAAATGTGCAAAACAATTAAAGTAAAGGTGCACTTAACGTAAATCTAAGTCTAATTAAAGTAAGTGCAAGTATTTAAAAACGTGACTGAATTTAAAAGGGCACTAAAGTAAAATGACGTAAACTTAAATCTATCTAAGGCAAACTTAAAGTGCGACCAAAACTAAGGCAAATAATCTAAAAGTGCAATAAAAGGCAGGAAAAATAAAGCTTAAAAATAAAAATCAAAGACAAAAGCTAATAAGAACCTGAATACAGCTCATTCGGAATAACCTTCGTTTGGAATAATCACTCGTCCTAAATGTCACCTTTGGTTGAAATGATTCTTCTCCACTTGGAATATTACCAAAATCCTTGATCCGGAACAAACTGATCTGAATATGTCACTTATCCAAAACAATGCTTCGTTCGGAACTTACTGATTCGGAACTTGTAAAATCTGCCTTGATTCGGAAGTATTAGGTCACCCCTTGATTCGGAAGTTTCCGAATGAAGCTCCTTGATTCGGAAGTTTAGAACTTCCGAATGAACCTTTCTTGAGTCGGAAGATTACCCTTGATCCGGAACTTATGGAAGTTCCGAATGAACAACCTTGACTCGGAAGTTTCTGACTTCCGAATGAACAGCTTTATTCGGAACTTTGGTCCTTGATTCGGAACTTTAAGTTGATTCGGAACTTTTGAAAAGTTCCGGATGAAACCCTTGGTTCGGAACTTTGGAGTTCCGAATGAATTCCTTTGGTTCGAAAGTTTTCACTTCGTCCGGAACTTTGAAAGTTCTGGATGAACAAGCTTGGTTCGGAACTTTTTCAAATCCCAAATCTTCCGGATGAAGCCTTGATTCGGAACTTTAGAAGTTCTGAATGAACACTTTCCTTTGCCTTGGTTCGGAACTACACCTGGAAAGATCAGAAACAAGCAAACATTCCCGAAGAACAAGGAGAACAGTAGCAGCAGATATAATAACAAAATAACCAAAATCAAACACACGGATAATAATAAACAGTAACGAATCAATGAATAAACATCAACAAACAATTAAAAACACGAAATCAAACAACTTTTACCACAATAATCAAAAACCACTTTGGATCAAAATAAAAGCATGAACATGAACATAAACATAAACACATGAATCAAAGAATAAGAAAGGTAGATAAGAGATTGACAAGATAAGATAAAGCTTTGACAAGAATTAAAATGGAAACTTACTTGGAATTAAATGGTAATTAAGGTGCATAACATGAATTAAAATTGACAAGTAATGTAAATGACAAGTATTTAAATGGTGGAAGACTAATTGTCACCTTAGCCAACAAAATGAAATGATAAACATCCTAGTCTATTTATAGGGGAGGATTAAGGAAGCTTCCTCCCCTCTTTCCTTTTCTCTTAATTGCATAATTAAGTCCCTCCTTCTTTTAATCTTCATTAATTGCGTGCTTAGTCCTTTTCTTCTAATCTTCTTTTATCTTGGACTTAAGGGACTTTTGACTTCGGGATTTCTTTTGAACTCGTCTTTAAATTCTTCAATAAAATAGACTTGAATTCTTCGGCTTTTGATAAACTTCCGTCTTTTGACTTTTTCTTCGATAAATCTTCAGAATTGGTCGTGGACTTCCGTTCTTTTTGCACTCTTGACTTCTTGACTTCGTCTTTTATCCTTTTCTTCAATAAAAGTTCATAAATGCTCGTGAATGTCCGTGTTTACTCCACTTTTCACCTTTTCATCCTAAATCACAACAAAAACACAAACCACGCATAATTCCGACATAAAAGACATAAAATACACGTTTTGGTCCGGTTATTATTGTAATTAAGTGGTAGAAAAGATGGGTGTTTACACACCTATCAAATCCCCTACACTTGACCATTGCAATGTCCTCATGCAATGCATTAGTTACAAAGCAAGATTACACTTTTCATCATAATTAATCCACGTCGGCCTTTATTAAAGAGATAGAAAATAAATAAAAATGTTCAAAGTAAAGAAATCAAAAGCATACCTTGGGTTTTGAAAATGTTATGAATAATCATCATCCTCAAGTTTTCACTTTCTCCATACCAAGCTTAAAAACGAGATCATTGTTATTATAAGTTAGTAGACTAACACGAACTCATGTGGGCCAATTACTCACTTAGACTCCCTTATTCCTAGGTGTATCTCTTATATTTTATTATTGTCTAGAATGATCACGAGGATGCATTGTTTGACTAATTTTGATAGTTATTTAGTCTGAAAATAAGTGCACGATTTAATCAATAGTTAGCTAAAGGACCAAATCTTTTAAAACTGCTTCTCGGGACCTCATAAAGTTCATATCTTGGCATAACTCGCTTCGCGATTTGAGACCTTTCTCGGACCGATATTTGGCAGCGACTTCATACTTCAAATCTTGAGAGACGTTCATGAAATAATGGTCTTCTCTTCATAATAGGAATTCTTCACTTTGAAGTTTTGAGAGATTCATACTTGGACCACGACTTCTTCATTTTTCTCCAATCTTTATTTTGGACTTTGATATACAACGATCCGCCTCCTTTTATGACTTGGATCTATTTATCCTCATACCTTGTTAGGGTCTTTTCGGATACACTTCTCCATGACTTTTGGGGAGTTTTGCTTTACGTCGTGTGTCTCGATCCTTCATATTGATTTTCGATAAATGATTCTTCAAATCACTTTGGATCTTTAGCAACAAAACATAGCCCTCATGCCTTGTTAGGGCCTTTTCGGACTCGCCAATCTTCGCGTCCCGCTTCAATAAGTTATGCCTTGGCTATGAACTCTCATCATTACCGAGCAACTTTTTAAACGATCTGGGGCTAGAAGCTAAGTAACTTTTCAAATCGTACAACCTTATTTATTAGCAGATAAATTTATTAGCAAGCGATGGGAGAATAGGCTTATAATTAACTCACATAAATTCACGAAAGAATACTGAACTTATAATTGGCTCTATCATCTCTCGTTCTCCACAGTTTAAAATCTCAAGTAATGAGACTCGTGGATACTTAGCCTATTAAATCAAAGTTTTGGGTTTTCGAGTCGCCTATAGGATCTTGCAAATTCTGAGACTCTTTCAAGTTTAGAAATCGCATTTTAAAGTTCCCTTGATAAACGACTCTCTAGGATCAATTATAGGAACTTGCGAAAAGTTCTTGTTCTTAACCCGTGAGAGTTAAGACTTTCGCGTTTTATAGCTCCCTATATAAAAGCCTAGCAAAACTTGACTTAAACACGTTAAGGATATTAGCTAGAGTAAACTCGGATTTAGTCAAAAGATTCACAACGTTTGAACATTAAAACCACTTATTCAAAGATTTATTCTATCAAAGAAAGAAAGTAACTATACAAAGGGAAAAACTAATAGGCCAAAATAGATCAAAAATTTTGAAAATGTCGAAAAATTGATTTTCCGGTTAAAATGAGGACAAATACAAGGAAAAGACCATTTAAATTCGATAGAAGTCCCCCCTACACTTAAGATAAACATTGTCCTCAATGTTTAAGCATGTGGGAGTGAGCTCCCCTACACTTAGGACATTGTGCACGTTGTTTAAATCTCGCTAAGGAAAAGACAACTAAAGAGATTCCTATTTTAATATTTGAGAAAATATATAAAATAGTGAATCGAAAAGAGTTTAGGATAGAACCGGGAAGAAGTAGAACACGGAATTACGGGTCGTCAAGAATCATCAAGAGTGGATCATTGAAGCTCGAATCCCTGATTAAGAAGTGAGGAGAGGAAATAGCAATCCAAAGGGTCCCCCCTACACTTATGGTAAAGAAAGCGGAAAGATAGATACATGGGTTGCCTCCCAAGAAGCGCTTGATTTTTGTTAACCGAGTCATTAGCCTGACTCGACCTTGATTATCATCGGAAGTAGCATGAAACATATCCACCAGGATCAAAGACATAGTTTTCATCCATCAAATAGCACAAGCTTAAGGCGAACAAGGCAAGCCAAAAGAGAAGTGGCATGGTTCCCTTAAGCAGTGATGGAGCACAGTAGAAGCAAGGATGAAGTGGTGCAAGCATGTCTTCAATGGGTCCAAAGATTTTTCCTTTTATTTCATCAGGTGGATACTGAGATGGCTTAAAAGCTTCAATACCGGGGTCGAACACCTTTTCCTTTAGGGGAAAATAGCACTCAGGCTCAGCCGAGTGTGAAGAAGATCCGCAAAGAAGCACAACCTCGTCCTCAGAAGGGGGACAAAGAGGTGTCAAATCATACGTGCAACGGATTTCGGTGTCAACCCGGTTTCTTCTCCTTTGACAAAATGCTCTTCAAATCCAAAGTAGGATCAAGGCGATAATCTTCAAAGTCATAAGGAGGAGCATCACTCTCATGAGGGAAGTATGTGTTGAGAAATTCAGAGAAATCTTCCTCAAATGAATAATCGTCCAAAGTAGGATCAAGTGATGGTGGAGGATCTTCAACATGTGAAGAATCGCTCGAGAGAGTATCGGCCTCATCAAAATCATTGAAAGTAGGCAGCTCGGGATACTCAGAAGTACAATCAAAATCATCCGAATCTGAGCTAGAATCATCATCATCATAAGCATCGAAGACCGGTGGAGAATCAAAAATGGGAGAAGCGTCCAAAGTAGGGAGAGAATCATCCACATTATCTTCAAAGAGTGGATTATCAGTGGAAGACTCGAATAGAGGATTGTCATAGACGGTAAAGTCATCGAGCACATTTATCATATTCACTGATTCTCGTCCTCCAAAAGATTTGCCTGTAAGCTTCCCCATTTTAAAAACTTTAGAATCATCCCCGACTCGTAAGATTAACTCACCTTCGACCACATCTACTAAAGCACGTCCGGTTCTCAAGAATGGCCGACCAAGTATTAAAGGAATACGAGGGTCCATTTCATAATCAACTACGACAAAATCGACCGGGAAAGTAAATGTGCCAACTTTGATGAACACGTCTTCGGCTATACCAACGGGGTAAGCGAGAGTGCGGTTTGCAAGTTCGAGAGTCATCTTTGTTGGAATGAGGTCGGGCAATGATAGTGTTTTCCAAACACTCAGTGGCATAAGATTAATACTAGCCCCGAGATCAGCAAGGGCAGTAAATTCTTCAGTTTTGTTGAACACGCAAGGCAACACAAAACGACCGGGATCTCCAAGCTTTTCCGGAAGTTCTCTAAGAAGGACTGCAGAGCAGTTTTCATTTAATCGTGTGTTGGCGAGTTCAATCAGTTTCTCCTTCTTGCTAAGCAATTCCTTGAATGCTTTGACAAATTTCGGCATGTGGAAAAGTGCTTCAACAAGGCTAATGTTGATGGTCATTTTAGATAGCATATCCACATATTTCGATACTTGACAGTCATTCTTGGTTAGCTCGTTGGTCTTGCCTATGCGAGAAGGGTATGGGATTCTGGGTTGATAAGGGTTAGGTGAAGGTGTAGTTGGTGAAGGTTGTGATGTTGAAGGGTCCTTCCGAGATACATCGTCATGACGAAGCGGAGACGGTAATGGTGCACTAACACTAGGTGTAGGAGGAGTCGGGATACTTGGTGGTGGAGGAGGTGTAGATGATGGTGGTGGGGTAGGTGGGTCGACAATGGTAAGTCCACTACGCGTAGTTATAGCACTCACATTAGCTCGCGGATTAGTGACGGTGTTTGAAGGTAGAGAACCCGAAGAAGAAGAAGGTTGAGCTTCGGGCAAGAAACTAGCCAACAGATTCTTTAATTTAGTTGTTTGAGTGATGAAGGAGGATTGAAGGTTTTCACGAACCTCGGTTCTGATGTCATTACCTTGCTTCAAGATATCTCCTTTCAAATTGATTATTTGGCTCTGTAGATTCTTGATTTGCTCACCTTGAGTTCTCATGATGGTGTCAACATCGGGATTAATGGGTGGGTGTTGTTGGGTGGGTGGTTGATAAGGGTTAGAAGCACGAGGTGGGATTTGGTTGCTTCTATTGTAGTTGTTGGCGGGATTTTGGTTTTGAGGAGAAAAACCGGGTGAAAGGTAGTTGTTGGAACGGTAGCTCAGCAGATTTCTATCCCCTTGTTGTCTAGCTTGGTAATATTCCGGTGAATAATTACCGTAAGCAGCATACACATTTTCCGGATTTCCTTGTGTCGAAGGACAATCGGTGTATGAGTGAGGACCGCCACATGTTTCACAAGGATTAGCAACCGCTTTAACTTGTTGTTGTTGTTGGTTTGAAGCGAGAAGCGTAATACTTTTGCTCATTTCGGCCATCATGCGGGTGAGTTCGGTCATCTCAGGGTTTGCTGAGGTAGAAGAAACATTGACTCTCGTGTTGTTTCTAGAAGAAGCAGAGGAATCCCAGTTCTTATGATGAGTAGTCATGTTTTCAATTAACTCTCTACACTCCTCGGGTCTCCTTTTCATGAAAGTGCCACCGGCGGCTGCATTGATCGTATCACGATCTCGAAAAGTCAATCCGTTGTAGAAAGTATCGATCAAGGTGACCGGAAGCATATTGTGGTTTGGACAACGGTCGATCAAGACATTATATCTCTCCCATGCATCAAAAAGAGATTCATCGGGATCTTGCATGAAACCGCTAATCTGATTTCGAAGGCTTGTGACCATGGATGGTGGAAAGTAGCGCGAAAGAAAGCGTTGAGTCATATCATCCCAAGTGTGAATAGAATTCTTCGGGAGACGATCAAACCATTTCTCGGCATGATGCGATAAAGTATGTGGGAAGAGTTGTAGGCGAAGTACATCCATTGTGGCCCCAGGCAACTTCATGCTTTGGGTGATTGTAATGAACTTGTCGAGGTGTTTGTTGGCATCATCATCAGGCAATCCTCTAAATGGGTTTGTTTGCACTTGCTGAATCATGTGGTGCTTCAACGAAAACTCAGGAGCGTTGATTTGCATCGGCGCAATCGGTCCTCCTCATCCAAACATTGTTGGTTGACAAAGTTCCTCCATGGTCCGAAGATCGGGCTGTGGAAGAGCATTGTTGTTATTGTTGAGGTGCGGTAGTTGATTATTGTTGTTAACAACTGCCATATCTAAATCTTCTTGAGGCTCGGGCTCTTGATAATTAGAAGATCTAGTACGCATACACCTAAAAATGCAAAAGAAAAAGAAACCAAACGCAAAGACAATATATATACACAAAATAAAAAAATGTAATCTTTTTGGATTTTTGATATTTTTAATTTTTATGGTTTTTTATCAATTTTTAATTTTTATGATTTTTGAATTTTTTATGCAAGAGAAGTAACGTTCACTAGTGAACGGATCCCAAAAAGCAATGTGTCTAGCACAGAAAACTGTTGATCTTAACGAAAAGAGCCGGCAGCGGCGCCATTTGATACATGGCTTTTGACACCCCGTATAAAAATTAAGTTTGTTTTAAGTATGTCTAATCGAATTGATCTTAGCTCTCTATGTGACTTCGTTTTTATTTTGGTGGAATCAAAAGATGTGTCGTTGTAGTATTTTAAAAATAAAATGTGCAAAACAATTAAAGTAAAGGTGCACTTAACGTAAATCTAAGTCTAATTAAAGTAAGTGCAAGTATTTAAAAACGTGACTGAATTTAAAAGGGCACTAAAGTAAAATGACGTAAACTTAAATCTATCTAAGGCAAACTTAAAGTGAGACCAAAACTAAGGCAAATAATCTAAAAGTGCAATAAAAGGCAGGAAAAATAAAGCTTGAAAATAAAAATCAAAGACAAAAGCTAATAAGAACCTGAATACAGCTCATTCGGAATAAACCTTCGTTTGGAATAATCACTCGTCCTAAATGTCACCTTTGGTTGAAATGATTCTTCTCCACTTGGAATATTACCAAAATCCTTGATCCGGAAAAAACTGATCTGAATATGTCACTTATCCAAAACAATGCTTCGTTCGGAACTTACTGATTCGGAACTTGTAAAATCTGCCTTGATTCGGAAGTATTAGGTCACCCCTTGATTCGGAAGTTTCCGAATGAAGCTCCTTGATTCGGAAGTTTAGAACTTCCGAATGAACCTTTCTTGAGTCGGAAGATTACCCTTGATCCGGAACTTATGGAAGTTCCGAATGAACAACCTTGACTCGGAAGTTTCTGACTTCCGAATGAACAGCCTTTATTCGGAACTTTGGTCCTTGATTCGGAACTTTAAGTTGATTCGGAACTTTTGAAAAGTTCCGGATGAAACCCTTGGTTCGGAACTTTGGAGTTCCGAATGAATTCCTTTGGTTCAGAAGTTTTCACTTCGTCCGGAACTTTGAAAGTTCCGGATGAACAAGCTTGGTTCGGAACTTTTTCAAATCCCAAATCTTCCGGATGAAGCCTTGATTCGGAACTTTAGAAGTTCCGAATGAACACTTTCCTTTGCCTTGGTTCGGAACTACACCTGGAAAGATCAGAAACAAGCAAACATTCCCGAAGAACAAGGAGAACAGTAGCAGCAGATATAATAACAAAATAACCAAAATCAAACACACGGATAATAATAAACAGTAACGAATCAATGAATAAACATCAACAAACAATTAAAAACACGAAATCAAACAACTTTTACCACAATAATCAAAAACCACTTTGGATCAAAATAAAAGCATGAACATGAACATAAACATAAACACATGAATCAAAGAATAAGAAAGGTAGATAAGAGATTGACAAGATAAGATAAAGCTTTGACAAGAATTAAAATGGAAACTTACTTGGAATTAAATGGTAATTAAGGTGCATAACATGAATTAAAATTGACAAGTAATGTAAATGACAAGTATTTAAATGGTGGAAGACTAATTGTCACCTTAGCCAACAAAATGAAATGATAAACATCCTAGTCTATTTATAGGGAAGGATTAAGGAAGCTTCCTCCCCTCTTTCCTTTTCTCTTAATTGCATAATTAAGTCCCTCCTTCTTTTAATCTTCATTAATTGCGTGCTTAGTCCTTTTCTTCTAATCTTCTTTTATCTTGGACTTAAGGGACTTTTGACTTCGGGATTTCTTTTGAACTCGTCTTTAAATTCTTCAATAAAATAGACTTGAATTCTTCGGCTTTTGATAAACTTCCGTCTTTTGACTTTTTCTTCGATAAATCTTCAGAATTGGTCGTGGACTTCCGTTCTTTTTGCACTCTTGACTTCTTGACTTCGTCTTTTATCCTTTTCTTCAATAAAAGTCCATAAATGCCCGTGAATGTCCGTGTTTACTCCACTTTTCACCTTTTCATCCTAAATCACAACAAAAACACAAACCACGCATAATTCCGACATAAAAGACATAAAATACACGTTTTGGTCCGGTTATTATTGTAATTAAGTGGTAGAAAAGATGGGTGTTTACACACCTATCATGAGTTTTAATTATTGAACCTCAAAACGTTTTGGCGTTCCGCCAACGTTTCAAAGTCGACGAGGGTTTTTACTTCACGTAGTTACCTTCATTCTTCTTGGATTCATTAATCGAGATCTTTGATTAGTGGATAGTTTTTGTAGATTAATTTCTACGTAATACACCCAAAATTCCAAAAAAATTAAAAAACCGAAAAACACAAAAATAATCTTCTCATTTTCCCTCTATTTTCATAATTCTCTTCTTGAACCCTCTAATTTGTTTAATTCTCGATTACAATTTTCGCGTTACATCATGTCGAATGATGGTTACTATTCGTGTCCATATTGTGGAGGACCGCCCGATGGTGGTAATTGTTATAATTGCGAGATCTTAGGAGGAAGGGAGGGTTATATCTACAACTCTCCTCAAAACAACAATGGTGACGGATTTCAATCATACGACCAAGGTCACCAATCGTCTTCGTTTTATTCGTCGAATGATCCGTCTTATTATTGTGATAATAATCAAGATGATGAAACGAATCAAAATGCCTATGGTTACGAATTCCAATCATATGACCATACTCCACAACCGCCCTCGTCTTATTCATGTGATTTTTGCGGTTTGGAGCACGATTTTGGATTTAGTTGTACGAATAACTATAATGACCACGAACCGAATCCTAATTTCTATGACCAATCTTCGCAATACCCACCGTCATATTCATGTGAGAATTGTGGAAACGAACCTCATTATGGATATGATTGTCAACCGATGAATCAAAATACGTCTTTCGACAATCAATTCAACGGATTTGACGAATCACTTCCACATGATATGAATTACAATTGTGACAATGGGAATTTTTATCCACACAACGAACCTAATTTTTCACAAAATCCGTGTTGCGACAATTTTGGGGGGCCTCACGATACTTATTCTTGCCAACCAATGCATTATAATGAACCCAATTCATACTATAATTCCGGTTTTGATAATTTTGAGGCCCCACCATACGATCTCGAACACCAAAATTCTCATGAGTCAAGTAATGAGAGACAAAATTCCTTTGGCGCTTTCTTACAAGACCATGAAGAAGAATTCTTGCAAGGTGTGATGGACATTTTTAGAAGTATAAGGGGAGAGATTGAAATGGAAAAGCAACGAGTGCAAGCATCAAATATTGATACTTATGCCTCTACGTCTCTTGAGATTCCATATGATTACCAATACGACGATGATGATAGCGATGTTTTCAATCTCGACCCTTATCATGGAAAAACTACTCCTATACCCACTACGGAAACCGATGCCTCTCTAAGTATGGGGGAGACGAATCTTAGCACTAATCCTAGTGTCGAGATCCCTATTCTAATCCAAAGTGAGCCTACGGTTTCTTCCGAAGATGAGGTATGTGATTTTGCTCTCGATGAATTTTTCTACGAAGATTCTAACGAGGCAAATCACGATAGTGAGTGTGAATCAATTTCTTGTGATGATGTCTCTCCCATTGACACTTCAGGGAGAGAATCAACGACTTTTTCGAACCCGCTTTTCAATGACGATGATTTTTCCGCTAGTGATGACGAGTCACTAATCGACGAGGACGTTCAAAATACCGATTTTAAAATCTTTTCGAACCCTTTATTCGAATTTGATGACGCGTTCATTTTTGGTGACGTAAATCCTCTCTTTGATGAGACGTTCGAGGACATCGAGAGTGAGGATTCTAAGGATTCTAAACTCGATGAGCCGGATTTGCTAGTCACCCACCCGAAGTCTCATACAATTGAGACTACTCTTTCTACTCATGATGTTTCCATTCTCGAGGGGTTCACCGATGGACCGCCTCTCGATGAGAATGAGGATTTTAATGAGGCTTTTGCCTTCGATCCAGGGGGAAATTTTGAAACTCCTATTTTGAGAAATTCTCTTTCAATTTTACCTTTGTCTCAAAGTATCCCTACCCATCCCCTCGGATATGATGAGTTTACCTACGTCGTAAGGAGTTTTCTTCCTTACAAGACGTATCCTCCGGCTTTGCGTGTTTTATTTTCAACAAAATGTGAGGATACGATCTTCGATCCCGGTATAAAGGCTTTGCCTTTATTCACGGTTACTTTTGGGCCTTGATTACATGTAAGTCCCACTAAAAATGACCGAACCATGATTATCCCTAAATGATCACATTTATGGGAATCGATTCGAGCTCATGACTCGGTAATAAAAAACGAGGTGCCTCATGGGGGAGTCCCATGCTTATCCTATGTACATATTATCGTTTTCTAATGTAGCTTACGTGTGGGGATTTGTGCCCTTCTAACCTTTGTTCCGTGGTTGTTTGTGAATTGTGGTTTTTAGATCATGATCTTCACGATTGGAGCCTCTCGTGTTCGTTTTATGGGAGCACTCGATCATTTGCTTTGAAGAATTTCTCGATATCCGCATGATATATCCTTTGATGTTCTAACCTTAGGTTTATAGCACACTTCATAAATGGCTTTAAATTTAACGGTTACACCTTTTCCATGCTAGATTAAGCATTAGACTACGTCTCTGGTATGGGGGTATTCTACCCCTAGACTCGAAACATTGAGGACAATGTTTAACATTAGTATGGGGGGTGAATAGATACTTGCTTTGCCAAACCTCCACGCTTTCCAAAATTTATTTTTCTAATTATCGTTTTGTTGCAAAATAAGGCTAAAAATGGCCAAATTTTAAAAATTTTCTAATTTTTCATAAAGTGTTTAAGACACGAATGTAGGTTTTCCGATGGTGAGAATAAGAGTAATTTTTGGCTCGACCGTGCGTGTTGAGCACTTAGCTTCGATTCCTTAACTTTTTAGGCTAAGTCTCTTAAATGAGGACGAGAAATGATAGAGTTATTTATAAGTCTCGTAATCGTCACGATCTCATGTGTAGTAGTTATTAGCTCATTCTCCCCACGCTTTTGCATAATAAATTGTTAATAAATATTGATTTAGCGGTTTAGTCACTATTGTTGGTTTCTAATTTGTTTTAGTAGCTTCCATGTAATTAAATTGGGGAAACATTAAGGTATCGCCAGCGTCACGGTTTCAAAGTATTGGCACCCGAATAATCAAAAGCTTCACCTAATAATAAGATTTCAAGTGCTCACCTAAATTAAGCAAAAATTTGAAGCTCACAAGGCCGAAAAATCTATGCCCAAATTGAAAGTGAATTATGCCTTAATCTTCGAAGCTTTAAAGATCCAAAATTCGCTTTAGCGTGAGGATATACGTCTTTGGCTAATAAAACCACCGATGATGGCGGATAATAAAAGGCAAGGCAAGACCGAAGTCATAATAAAAGCTTCATGGCGAAGTTGAATAAAAGATGGAGGTAAACCAAAGATAATAAGGCCCTTCCATTAGGGGGCATATAATAGTCTTGGTAATAAGTCTCATGTTCAAAACCATTATAAAACCGTGTTTATCGATCCTTCTTGTTGACTTAATTTTTTGACATTGTTGTCTATTAGGATGAATTATTAATTTAATGATTTTAGTTACACCGTTAAAACTCTATTTTTAGACTTAATCTCTATTCACGCATAAGTCGATGGTGTATCCTCGTGATCATTAAGACAAAAATAAAATATAAGAGATACCAATTAGGAATAAGGGAGTTTAGGTTCGTAATTAACACTCATGAGATATGATCGTGTTGCTAACTTATAATAACAATGATCTCGTTACACGCTTAGCATGGAATTGGGTGAAAATCAAGGACGACGAAATTATTTCTAACGAAGCATTCACGTGTTCTTATTCTATGAACCTAAACGTCCCATTTTGCGGTGAAAATCATACATTATGTCCAAAACACAAGTAGTAGTGATAGTAGTAGTGTAGCTAGTTTATCGTTCAATAAAGTGAATAAAAATGAATTTTGGAAGTGCTAAGATACTTAATTCTAGCATTGCGTGGGGACACGGCAATGGTTTAGTATGGGGGAGTGATGAGACTGCAATTATACATAGTCTCATCGTCCAAATCGGGCTTAAAATGCTTAAAATATCATTAAAATACCCCAAAATATGCTTGTGTTTGTTCATTGTGTATTTTAGGTACGGATATCGAGAAAAAGACAAAAGATCACAAGAAACAAGCAAAAACGAACACGGGAAACGAAGCCGCACAATGAACCGGACCCGGTTGTTGAATTTTCCAAAAAAGACCCTCAAGTTTGAAGATTTGTCAAGTTTGGTCCCTCATCTTTTGAAGACTTGTCATAATATACCCTTGTAAATCTCACATATTACATCAAGGTCCCAAATATTTTAAGAAATATCATTTATAGCCCTTGAAGAATGTCTTGATTACACAGTTAGTCCCTAATCTAAAGTTTATAAGATGGGAAGGACTAATTTGTCATTGGATGAAAGATGATAACAAAGGAAGTGAAAAGAAATGCTGGAAAACTTGATATGCATATATTTTGGAACATGGAGGGGCTGTTTTGACAAAACCTAAACCCAAACCCCACCAGCCCCCGTTTATTATTAATATAAACGTTTTTTAAAAAATGTTTTATTAATCTAAACCTGCCTAACACACCCTTTAAACCCACAATAGATCAAACGTTTTACCTTAAACCCTAAATCCCTTCACCAGATTTAATCAACCTAACACCTAAATTAAAACCCAATTAACTTTAGGGTTTTTAATTCTCACCTATCAAGGAACATGCCCACATGCCCAAAACAGCTCCAGCTCACCCAATGGTCCCCTCCCATTACCATCAAGTCACGGGTTAGAACACTTTCTCCAAAAAGAAGACTAAATCAAGGGCTAAGATTTGAAGACGTGATGAACACAAGAAACCAATGGTTTTGATCAACTTTAGACAGCTGGAACATCACATAGCTTGAAGAATCATCCAAAACCTAATTCAAATTCATGGCATATTCTCAAAATATCCAAGGGGCAGAAGTGGAATTTCAAGGCAGCTAGGGTTTATGTAGTTCATCTTCACATGTAGTATATATATGATATGTATTAGCATCTAGGTTTTTGTTCCAAATATTGTCAATTTCGAAATTCTTTTTAATGTAGTGAAATCTTGAAATCAATGAAATATTTGAGTTCCGTTTAGTTAAGGTGTTTTTTTTAGATTTCTGTCCATTTATCTTTCAAAGTCTTTTATGTTTTCAGTTTATTCAAATAATTTTCAAAAGAAATTTTGCGAAAGTATTTGAAGACCCATTTTGTTGAACTGGTTTTCTTAAGTTATTTGACAACTAATTTTTGAATTAATGTTTGATCAGGTGTTAAAATTTATGTTGGTTACCATTTAATTTTTCTTTTCAAATGTTTTTAATATCCAAAGTTTTTTTTAAGTTCTGTTCAAAATTCAAGTTTCATTTTGAGTATTGCTTATCACTGTTGCATTAAGCTTACTGATTAAGTTTGTCAAACAAACAAGCTTACCAACGAGTTTTTTGTATTTCACTTCATCTTTCTTGTTTCAGGATATGCTGGTGATTATTCCAAGAGTTGTTCATATGCATAAGCTGTGGTGTGTAAGTAGATGTTTAGTTGATGTTAATAAGCTACAGGACTGAAGTAGCTTATAGGAAGACTAGTTAGAAGCCTCAAACGAGCTTTGGACTCAATATAAGTTTCTTCTCACCCTTTTACTTATTTCTGTCTAAACTGCTACTTATCTCTATATTCTTTTGTGTTTATTTGTGTGTTGTTACTGCTTATTTTGTGCTTGTCTATCTTTCTTTGTTCATCTACTTTTCCTTGTCTTGTTTTTCAACTGTTCATTGCTTTAAATTTCAATTTTTGCTTTAGTAGCGGTGTTTGGAATAGCTTAGGAATCAATATTAAGTTGAGGTTTATAATTGAGAATTGATTACATCTTGTTAGTTAGGTTAGAGGTAGTTGCTTTAAGCTTTTGTTTCACTAAAATGCGTTGAAAATAAAAAAAAAGTGTGCTTTGTATTTTCTATCTTAGCTAGATCAGTAGGTATGCGATGTGTGTTCTTCGATGTTGTTTGATTTCATTGCTGCTTGTTTCTAGTTATTTTTACTTAGCTTTAGTGTTTTAAGAAGTTTGGACGATTTTCCTTTAGGTTTGATAACATCGAGGATATAAACTGCTCACTCGAGGTCACTTGCTGCCTATTTAATGGGCATTCACATCAGCAGCAATTGCTGTGTGGTTTTGATGATCTAGAGGTTGTAAGTTAGGGTTCTTATAGATTAGACTTAGGAGCTGATCTGTTTCGAATTAATATATGGATTAGAGCTCATTTTTCTGCTTAAAAATAAGCCTAAATTTCCCTTAAAAGCACCTACGATATATTCTGCTCATCACTTGTAGTTTGTGTGTGCCTTAGATGCTATTCACTGCTCCATTTATGTTTATAGCTCGCAACTTTTTGTTTTCTGCTTTCACTTGATCTCTGTGTGGTAATTGGTTTGATGTCTTGTTTATTACTATTATAAAAGCTGCTAACACAACCTACTGCTGTGTGTTCTTACTATTGCAAAAGCTGTCAAAAAAAATATCATAGAAAAAGGGCAGCAGTGGGGTTTGAACCCACTCCCATCTGCTGCATACAGACGCAACACCAGCAGCTCAACAACCATCTGAGCTCTCTTTCACAGTTGGTAGGATTCGAACCCACACCCCACAGCAGGGTGCAAGTACAACCAAACCAACTGGTCTACTGCTTCCTTTAGTTCTTAGCTTCGCTTATTTTTTTTATACCTTTTTTATTTCGTTTGTATATAACAAAGTAATCTGCAAAAAAAAAGAGTAAAGTGGCAGAAGTGGGGGTCGAACCTAAGACCTGCTGCTCAACAGCCCAACATCCCAACCATTTGCTCTCCCAACTCTTTTTGTTTTTTCTTCCTTTTAGTTTTATCTTATACTTTCTTTGATTTCGTCTTATTTTTCATATAGTAGCACGTACAACTTATTTTTAGCTTATTAAGGGATATTATTTTAGCTTCTTCTTTTTCATAGATTTTAAACAGAATTTAGGACATTTATAAAAAAAATCATTTTTTTAATCATTTAATATTTTTAATCATTTAAATAGTTTAAAATCGTATTTAATTCAAAATAATAAAAGATATAAAAGTAAAAAAAAAGTAATTCTTTTTTCTAAAATTTTCTTTTGTCATTTAGGACGTAGGAAAAATAAATTTGCTTTTATATAGTTTAAACTTCATAATTTTATTTTTATTATTTATTTTCTAAGATTATTCTCATTTTAAAATAAAATTAAAAAAAAGTCATAAAAAATAGAAAAAAGTTTAGAAAAATTTTCAAAAGAATATTTTTGTTAGTATAAACTAGGTTTGCAAATAATAAAGTTTGAATTTTGTCTTTTTTTTAGTTAATTTATTTTTTAGGATTTTTAATTAACTTTAAATATTAATATAAAATAACTGAAAAGTTTTCAAAATTTTTGGTTTATATATTTTTCTTAGATATAATTTTTAGAACTTTTTAGGAATTTATAATTATTATTTAGGTGAAATTTTTCGTTTGGTCGCGTTTTTACGTTCGAACGCGTACGCGTTTTCGTCCGTTTTGAGCGTAATTCATCTCCATTTTCTTTTCTTTCTTTTCTTCCAAAAACGTAATCACTCGATTAAATAACGTCTATAATTGTTGGCTAAACACCATACCTCCTCGAGAACGAACTCGAATTGTCGGTATTTGCGTTTTTCACAAAACGTAATTACTAATACTTGCTACGACTTTGGTTTTTGCTTTCTTTTTCCTAAAAGATAGTAAACGACTAAAATCCGCTACATCAGTCTACGTATCAGCTATTTTAGGTAAAGATAAACATAAGAAATACATTGTCGAACATATCTTTACTAGAAACATACTAGAAACATTAAACGTGTAGACTAAGTATCCTGTCAGTGCTTGACTTCTTATTATCAACGCTTGACTTCTTCCTGTCAACGCTTGTCTTGACAATGCTTGATTTCTTCCTATCAATGTCCAATTTCCTTTTGTCAGCGTCCAAGTGTCTTGGCTATATTTTATTCCCAACAATCCTCCCCTAAACTTGATATCTACTCTAGTAATCAGGTTTCTGAATAAAATTAAGTACAAGGAGGATTCTTACAAATCTTATCAAGTTGGAAATTAATATATCTAATCAAATCTTTGCCAACGTCACTTGTATAATCCATCTCCAGCTGTGTTGAGACCATTTTCTTCAAAACTTCTTTAGACATAGGATACTCAGCATCCACAAGAAGATATTCAGAAAACTTTGTAGTACACAAATGATACACACCAGCTGCTGAATGTAAACGCCATTGAAGTCCACTGACATCATCAAGATACTTCCAAACTGGATCTTCTTCATCTTGTGCACACATTCTTTTGAATGTTGACCAAATCTTTATTCCATTGACTGAAGTAGGTGCTTCAGTCTCATACTTGGCCTGCATCAACCTCCAAAGGTCTGCCAAGTCATCCTTATCCAGGCTTGCAAACAAAGACATAAGAGTAGTGAAAGTATGTACCTTCTTCCTATATCTGCCAATCATCCAAAAGCCACTTGCATCTTCCTCATAGCTAACTATAGAGTTTTTGGAATCATGAGGTGACACTTCTACCATTTGTGAAGCTTTCAAGGGTGAGAGCTTAATACTCTTTCTAATAATAGCTTCACTAGGATTCACTCTATCCAAATTTTCTGGAAACTCAAAAGGAACTCCCTTCTTCAATGGTCTTGGTGTAACCAAAGCCTTTTGGATCTCCATTTCTTCAGCAAGTTCTTCCTTTCTTTCATCTGAAAGGAGTCTAATAGTGTTCTGCTCTTGCACACTGGCCCATATAGGATAAGCCTTATACTCCAATTCATCAAAGGACAATCCCTGCAACTTTCTAAAAGTCCAACCTGTTTGATGACATCTGAGCAACATGTAATAGAGCTCCCTTCTTTCTATCTAGGTTTGTTCAAGAACTTTGCTAGCTTTATACTTCCGAATCAACTTGCAATCTCTTTGAACTCTTAGTAGAATCTCCAAACCCCAAATTTGATCTGATAAAGTCATGTCCAGATTCTCCATTACCTTATTTTCCCATGCAAAGTACATCTGAGCAACTTCGGGCATCTCATAATCCACCTGATTCTTCAACTGTGCAAGCTTTTCCCTTGCCAACTCATCACCATATTCAAGCCTTTATGGTTCTTCAATAATCATAACACTTGAATCTGTGCTCTCATCACCACTGCTTTCCTTACTCTCAATAGCAGTCTCCTTCATCCTATCTTCTTTCTCAAGTTGTACAGCCAACATAGAATCAAACTTTACTTAGGTCTGTTGGGAGATTTGGGTATGATTTTTATTGGGCTTACCTGGGAAGTTACAAAGGATTTTATGAGATAACTTCACTGCTAAGAACTTTGGTTAGCAAGGGACACTTGAGGACAATTATGTCTATCTTGCTTAAGCAAGTGTGCATGATTGGACAGTGCTTGCCACCCTATGGTAATATTCAGTCTATAGGTTATCTTCACTAGGATAAATTACTTTGTTAAGGTCCTTTTTCATTTTTATTATTTTTATTTTTAGATGTTGACAGATTTATTTCCAAACGTTGTTAGGACCAATTTTGACATTGACAAGAATATAGCCGTTGGGCGTTGATAGGTTATTTTTGACCGTTGACAAACATTGGGTCCTACCCAGTTGTTATTTTTGACGAAAATTTGAGCTGTAATTTTAGGAGTTGGTAACTTTTTATTAATGCACAAGATAAGTTATATCTTTTCAATATTTTAATCATTATATTTTGAAAAATAATTTTTGACCAATCACATGTGCCTACCTCTCCTATATATTTGGCTCATTCTTTTGAAACAGGATAACTGCTTATTCTTGTCTAACTAAATTATCACACATCTTCATCTTTCATAACATCTTTCACAACTTTCTACGTCAATGGCGCCTAAGTTTAAACCGAGTGATTTGGTATTGGTGTTCAGAAGTCAGCACAACATGGTTGCCTATTTAGAGGCTGACAACACTCTGTTTCCTCAATATACTCAGATGGTGGAGTATTTAAATGCATCTCCTTTAAGGTATGCACTTTCTCATGCTCCTCTTATCCCTGTCACTCATATTAAGAAGTTTTGGAATACTGTCACTTCCTCAACGCTTAATAATGTGACTACATTGACTGCTACAGTCCATGGGCTTCCATGGGTGGTTACTGAAGCCTTGGTTCGCCAGGCTTTGCATCTTAATGATGCAGATGGTATAACCACCCTACCCATTGGTGAGCTAGAACAAGGACTTCAAGTTTTAGGTTATCCTTTCCCTGAAGAGGGATCTTTAAACAAATATTCAAAACAGGAATTTCCCCCAGCTTGGAAGTACTTAATACATGTCATACTTCAATGTTTGAGTCCCAAATGTACTGCACAAAATGAAATTAACATGTCAATTGGGAGTGCCATTGTGTTATTGCTACTGGGAAAAAATATAATCTTTCTAAAATGATTTTTGATGGCATGTGTAAAAACAAGGGTAGCAAGATGACTCTTGCTTACCCAAGATTTTTGCAAATGGTTTTTGATGCACAAAGATATTGCACCAGATATCATGATGATTTTTATGCGATTCCTGTGCAAAAGAAAGCAATTTTTGGAAAGATGAATTCACCCCCATACAGATACTTACCCCTTACCCAAGTCATGCTTGCTGTTATTGTAGCAGCACAACCTCAACCAGACCCACAACCACAACCAGACCAATTACCTGAACCATCACCATCACCCCAGCATATGGAAATTGACCAAGATCCCTATAACGCTGACACGTTAAATGTTGGCGTTGACACTTCAAATCCAAACGCTGACACACTTTTATAACAAACCCAAACACCCCTTAACCTTCAAACTGCTACCCAGTCCACATCATCTTCTATACCCCCAGAATTTAGGTTGGTAAAACGCCCAAGGTCTACTGGAGTGCTCTCCTTTAGTGTTCCTAGCCATGTTGCAGAGAGAACCACCACCACAAGTGTGGTTGGTGATATGGGTGGGGTTAGGACTATTAGTACTAGCTTAGATGCAGGCCAAGCCAGTCCTAACATCATTAAGACCCCATCCATGCCCCATGACTCTACTTTGGGAGGTCAAATTCCCATTCTAGAGGAGGGAATATTGGAACCCTATACATTGTTGGAATTGGCGGCTGTTTGCGTTAGCTTACAAAAGTAAAATGCAGACCTTGTACATACTGTCTCTATACAAGGCCTTGAACTCAAGCAATTGAGGGAGATGATTGTTATTTTAGAAGGTGCTAACCCTAGGCGTGGAGTGGAGGATTCTTCCAAAGGGGAGGATGAGCAGATACATGTGAGTGACAAAGGCTCACATGAAGGAGAATCGTTGGGTATAGCTGAAGCTCTAACAGATTTGAAGAGGCAACCAAGTTTTGATGTTTCATTGGTTACCCCTACAAATTTGAGTTTATATTTTACTGAGATGATGGAGCAGTTCACAAGAAGCGCTGACAAGAGTAGAATGAGCATTGACAAGCAGATTTTTGATGCTGACAAGCCAAGCGCTGTTAAGAGTAAGTTAGGCGTTGACACATAGGTTTTGGACGTTGATAGACCTGCAGGTATAGTTGATGTATCCCAATCATCAGCTATCATCAAAGATGTGTCTACACAAGTACCATCATCATCTTTACCCATCATTGATATATTATATAAGGGTAAAGGAATTATGGTAGAAACAGTGGTTCCCAAGGATGCAGCGCAAGTAAAGTTTGATTCCATGTTAGCTGCACAACTTGAGAAAGAAGATAGGATGAAGGAGACTGCTATTGAGAGTAAGGAAAGCAGTTGTGATGAGAGCATAGATTCAAGTGTTATGATTATTGAAGAACCAGAAAGGCTTGAATATGGTGATGAGTTGGCAAGGGAAAAGCTTGCACAGTTGAAGAATCAGGTGGATTATGAGATGCTTGAAGTTGCTCAGATGTACTTTCCATGGGAAAATAAGGTAATGAAGAATCCGGACATGACTTTATCAGATCAAATTTAGGCTTTGTAGATTCTACTAAGAGTTCGAAGAGATTGCAAGGTGATTCTGAAGTATAAAGCTAGCAAAGTTCTTGAACAGACCAAGACAGAAAGAATGGAGCTCTATTACATGTTGCTTAGATGTCATCAAACAGGTTGGACTTTTAGAAAGTTGCAGGGATTGTCCTTTGATGAATTGGAGTATAAGGCTTATCCTATATGGGCAAGTGTGCAAGAGCAGAACACTATTAGACGCCTTTCAGATGAAAGAAATGAAGAACTTGCTGAAGAAATGGAGATCTAAAAGGCTTTGGTTACACCAAGACCATTGAAGAAGGGAGTTCCTCTTGAGTTTCCATAAAATTTGGATAGAGTGAATCCTAGTGAAGCTATTATTTGAAAGAGTATTAAGCTCTCACCCTTGAAAGCTTCACAAATGGCAGAAGTGTTACCGCATGATTCAAGAAATCCTATAGTTAGCTATGAGGAAGATGCAAGTGGGTTTTGGATGATTGGCAGATATGGGAAGACGGTACATACTTTCACTACTCTTATGTCTTTGTTTGCAAGCCTGGATAGGGAAGACTTGCCAGACCTTTGGAGGTTGATGAAGGCCAAGTATGAGACTGAAGCACCTACTTCAATCAATAGAATAAAGATTTGGTCAACATTCAAAAGAATGTGTGCACCAGATGAAGAAGATCCAGTTTGGAAGGATCTTGATGATGTCAGTGGACTTCAATGGCGTTTACATTCAGCAGCTGGTGTGTATCATTTTAGTACTACAAAGTTTTCTGAATATCTTCTTGTGGATGCTGAGTATCCTATGTCTAAAGAAGTTTTGAAGAAAATGGTGTCAACATATCTGGAGATGGATTATACAAGTGACGTTGGCAAAGATTTGATTAGACATATTTATTTCCAACTTGATAAGATTTGTAATAATCCTCCTTGTACTTAATTTTATTCAGAAACTTGATTACTAGAGTAGATATCAAGTTTAGGGGAGGATTGTTGGGAACAAAATATAGCCAAGACACTTGGACGCTGACAAGAGGAAATTGGACGTTGATAGGAAGAAATCAAGCGTTGTCAAGACAAGCGTTGACAGGAAGAAGTCAAGCGTTGATAAGAAGAAGTCAAGCACTGACAGGATACTTAGTCTACACGTTTAATGTTTCTAGTATGTTTCTAGTAAAGATATGTTTGACAATGTATTTCTTATGTTTATCTTTACCTAAAATAGCTAATACGTAGACTCTTATACAAGGTTCCTTAATCTATAAAAGGAGTCCTTTAGGTTTTAGTTTAATATATGTTTTACACTTTTATTGTACGCAAGTTCGATTAATCAATCAAAGTGAAAGTTTGGTTTATCTTGTTTGTGTGTTCTTGTTTAAGTATTAGTTCCGCATAATACTTGAATTATTTCATATACAACAAAGTTTCTCTACGTGTTTAACTTGATTTAATCTCGTTTACACAAGCTAAATCGAGCTAAGTTTGGGATCAACGAATACATGCCTTTAAAAAATAAAGTTAAATTATTTTTGGATTTTTCTAAATTTTTCAATTTTTATTGGTTTTTTACGGCTTTATATTTTTATATTTTGATTTGTGGATATAAATATAAACAATATATACACATGATCACAAAGGATACAGAGAATAGTTTAACACCACTATTCTTTCGCTTCATCTGCCAATGCCTTTAGAATCTCAGGCGAGAGAGTTTTCATTCCTTGCTTGTTGGTCAAAAATTTAATTCGAGCGTGATCTAAAGCCTTCGTGAAGATATCCACCATCTGATACTCTGATTTGGCAAAGTAAAGCTCAATCACTCAATTTTCCACTTGCTCCTTAATAAAATGGTAGTGAATGTCAATATGCTTCGACCGGGAGTGTTGGACATTGTTGCAACATAGGGCAATTGCACTTTTGTTGTCGCAGTACATCGGAATTTTGTTGAAACCTAGACCATAGTCGGTTAATTGCGATCTCATCCAAATAATTTAAGCACAACAATTAGACATAGCTATATATTCTGCCTTCGTACTAGAAATTGCAGCCTTTTTCTGACTTTTCGATGCCCAACTGATAAGTCGATCTCCTAGCAGTTGCAAACTTCCACTTATGTTACACCTTGTATCTTGACAAACCGCGTGATCCGTATCTACGGAAAGGTCCGTTTAACAACAGCAAAATGTAACACAGTAGGCCTAGTTTGATACCGAGCACACATACATATAGCAAATTGAAGGTCAGGTCTACTAGCTGTATCTTAGCCCTATATTTTATATATAGTCGAACAAGAATGTAATAGGTCATCGTAGTCGTTAATGGTCTTGTATTGTAATAGGTTAGTCGGGTTAACCGGGCTTGGAATTCAAGCTAATATTGTATAAGTTAGGGGTGTAAGCCCAAGTGCAAGCCAAGCCCGGCCCAAAAAACAAGCCCATGAGCCCACAAAGCTCATGGGTATATAAACCCTCTTCCATGTATGGAAGAGGGTGTTGGTTCATTTACTTTCTCTCTCTAGTAAACATAAACCTTCCACCGTCTCTCTTTTTTCTCTCTTTACTCTTCTTCTCTTTCTCTCTCTAGAATCTTGTGTTATAGATTAAGTGGAATTAACATTTGGTATTAAGAGCCTATAGTCGATAGGTGATTGAAGTTTGTGTGGTTTTGTTCTACTAAAATTCGTGGGTTTTTCAAGCTTCCTCAAGCTCGAATTTGAAAAATTTTGTGTTTTTGTGGTTTAGATCGTTATACAAATCATCTACATAGTCGTGGTAGTGATTTGTGCTATTTGGTTTGGTCAAAAACACAAATTTTTTGGGTGTCTGGCTTCATTTTTTGCTTGAAAACTCGAAAATCTACAAGTACATCCGAGATCCACTCTTTTAGCATAATTTCGCAATATTGTTCAACATTGCGAAATTGTATCATTTCCAGTATTGCGAAATTGAATAATTCTGTGTATTGCTGAATTGAATAATTCTGGATATTGCGGAAATGAATAATTCTGGGTATTGCGGAATTGTGTCGTTTCCATTATTGCGAAATCGTATACTTCTTGGTATTGCGGAATTGAATAATTCTGGGGATTGCGGAATTATACCGTTTGGTGATTGCAGAATTATACCATCTTGGTGATTGCGGAATTATACCATTTGGTGATTGCGGAATTATACCATTTTGGTTATTGCGGAATTATACCATATTGGTTATTGCGGAATTATACCATCTTGATCATTGCGGAATTATGGCCTAAGGATTGCGGAATCATATATTGAATCACATTGCGAAATTGTAACCTTTGATTGCGGAATCATATCCTCTTCTCACATTGCGGAATCATTGCATACCTACATTGCGGAATCTTAGCCAATTTTTGTTCGAACATTTTATAGACTTAGCCACTATCTAGACTAGTCTCGGAACATAGTTTACACGAAGATTAAAAAAAGAGTTAAAATTTTTAGGTCAAGTAAATTCAAATTTTCCCCCCACTAGTTTTTGGCTATTTCTAACTCAATTTCAAAATTTGGCGATACAAAATTTTTTGGCTTACCGTTTTGTCGGACTGAGGAGTTTATTGTGGGACTGAAGATTCTCGGAACGCTACAAAATTTTAACCACACCTCATCGTAACAAATCTACTATCTGTAATTCATTCACAATTATTCACCATGTCTAACAACAACATCAACAATGCGACGCATAATTAAATTCGTTTGGAACAAGGTGGAAATGGTAATCCACCTGTGCTCACTGCCGGTTGCTACGTTCAGTGAAGATCTCGTTTCCTTATATTTCTCGACACTAAGTAGAACCGAACCGCTCTTCGTCATTGCCTTGAGAATCCAACTCCTGTTTTTGAATTCAGACCCATTACCACACAAGCAGAGGATGGTAATTCATCAACTACACGAGCTATGGAGAATTTCGATACATGTCCTGCTGAGAAAAAGAAACTCCTCCAAGCTGAAGCTGATGCTGTGAACTACATACTCACTGGGATTGATAACGATATCTATTCCACGGTTGATGCATTTCCTAATGCTATGGAAATGTGTTCATCGATTGAAGCAAGGTGAGTCAATCAATGTTCAAGATCTCGAGACTAATCTACTTTGGGAGTTTGTAAAATTCACATCTGAAGATGGTGAATCCATTGACTCGTATTACTCGAGATTCATCAAGATGATGAATGAGCTTGTCATAAATCAGTGCACCATCTCCAATCATCATGCTAATGTTCAGTTTCTACTTCAACTAAAACCAGAATGGCAAAGATTTGTGAATATGGTTAAACAAAGGGAAGATATCAAGACTATATCTTATCAAAAACTTTATGATATCTTGAAACAACATCAGAATGAAGTGAATGAACTAAGGGCTAAAAATGCAGAACGGTCTGCTAACACTATGGCTTTTGTGGCTGCTACTTCAACAAAACTCATTCCCCGTCAACAACCACCTACTCATTCCTCAAAGCCCATCAAGATCATCCACCAAACCTCTAACTACTAAACAAAAAGCAAAACCAATTGTCCCTTTTCCACCTCCAAAGTATGACACCGAGTCAGATGGATACAGTGATGATGAACAAACTTTAAGGGACAAGAAGATTGAGGAACTCATGTCTTTACTCACCACAACTTATAAGAAGATCTACAAACCTACCAACAACAACCTCAGATCATCATCCAATGCTCAATATAAGGAAGTTGATCATGCACCTAGGTATGATCGTGATGCTAGGTATGATAATCAGACGATGTCGAATCAAGTTGGGGCTAGAGATACTGTAGGCACTCCGGTTGTGCAGAAGACTGGGATTCAATTCTTCAATTGCAAGGGATTTGAGCACATGGCTATGGAATGTAAGAAGCCAAAACGGGTTAAGGATTCGGGATATCACAAGGAAAATATGTTGCTGTGTAAGAAAGAAGAAGCAGGAATTCCACTCACGGCAGATGAAGTTTACTGGCGTGATGACACTAATGATGAAGCCGATGATCAAGAGTTGGAGGCACATTATGTGTACATGGCAAAGATTCAAGAAGTGATTCCAGAGACTGTTGATACTTCTTGACCTATCTTTGACAATAAGCTAATTAAAAAGGTACCAACATATGATAAGTATAATGTGTTTTCTAATGAACGACGACATCCTGAGCAACCCGAAAGCATCAATGACACACATGTAATGGACACGGAGGATAGCAATATCTCTACGGATTCACAACATATGTGTAATGATGACGGTAATGTTGCTCAGGATATTGACTCAGATGAGGACCGTGATTTGCTTACGTCTATTATTGATTCTTTAAAACATGAAATTGAGGAAAACAAAGAGGCTAATAAACGTTTGAAGCAAGCAAACACATCCTTAGCCAAGTAGATAGACAGGCTTAAAGAGTGTGATTATGTAAAAGAAGCTGATCGACGAGTTGTAATAGCTAATGGTTTGGTATATGAATGTAAGGTGCTCAACGAACAATATTGTTCTGAAGTAACACACGAAATTCATATGTCAAAACAAAAGATATCAGAACTTGAAGAAAAACTGCTGCTACATAAACTCCAGACTACTGAGTTAGAGTCGGTTAACAAAGAACAAACTGAGCTTTATAAAACTCGTAAAGAAAAGGATATTGAAAAAATTCTTGCTTTGGAAAAGAGAGTCGAAATGTTAAACAACATTGTTTACAAAACGGGTCAGTCTATTTAAACCATGAATATGCTCAATAGAAATATGAAAACGAGTTTTGTCAAGCCTGAATATCTCAAGAAAGTTCAAAGTACCAAGCCTGGTCTTTATGATATCGGTTGTTATGTTGATAATCTTGCTCTTATGCTTTCCCCTGACTGCGACGAAATCATTCGTCAATAAGAAGAAAGTCGATCGAACTTAAGTGACTTAATAAACCTTTCTGATTTTGATCATTATATTAAGTTTGTTCCTCAAAAAGAACTTTCCAAAGAACAAAAGATGTATAATAGAGTTCCACCACCAAGTGATGAACCCCAAAAGAAAGTTTCTTTAAAAAGCTGTTTCAAAAAGCAATCAATTTTGTTAGAAAAACAAATTTCGGATGAAAAACAAAAATGGGATGAGAAAAGTAAAAGTGTTCAGCAATTTGAGTTTATAAAACAAGGGGTTTTAAATTTTTACAAAGGTGTCATCGATTATAAAAAAGTTTATAGAGATATCGTTTGGAATATTAAACCTAACCCACAAGTAGAAGTCGTCATTCAACAATGTATTGTTCCAACCATCGATGATCTTTCAAACAATATGGAAATGTTCTATAACGCTCTCACTGAGGAAATGCTAACTGATTAAAGTTATGTTAAATCTCTTGAAGATGAAGTTGATTTTCTTCAAATTAAATTAAAGACACAAGAACACCAACTTTCTAACGAAATTGACCGACTTTCTAAGGAATACTTCTATGCTGACCATATGAATGCTATACTTGGTGTGTATACTGATCTTGATCAATATTGTCATGTAGCATGTCTAGTGTCAGAAACGGAAGAGAAATGTCGCAATCTTGAAGTAGAGCTTTCGAAACAAATCAAGTCATATAACAAACTTTCGAAAAGTTTTTCCCAACTTGATAAACACTCCATTTCTCTTGAACTTGCTTCACAAAAAGGTGAAAAATCTCATAATCATAAAAAGTGTCAAGAAATGGCAGCTTCTTTGGTTCGACAATTATATGAAAAAAGGTTTCGAAATAAATGATTTGAAATCTCAACTACAAGAAAGAGACATAGCCATCAGTGAGCTACAAAAACTCATTGAGAAAATGAAAGGAAAGTTTGAATTGGGTAAACCATCCGCCGTTCGTCAACCGAATCCGGTTAAATGCCCTAAATCATCTATTTTGGGCAAACCCCCATAGACTTTGCCTAAGCTAGGAAATGATAAGAGCACAAATGTGATAGCACCTGGAATGTATAAGATGAACACTAGGTCTAATCAAACTGGAACATCGCGGTTACCTCAGAATACTAGGAAAACTAATCAACGTGTGTATTCTTCTACAGGAGTAACTCCTACTACTAGCGTTAGCGGGCCAAAGCTTAAGAGCACTAGAATTGAAGATAGAGTCATGTCTAACAATAGTCAAAGGAAGAAGATGGAAGTAGAAGAACACCGTAGGAATTTTAAGTTTTCTAAGAATAAAACGTCTGTAACTGCATGTAATGACAGCTTGAATGTTAAGACTTCGAATGTTGAATTTGTTTGTGTTAAATGTGGAAAATGTGTTCGTTCTTTCAATCATGATGCTTGTGCTTTTAATCATAATGGCGTGAACGCTAGAACTAGGAAGCCTATTCGTGTGCCCACTAGTACTAGAGAACCCACAAGAACTTTGAACCAATCCACTGCTTAACCACTTCAGAAACTAAGTGCGTTAAAATCCACTACTCTGCGTAAACAAAACATGTTAAAGAAGCTTTATGAGAACATGAGTAGAACATGTAAATGGGGGTACTCAAGATTTACACTACGCGGATACAAATGGGTACCTAAGACAACCACTATTCTAATTGGGTCTATGAATGTTAGCTTGCCTTTAGAATCTAGGCTTACTAATATTTTGGAACCCACTTCTATCAAGGGATCCTATTTGTCAAACTGTACATTGTCTTCTAATTCTTATGCAGCTCGTCGAGATCATTCTATTCATAATGGACTCTGGGTGCACAAAGCACATGACGGGTAATCTCAAGCTTCTAATTAACTTCGTAGAGAAGTTTCTGGGTACGGTACGATTTGGAAATGATCAGTTTGCACCGATACTCGGATATGGAGACTTGGTTCAAGGGAATATCACTATAAAACGGGTTTATTACGTCGAGGGACTGAATCATAATTTATTCTCGATTGGTCAATTTTGTGATGCGGATTTGGAAGTGGCTTTTCGGAAAACTACTTGCTATGTTAGAGACTATGATGGGAATGACCTTCTTACAGGTTCTCGTGGTTCTGATCTCTACATAGTAACTCTTCCAGACACATCTTCAACAAATCCAATTTTCTTAATGGCTAAAGCTTCATCATCTCAAACATGGTTATGGCATCAACGATTGTCACATCTCAATTTTGACACCATCAACTTGCTTTCGAAGAATGATATTGTGACCGGTCTTCCTAAGTTAAAATTCGTCAAAGAACATCTTTGTTCTTCTTATGAGTTGGGGAAAGCAAAACGAAAGTCTTTCAAAACAAAGACTACCCCAAGCTCAAAAGGACGATTGGAACTTATACACATGGATTTATGTGGCCCCATGCGTGTAGAGACTATTAACGGGAAAAAGTATAATCTCGTGATTGTTGATGATTACTCTAGATACACATGGACTTTCTTCTTAAGGTCCAGAGATGAAACACCAGAGGTTCTCAAAAACTTTCTCAAGATGATACAACACAATCTTCAAGCTCAAGTCTTAACCGTAAGAATGGATAGGGGTACTGAATTTTTGAACAAGACTTGGCAATCTTACTTTCAAGAAGAAGGAATCGAACATCAAACGTCTATTGCTCGAACTCCTGAACAAAACGGCGTTGTTGAAAGAAGAAACCGTACTTTGGTTGAGGCAGCTCGAACAATGCTTTCTGCTTCAAAATACCACTATTCTTCTGGGCTGAAGCAATTGCAACTACCTGTTATACTCAAAATCGTTCTCTCGTCATACCTAGACATGAAAAGACACCTTACCACATCATCAATGGCAGGAAACCTACTTTCAAATTCTTTCACGTATTTGGATATTTATGCTACATGACGGTGAAAATCTCGACAAGATGAAAGAAAAAGGTGATGCGTGTATTTTTGTGGGGTATGCTACATTGTCGAAAGGATATCGGGTCTATAACAAGAGAACAAGGATTATTGTCGAAACTATTCATGTGAAGTTTGACGAATTGCCACAAATGGTACTTGATCACAACAGATCAAGTCCCACACCTCCATGTCAAGCAATGGCACCTACACAAAACAGTGTACTCCCGTGCAAGAATGTCAAGAAAGTACTCCTACAACAGACCTGGCGGATAGAACACAAATGAATGAGTTGGTTGATTAATATGATCCAATGTTTGAAGAATATTACTATGGAAACAATTAAGTTGTGTCAAAGCTTTCCGTTGTCAATACTGCTGATGCACCCGCACAAAGTCACCAAGACACAACTGCATCTACTTCAGCAACCGTTGCTCAAGAGACAATTTCATTGGATACTCAACAAACTCAAGAAACTATCATACAACCAACCTCACCAACCGTCAATGCTGAAGGAGGAAACAACAATCAAGAAGTCGATGCACAACCTAACGAAGAAGAATTTATCAAACCCGTTCGGTACACCGGTACGCGAGGTCGGAGAGTCTTCCACTCAACATGTTGATCCGTCCAACATGCATACATTCTACCAACGATATCCATCCACTCACCATTGGACACATGATCATCCATTGGAGCAAGTCATTGGAAATCCTTCACAACTGGTTCGAACACGTAGACAACTCGAAACCGATGGCGATGTGTGTATGTATGCACTCTCCGTGATTTCAACTCTACCTACAAACATCAAGCAAGCCATGACTGATCATGCGTGGATTGAATCAATGCAAGACGAAATTCATCAGTTTGAACGCCTAAATGTTTGGGAACTTGTTGATAGACCCTATGGAATATCAATTTTAGATTTCAAATGGATCTGGAAAAACAAACTGGATGAAGAACAAACCATCATCAAAAACAAATCTCGTCTTGTGGTTAAGGGATACCGTCAACAAGAAGGCATAGACTACGATGAATCATTTGCTCTAGTTGCTCGTTTGGAAGCTGTCAGGATATTCCTTGCTTATGCTGCACATAAGGGCTTCACAATTTTTCAGATGGACGTTAAAACTGCTTTTCTTAACGGTCATTTGAAGGAAGAAGTGTATGTGAATCAGCCGGAAGGATTCATCGATCCTCATCATCCTGACAAAGTCTATCGTCTCAAGAACGCTGTATATGGACTTAAACAAGCTCCAAGGGCATGGTACGAAGAACTATCCAACTTCTTGGTTTCCAAAGGATTCTCCAAAGGTTCTATTGATCCTACTCTCTTTATTAATAAATATGGGGATGGCATACTGCTGGTGCAAGTTTATGTTGATGACATTATTTTTGGTTCTACGAACCCAAAACTTTCAAAACGTTTTGAAAAATTAATGCACAGCAGATTTGAAATGTCAATGATGGGGGAGCTAAAATTCTTTTTAGGCCTCTAGATTCATCAATCCCCACGTGGTATCTTCATAATCCAAGCTAAGTATGCTTAAGAGATACTTAAAAAGCATGGTATGACCTCATGTGCTCGCGTTGGTACACCATTGTCGACCAAATCCCTAGAGGCTGACTTGTACTCATATCCCGTAGATCAAACGCGATATCGCAGTATGATCGAGTCACTTATGTACCTTACAGCCAGCAGGCCTGATATTCATCATGCCACGTGCTATTGTGCATGATATCAAGCCAGACCTACTCAAAAGCACCTAAAAGAGGTTAACGGATATTTCGGTACCTTAAGAAT
Organism: Glebionis coronaria; assembly: GCA_025667525.1. Lineage (NCBI taxonomy): Eukaryota > Viridiplantae > Streptophyta > Magnoliopsida > Asterales > Asteraceae > Glebionis > Glebionis coronaria. The sequence continues at coordinate 420,191,009 of CM046876.1, read as the reverse complement.
ACCATTCACATGGGACTCTGGTATCCGAAGGGAACCGGTTTTCATCTAACAGCTTTTTCAAATTCTGATCACGCAGGTTGCCTTGATAGTCGAAAAAGTACTTCTGGTAGCATACAATTTCTAGGGGAAGACAAGCTTGTGAGCTGGTCGTCAAAGAAGTAGGATTGCACTTCGCTCTCATCAGCTGAAGCAGAATATGTGGCTCTATCCGCGTGTTGTGCTCAAGTCCTCTGGATTAGAACTCAACTCACGGATTATGGCTTCCACTTTGATAAAATACCTATGTATTGTGACTCAAAGTCGGCCATATCCATCTCTTGCAGTCCGGTTCAACACTCCCGTACCAAGCACATCACAGTCAGATATCACTTCATCAAGGAACAAGTGGAACATGGTATCGTGGAATTATACTTTGTCAGAACTGAGTACCAGATAGAAGACTTGTTTATAAAAGCCCTATCACAAAATAGGTTTCAGTATCTCGTTGGCCGTCTTGGTATGAAGTATATTACTCCATAAGACTTCGAGGTTTTGGCAAATGAAGTTGTTTGATATTCTCTCCTAATGACTTCTAAGCGCATCACAGCTTAGGACTCGGACCTCAAATAAGGAAAGTTTATCACGGACAATAACTTATCCTTCTCAACGAGAAATTAATATTTCTCGGTCATGAACTACTCATAAAAACATTCAAAGTTTTTAAGTTCATGAAAAACGACTTCTAAGTAAATGTCAGCTTAGAACTCGCACTTTACCTTAAGGAAAGTCTATCACGGATAATAACTTATCCTTCACAACGGGAGATTAATTTTTCTCGGTCATGAGCTAGTCACAAAACAATCAAGGTTTTGAGCTCATGAAAATCGGACCCGAAAGGGAAGTGTACGTTTCAGTGCGCTTTCCTTAAGCAATAGAAGAGAAGTCTTCTATCATGATTATTTTAAAACCGTTGAACACAATTTTTCAATAATTTCTCAAAAGGTTTTTTCTAAATCTTTCAAAATTGTGTGTTCAACACTCCCTTCTTCATAATGATTTTATATCTCAAATTGTCATATGTTATTTTGATCAGTTTTTGAGGGGGGGCGTTTTAAAATCAAAGCCTTTAATGTTGTTGGGTACATCTTTGATATTGTCATATTTTATGTAACACATTCCGAAATGATATAAAATTGTCAAATGTAATATATTATATCGGATAAGGCATCTCATCTCCATTCCTCAACATATTTTATGGTGTCGTTTTTCCAAAATATTGTCAAATTTTTTGTTTTAAGACACACATATATTGTTGAGGGGGAGCATCCCGACTGAAAAAGTTCCATGATTTATGCGTGCACACATGTTTCTCTCCCAATCGGTTTACAGGAATTGTCATATTTCAATCAATTCGTTTATATTTTTATATTAGAGATAGGGGAGAAAATGTGATTAAAATGTAATATATATTGCTACATGTGATCTTAAAGACTCAAGTGAAACTCTTTCCTTCACATGCTAAACCATTTTGTATATCGATGCATGTGTGTAGGGGGAGCTTTTCGGAAATGTAAAACTTTCAAAGTGTTAAAAGTTTTGATTTTTATCAAGCACTTTGAATGGTTTTCAATGGTTATATGGTTACGATCTATACCCAAAACAAGCTACTATCTACGACGGACTGTTGGAGTCAAAAGCTGGTTTAGGATAGGAAACTATGTCATATGATCCTACCAGAACCGGAGGGATCTACCCAATGACATTCCATAGCTAGAAATAGTTGTCCTTAGGAAAGATGGAGTTAAATGAAGCTGAATGCGGACCAATTACTTAGGTTAGCACTGGAACAATCACAACAAGGTGCTAGTGATGACGTATTGGTAAGCATTGAAGGAGATGAATATTCTATGCAACTTAGGCAGAAACCGGGTTAACACATCTTTTGAAGACAAGTGTCATGGATCCAGTGATGCGATGCACAACCCTTCCCCAGCCATTCGAGTTTCTCTTAAAAGAAACTTGTCTTATTGTCATGGAGATCAACACGTATCTATTGACTTTCTCACTCCGAGTTAGTTAATATTGAAAAGGTGGCCGTCTGCTCCATCCTCCGATTACCAAAATGTACTTATCGAGTCTAGAGACAAAAGAGATCAATCTATCATCTCATTAGGACACAATCGAGTCCTACGCATTATCCTTGTGATATTGCCAGAACATCTGAGTGATACGATTCACAATGAAGATGGAAATCCTACTTGAGCCAGCATTAAACAAGCTCATGGTGCGTAACTTGTGCGATTCTACACGAATCAAACTTTTGAGAACTGGAAAGCAACTAAGTTTGGATTCTTAATTGATTCAAATTTGATTCCAGGTTTCTTCGCAAAATCCGTGTGATCTTGTCAGAACATTCAGCGTGACACTCTTTAGTGTTCATAATGACGAATGGAAATCCTTCCAGTGTCAACCTCAAACAGCACTACAGTAGGTAACTCGAAAGATTCTTTATGAATCGAGCTTGTGACAAACTGGAAAGAAACAATGGTGCGATTCTTTTAGAATCAAACTTGTTCCAAGAATTCTGAATTGACGACTCTAATCAGACGGATAATTTATCCTTATGATTCACTCTTTACGTTCGCAGTCTGCTTTGAGAAGGTCGAGTAAAGAGAACTGGCTACTACCGTCGGGAAACCCTGTCAATGAGACTCTTAATTTAATCTACCCGATCACAGGTACGGTATCTAATACCGTCTGACGGTCTTCACCGACCGGAGGTAAAACGCTACCGAGTTAGGGTGAAATGTTCAAAGCCATTTTATCCGTGTCTATATATGTTGTTGCATATCAACATGGTGGCTTAGCTATGTACTAACCAAAGACGTTTTCACATGTTCATACTAAAAGTTAAAGTCTTCCGCTACTCTGATGGATATTTAAAGGACTAACTACAACTTCATTTGATTGGGAGATTGTTAGCTGTTCAAAATCAACAAAGTCTGAACATGTTGAATCAGAACTCACAAGAGCACGAGATGGCGATAATCAAGATACCTAAGAATGCAAGAATGTAATAGGTCATCTTGTCACAAGAGCACAAGAAGAACACTATCAAGGATAGACAGAAGATCTCAAGCACTCAAAGTCAAATGACAAAGGCTCAAGATAAAGATCACAAAAGCATGAAGGAACAAAGCCGTTACAAACAAGATCAAGACCAAGATACAAGACCAAAGAAGGAAGATCACCTCCACAAGAATGTATTCACTCAATCATCTTATGCATTTAAAGATGACCGATACATTGGGGGAGATTGTTAGCCCTATATTTTATATATAGTCGAACAAGAATGTAATAAGTCATCCTAGTCGTTAATGGTCTTGTATTGTAATAGGTTAGTCGGGTTAACCGGGCTTGGACTTCAAGCTATTATTGTATAAGTTAGGGGCGTAAGCCCAAGTGCAAGCCAAGCGCGGCCCAAGAAACAAGCCCAAGAGCCCACCAAGCTCATGGGTATATAAACCCTCTTCCATGTGTGGATGAGGGTGTTGGTTCATTTACTTTCTCTCTCTAGTAAACATAAACCTTCCACCATCTCTTTTGTTTCTCTCTCTACTTTTCTTCTCTTTCTCTCTCTAGAATCTTGTGTTATGGATTAAGTGGAATTAACACTGTAATATATAGAAGGGTGCAGATCATACCGTGATAAAGTGTAGGATCAATAGGAATCCTATTTAGGTCTGCATCTAGCGTGGTTCTCTCCATCATTGGAATATCCACGGGGTCACAAGATTCCATCTTATATTTCTTAAGCAATTCAAGGGCATACTTGGATTAGTTTATAAAGATGCCTCTGGGACTTCGAGATATCCGAAGTCCTAAGAAAAATGATACCTTACCCATCATTGAAATCTTAAATTTTGAAGACATGAGTTTCCCAAATTCATCTGATGAAGTTTGGGTCGAGGCAGCAATATAATATCATCAACATATATTTGTACCATAATCACGTCTTTCCCTCATTTCTGAATGAATAGCGTTGGATCCACCTTGCCTTTTGTGAAGCCTTCCGTAATGAGGAATTGTGACAATAGATCATACCATGCGCATGATTAGGATATTTAGGATTCACAAAACCATGCGGCTTTTGAACATAGACCTCTTCCTTGATTTCACCATTAAGAAATGCCGTCTTTGAGGAAACCTTGGTTTCCAGATCTTTGAAGCTACTAGGAATGATCATTGTTCATATGATTAAACAATCAAAGCGGAATTAGAACAACAATCATTAACAAGGTGTTTAGGCACAAGAACATGAATAAAAACACAATTGGATTGTTCATTATATTAATAACAAACAATCACTAGACGTGTATACATTGAATCCCACGTCTAGTGCACACACGCTTTAGGTTTACATTGTGAATGAATTGATATATAAAACCTAAGACCCTTGGTTCCTTTTATAATGTAAGGATTAGGGTTTACAAGAGATAATAACAAATAAACAAGTAAATCTTCTATTTAAATAAACTTATGCAGAATATATCTTGCACGTTTATCTAAATAGAAGCTTCCATAAGCTTCTTGTCTACGTTTCTATCAACTCTTGAATTGCATGTGACAATGCTTAGATTGCACACGACAACTCTTGAGCCAACAACGCTTAGTTTGTTCTTGTCAACGCCTAAATTGCTCTTGACAACGCTTAGACAATATCTTCATGTGTTCTTCGTTTTTGAGTTTCTGCCACATCAACTTTTCGACCCAACAATCTTCCCCTAGTTGATGTCGGCAAAACTCTATGTGTATCTCTTGTAAGTTGTACATGATCTTCAAATTGCTTCCCCTCAAGTGTAGCATGTATTTCTTCCCCTTTTTGTCACATCAATAGGAAAGTAAACAATGTATGCAATCTTTGAAGATTCTCCAAATGTAGCTCTATGTAATGATCTTGAAGAAAAATTAATATAATATTTTTGATGTAGAAGTAGAGTAACCCAAACCTATATTCCATATCTTGTACGATGATGTGATGAAGTATGTGGCTGATACAAAAATCCTCATCCTTTGTGAGACACTGAGCACGATAATGTAAGTCATTCAAGTGATAGAAAATATGTGCATAGAGAACCATAAGAAAAATCACATATTCCTAGATCTTGTATCACTCCATCAGTAACCATGTAAGCACAAACAAGTTACCTTTAAAGTCAGCGACTGGGAGTTCACGACTTTAAGATATGATAGAACACAAACTCGCGAAAATCTTCTTCAATCATCAAACTTATCATAAGAATTCTTCCCCTTAAGCTAACACCTCTTCATGAAGACTTTCATTACCTCATGAATTGTAGCTAACTCACTTTAAGATCATTAATTCCGTTTAAAAATATCTGAGCCATAAATATCAACATGATATTCTAAATTAAAACGGAGATTCCATGTACCTTCGTGTGTAAATACCACCTTTTTGTGTGCTCAAAACGTATCAATTTTCTCAAACAGCAGCAATCCTTGTGTTGTCCAATATCCTCTTTATCCAAGATCTTCATCAGATGTATTGTCCGATATTGGACAATACCTATCAGCGTTTGAATAATCATATATCGGACAACACTGTCAACCTGTCAGCGTTGACTTATTTTGTCAGCGTCAAAATTAAATCTGTCAGCATCTCAGCAAAACCACAAGCAGCAACGTCAGCAGGTAACACTGTCAATGGGCTTTTGATTTTTGTTCACGTCTTTACCAATCCATATATATCCAGCCCAAGCTTGATTATATACGCATAGGATCCTAAAAAAGAACAGGGAAGAATACTTCCTACTATTTAGCATCCCACGTCTGAGCTCATGAATCATAACAGCTAGTACAAAACATTTGTCCATAAATAGCGTGATTTATATTGAGCAATATATCACGTCATCTTTTCCCACAAAATAGGAAAATGAATAAATATTTATTTCCTTTGCTGTTGTTACTGTATATGCCACGACTTTTCTTCTAACTTGCAGATATGTCCAATCACTTTGACATAATCTCGTATATCTCATAAGAAATATGCAATATATAACGAAGTCACCAAATCCCTTAAATAACGCAGCCATCATAACTTCATGATATACGATCTGCTTGTTTTTCTTTCTGAAAATCCCAACGAACATCACCATCCAGCAACCTAAACGAATCAGATCTTTGCTAAGGTGAATGACTGCATTGGCATCTTTTCGTCCTTAAATCATGGACCACAGACCTTAAAAACATTTAACGTCTTTGTATACTTGTGCTTCTTGATTTGTGACCACAACATCCTTGCATCTTTGTCTTCCTGAATCATGAGTATAGATGTTTACACCTATGATGTCATTGCGAGCATGTACCAATCTGCCAATATAATCATGAATCTAGGGTTTTGTGAAAAACCCTAATATGAAGATCAAAGAATCAGAAACTTTAATCGTTATGAATCATACTTGGGTTCATTGTAGATCCAGAGATCCACTCACCAAAGAAAGTACAATCATAATTTTAATCCAGCCATGATGAACAAGTACTCTAGGGTTTATGTCAAACCCTAAAAAAAACGAGATCTATCTCTGCAGTCAACTTTGACGCCTAATAACTTTTGAATGAGGGCTAATCAGAACAATCCCTCCGGTGGATGTTTAGATATATGTATGTATAACACACATATAACATTTCGTGACAATCCAACGGTCCAATCAAAAGTTATGACCTTCTGAATACTGCTGCGCACACAAAAATGTCCAGAAAAACCCTAGACGGATTTTTCTTCTTTTCACCATACACGAACACCTTGTTGGTCCTAGCATCACGAGCCACGAGGCTCTGATACCAATTGTGGAAACCTTGGTTTCCGGATCTTTGAAGCTACTAGGAATGATCATTGTTCATATGATTAAACAATCAAAGCGGAATTAGAACAACAATCATTAACAAGGGGTTTAGGCACAAGAACATGAATAAAAACACAATTGGATTGTTCATTATATTAATAACAAACAATCACTAGACGTGTATACACTGAATCCCACATCTAGTGCACACACGCTTTAGGTTTACATTGTGAATGAATTGATATATAAAACCTAAGACCCTTGGTTCCTTTTATAATGTAAGGATTAGGGTTTACAAGAGATAATAACAAATAAACAAGTAAATCTTCTATTTAAATAAACTTATGCAGAATATATCTTGCATGTTTATCTAAATATAAGCTTCCATAAGCTTCTTGTCTACGTTTCTATCAACTCTTGAATTGCATGTGACAATGCTTAGATTGCACACGACAACTCTTGAGCCAACAATGCTTAGTTTGTTCTTGTCAACGCCTAAATTGCTCTTGACAACGCTTAGACAATATCTTCATGTGTTCTTCGTTTTTGAGTTTCTGCCACATCAACTTTTTGACCCAACAGTCTTCACATCCATTTGATAGACTATCATGTTCATATGAGCAAATAAAAAGCGAGGGATAGTCTAATAGCTTCCAAACGGGCAACGGGTGCAAAGGATTCCATAAAGTTAATGCCCAATAATTGTCGATATCCACGAGCTACTAATCGATCTTTGTTCTTCCATATTCCACCTAACTCGTCAAGTTTTACCTTGTAAACCCATTTCAAAGTGAGTAGCATCACTTTATTCGGGCATGGGACAAGTTCCCATACATCAAGACGTTCAAATCCATTAAGTTCTTCTTGCATAGCTTCTATCCAACGAGATTGTGTAAAAGCGTCTTGCCACGTTTTAGGTTCAACTTCACTGAGAAAGACATCGAAGTGACAAAACAATGCACTTTCTTGTAACTGACTTCGTGTGGATACCGGATGAATTAGGGTCACTAATAATAGTATCCATAGGATGATCCTTTTTCCATTTGATTTCATGTTCATGAATCCGTGGATTGGAGTAGACCGTAGTAGGAGCTTCCTCTGAGGTGGATGGTCCCGCTTGATTAGTGTCGGGAATTGGTACACCAAAGAATGGAAGTTCATGCATTTGAAAGAATTCCATATCGTGATCATCATCATCTTCTTCATCATAAATAAGGATAAGATAGGTAATTGATTCGGGTGTTGGTTGAGAATTACTCGTTGAAGGTGCCTCTTAACCAAATGTAGGGGTAGACATATCTGATTGTGCTTCGTTTGCTGGAGCGACAACTTCGGTAACCAGAGCTATTACTGTAGGTTCTAGAGCAACAATACTTGGAGGAGTAAATAATTCATCAAAGAACGGTTGAAACAACGTATCCCACTCAGTCCTAGTAGGTGGTGCATATGATTATGAAGAAAGGTTATTTGAGACATGACCAGAGCTAATGTTACTGGTCCCGTTTCATGAAGTGCGGGTTCAGAGCTGCTTTTCTCAGAAGTCATTGCTGTCAGCTCATAAAAATCAACATTCATAGTTTCAAGCACATGAAGGTATGATAAATTGGATAGCAAAGTGCACCAAACACATGAAGGTATGATAAATCGAGTAATTTTCCATGTAGAAGCTCATAAGGTGTTTTACCATGGCGCTTGAGAATTAGTGATAGGTTTTGGTTGTATACTGCTGTAGATACTGCTTCTGCCCATAAAAACAATGGAGCCTTTGCGTAAATTAACATCTTTCGAGCTGCTTCCATAAGTGTGCGATTTCTCCTTTCAACGACACCATTTTGTTGTGGAGTGTGAGCAACTGATGTTTCATGAGATATGCCAACTTCTTCATAATAATTACGCAAAGTTTGATTAACAAATTTGGTTCCATTATCTGATACGTCAGACAGTAGTGTTGAGACGCACTTGAATAATCTTGAGAAATCCGATGATGAATTTAGGTGCCTCATATTTTGTTGCGAGAAATTTCACCCATGTAAACCGTGAGTAATCATCCACAATGACGAGGATGTACTTTTTATCACTAAGACTTTCAACATGTATTGGCCCACAAAGATTCATATGCAATAAATAAATTTTCTCTTGGTTAATGTCTTCATTCGTGGGTTTGTATGATCTCTTAGTGCTCTTCCCTATTGAACACGCAGAACACAAATGGTCCTTGTGAAATTTAACTTTAGGAAGACCGCGAAAAAGTTCGTTTTTCACCAAATGATTAATAGCATCAAAGTTAAAGTGAGATAAACGTCGATGCCATAACCATGACTTAGTCTTTGATGCTTTGGAGAGAAGACATACGAGAGAAGCGGCCATCATGTCTTGTAGAGAGAAAATATAAAAATTATTCCCTCGAGTACCTTTCAACAAATCTACCCCTTCTAAATTGAGAATGAAGCAAGTATGCTCTCGAAAGGAAGCTTCTAGGTTTGCATCACAAAATTGTCCCAAAGAAAATAAATTGTGACCGAGTCCTTCCACATAATACACTATTAAAATCGTAACATTCCCAATTTGATATTCACCGTAACCCATTATCTTTGCAATATGATCATTTCCTAATCGAACCGTACCAAGAAACTTGCTGACGAAATTTCTGAGCTGAGAGCGATCTCTGTTCATATGCTTGGAGCAACCGGAGTCCAAATACCAGAGGATGATTTTTACCACCTATTTTCAACAACAACAGTAGAAAATGCATTAGAAACTATTGGTTCTGTATTGTTAGCAGATACGATATAACATCAGAGTTGCTAACATTTGTGTCATCATTAGATTTCTTGTGTTTTCTAACACATGTTTGTTTAATTGCAAGTTTAGTGGTTCCATCTTCCTGAGGTTTTGGATTAGTTTCTGGTACTATAGTGGGAGTAGACCTATTTAAAGGGCACTTTGTTCCTACAATAGTGTTGGTGTTCCTAGTTAAAGTACACGCTTGTGTTTGGGTAGCCTTGGTACTCCTAGTTAAAAGGCACGCTTTCTTCACGTTAGTGGGACTGATCCTTGTTAAAGGGCACGTATTTCCTACTATAGTGAAGACTCTACCAGTGGGACGCCACATCAATCCAACTTGGGTTAACACTTTCTTAGTTGGTTTCCATTATAAATTGTGCTTTCGGGCATTCATCTTATTCACATGGTCAATAAGGCAAGAATCATGGTTAGTAGAAAACATGCATTCACTACAATTCTAACATCTTAAATTAGAATTCAAAGTAGGGTTAGAACACTGCATAATCGCAGAGCCTTTAGTTTTAACTACATGATTCTTATTATTCAAAACAGAAATAGCATTCCTAGGGTGGGCTTCTACTTTCTTCTTCACTTGACTACTTGACGATGGCAAGATCCTATCTTTCTTTGTATTTTCTTGAAGCTTATATCTTTGAGCCTTAGTAGTTTTGTTTACTCCTGTAGAAGGTAACATGAGAACATTAGAGGCTGGTTTTGATTTTTCCTTATCTTTTGTGACCAATGGTTGGGATGGTTTAATCCTAGAACCCTTGTTTAGTTGTGTGACGGCAATGAGATTAGTCTTCGTTGATCTCACTTTGGAACAACGAGAGGACGGTGCTGAAATGGCGGCTATATTCTTAACACGCAGCAATTCTTTTAACTCAGCCAAAGCCATATCCTTATCACGAATTATCGCATGTAAATATGATATTTCCATCAAATTACGATTAAGATTCTCAATCAATATTGAGTGCCAGCGGACCCTAGTGTCCTTTCCACATTCTCTGTGTGCAATTCTTTCTCATTTTCTATCGACAATGATTTAGCAACCTTGTCACTTGTCTGACTTTGTTTTGATTGTAAATTTAATCGAAAAACCTTTTGAAACTTTGGATCATCTATATTAACACCTTCGTGTGACGTTTCAAAAATATATTAAAAAAAATTTTTCACATTCAAGTGAAATGCAATGTTTTTAAATCGCATCAAAATGTTTAGAAAGCGAATTATAGGAATCTTGAAGTTTTAAAAATTCAACATCAGATTTCTGACAATTACTATCTACCAAATTATCTACAAATTTAATATTATGTACAATAGAATCATTATCAACACAATTATTCACACAAACAGATACTATATCATGCGACATCACTTGCTTCAGAAGTTGATCATTTTGGCGAAAAATTTGTTTCTTTTCAACTAAACCATTTTCATAAGCATCATCCATTTCATAGAGAACTCGTTGAACTTCTTGAATTTCCAAATCAAGATTACTAAAACATGCTTTAATATTTTTCACAAATGGAGTAATCTCATTACGAAACGCAGCTCTGGTGTGTTCAAAGTTCCATTCACCTTCGGTTATAGGCGTTGCCATCGTACGTTCCTTAACGACCTTGCTGAATTCAGCAAAGTGTTGGTGCAGCTCATTCAATCTTGTAGACACCTTACCTACCGGTGGAATTAACTTAGTTAAATCCTTCTTGACAAGTGTAGGAGACGTACTAGGAAGGTTTTCGTTTGACAAAATTTAGGGCACACATGCTGGTACATGATCTATTTCCTTTTGTGTTTTAAAGCGGGTCATAAAATCAAAAGCCACTTTATTATGCTTATCATAATCAAATTTTTTAAGATTTTTTGAAAGCATTTTTAATCAACTTTCTTCCGTAAGTGACATCGTCTCCACATCATCACGAACATATGGAACCTCTTTCGATTTACCAATTAGGGTCGCATCATAAAGACTAGCAATTTCTTGTTGAACTTGTTTTGCATAACCCGGATTTGGTGGTAAATCTTGAAGACGCTTAAGTTCTAGTTCCTTAAATGATGAAGTTAATAAATGAACCATTTTTGTGGAAGAATATTGTTGTAAAAGATGTTCATCTCTCATTTTAAGAAGTTTGGTAGCATTAATTTTTTATTCAACCTTGTTAGACTCTAGAGTTTCGAAAACTGTTTTAAGTTTTTGAAAATTATTGACAACTGACACTTTTTCTTTTACTTCATTAAAAATATTAGCTTTTCATGTTTCTATCTCCTTTAAGTGTTCTAGCCTTTCAAAAAAAATTGTTCAAATTCAAAATAAGTTATTTTCTTTGTTTGAGGAACCATTTCAAAAGTTTTGACCTTTTCTTTGTGTTGATCCCAAACTTAGATCGATTAAGCTTTGTGTATACAAGATTAGATCAAGTACTACACGTAGAGAAACCTTTGCTTATGAATAAAGTAACAAAGTGTTATGCGGAATTAACACTTGATCTAAAACACAATGATGTTAAACAAACTTTCACTTGTATTAGAATAATCGTGTTGATTACAATGAAAGGTTTAACTTGCGAATACTATGAAAACTGATATTAAACATTAACCTAAAAGATCTTCTTTTATAGAACAAGAAGTCTTGTACAATAAGCTACGAATCAACTATTCTAGGTAAAGATAAACATAGAAAATACATTGTCGTCTCTATCCTTACTAGAAGTAATCTAGAACATAATAAACGTGTAGCTCACATCTTCCATCAGTGCTTGTCTTCAATCTGTCAACGCTTGACTTTAACTTGTCAACGCTTATGCTGTCAGCGCTCACTTTACTCTTGTCAACGCTTAAGTTGTTCTTGTCAGCGTTCAAGTGTTCTGGCCTAAATTTATTCCCAACAATCCTCCCCTAAACTTGATATCCACTCTTATGATCAAGTTTCTGAATAAACATTAAGAACTTGGAGGAGTCTGACAAACCTTATCATATTGGTAATAAATAAATCTGATCAAATTCTTTGCCACGTCACTTGTATAGTCTATCTCCAACTGGGTGTCCTTCATCTTCTCCAAAACAGCCTTGGATATGAAATACTGAGCATCTACAAGTAAATACTCAGCAAACTTTGTAGAACTCAAATGGTATACACCTGCAGCTGAATATAACCTCCATTGAAGACCACTGAGGTCATCTTCAAGATCCTTCCATATTTCAGGATCTTCTTCTTTTGTCCCACACATTCTTTTAAATGTGGTCCAAAGTTTTATTCCATTAGCTGAAGTTGGTGCTTCAGCCTCATACTTGGTCTCTAGCAACCTCCAAAGGTCTACCAAGTCTTCTCTGTCACAACTTGCAAATAAAGATATGAGAGTGGTAAAAGTGTGTACCTCCTTGCCAAATCTTCCACTTTTCCAGAATCCACATTCATCTTCCTCATAACTTACAATTGGATTCCTGGAATCTAGTGGTAACACATGCACCATATCTGAAGCTTCTAATGGGGAGAGCTTAAGGCTCTTTCTAATGATTGCTTCACTTGGATATAGTTGAGACATATCTTTTGGAAACTCAAGAATAAATCCCTTCTTTACTGGTCTAGGAACTATCATAGCTTTCTTGATTGCCATCTCTTCTGCAAGTTGCTCCTTTCTTTCATCTGAAAGAAGTCTGAAAGTGTTTTCTTCCTGCACTTTCACCCAAATAGGATAAGCCCTATGTTCTAACTCATCAAATGTCAAAGCCTTCAGCTTCTGATGTGTCCATCCAACTCCATGACATTTGAGCAACATAAAGTAGAGCTTCCTTCTATCCCTTTTCAATTCAGAGAGAATGTTGCTTGCCCTATACTTCAACATCACCTTACAATCCTGCTGAACTCTAAGAAGAATTTCCAAACCCCATATCTGGTCTGAAATGGTCAAGTCTGGATTATCCATACAGCTTTCTTCCCAAGAATTGTACATCTGAACTACCTCTGGCATATCAAAATCAATTTGCAACTTCAAATCTCTCAGCCTTTCCCTAGCAAGCTCATCACCATACTCAAGTCTTTCTGGTTCAACAATCATCACACTTGAATCTGAGCTAGCTCCATCACTTTCCTCTTCAGAAGTCACAAAAAATGGTGACCTTTCCTTTTCACCTTGTTCCATCATTTGCTCAGCCAATCTTCTATCAAATTCAACCTGAGCTGCATTCTTTGGAACAATTTCTTCTACCAACTTACCCTTACCCTTATCTGTTGGTTCAATTGTTGGTAGGGTAGATGATAATACCTGAGTAGGAACATCTTTGATGATAGATGATGACTGGAATACATCACCTCCATATGCAGATCTGTCAACGCCCAAATTTCCTCTATCAGCGCCCAAAATACTTCTGTCAGCGTCCAAACTTGTCTTATCAACGCTTAAATATTTTCCCTCAGCGCCTTGTGTAACCTCTCTCAGCATATCTGTAAATGATAAATTTAAATTGGTTGGAGAGATTAAGGACGTATCAAAACCTTTTTGTTCCTTTAATGTAGTAAGAGCTTCAGCAATATCCAATGATTGACCATCTTGACTGCTCTTATCACTCAGATTTCTTGCTTCCTCCCCTTTGGAAGACTCCTCCATACCTCCCCTTGAATGAGCACTCTCCAAAACAACAATCCTCTCCCTCAATTCTTTGAGTTCAAGGCCTTGGTTACTGACAATTTGTACTAAGTCTGCATTTTGCTTTTGCAAGCTAATGCAGACAGCCGTCAATTCTAAAAGCGTCATTGGTTCCAGTCTGCCCTCTTCCAAAATGGGGATTTGACCTCCCAAGTCAGGTTCATTGGGCATGGATGAGGACTTAATTATGGTGGGACTGCCTTGGCCAGCTTCTAAGCCAGAACCAATAGTCCCAGCCTCATCCAGGTCACCAGCCACACTTGTGGTGGTGGTTCTCTCTGCTACATGGCTAGGACCACCAGAGGAGAACACTCCAGCAGTCCTTTGGCGTTTAATCAACCTATATTCTGGTGGTGTGGAAGATGGTGTAGAAGAAGGTGTAGATGTAGGTTGGTTAAAGGGTGTTTGGGATTGTGATGGTTGGGTGTCAGTGGTTGAAATAGGCATATCAACGCCCACATTAGATGTGTCAGCGTCAAAGGGATTTTGGTCTATTTGCATTTGGTCAGGTGAGGGTAAAGGTTCAGGGATAGGTTCAAGTTGTGGTTGAGGGTCAATATGAGGTTGAGGGTCTGGTTGGGGTTGTGCTGCTGCAATAACAGCAAGCATGGCTTGGGTTAATGGTAGGTCTCTATGAGGTGGTGAATTCATCTTGGTAAAAATAGCCTTCTTTTGTTCAGGGATCTTATAAAAGTCATTGTGATCCCTTGAACAATATCTTTGAGCATCAAAAACCATTTGCAGAAAACGGGGATAAGCTAAAGTCATTTTTGTCCCCTTGTTTTTACACATTCCTTCAAAAATCATTTTAGACCAGTTATAATTTTGCCCTGTTGCAATACACACAATAGCAGTTGCAATGGATCTATTGATCTCATTGTGTGCAGTACATTTGGGACTCAAACATTGAAGGAGAATGTGAATTAGGTACTTCCAGGCTGGGGGAAATTCCTGCTTATGGTACTTATTAAGAGTACCTTCATCAGGAATAGGGTATCCCAAAGCCCTAAGCCCTTGTTCTATTTCAGATATAGGAAGCATGGTTATACCATCAGCATCATTAAGATGCAAGGCCTGGCGTACCAAAGCCTCAGTAACCACCCAAGGTCTCCCATGTACAATAGAAGTCAATGTTGTCACTCCATTAACTGTTGAGGAACTAACAGTGTTCCAAAACTGTTTAATGTGTGTGACTGGAATGAGTGGTGCATGAGAAAGAGCATACCTTAAAGGGGATGCATTCAAATACTCCACCATCTGAGTGTATTGAGGGAACAAAGTATTATCAGCAACAAGATAAGCAATCATGTTGTGTTGAGACTTGAACCCCAAATCCAATTCTGCTGAGTTAAATCTTGGTGCCATTGATGAAAGCTGTTAATTTGATGTATAAAAGATGAAGGTTGATAAGAGAAAAGTTGTTAGACAAGAATTATAGATACCCTGTTTAAAATAGGAGCCAAGTTTATAGGAGTGGATGAATGCACGTGATTGGCCCAAAAATAGGCAAAGATTTTCAAAAATCAATCATGAAAATATTGAAAAAGTTTATAAGTTATCTCATGCATTTAATGAAAGTAACAACTCCTAAAATTACGGCTTGAAAATATGTCAAAAAGTTACAACTGGGTAGGTCCCATTGTTTGTCAACGGTCAAATATAACCCATCAACGCCCAACGGCTATAATCCTGTCAACGTTCGCCTAAAGCCATGTCAGCGTCCATTTTGGTCACAACAACGCTTGGAAAAATCTTGTCAGCGTCCAAAAATAAAATTGTTTTAAAAAAAAAAAGTGAAAAATGACCTTAACAAGTAATTTATCCTAGAGAAGATAACCAAAAGCTGATAATTATCATAGGGCGGCAAGCACTGTCCAGTTATGCACACTTGCATAAGCAAGATAGACATAACAGTCCTCTAGTGTCCCTTGCTAACCAAAATTCTTAACAACCAAGTTACCTCATAAAATCCTTGTTACTCCCAGGTAAAACCCATATCAAAAGGATTCCCAAGCCTCCCAACAGACCACAACCAATTCTAGGCCAAAAATGTCTTGGCAGCATGCAAAGTTGATATACTATGCATGCTACAGTGCCTCATGGTTTAGTAAAACTAACCCATACTCACCAGTGGACACAATCTAGAATTGTGATGAGAGTATTCTAAGAATACCCAAGAGTCCTAAAGGTTCCTTAAACCTCCCCTTAAACTATGATACATGAGTTCTCAAAATATATATATGAACATTAAAAATTTATGTCAAGATAGGAATATAAATATTCCAACCATCATCCATAAACAAAACATGTCCAAATAGCTCTTCAAAGATCCATAAGCAACTCTGTATCCAATGGCATAAAGCTACCATTACCTGCACATTTAGATGAAAACCACAAAACTAACATTTGTTGCTGACAGCGTCCCGACAACACTTAACAGCGTTGAAGGAACTCTTGTCAGCGTTAGACAATAATATCTCCAACAACGGCAAAATAACACTTGACAGCGTTACATTTACCTTTGTCAGTGTTAGAAAAATAATGTGGAAAATCTAAATCATCACAAAGACCAATAACAATGCATTATCCTGTACATACTTTTACAAAAAGGATTCCAAAAACACATATTAAGTGAGATTAACCATTCCAATATTTGTTACCAAATATTGAAATCTTCCAGCATCAAAAGGTTTAGTTAATAAATCAGCCACATTATCTTCTGTGTCTACCCTATCTGGTTGTATTAAACCTTTCTCAAAGCAATCTCTTATAAAATGATGTCTAATTTCTATGTGTTTGGTTTTAGAATGATGTACAGGATTTTTAATAATGCATAAAGTACTGTTATTGTCTACAAAAATCTTGGTATGCATAAAATTATACCCATAATCCAACAGCTGGTTCTGAATCCATAAGACTTGTCCACAACAAGCAGCTGCAGCCACATATTCTGCTTCAGTTGTAGAGTTTGCCACCACTGTTTGTTTCTTGCATTGCCAAGATATCAATCTACTCCCCAGAAATTGGCATCCACCAGTTGTGGATTTCCTATCAAACTTGTCACCACCATAATCACTGTCTGAATATGCAATAAGATCCAATGGAGAATCTTTTGGGTACCATAATCCAAGATCTGGATAACACCTTAAGTACCTAAAAATTCTCTTCACAGCAAAAAGATGACATTCTTTGGGAGTCACTTGATGGCGTGCACATGCACACACAGCAAACATGATGTCAGGTCTTGAGGCT
The DNA here is from genome assembly GCA_025667525.1 of Glebionis coronaria. Classification (NCBI taxonomy): domain Eukaryota; kingdom Viridiplantae; phylum Streptophyta; class Magnoliopsida; order Asterales; family Asteraceae; genus Glebionis; species Glebionis coronaria. The sequence goes on along the minus strand of CM046876.1, from coordinate 420,173,485 downwards.
GTAAGATACATCAATGATCCAATCATTGATCTATAGTGCCTAACATCCACATCCTTTCCAGCTCCAATCTTTCCCCAAGGGTGTTGTCTATCCATAGGAGTGGAAGCCTCCTTTTCATGTGGAGAAAAACCATATTTCTTCAAGATTTCAGCTACATACTTGTCTTGGGAGATGAAGATACCATCTTCTTTCTGCTGAACTTGTAAACCTAGAAAGAAGTTCATCTCACCCATTGCACTCATCTTGAATTTATCTGTCATGAGCTTGGAAAAGTCCTCACTCATTTTTGGATCAGTAGACCCAAAAATGATGTCATCAACATAGACCTACACAAGTAATACATGTTTTCCTTTCTTCTTTGTAAACAGTGTCTGATCTATGGTGCCCCTCTTGAAACCATTTTCCACCAAGTAGGTGGACAATGTACCATACCATGCTCTTGGGGCTTGATGAAGTCCATACATTGCCTTCTTTACTCTATAAACCTTGTCTGGATTCTCAGGATCTTCAAAACCAGGAGGTTGCATTACATAAACCTCCTCAACAATTGTGCCATAGAGGAAAGCACTCTTCACATCTATTTGATAAACAGTAAAGTTCATGCAAGAAGCATAAGCTAAGAAAATTCTGATCGCTTCAATTCTTGCAACTGGAGCAAAGACTTCTTCATAATCTATGCCTTCCTCTTGTGTATAACCCTGAGCTACCAAACGTGCCTTGTTTCTGACTACAATGCCTCTTTCATCTTTCTTGTTCCTTAGAACCCATCTTGTCCCAATTGGTCTCACATATCTAGGACAATCAACCAGCTCCCAAACATCCTGTATAGCAAATTGGTGAAGCTCATCCTACATAGCTTCCACCCAACTTGGTTCCTTGAGAGCATCAAAAATCTTCTTGGGTTCTTCCTGTGACAGAAAACAGGCAAACAAACATGCTTGTACAAGAGGGGTATCAACCTTCTTGTGTATATTGGCAATAAATCTACCAAGACCTTGATGGGATCTTCTTGTCTGAACTGGAGCCATAACATCACCAATGATTTGAGATGTGGGGTGATCCTTTGCTGTGGAAGTGAGAACTCCTCCTTCAAAAAGTCTGGTGTCCTCAATTTCACGCTCCATGTTGCCAATATCTTCTTCAGATTCTTCTTGATCAACAGAAATCTCTTCATGGACATTAGAAGGTCCACCTTGTTCAAAATGAGAAGAGAAAAGCTGTGTAAAGGTGTCTCCAAAGTCTGATCCTTGTTTATCAGCGTTTGGGCTAACAACGCTTGAACTGGTGTTGTCAGCGTTGGAGCCATCAGCGTCTGAATTGGTCGTGTCAGCGCTTGATTTCCCTTTGTCAGCGCCTGAAGAATCATGCATGTTTGTATTTGGTGGTATTTGAACACCACCATTATCTTTCCTTGCAGCAGTAGCAGCAGCATAATACTCATCTGTCCATATAGGAAGTGTAACAAATTCTTGTGTGGGAGATGATTTAGCTGCTGGTGGTCCATCCTCCTTAGTAACCTGTATACCTGAAACATTACCAATTCTCTTTTCCAAAAAACTTGAAGTTACCTTCACAATGTCTGGATCAGTAACAGGCATATAATTTAAAGCTCTAGATAAAGGTTCTAAGTCAAACAACCAATTTGGACCACTTTCAGGATCACTAGGTTTACTTTCTAAAAACCTAACATGTACCTTTTCAAGTATACGTTTTTCCTTTTTAATGTAAACCCTATATCCTTTACTCTGCACTGAATAACCCATGAAGTAGCCTTCATCACCTTTTGAATCAAATTTACCTAGGGCCTCACTAGTTTCTAAAACAACTACATGACACCCAAAAGGCTTAAGAAAGCCAATATTGGGCTTCCTTCCCCAAAGTAATTCATAAGGTGTCTTATTGTGTATCTTGTTGACCAATGCCCTATTTTGAACATAACAAGCTGTGTTAACAGCTTCAGCCCAAAAGGCTATAGGAAAGTGGGCATCAGCCAACATGGTTCTGGCTGCTTCAATAAGGGTCCTATTCTTCCTTTCAGCAACCCCATTTTGCTGTGGGGTTCTAGCTATGCTAAACTGCCTAGTAATCCCTTTCTTGGCACAAAAATCATCTAACAACTGATTTCTAAACTCACCCCCATTGTCACTTCTAATAATTTTGACCTCATTACCATTCTTCTTTTCAATTTGGGTAATGAAATTAATCAGACTTAGGGCAGTTTCACTTTTCTTGGCTAAAAAGAAAGTCCATGTAAACCTGGAGTAATCATCAGTAATAACAAAACAATATGATTTACCCTTCAAACTTTCTATATTAGTTGGACCAAAGAGGTCCATATGCAATAAGTGAAGTGGCTTAGAACTAGAGTGCACCTGTTTAGACCTGAATGAGACCTTGTGCTGCTTGCCCTTAAGACATGCAACACAAGAGTGGTCATTGTGGAAAGCCTTTTCAGGCAAACCATCAACTAAACCAAGCCTCACAAGTCTATTGATATTCTTAAAGTTTATGTGCCCTAATCTCCTGTGCCAAAGATTACTTTCATCTACTGAGGCTTTAGCATACAGACATGACATCTTATTATTTACCTTAATTCCATTAAGATTCACATTATATATGTCTTTATGCCTTGGTGTTCTAAAATCTATGAATTTCTCCTCAGGGAGCTTATAATCTTTGCTTAACACCAAGCACTCAGTATCTATGAAAAGAACCTTATTTTTGTTATCACACACTTGTGATACACTAAACAAATTATAATCCAGATCTTTTACCAAGAAGACATTCTCAAACCGTAGATTGTTGGTGACAAGTGTTCCTTTTCCAGTGATGGTGCCGTAGCCCCCTCCAAAGTATACCTTATCACCATCTTGAATAGGAGAGAAATTAGTCAGATAGTCTTCCTTTCCTGTCATGTGCCTTGAGCATCCACTATCCCAGTATCCATAGTCATTGATCTTCTTCTGAATGCCCTGCACATAAAGAAAACACATTAGTTTTCTTTGGGAACCCAAGCCTTAGAAGACTTGGATTCATTTGGTTGTTCAACAAGAATAGACTTGGTTCTCATAACAACCCCATTTTCATCCCTGTTTGAATGAAATTCCCAGTTAACCCCAATTGGTGTTGACAATGCCTTTGAAATGTAATGAAACCTGTTGCATGTCATAGAAATACCAGTAGAATTAGGGTTCTGGTCTTGTTTTGGTCTCCATGTTAAGCTAGTAGAAGCTTTAGACCTAGTTCCCTGTGGTTGCAAATACCTAGGTTTAGCAGTGTGTCTGTCAGCGCTGAAATTACTCCTGTCAGCGCCCCGATTGCTCTTATCAGCGTTGAACCTAGGGTTTGCTACAGGAACCCATTGCCTATTTGACCAAGTATTTGACTTTTGAAAAGGTCTTAGGCCTTGTGTGTTAGACCCTCTAGAAAAGAATGGGGCTGGTCTAACAACTTGTGAACTTTTGTTCACAAAGGTATTGGGTCTGACAGTGTTTGACCTATGTTGACTTTTGTCAGCGCTGAAATGGTTCCTATCAGCGTTGACATTGGAAGCGTTGACACATTTGTAGGCCAAATGTGAGAAGCTACCACATGTGTAACAAGCTTTTCTAGACATAGTCTTAGGTCTAGAAGCAAAGAAGCCTGTTCCATGGTTACTAACTTGGCTTTTTGGTGACCTAGTATTCCTATACATCTCTGCATATTTAACACTAGGTTTTCTAACAGTTTGTGGGCCAAGGTCAACAGCTTTGCCAGTGGTAGGGTGTGTGATCTTAATAGGTTTACGATCAATGGACTCATCAATTGGTATCATGTTTGGTGTGGGCTCATTTGGACTTTCACACAACAACCCTCCCTTAACAAACAAAGTGTGGTTAGCTTTCTTCCACTCTTCTAGGTCAGTCAGCTTTTGCTGATATTCTTCAACTGGGGAAGTCACTCTAGGTGGAGGAATAAATTCCTCCTCTTGGCATTCTGGCAAGCCAGTCCAAGATAAGTCCTTTGATTGGACACCATAGAAATCCCCAGCTGGTGGTGGAACAACAGTATAATTATTCATCCCAATCCCACTCATATCCTTAGAGTCTCTTTGTTTGCTAACACACTCTCCTAGGGATTGTGTGGCCTTATCAAATCTCTGGATTTTAAGACTCACATTATCTTTATTTTTGTTAGCCTCCTCTAACTGAGCTATCAAATCAAGATTAACCCTATTTACTATATCTTGAACATCCTTACTCTGATGTAACTCATGTTTTAAGATATTTATTTGATCCTTTAAATCAAACTCCATTTTCTTATACTCAGATACTGTCTTTTCTGTTTGGGTAAGAGCAACTTGATAGTTAGATACTTTGCATCTTTCAGTACTTGCCTCATCTAATAATTTAACTATCTCTTGTTTTAATTTTTCAGTATTTAAACGACAACCCTTAGAACAGAAAGCATCATCATATACCTCATTATCTGATGAAGAGGAGGAGTGTGCCATGAGAGCATATTCAACATGCTCTTCTTTAACTTCAGCAACCAAAGCTCTGTCCTCTTCTTCATTCTTAGCCATCCAGCTCCAATCCCATTCTCCAACACCATCAATTTGTTGAACAGCAACCATAGCCTTGGGATCTGGGCTCTTAATCATTTGGCTTGAAGGCTTCCCAGCATCAGATCTCCTTGGAGATCTACATTCCCTCATAAAGTGCCCCATCCTATGACAGTTGTAGCACTCCACCTTGGATTTATCAAATCCAGCAACATCCTTAGCATTAAAGGTCATCTTCTTCTTGAACCTTTTATTGAACCTGTTTGCTCTTAAACTTACAAGAGCCATAGTCCACTTGATGTCCATATCTTCCAATTGTTCATCACTTATCTGCTCAAGATCTTTATATGTAATCCTTGAATCACTGGGCAAAGAAGCAATGAATGCACACACAGTATCAAGATCAAAACCAGCAGGTTTAATTCTATCAGCGCCATGATTGTGTGTGTCAGCGCTTGAGTACAAAGCGTTGACAGGATATGATCCAGCGCTGACAGATTGACATCCAGCGCTGACACCTTGAGATCCAGTTGCTGAATGTCCATAGAAGTTCATGGAATCAAATTGGCCTTCACTTTGTGAAAAGAAGGCCATGTTGCTGTTGGAAGATTTGTTATCACTTTCCAATTGCCATTCATTCTCCAATAGTCTTAACTTGTTGAAGATGTCATCAAACCTGGAAGTCTTGTGGGTATTATTGACAAGAATGGATCTTGTCTCAATCTTCCATACATCACCAAGGCTTTTGAGAAAAGTAGCATTCAATTCAGGATCATCAATCTGTTTTCCCATGAAGGAAAGTTGACTTGTGATGTCAAGAAGTCTACTTCTCACACTGCTGAGATTCTCATTAGGTTGAGCTTTAAAGACAGCATACTCATGCAATAGTTGCTTCTTCTTTTCTTCTTTTGTGTCAGCATTGCCACCATGTGCTACTTCAAGAGCTTCCCAAAGCTCTTTTGCAGACTCAAATCGTTTGTACTTGTGCTGATTCTCATGACCTAGGGCATGTTTCAAGATATTCAAGATTTTCATGTCCACCCTCTTCTTGGCTATATCTTCAACAGCAACAGCTCTCCCATCTTCAGGCTTTTCCACCTTATCAGATTCAGGACAATTAGGAACAGCTGTCCTTGTGGCAATAGCAGCAGTAATCTTTGCTGCCTTATCGAATGTGTTCCCATATTCGATAATTTCCCAAAGAGTGTAGTCATGAATAGCTATGTATTGCTCAAAATTGGACTTCCAAAGCTCAAAGTTCCTGGCATCAAACATGGGAATTTTGATACTAGGGTTTGAGAAGTTGTTTTGTAGCAAAGCAGGAGGTTGATTTGTGCCAGACATGATGTTTTTAGGGTTTTGAGATTTTTAGGGTTTTTAGGGTTTGGTGTTTTAGGGTTCTTGCGTTACTTAAAGATCAAAAGTTTCTCAACAAGCTCTGATACCACTTGTTGATCCCAAACTTAGATCGATTAAGCTTTGTGTATACAAGATTAGATCAAGTACTACACGTAGAGAAACCTTTGCTTATGAATAAAGTAACAAAGTGTTATGCGGAATTAACACTTGATCTAAAACACAATGATGTTAAACAAACTTTCACTTGTATTAGAATAATCGTGTTGATTACAATGAAAGGTTTAACTTGCGAATACTATGAAAACTGATATTAAACATTAACCTAAAAGATCTTCTTTTATAGAACAAGAAGTCTTGTACAATAAGCTACGAATCAACTATTCTAGGTAAAGATAAACATAGAAAATACATTGTCGTCTCTATCCTTACTAGAAGTAATCTAGAACATAATAAACGTGTAGCTCACATCTTCCATCAGTGCTTGTCTTCAATCTGTCAACGCTTGACTTTAACTTGTCAACGCTTATGTTGTCAGCGCTCACTTTACTCTTGTCAACGCTTAAGTTGTTCTTGTCAGCGTTCAAGTGTTCTGGCCTAAATTTATTCCCAACACTTTGTACAACGCAAGCTCAGCGATAAGGGTGGCATTCATGTCTACTGTTTGTCGGACGACAACATTAACTTTATCAATTATATGTATAGACACTATTACCAAATCTTGTTGAGCATAAGATACCATACCCGTTGTAGGCTCGTAGCATTTGGTTGAGGTTCACTTAAATGTGAAGGATTGGATACCCAGCATTTGAATCACTATTTACCAAAGGCTGTTCGGGGTTGTTATTTTCATGCCCAACTTGATGTGGATTATCATGAACAATATTGGTTGTGGTTGTTACCTCACTGACGACATTGGAACCATATTGAGAAATATTAGCAACGAGAGCAGCTTAGTCTGAGTGAAGCTCTTCACAATCCGAATCATATGCATCAAGATCATCCGCTTGATATGATGCATTAGAAGTAGAGACAACGGTAATGCCTTCATTATCTGCTGCCTCTAGGTCTGCAAGAAATGCTAACTCCTCTGAATCCAAAATCTTTCCCTTTGATTGAGCATCGACCAAGAACATCTTCTCTTGAAGCCATGATGCATCCCTTCTCCTTTTTGGCTGAGTACACTACTTAGCCATGTGACCTTGTCCTTGATAGTTGTAGCAAGTCACAACCTTTTGAGGACCAATAAAACTTCCATTTCCACCAGCGTGAGCATTCACAGTTTGAGCATTCATGGTTCTTGTATTTGGTCTGTTGAATTTTGACTTCCTTGAATAGATTGAACCGTCACTTGACCGTCTTGAATAGTGGCTTGTTGGCAAGGATCTGAAGATGTGCGGAGCTGATTGTTCGTTGATGGAAATCCTCTAATTGCAACTACCTTTGACAAGTAGGCAGTGAGATGGTTTAAAACAACAGCTGGAGAATCATTTTGATTAAGGACCGGTACTTGAATTGCTAGAAGTTCATTGGAATACAAGGCTTGTGCTTGTGGTGCTTCAATTGGAAAATATCCTTGTTGGGGAGTATAGCCCATTGTAGAATTGAAATCTTGAGATGAAGATGCTTTATGAGTGAGTGGTTGTGTATAAGGATGTTGTAGAACACTTGGTTGAAATGCTTGTTGTGGAATCATTAGTGGTTGATATGATGGTTGTTGTGGTTGCAGATAGGTGTGTTGATGCTGCATATATGATGGTTGTTGATAAGAGTACGCCAAGTTGTGTTGAGGAGTCATTTGTTGAGAAGAAATCATGGAAAGTGGATCATAAACTTGAGATTTAGACAACCGAATCTCTGCACGTGTCGTTCGTTTTGTTGAAGATAAGCTTGAAGTTGATCCACGTTGGTTTGATGCAAATCCTTAACCAACTTTACATCCGTCACAAACTGGCTCCATTCGGGAGGAAGGGTATTCAGATACTTGGTGTTGAGCTGAAACGGCGGTATCTTCATGTCAAAAATATTAAGCTCATTCATCAATAAAGTGAATCTAAAATAGTAATCATTAAGAGTCTCCCCTAAAACATGGGCAAACTTATCAAACAAGTCATATAGCCTACACTCTCGTTCATGTTGAGTTAACGAGGTGCCTTGCATCAAAATGCGAATTCTCTCCCATAACTCTTTGGTAACTTTGTAATGACTCACGAGTTTTTAGACATCTGGAGTATGACCTTGGAAAATAATGTTTGTATCTTGAATATCACACTTAGCTTGAAATTTAGCATCTCCGGTCAAGTCGGCCATTGTGCAAGCACGAGTAACCGTACCCTCCATCAAGGTACCATAATCTAATGGTACATTTTGATCCGATGCCAAAATGAGATGTTCATTATCGCGATTCATCATATAAAGTTCCATTCTAGACGTCCATGCCTCGTACATTTCCTTCACCAACATTGGTGGACGATTATCCGTACTAGAGAGAATGGACTTATCCGTAAAAGATGTATACTCTATTGCGACAATTAAGATTTACAAACGATGATCGAATAATGAGAGAAAGTAAATGTGCTTGTTGTCGAAAGAACAATACGGGATTTTACAATTCGTGAAGAAACTGAAAAATAAATTCACGGGATATTACAAACCACCAAATAAACCGTAAAAGTGTTGGAAATACGTTTTTATAGTTAGAAAGTCTCGGTCACCCCAACAATATAGGTACAGGCTCATAGTATAGTTATTGTAATTGTATAAGAAAGCCTGACCCATGAGCATGTTCATGAGCCGGAGGCCCAAGTCCATTTATGGACTTGGGTATATAAACCCCTTTCCTTTATGGAAAGAGGTGTTGGTTGTTTCATTTTCTAATATACATTTTCACATTTTCTTTCATCTTTCTCTCACTACTTTCTCTCTCTAGAAACATCAACCTCACTTGTGGATCAAGATTACGAATATTCTACAATTGGTATCAAGAGCCATGGGATGAAATAGAGGTGTGCTTTGTGTTGTTTTTGGTTTAGTTATTTGGTTCATGAGTTTTAAAGCAAAAAACCCAAGTTTCAAAAAAAATTCTGTGTCTTTGTTGATCCAATTGATTTAGATATCTCCTACATAGTTGTTGTATGGATTTGGGTACTTTGGATCGTCCAAAAACACGAATTTTTGGCGCGTTTGGGTCGGTTTAGGCAAAAAGTCTCTTTTTCTACACATTATTGCGGGATTATCACCATTATTGCGGAATATTTCATATATATTTTCGCAATAACTAGGGTTCATGAACTACAATATTGCGGAATTGTTTCTTGATATTGTGAGATCTTTTGATTTGAAGTATTGCGAGATCTTTGTGGTATAAGGGTTATTGCGAGATCTTTTGCATCTGCATTATTGCGAGATCTTTAACTTCAGATTATTGTGAGATCTTTAGTTCCGATTATTGCGAGATCTTCAGATATTAAATTATTGCGACATCGTGGATTTAGAGTTATTGCGATACTTTCTCTAGTACAAGTATTGCGAGATCTTTAGTTAGGATTATTGCGAGATCTTGTTGGTTTAGCATTATTCCGAGATTCTTCAAAGTTTTTGCACGACTTCACGGGATTTGGACTTTGCATTTATTTAAAGATTTCTACAACAACATACAGCCAAAGCATCATTACATATTGCTTCATCAACAACAAACACTTTACGTTTATTTCATTTCTCGATCATTTGGTAATCTTTTTCATGTGAACAAAAAATGAATCCTCATTCAGTAATGCCGACAATGTTATCGCTTTCTAACCTATCCATCATATCGGGTACCGATACTCGCCCACCATTGCTTATCAAATAGCTATTTGACGTATGGCAGGGCCGAATCAAGTCATATATTATTGGTAGACCCAGTGGGAGACTTATGATTAAGTCATCGAACAAGGTCCACTTGATTGGGGAACAATAACTCAAAATAATGTGACCCGACCAAGGGAATTTTTTGAATTAACTACTGCAAATCAACTTATTGCTTATGCGGATGAAAAGGCTCTTCATACAATTCTTCAAGCTCTTCCACCTGATATTTATCGAATGGTAAGTCAACATAAGATAGCAAAGGAATTATGGGATCGTTTGGCTGTTTTGTTACATGGAACTTCACTCACTAAGCAAGAACGTGAGTCTCAACTTTATGATCTCTTTGATAGGTTCACATACACTCAAGGGGAAACTCTTCATGATTACTATTGGCGACTTACTACATTGATGAATAAATTAAATACTTACAATCTGATAATTGCTCAATTTCAAATCAATACCAAGTTTTTGAATTCATTACCTATTGAGTGAAGCCGCTACGTCACTGATGTTTAACTGGTAAGGGATTTGTACAAGACAAATCTAGATCAACTTTATGCTTTCTTGCAACAACACGAGAAGCATGTGATAATGACTCGTGTCTCAAGGATCTTACCCTGAACCAATGGCATTAATGGCGAATCAACAATTGTTGTCATATAACAATCTTCATTATGCAAATGGGCACAATCATATCAGAAGTCCTTGTATCAAACTCCAAGCTTCCCACAGTATTTTCTTCTACCACAACCACCTACTTCACATCAACAATATCAGCTTCCAGGAGCACCATCACACAGATATCCATATTCATCAACTTATACTCATCAACAATACCCTTCTTACCAAGCACCTACAGTTCATGCCATCACTTATCAGCCACTACAGTTCTTCAACCCAATTACTCCCAACATGTTAGTACTCCTTCAAGTGTTTATGTAGCTCCACCAGCACCAGTACTGTATTGTGATTAGAAGGTCCTAACTCCTGAATCCAAACACGGTGATAATCCTACTGAAGTTTTAGCTGTCATGTTTGCCTATATCACTCAAACGTTGAATAAACGAGCATATCGAGGACTTCCTACCACTAACAATCAGTTGAGGACTTCTTCAAACTCTCATCAACAAGCTACCATTCAAGAAGGTAGAGTCATGGTTCAACCTATTCAGGGGAGACCGAGTTCATCAAACACCAGTACAAGAACTTACAACACTTCTCCAAGGGGAAATACTACTAGCAATTTGAAGATGATCACATGCTACAACTGCAAGGGGGAAGGACATATGGCTAGGGATAGTAAGCAACCCAAGAGAAGAAGGGATGCTTCGTGGTTTGAGGATAAGGTGTTATTGGTTAATGCCCAATCAAATGGCCGTGAGCTAGACGAGGAGGAGTTAGCATTTCTTGTTGATCCGGGAGTTGCTGATAATGATGGACACACAACAGTTTTCACTCATAATGCAGCATATCAAGCTAATGATCTTGATGCATACGATTCTGACTGTGATGACTTCAACACCGCCAAAGCAGCTCTGATGGCAAATCTTTCAGTTTATGGGTCCGATCAAACATCTGAGGTACCAAGTGTTACCACACCACATCAAGTTGGGCAAGAGTCTCTGTATCCGGAAGAGCCTCTAGTGGTGAGTAATTCAAATGAGGAGACAAAAAATGACAATAATATCAATGCAAGTACCCATACTTTGAGTGAAATACAACCAGAAGCTATATCGCATATGACCCCTTTTGCTCAACAAGATTTGGTAATGGTTCCAGCAACTCTGCTTGACCAAATGAATACTGCGGTCCTTGAAACCCTAGGTGTTAATAAGACCATATCCGCGAGCTTTCTTTGTATAAGGAAAAGGTTCAAACCTTGGAATTAACTCCCTCGACCAATACGCTAACCAATGTCGAATTTAATGAGTTTCGAAAACTTCAAATGGGTCATTTACAAGAGATTGAAAATTTAAGAGCAAATCTTTCTAAAGAAGTTAATGAAAAAGAGTCAGTCGTCACTAATTTTCAAAAACTTAAAACGAATTTCGAAATTCTCGAGTCTAAAAAGGTTGTAACTGAAATTAATGCTTCTAACCAAATTAAAAAGATTGACAATTTGATTTTGAAACAATATTCTGCCTCACATGTAATACATTTTTTGAATCATCTTTTAATGAATTTAATTTATCTCTTCAAAAAGACCTTCCACCTAACCCGTGTTACGCAAAGAAAGCTCTTATCATAATCCAAGAATTTATGATGCTACCAAACTTGGAAAGGTGTTAGGTCCACCCTATGTTCTTGATAATGAGGCAAATATTCCACTTTACAATGACAATCGGTCTAAAATGCTTTCTAAATTTCCAAAACCATTTGATTATGAATCACATAATAAACAACAATTAGATTTTAGAAATCGCTTTAAACCACACTCGGACATTCTTTTCGCACCATCGAAAGTGTCATTGACTGAAGTCCCTAATACGTCTCCTACACTTGTCGAACCGGAATTACCTAAAGAATTTCCAAAAGAGGTTCCACTAGTAAGTAAAGTGTGTACTGGCTTACAAGAGCTACGACGACATTTTACAAGGTTTGACAAGGTCATTAAAGAACGTATTGTAAAACCTCTGATTTTACCTTTTTGACTTTGTTAGCATATGTGCCCAATAATTTTTGGAACTCATTTATTACCACTTTTGCATGATTATATGAAGCATTATTTCCATTTGATCATTCTATCTTTACATATCTATATTCTTTTTATATTTATGAACCTTTAGTCTCTTCTGACCACTCTGGCAATTATCTGGCAACATGATAAACAAGGACATTGATACACAGGATTATTACCCTGCAAGGACTCACCACCTCAGTACATCAATTAATAATTATAACAATCTGGAAAACATGATCTCACATACTTAATTTACCAAGTGTCTGAACTTTCTATATATATATATATATATATATATATATATATATATATATATATATATATATATATATATATATATATATATATATATATATATATATATATATATATATATATATATATATATATATATATATATATATATATATATATATATACATATATATATATATATATATATATATATATATATATATATATATATATATATATATATATATATATATATATATATATAGATATATATATATATATATATATATATATATATATATATATATATATATATATATATATATATATATATATATATATATATATATATATATATATATATATATATATATATATATATATATATATATATATATATATATATATATATATATATATATATATGTATATATATATATATATATATATATGTATATATATATATATGTATATATATATATATATATATATATATATATATATATATATATATATATATATATATATATATATATATATATATATATATATATATATATATATATATATATATATATATATATATATATATATATATATATATATATATATATACCTCACCCCTAATCTATGTCATATGTGACATGGCACCTCTAAACCAATGGTATTTGCTTGTTAGCTAAAAAATCTCAAAAAACTTCCAAAAATACTTTCCAAAAACGCAATATTGAAAAACCGGGACGCAATATACCTAAACCTACGTTTTCATAACGCATCTATATATATTAGGTTTAAACCATTTTTTTATTTTCCTAACAACCGCACTGACGGGGAAAAAACACACACACCACCATAAACCCTAATTAAAAAAACCAGCCATCTCCATCCTATCTTTTGATGATTAACCCACCCCTTGATTTTCTTATGTTCCTCACATTTATTTGTTTCACAACAAATCACAATCCATTAAACCTAGTTACTTTTTTAATTTTGGTGCTATTAATAATATGATATAAGTCGATCCATTGTTTTCAGGGTTCAAATATTCCATCAAATAGGTTAACTTACCGCTATTATTCGATTTATCAAAAGAAAAAAAAGGAAGAAAAGAAGAAAAAAAAGGTATTCATGGCTACTGTAGGACGGGATCAGAAGGGAAAAAAATGGTTTTTTGCTGATTATCAACACCTTATCTGTGATAAAACACAGATAATACAAGCCCATTACCCTTTAATTCTCGCTCTTGCAACTAAATCCCAGGTATAAGTCTAATGATTGAAAATTTTAGTGAAAAGTATACACTTAGAAATTTGGTGAATCTGTAACTGATGGAAAGTGTTTGATTCAATTGTACAATAGATCTTGGTAACCTAGCAGTTCGATTTATTAATCTTTTAGAGCCATAAACAAATAATATGTATGTAAGACTGCGCAATTCATATATTTCTATCAAGAAGAATGCTTCAGGTATCATTTTTACAGCTTGATTGTCCATTTTTAATCGTTTTTTGCATTATACCAGGGTATTTTACCTTAAATTTGTCACCCTATTTTGTACCTCTGTTTTAGTTTGCCAAACACCCTCTTCTTTTTTGTTCTCTTCTGAAATTGACAGCATAGTGTAATAATTGTGATAACACTTATCTTTTTACCACTTAATTACAATAATAACCGAGCCAAAACGTGTATTTTATGTCGTAAATGTCGTAATTATGCGTGGTTTGTGTTTTTGTTGTGATTTAGGACCAAAATAATAAAAAGGAAGAAAACACGGGGTTTCACGGGCTTTTGTCGAAGTAAACGAGAAAAGACGAAGTCAAAAGATCAAGAGTGCAAAAAGAACGGAAGTCCAAGGCCTATTCTGAAGATTTATCGAAGAAAAAATCTAAAGACGGAAGTTTAATGAAGTCGAAAAACTCAAGTCTAAATTATTGAAGAAATTGTAAGACAAGTTCAATTTATATCGACAAATCCCGAGACGGCGTCGAGAAAGACGAGAACGAGAAAGAGAAAGAAAGAAGGAAGCAACACATGCACTCCCCACTTCCTATATATACCCTCCTAATGACACATTAGGAGGGTGTTAGTCATTTGGGTTAGTTAGTTTAGATTAGGAGTAGTGTAATTTTATTTTCTCTCTCTAGTTTTTCACTTTCTCTCTCTAGTTTTTCCTTAAAGTTTTAAGCTTTTCACTTTAATCTTGTATTTGAATCTTTAATCTTCATCTTATTTCAAGCTTTTTACAATAATTCTCATTCTACATTTCTTGATCTTTTTAATTATGTTTGATTCGAAATTATCTTTGATTTTGTTTAATCTTAATGTTTGATTTATTAAAAAGTTTATCTTTTTATTCATCTATAAGTTTTAATACGAATTGAGCTTTGAGCTTGACATGCTTATTGGCTTAATTTTGTGTTTAGCTTATTTACTTTTTAGTTTTCTTAAAAAAGTTTAGTCTTTTTAAAGTTTGTTTTATAAAGTTTGCATATTTAGTATTTCAAAAGTTTTCAAATTTGTGCTTATTGAGTTGGTAAAGTTTTTGTTAATTTTTATTTTTAGAAGTGCTTATTGGTTTATTGGCTTATGCTCATCCATCCGAATATTGTGATTTTTCCATCACAATAGGGTTTCTACATTGTGACGGCTTATTGTGATAGTTTTTCCGATCACTTGTTCCGATCGTAGGTTGCGATCGCCCCTGGCATCGTACTTTACGATCGGGTATGTATCACCCGTGAATTTGTCGTGCTTTAAATAATAATAAGTTATATTATTTATCATCAAAAATTCATTTTTGAGCATTACCAAAGTTGTTGGTTTTGAAAACGGGACATATTTTGTAAAATTTGAAAAAAAAATCGCATAGTCTGCGTATCCACACAGTAAAAATTAAACCTTTATATTTTAAATGTCACGAGATATTTACAGTTCTTACCCTCAAATCGGCCGTACGTCATTTTATATGCTAAATTGATTGTTATTTGTAGACTACGCTCAGTCAATGCCTTTGTGAACACTGCACGTGTTAAATATTGACCTAATGCACTCACGAGCTATACCCATTATCCCTAGATTTATTTTATTAACTATGACGCACGCATCCTCGTTCGAACTTATTTTCCATTGGTTATACCATCATGTGATCATTTCGCGACACGACCGACAAAGACTCGACCACACAACAAAATTACTAATACTTCGCGGGAACATCAACCTACTAGCTAACTAGCTATATTAATACAATACTACTAATTTTTGCACCATACTCATGATACCCAAAATGTTCCCCCAAGACACTTATCACATATACATAATTTGAAATTTGAAAATCCCACATGCTACTCCCTAACCCCTAGCGACGGTACGTCCTATCTCCTTGCCTACTATAGGTGCGATCATCTTGGTCCCCCCATGTCAAATACAACCGTATCTTCATCATAGACAAACAAGCATCATTCATGCTTACCCAAAAGACACACACTCATATTCACCAATAAACTGTATCTCATTCTCCTTCGTTTGGCCATTAAAGATAGCTCCATTTGACCCTCATAAATCCTACTTCACAAAACAAAAACAATTGAAACTTATACCTTCATAACCCTAACTAAAACAAGTAACCAAGAATCAACATTTGCAACTAAGGTTGTTTAAACACAATATTTCCGTGGATTCTCTCTTTAGTTCGAGGGTTTCCAGCAACTGTCGACGCGAGTTTCGTTTCCTCGAACGTGGGTTGTAGCTGCTGCAGGAGTGTTTCATTTTGTGAAGCGGGTTCATTTGCTATTCGTGGGTTTTGTTCGTTCGAATGTCGAGTTCGAAAAGCTTTAGGAAACGAGTTGTTGTACTTGTCGTTAAGGTTATCTCGCATGCTTTCTTGTTTCGTTTTACATGGTTTTTCATGCATATGTACATCGTCACCTTACCACATTTTTCGGAACTAATTAAACATGGCTTTCAAACATAGATCTTGTAAACGTCGCATTGTAACTTCATAAAACGAGTTTGAACTCATGTTGGAAATGGGTCTATACGTTATGGTTTGCATTTGTTGTATTAAAACTCTTGGGTACATATTTGTTATGAGTCAAGCTAAATGTGTACGTCCAAAAACAGCTTTTAAGTCGTGACTTGATCAAGTACATGTGATAGGAGGGTTATGGATGTTGTGTAAGCTTGAGAGCTTGTCGTGAGCATTTCCGAGGGTTTGTCGACGTGAAAAGATGTTTCGAGTTTGTGAGAGATCATCCTCGCGAGTACAGTGAACTCCCGAGACTAGTATTTGTGAGAGTTTTATGGCGAGGGTTACATGAACTGTGAGCGTGAGTCGTCGAGTCCAAAACCTTGTTTTTTTTACAAATCGTGTGAATCTTTGTTTTGGTTGGACGAGAGAGAGATAACAAATATATATTTTGGAGGGAAAAACTTATAAACCTAATTGGTGAGAATGATGCAGTTGTAAACGAGAGAAAGAGAAGGACTGAAATAGCTTTGAGAGCTTGATGTGAGCAGAGGGACATATTCTTATGGTGATTTGTGTTGTGAGCCCGAGAGAGATGGAAAGGAGACTTTTGTTATGAGTTTTTGGTGAGAGTTTTGTTGATAGATTTGTCGTGAGCTCTGTGAGAATTTTGTGATATCGAGTTTGGTGCGGAGTTCGAGCTGAGTTTGGTGTTTTATCGAGTCAAGACTTTGTTTTGGGTTCACTATCTTACCTTCGAAAAACTGGGTTTTCTTACTTGTGTCTTGTTTAAACGAGAAAGAGAGTTATGATAAAGTGAACACCACCTAGCCGACAGTCTATGTATTGTTTTCCATCATCTGGTCATCTGGTGCATCACGTGTAGGGGTTTGGGATCAATGTTGTCACCCACTTGGGTATATTAAATCTTTGCATTTATGTTAAAAGTTTTATTGAGTTATACCCTGTTTTAGCAAATATTAAAATGGGACATTTTCTTTTTGCGTCGAGTTTGTAAATTAGCGAGGTCAAGTTTCAAGTTTGAGAGCAATAGGTCGAGCATAGTTATCGGATATTTAGAGTCTTTTTAAAATGGTTAAATTAAAACGACGCCGAAAGGCGGCCATATTTTATCGAGGCAAGACGACATCTCCTTCACTTGGGAGTTTGGTCGAATATTATATCGATAACTATTTTGAGTTGATTTTATTTATTACTTAAACCGTGGTAAATGGTAACATATGCATGCGACGTAAATGCATTTTTGCATTCTTCTATTGTGACCTAATCTAGCGTTATATATATTTAGGTTGCGTCTTGCGTTTGCTACATCTGTGATTTTCATATTCTTGATGTGAAATCATTGCATACTAAGATGAGTTCATACCCCCTCTCTCTATTTTTGAAATCGCTTTATAAATGTTTTAATCTCTTTTAGGGGAGATGCATGCTTGTTGATATTAAATACGTGTTTATACATTTTGCTGATTGTTTATGATCCATACGTGATTATACTATGCAAGTATTGTTATGCTACATATTATGAATATGCAAGTGAGTCTTTGCTTCTTTTAATCTGCTTTATATGCTGAATCAGTTTGGGGAGAGATAATGCTTTGTTGTTTCCTTATGGATGCAAACTGTGATTTTATTAAATACTTTGCTGAACTATTGTTTATGGATGAAATAATGCTTCTTGCTTGCTTATGGACGCAAAATGTTTTTTGTCTTGAATCACTTCGCGGAAGTTTTGTCATGAGCTTATTGCTATCGTAACTGGGTACCTTATATGCTTGCCATTATTTAATGGATTCATATGCTGGTAAAATTTGTATGCTTGCCATTAGTTAATGGAATCATATGCTGCTAAACTTTATATGCTTGCCATTATTAAATGGATTCATATACTTCTAAACTTTATATGTTTGCCCTCCTATAATGGGATTCATATGCTTTGAAACATTTTGTTTGCGGTCCAATTAATCTTGAATGTGAATCTTGGCTATGATCTTGGATTGATCTTGACTGTGAATCTTGCTATGATCTTTTATGATCTTGATATGTTTCTTATATGTGATCTTATTATGAATCGTGCATATGATGTTTATATGAACCTTGAATATGAACTGAATTATTTTGTGTTCGCTGTAATTCTTTTGGCTAAATGTTGATATATGACTGAACTTTGTAGTAAGTGTTGCTTTTGTTGCGAAACTCTTGATTTCTAAACGCTTTTACGACACTACCTTTGGTAGTGGGATTTGAAAACATTCGAGGTGTCATAATTTTTTTTTAAATAAAACTTATGAACTCACCAACTTTATGTTGACCGTTTTAAGCATGTATTCTCAGGTACTTGGCTGTATGATTATTAGGAGTCTTCATTGTGATATTTGGCATAGAGGTCGCTCTCTCGAATCAAGACTCGGATAATCATGACGTAACATGCCTCAAAACTCGTGGGCTTCCACTAGCCTATCTTGGGGTGTTACAGGGTATAAGGCTTATTGTGACGAAATGCTGCCCAAATTTTGACTCACATATTCCAATGAAATTTGGCACTTTCATTATTCCGACAGTTTTTATTTTTAGACATTCCGATAGCTTTTTCTTTTACAACATTACGATAGAATTTTCTTTTAAAACATTCCGATAGTTTTTTTTACCACATTCCGACAGTTCTTCAAATAAATATTCCTATAGAAATTTTAGTATTACATTGCGATGGATTCAACATCAATATTGCAATACATTAATTTGACCAGCATGCATGCCTGCATGCTTAAGGGCTTTTGGCGCCATTTTCACCTAGCAGGTTGCTAGCTTGAGCTAGTTGCCTGCTAGCTTGTTTATTTATTATTTTTTCCGTAATTGTTTAGTTTAATCTGAAAGTTGTTCCGATTTTAATTTTGAAAGTTACGTATTTTTAGTTGAATTTTTCTCTAATTTTAAAATTAATATATTTTCGTAAAGTTCAAGTTTTATCTTTTATTTAGTACCCGCTTTAGGTTTTGCCTCGTTTAGCTTTAAAGCACCCATTAGTTTTATTCTCTCCTTTTAAATTAAGTTAATTTTATTTTTCAGTCGAAAGTAAATTTCTTCGTTTAGTTTTATTTTTATTAATTGTTTCGCTTTAAATTTCGTTTTATTATTTGTTTTATTAATTGTTTTTATACAAGTCTTTTTATTAGTTCTTTTATTTTATTAGCGTTAGGCTTGCATTTACTTTTTACTTAGAAATAGATAACCAAACTTTCCTTTTTCTTAACCAAAAACAACTGAGTCGCACTTTCAACCGGAAATCAATTCGATTAGACACCGAGAAAAACGAACTTTTTAACCTAGCAAAATCTCACTTTCAAATGGCGCCGCTGTCGGCTCTTTTCGTGAAGATTAACGGTTTTTTGTGAGAGACGCGTTAGATTTTGGGATCCATTCACTTTTGAACGTTATTTTTCTTGCCAAAAAAATTTTCAAAAATCCTAAAAAATAATTTTTTTCATAAATCCCAAAAACATTTGAAAAATCATAAAAAACATTTCTTTTTCAAAGTTTTACACCAAAAATATTCCTCTTAACCCTCTATTGTGTTTCATTATTTTTCTCAACCCCTCTAATTCTTAATTCTTCATGGATTCTTATGTCCGTTGTGTAGGGTGTGAGAGACGATTATATAGGTGTGAATCATGTCAATGGTGTTCATGCGAGCAATGCGGAAAAGATCTTACACCCATTTCAACCGATTCACAATTGGGATTTTGTCCATCGTGCAATTCGACTAATTCATCCTTTTCTTCTAATCCACCTACTCCCCCCCTTGCATATATTGTGGAAGCGATTCTATTGGCATGTTTCGTGTCCAATTCGATACCCGCCTCATGGCGAGCAAGAACTGGATTACAATTATAACAATGGTAATAGCTATCTACAAGAAGCACCGAGTTTTCCTCAATACCCGTATTGCAACAATTGTGGGGGCCCTCACGATACTTCTTATTGTCAGCCGATGAATTATTATGAGCCAAACCCGTGTTATACTTCTTTTCAACCAATGATTTATGATGGACCACATCCGTGCTATAATTCTGGTTTTCACAATTTTGAGCCCCCACAATACACCCTCGATCATCAACCTTCTGTTGGAATGTGTGAAGAAGAACGAGCCAATTTTTTGAATACACTTCAATACGTTCAACAAGAATTAGCTAGCATACGCGAAGCAAGGGAGGAGGAAAAGCGACAACAACACGAACAAGTATCTAATCTTAGTGATTATACTCCTCCTCTTATGTGTCCATACTACTATTATGATGATGACGAGGATGATATCTATAATCTCAACCCATCTTCTGAGATTACTACTCCTACTCTTGATATCCCTAATGCGTCTAAGGATAGTGATACATCGAGTGAGATTAGTGATTTTGGTCTCGACAAATTTTTTGATGAGGTTTGTGATGTGCTGACTTTTGAGGAGCTTACGGAAAAGGTCGCTCTTAATGATGATGATTTTTCTCCATGCTATGAGAATTTCACTTTTGAAATTTCTCCTTCTCCTCCGGGCGATGACGGCGATGTTTATTTATTCTCTCCGACATACGAGAAGTTCACCACTGAACTTGGTCTTGTAGATGAGGTGGAAGACGTTATTCTTCGCGACAAATTACTAAAAGTTCATCTTCTTATTGCTAAAATTGAAGCGTTGAATTCTGATCCTATTTTTGAGTCTTTACCTCCGTCTATTACTTCAGTTGAGAATAATGATACAGCTATGGAGGAAATCGACATTCTCTCAATACCTCCGGGTATTGATGATGATGACACGGAGGGGGATATTATTTTTGATAATTTGCTCCATGAAGGTATTGTCCTAAGTCCCCCTCCTGAGCACCTTTTATCCCAACCCTTAGAAACCATTACCGAGGATGAGTTCTTTGACCCGGGAGGGTGACATTGACCATTCCATGATTGACACCTTTACGGCTTTGCCGCTCAGTGATAATCATGTGTCTTTTGGGGATGAAATTTTGATTCCTTTACCCACCCCACCTCCTGTGGATTGCGACCTCACATACTTTTCGTATGTTGAGAGGACATTTCTACCTTTCAAGACTTATCCTCCGGCCTCTCCTTTATTAATGTCCTTCGGGAACGAGGACAAGGTCTTTGATCCCGATATTACATTTGAGGCTTCCCCATGGACCATTTAATTCGGGGACGAGTCAGGCTCGTGACTCGGTTAACAAAAACAATCGCTTCTCGGGAGGCAACCCGATTATCTTTCTATCTTTATTTGTTTTTATAATAAGTATAGGGGAAACCCTTGTATGTGTTTGTTGTTTTCTTTCTTATCATGTGCAGGGATTCGAGCTTTCAAAGATCTATTCTTGATGACTTTTGACGACCCGTGATTCCGTGTTCCCGTCTTCCCGTTTCTATCCTAATCTCTTTTGATTCATTATTTTATCCTTTATGATTGAAATAGGGATCACTTTAGTTGTCTCTTCCTTAGCAAGATTTAAACAAAATGCACAATGTCCTAAGTGTAGGGGAGTTTACTCCGACATGCTTAAACATTAAGGACAATGTTTATATTAAGTGTAGGGGGACTTCTATCGAAGTTAAGTGGGCTTTTCCTTGTTTTTGTCCTCATTTTAACTAGAAAATTGATTTTTTTGACATTTTTCAAAATTTTTAATCTATTTTGGCCTAGTAGTTTTACCTTTGTATAGTTATTTTCTTTCTTTGCTAGAATAAATTGTTAATAAAGTGGTTTTTAATTTTTTAAAACGTTGTGAATCTTTTGACTCAACCCGAGTTTACTTATCCAAGTTTACTCTAGCTACTATCCTTAACGTGTTTAAGTCAAGTTTTGCTAGGCTTTTATATAGGGAACTTTAAAACGCAAAAGTCTTAACTCTTACGGGTTAAGAACAAGAACTTTTCGCAAGTTCCTATAATTGATCCTAGAAAGTCGTCTATCAAGGGAACTTTAAAATGCGAATTCTAAACTTGAAAGAGTCTAAGAAGTTGCAAGATCCTATAGATGACTTGAAAACCCAAAACTTTGATTTAATTGGCTAAGCATCCACGGATCTCATTCCTTGAGATTTTAAATTGTGGAGAACGAGAGATGATAGAGTCAATTATAAGTTTGGTACTTTTTCATGAATTTATGTGAGTTGATTATAAGCTTTTTCTCCCATCGCTTGTTAATAAATATATTTGCAATAAATAAGGTTGTATGATTTGAAAAGTTACTTAGCTTCTAGCCCAAGATCGTTTAAAAGTTGGTCGGTATAAATTAGAGTTCATAGCCAAGGAATAACTTATTGAAGCGAGATGCGAAGATTGGAGAGTCCGAAAAGGCCCTAGCAAGGCATGAGGGCTACATTTTGTTGCTAAAGATCCCAAGTGATGTGAAGAATCATTTATCAAAAATCAATATGAAGGATCGAGACACACGACGAAAAGCAAATACTCCCGTAAAGATCATGGAGAAGTCTATCCAAAAAGGCCCTAACAAGGCATGAGGATAAATAGATCCAAGTCCTAAAAGGAGGCGGATCGTTGTATATCAAAGTCCAAAATAAAGATTGGAGAAAAATGAAGAAGTCGTGGTCCAAGTATGAAGAATCTCTCAAAAACTTCAAGTGAAGAAATTCCTATTATGAAGAGAAGACCATAATTTCAAGAACGTCTCTCAAGATCTGAAGTATGAAGTCGATGCCAAATACCTGTCCGAGAAAGGTCTCAAATCGTGAAGTGAGTTATGCCAAGATATGAACTGTATGAGGTCCCGAGAAGCAGTTTTAAAAGATTTTGTCCTTTATCTAACTATTGATTAAATCGTCCTACTTTATTTTCGGCCTAAATAATATATCGAAATAAGTCAACAATGCATCCTCGTGATCATTAAAGACAACAATAAAATATATGAGATACACTTAGGAATAAGGGAGTCCAAGTGAACAATTGGCCCACATGAGTTTGTGTTAGTTTGATAACTTATAATAACAATGATCTCGTTTTTAAGCTTGGTATGGGGAACGTGAAACTTGAGGATGATAATCATTCACGATATTCCAAAACCCTAAGGTAAGTTTTTGATCGTTTTACTAGTTTTCTTTCTTTAAATATTTTGTCTCTTTAATAAACGCCAAGATGGATTGATTATGATGAAAAATGTAAAACTTGCTTTATAACTAATGCATTGCATGAGGGCATTGCAATGGTCAAGTGTAGGGGATTTAATAAGTGTGAAAACACTTATCTTTTTACCATTTAATTACAGTAATAACCAAGCCAAAACGTGTATTTTATGTCGTAAATGTCAGAATTATGCGTGGTTTGTGTTTTTGTTGTGATTTAGGACCAAAAGATGAAAAAGGAATAAAACACGGGGTTTCACGGGCTTTTATCGAAGTAAAAGAAAAAAGACGAAGTCAAAAGATCAAGAGTGCAAAAAGAACGGAAGTCCAAGGCCTATTCTGAAGATTTATCGAAGAAAAAATCTAAAGACGGAAGTTTAATGAAGTCGAAAAACTCAAGTCTAAATTATTGAAGAAATTATAATACAAGTTCAATTTATATCTACAAATCCCGAGATGACGTCGAGAAAGACAAAGAATTAAAAGACGAGAATGAGAAAGAGAAAGAAAGAAGGAAGCAACACATGCACTCCCCACTTCCTATATATACCCTCCTAATGACACATTAGGAGGGTGTTAGCCATTTGGGTTAGTTAGTTTAGATTAGGAGTAGTGTAATTTTATTTTCTCTCTCTAGTTTTTCACTTTCTCTCTCTAGTTTTTCCTTAAAGTTTTAAGATTTTCACTTTAATCTTGTATTTGAATCTTTAATCTTCATCTTATTTCAAACTTTTTACAATCATTCTCATTCTACATTTCTTGATCTTTTTAATTATGTTTGATTCGAAATTATCTTTGATTTTTTTAAATCTTGATGTTTGATTTATTAAAAAGTTTATCTTTTTATTCATCTATAAGTTTTAATACGAATTGAACTTTGAGCTTGACATGCTTATTGGCTTAATTTTGTGTTTAGCTTATTTACTTTTTAGTTTTCTTAAAAAAGTTTAGTTTTTTTAAAGTTTGTTTATAAAGTTTCATATTTAGTATTTCAAAAGTTTTCAAATTTGTGCTTATTGAGTTGGTAAAGTTTTTGTTAATTGTTCTTTTTAGAAGTGCTTATTGGTTTATTGGTTTATGCTCGTCCATTCGAATATTGTGATTTTTCCATCACAATAGGGTTTCTACATTGTGACGGCTTATTGTGATAGTTTTTCCGATCACTTATTCCGATCGTAGGTTGCGATCGCCCTTGGCATCGTACTTTGCGATCGGGTATAAGGCTTATTGTGACGAAATGCTGCCCAAATTTTGACTTACATATTCTGATGGAATTTGGCACTTTAATTATTCCGACAGTTTTTATTTTTAGACATTCCGATAGCATTTTCTTTTACAACATTACGATAGAATTTTCTTTTAAAACATTCCGATAGTTTTTTTTACCACATTCTGACAGTTCTTCAAATAAATATTCCGATAAAAATTTTAATATTACATTGCGATGGATTCAACATCAATATTACGATACATTAATTTGACCAGCATGCGTGCATGCTTAAGGGATTTTGGCGCCATTTTCACCTAGCAGGTTGCTAGCTTGAGCTAGCTGCCTGCTAGCTTGTTTATTTATTATTTTTTTCGTAATTGTTTAGTTTAATTTGGAAGTTGTTCCGATTTTAATTTTGAAAGTTACGTATTTTTAGTTGAATTTTTCGTCTAATTTTAAAATTAATATATTTTCGTAAAGTTCAAGTTTTATCTTTTATTTAGTACCCGCTTTAGGTTTTGCCTCGTTTAGCTTTAAAGTACCCACTTAGTTTTATTCTCTCCTTTTTCATTAAGTTAATTTTATTTTTCAGTCGAAAGTAAATTTCTTCGTTTAGTTTTATTTTTATTAATTGTTTCGCTTTAAATTTCGTTTTATTATTTGTTTTATTAATTGTTTTTATACAAGTCTTTTTATTAGTTCTTTTATTTTATTAGCGTTAGGCTTGCATTTACTTTTTACTTAGAAATAGAGAGTTGAGATCCCCCTAGACACAATTTATACTATAGACCAAATGAGACAATCTGGGTCATCCATTTATTTTGCATTCAATGGTCAAGATTACACCACTTTTTACTAATTTAAAATATAAATAGAATTTTAGAAATCAAAAATTCATTTTTTTCTTAAAAAAACACACAGCTCGCTCAACTGTTCTTCCTTTTTTTCAGTTACAACCGGCGACCACCACCACCTCCTGAGCTCAACCGGCGACCACCACCTCCTTCTTAACTGTTTTTTCCGGCGACCTTAACCACCCCAACAACCTCTATAACCGTTTTTTCCGGCGACCTTAACCACCACAACTCCCTAATCACAGATCTCCTTAATCACAGATCTATAAAGCTTAACTTTTCCGGCGACCTTAACAACCACAACAACCTCCATTCCATTTTTTCCGGCGACCTCAACCTCCACAACTACCTTCCCTAATCACAACTACCACAAATATGGTTGATGAGGATGCGATTGATGCAGATTCAAGTATAGTTCAATACGAAGAAGATGAAAACCCTATGACTCAAAATCAAATTGAAGAGTCAAATGTTGAAGCCAATATCATTCAAACTCCAGGTAAATCATATATGATTCATTCAATATACAAAACAAGTGATTCATGATGAATCATATATGATTTATGATGAATCATATATGTTTCATTCAACATACAAACATATATAATTAAGGTTTATTTTTACAGTGAATCATGTATGTTTCATGTTGAATCATATATGTTTCATCATGAAACATATATGTTTCAGAATGAAACATATATGATTCATCATGAAACATATATGTTTCATTCAATATACTAACAATTGATCCAAAATGAATCATATATGTTTCATTTTGAATCAATTGTTTGTATATTGAATGAATCATGTATGTTTCATCATGAAACATATATGTTTCATTATGAATCATGTATGTTTCATCATGAAACATATATATTTCATTCAAATATACAAACAATTGATCCAAAATGAATCATATATGATTCTATGATTCTGTTAAAATAGTTATTCTTTAAAAAACTGTAATTGGTAAAAACTTCAAAAACAAGTTAGATGAATCATATATGTTTCATCATGAATGATATATGTTTCATGATGAAACATGTATGATTCAACATGAAACATACATGATTCACTGTAAAAATAATTTACTAAAACAAAACCTAAATGTTATTGTTTAACAGTTACAAGGAGCACTCCAACTTTGTTCCCAGAAGGCGAGACCCCTGGAGGAACGATATACTGCAAACCATATGTTGA
Organism: Glebionis coronaria; assembly: GCA_025667525.1. Classification (NCBI taxonomy): domain Eukaryota; kingdom Viridiplantae; phylum Streptophyta; class Magnoliopsida; order Asterales; family Asteraceae; genus Glebionis; species Glebionis coronaria. Next base: position 420,146,444 of record CM046876.1, on the reverse strand, counting down.
AACGCAGTACCTACCTTTTGTGCGGCAAACTTTTGATACAATAGAGCAAGGTGTCGATTTCTATAACACTTACGCTGAAAAGGCATGGTTTGAAGCTAAGATGACATGCCAAAAGAAAACAAAAAGTGGTTTGGTGAAATCTAAGTATGTCATGTGTAATCGAGAAGGGAATCCAAAGGAGATAAATATTAACACATTGGATCCTCAACACAATGATAAGCAAGTTAGAAATACAAGGCATAGACTAACGGGTTGCCGTGCGAGAATTAAGATTGCTTTGGATGATCGTACCGGAAAGTATGAAGTAGTTACATTCGATCCGAGACACAACCACCGAATGATTCCGAAAGAATTTGAGCATCTTACAAAGAAACAACGAAAGATGACTCAGACGGAAAAAATGTTTGTTATAAAAGCTTCAACAATGAAACTTGGTGGAACAAAGGCACACCACTTGTATTCTACGATGAAAGGGGGTTCTCAGTATGTTCATGGCACGACTGACGATTTTAAGAACCATATCAGAGACGTTAATGAGGTTATAGGAGAAAGTGATGCACATATGTTGATAGAGAAGATGGAAAATAGGAAGTTGTTTGCGCCAGACTTTACATTTCAGTATAAGGTTGAAAACGGCGTGTTAGTTGCACTTTTCTGGGCAGATGAAGTTGATAAATGCAACTACAATGAGTTTGGTGATGTAATATCATTTGACGCAACATTTAGAACGAATAAGTAAGTTGTTGAATAAAAACATTTTCTTGTAGAATTCTATATGGTTTACTATATATGTTTCAAGATGAAACATATATGATTCATTAAGGATCATGTATGTTTCATCATGAAACATACATGTTTCATGATGAATCATATATGTTTCATGATGAATCATATATGTTTCATTCTGAAACATATATGATTCATCATGAAACATGTATCTAATGAACCATGTATCTAATCATTCAAATCTGATTATGATTTACTTAATTTGCAGGTACGACATGGTTTTTGTTCCATTCACCGCCATAGATAATCACAGAAAGTCGGTGACAGTTCGCGCAGGATTGTTGTTATGTGAAGACACAGAAGCTTATATATGGCTATTAACTTCATTCTTGACTGCTCACGCAAAGCAACCCGATATGGTTGTAACAGATCAAGATGGGGCAATGAAGCGAGCAATTGAAGCAGTGTTTACGCAGTCTAAACATAGATTATGCATGTGGCACATCATGCAAAAAGTTCCATCAAAGGTGAAATTCATTTACCATAAGTCTGTATTTTTCTTGTAGAATTCTATATGTTTCATCATGAATCATATATGTTTCATGATGAAACATACATGATTTATGATGAAACATATATGATTCATGATGAAACATATATGATTCATGATTCATGATGAACCATGTATCTAATCATTCTCGTTTGATTATTTTTACAGATATGCAAAGAAACATATGAAGAGACAAATTTCAAAGAACGTTTCAACAAACTTGTGTGGAATATGTTCATAGAGCCTAAGGACTTTGAAGAAAGATGGAATAAATTAATCGAAGACTTCAAATTGCAAGACCACAAGTGGATGAAGAAGATGTTTACCATTCGATAAATGTGGTTACCGTCATACTTTATTACCTCTCCTTTGTTTGGCTTAATGAGAACCACTTCGAGATCCGAGAGTGAAAATGCATTTTTCAAATGTTTCACGAATCATGGGTCAACATTACTCAATTTCATGATGTGCTATGAAGCTGCCATGGAAAGGCAAAGACACAGGCAAGAGTTTTTAGACTTCAAAACATTTGAAGCAGCTTCAAAACCTTATACAAGGTTAGAGATGGAAACACATGCGGCTAAGATATATACTAGGACAATATTTCTACTTGTTCAAAAAGAAATAATGGAATCGATTTGGGCTTGTCAAATAGTAGAGCTTAGAACGGAAGATGGAGTTGAGACGGCTCATGTTAAAGACACGAGGGCAGGGGAGTACCGGACAATTTATACCGAGGAAGCAAAGAGATGGTTATACAAGAAGAAGACAAGGTTGCTACCTACAAGGTTAGTGAGTGAAATCAATTAAATGTTGTTGCTGTTTCCAAAATAGTATAGGATTTATTCACCATGAAACATATATGATTCATGTTGAATCATACATGTTTCTTGATGAAACATATATGATTCATCATGAAACATGTATGATTCATCCTAAAACATATATGATTCATGAAGAAACATAATCATATATGTTTCATGGTTAATGAATCATTAATTGTGGTTACTGTTACCAAAATGATGTATGATTCATCATAAATCATATATGTTTCATGATGAATCATACATGTTTCCTGATGAATCATACATGTTTCCTGATGAAACATACATGTTTCATGATGAATCATACATGTTTCCTAATTGTTTTGGTAAATGCCCAAGTATTAATTTTGTTTTTAATGTTTCATAATCAGGTTCTGCGTCATCCAGAAGACGGTTCAGTTAGTTGTACTTGTAGACATTTCACTCGATATGGTTTTTTGTGCCGACACGTATTTTGTGTTTTGAAGAACCGTGATGTTGGAAAGATTCCAGAAAAATACATTCTAAGGCGTTGGAGAAGGGATTTAATACCACTTGGATTGAGAAGAAAGACAAACAGATACGGAGAAAAGAACGAAACCATTAAAAGGTTAACTAACAACGCCAACAACGTGGTGGATGAATGCTTGTTTTGGTTGAGTAAAGATGAAGCAAAGTTGGCAGAATTTGTGCAAACGTTGGAAAAAATTAAGAAGGAAATACAAGTTCAAGTTCCTAAGCCACCTTCCCAGAAAACGAGTGATGTAATCCTAGATTTATATGCAATTGGAAAGCCGGCTGCTGATAAACCGATCATAGGAAATCCAGAAGGGGCTCGAAACAAAGCCGGTCTTAAAGGAGAACGTAAAGCAGCACCTAAAGGAGCACGTATAAAAAGTGCAAGAGAAATGGCTATAAAAGCTAAGAAAAAGCAGGCTAGGAAATGTTTATGTTGCAAACAAGTGACAAATGAACATACCAAGAACACATGTCCATTAAATCCAAAGTATATTGCAAAGTTGGCGCTTATGAAAGCTGCTCAAGAAGAAGCTAGAAACGTTGCTGCTACAGAAGCTAGAAACGTTGCTGCTACAGAAGCTGGAAACGTTGCTCCTACAGAACAAACATCAAACACAGCTTGTTGATCATTCTATGTTTTTTCAAGTCATATTTACTATCAATATGTTTTCAATTAACACTTTGTTTTACACTTAGTTTTATACTTTGAATCAACTTTGTTTTGATATTTAGTTCAATTAATAGTTGATTATTTTTGCGTTATCATTTTAATTTAAAGTGTTTGGAAGTGTTTGGGGATGAAAGGGATGAAACGTATATGTTTCACCATGAATCATATATGTTTCATGGTGAAACATATATGTTTCACCATGAATCATATATGTTTCATTATGAAACATATATGATTCATCATGAATCATATATGTTTCATTATGAAACATATATGATTCATCATGAAACATATATGTTTTATGATGAAACATATATGATTCATCATGAAACATATATGTTTTATGATGAAACATATATGATTCATAATGAATCATGATGGATTCATTCAAGAGTGATACATTATAATTGTTAAAAAGAACTCTAAATCTAAAAATTTCAAAAGCAAGTGTGATTATTCATACATGTGTTTTCATGAATCATGTATAATTCATGATAAAACATGTATGATTTATCATCAACCATATAAGATTCATCAAGGCACATCTATCATTCTTTGTACACAGATAAACCTTGTAATTATCAAAGATTTGAACAGATATAAAATATAAACATGTAATTCAAACTACCTTGTACAGACTACATTGTATAGACTACGTTCAAAATACAATGATTACTAACAATTAGATACATCAGCGGCCCAACAGCTAGATCTACCAAAAGAGACCCATATTAGTGTTTTTTCCTATCCTTCTACCATTCACAATCATAGAATAAAAGTCATTCTTCATTTCCCTTCAATTTTCTTAGCCATATCACCCTCTCCTTTGTCAGCCATATCATCAGCCTTCTCAGCCATATCATTAGCCTTCTCTGGATCACGCTCATGTCTATGGTTGAGCGCATGAACAATGATTGCGATTCTTTCTTCCTTGTCAACCTTTGTCTCAAAATCATAGGCAAGCTTGAACATTTTGCCTCTTTCCTTGTTGAAATTATGAAGAAGAATCTTTGTAGCTATCTTGAACCTCATACGCATCAACAAAGTTCTTTGCATAGCAGATTCTTCGCAAAGACCAACATCCTAGCTCCTCTTACTGTCACCGGTGTAGTTCTCCAAATGGATCATAGCAAATACACCGCAGTCTTCATGATTGTCTTTAGTACTCCATCTCAACATGGGAACATAGGCTTTCATTTTTGAAACTTTGGAGTGACTTGGATGATCATGCTCCTCCAAATACCTTGCAAAGAACTTTTTCTACAAAACGAGAAAGAGAAAAACACAAAAACATATTAAAAAAAAATGCATATGTAACATATATGTTTCATATATGTTTAATAATGAAACATATATGATTCATGATGAATCATATATGTTTCACTATGAATCATATATGTTTCATTATGAAACATATATGTTTCACCATGAAACATATATGTTTCATAATGAAACATATATGTTTCATAGTGAAACATGTATGATTCATGGTGAAACAAATATGATTCATGGTGAAACATATATGTTTCATTGTGAAACATATATGATTCATGGTGAAACATATATGTTTCATGGTGAACTTACCAAAATATATATATATAATCCCCCATAATAAACTTACCAAAATATCGCAAGCTCCCTTGTATTTTGCTGAATAGGTAAATCCAGAAGCATTATCAAGAATCAACATTGTAGTTGGCATTTTGAGGTTGAAAACAACCACATAAAAATGATTTGAAGCGCATATAGGAAAAAAAAGCCAACTCAACGCGTGAGAGAGACGCGGAAGCTTCATCACCTTCAAGCTGATCCAATATTGCTGCCTTAAACAGTTTGTATGATGGTTCCTCACCAAGAACTCTGCTAATCATATCTGATGTCTGTATAAGAAAAAAAAATTCATAAGAGAAAACATGAAACTAATAGAACCACTCGAAGAATAGTCAAATGACAACTTACAATACAACCAGTAGAAAAATAGTGATATTTCGTCTCTGGAAGTTTGGTATCATGCTCAGCATTAAGAATGGCGACAAAACAGTCTATGACACTAGCATCTATCCAAAACCTTGGTGCCAAAGTTTCCAAATTGACACGTTGATTGTAATGTTTTGCAACCCTTTAGGAAAAGAGAGGCAAAGTAGTGGTAAGCGTTAAGTGTCGATTTAGGAAAACCGAGCACTAATGACCAAATAAGTCCAAGTTCGTTTCCCAAGGAGGCAAGTGCGTTGTGTTAAGAGATATTGATTTGTGATTATATGATTGAGAAATAAAGAAAGAAATGAGATTAGAAGAGAAAGACGGTTATGAAGACGGATTAAACTAAGACGAAAAAGGCGATCACGCAAAACCGTAAATAGTGCAAAATTTAAAATTTTAACCTAAAAATTCCTAAACCTTACTAAAAATCCACAATAATATTGTAAGAGTTTACAAAAAAATCCAAACTTGCTAAAACCTTTTAATTAATTAGATAATGACTTTTTAATGCTAATTAAAGCCCTAAAAATCACAATCAATTATTAAAAAGCCCTAAACAAGATCTTAAAGTTTGTAAACCTCAAAAATGTCCTAATTAAGCTAAAAAGTATTTTTTAAAATTTTAAAACCAAATAAAACTATTTTTAAACCCTTAAAAACTATTAAAATCAATTAAAACTTAAATTAATTCTAGAAAATAATTGAAAGTCCTAAAAATATTTGGAAAGTTACAAAACTCCTAATTAAGTGTCTATAATCTAGGAAAAATGTTAAAACTTAAAAAATCAAACTTTCAATTTTTAATAATAAAATAATATTCAAATATTCAAAAAAATTCAAAGTTTATTAAAAAATTCTAAAAAATTACCAAAAATCTAAAATATTATAACTAAGACAAAAATGCAAATAAAAGTTTCTAAAACCTTTTTATTAATTTTATATTAAATTTTAAAGTTGGTTAAAAACCCTAAAATCCTATAAAATCAAAAATAAGTTAAATTGAAAACTTAAATAGCTGTAAACCTCAAAAATATGATTAAAAACCTAAAAACTATTTTTTCAGATTTTTAAATTACCTTTTTCTATTTTTAAATTACTTTTCAAAATTTAAACTAAAAAATAATCCTAGAAAATTAATTACATAAGAGAAAAATAAACTTTTTGAACTGAAAAGTCTTAAATCCTAATAAGAATAAAAGAAAAATGATAACTTTCAAAAAACCTAAGAAAATAAGCTAGAATAAGCTTCTAAATAAGTTGTTAGCTAAATAAGCTACAAAACAGACACTCCTTAAGTATAAATGGAAATGGAACTTGTGCATAGAAAATCACTTGGATCAATGGTTAACACGTATAGTCCTCCAACGAGGGGTCCCGAGTTCGAGTCCAGGCCAAGGAGCTTTTTGCTCTTTTTTTTTTATCTTTTTAACACTCAATCCTGTGACCTTTTAAACTTCAAAAACACAAGAACAAATCCAATTTTTAACAAGATTAAGCCTATTGATTGAAAAACGTGCCCAGTTTAAATTTTTGAAAACACAAAGAAGAACAGTTTCTTCACGTGTGAAAACAGAAACAAGAGGTCTTGATTCTTTGATTCTTGGTGTTGTTTTGGGACAATAGGGCACCCCTACACTCAGTTGGAGTGTAGGGAGTCAATGCAAACACAAATCAAGCAAGTCACTTAACAAAATATCACACAAAAGTGCCAAATCAAGTTTCTGATATGGCTATGAAGGTCTGATATGATTAGCTGATTCAGTTAGCACAAAATTGAATTTCCAAGGCTCAAAACTTGCACATAAGCTGACCAAGTCACATAAAATCTATCAAATACCCTAGATAATACCAATCTCTAACAACCTTAACAGCTTGATGAACAAAATTTCAACAAAATCAGTCCAAGAAGGACCTATTGAATTTTGACCACTTGAATGCAATTTTTATCATACAACTTTGTTTCAAACTCCACCAATACTGAAATACTAAGACTAATATCTCCTAACAACACCCTATTAAGTGATTCAAACAGGTTTTCACACAAAATCTTGTCACAAAATCTGCCTAAAACACAAATCCAAACACCCCTTAAAATCTGAAACATCAAATTTTAACAAAGCAAGTCCTAACAAAATTCAACCAACTGATTCCTAAGCTATCTATCATGCATCAAACACCTAGAATAAGCAACATCCAACACTCAATCAAACAAGTAAGCAGATTTCATGCATATCACACAAATCACATAAAAAAAACATAAAACTGAAAACTGACAAATGAAACAAGGGACTACCTTGTTGGGCCTACATCCAGGCCCAACAGTGACTGCTATGTCACCTCCCACAAGATCGGGCTTGTGCTGAATCTCTTGGAGCTTTTGGCTGCAAAAAGATGATAATGGTACCCCTTGTTTTTTGTTTGATCCTGCACAAACACAACAAACCAAAAGGAGAACTCCAAGAATCAAGAGCTTCAAGCTACAAGCTTGAAGCTTTTGATTCAGTAAGTAGTTAATGATAAAAAGGAAAAAGATTTTGAGAAAATCTTTGAAAACAAACTTTTTGAAAACTGATTTTTGGAACTTTCGCACTTAAACAGCCACCAAACAAGAATGAAAAACAAGATTTAAATTAGCAAGGAAAGTAAATGGAACTCGTCTCTTTTCATCAACAAACACTTAACCACTTTTCATTCATTCATAAAAGGGGATTTACAAGCTTGTGACCAAAGAAAATAAAAACAAGAACAAGAACAAAATGCTAAGCTATACGTCCTTATATAGTGGACTACAGAACTATCTAGAATGTGAAAACCCTAGCTCTTGATTTCCCTGAAATGCCCTTGGTTTGAACTTTGAACTTTCAGTCAAAAATATGCCATGTGAATGATTCTTGTTCTCTAGTGATGGCCAGATGCTTTGGAGTGATCCAGGACGTTCAAATGAGCTTGGGGTCCAAGTAGTGTGATCCAAACGTTCATCTTGTCGGTTTTAGGGTTTTGAGGGAAAGGGACGTTGCAGGGGAGGGTCCCACAAGACACATGGGTGTGTCTTGTGGTGATTTGGGATATGGGTTTGGATGACAAAGATGGTAATCAAGAATCTGGAGCAAATAAACAAAAACCCCTTTGAAATGTGATTAATTCATCCTGGAAGATATTAGGGTTTAAGGGTGGATTAGGGGGCGTTTAATCTGAAAAGGGGATTAAAGTTTTTAAACTTTATGTTTACCCCCAAAAAAACAGATTTAAATAAATTTGTTATTTAAAAAAGGCGTGGGTGGAATCTGATGTGGAGAGGGGAGTGAGGTGGAGGAAAGGTATTGGTGGAGTGGGGTGACGTGTGGGTTTGATTGGTGGGGAGTAGTTTAGGTGTTTGACTGAAATGGCCCCCCAATGTTCACACTTTCTTCATTTTGTAAATATCCAGCAAAAACTTCACTTCCTTTGTTGAATACTTTGGCAGATTGACACTTTTGGCACAAGTACTTTTATAAACTTGAAACAAGGGTTTAAAATGCAATTTCTTCATATTTGAAGGACTGATTTTGGCATTTTCTTCATTCTTTAAGGTTTGACTTGATTGTTGACTTCTTGGAGGACCAATATTGACAATTTAGTTTTGTTGAGGGACTAAATTTGCCAATTCTTCAAAGTTAAGGGTCCTTTTTGTAATTTTGACAAACTTTAGGGACCAAACTTGTAATTATGAAGATACAAGGGTATAAAGTGTCAATTCTTCATAATTGGAGGACCCTTCTTCATAATTCTTCAAATATTCAAGGACTTTTTTGGAAAATTCTTCCTTAGGGCTTGGTTCATCGTGCGGCTTCGTTTCCCGTGTTCGTTTTTTACTGATTCTTGTGATCTTTTGTCATTTTCTCAATATCCGTACCTAAAATACACAAGCAACAAACACAAGCATATATTTGGGTATTTTGATGATATTTAATGCATTTTAAGCCCTATTTGGACGATGAGACTATGTATAAAAGCAGTCTCATCACTCCCCCATACTAAACCATTGTCGTGTCCCCACGCAATGCTAGAATAAAGTATCGTAGCACCTCCAAAATTCATTTTATTCACTTTATTGAATGATAAACTAGCTACATTACTACTATTGCTACTACTTGCGTTTCAGACATAATGTATGATTTTCATCGCAAAATGGGACGTTTAGGTTCATAGAACAAGAACACGTGAATGCTTCGTTAGAAATAATTTCATCGTCCTCGATTTTCACTCCAATTCCATGCCAAGCGTGCAACGAGATCATTGTCATTATAAGTTAGTAATGCTAACACTACTCATATGCCCTAATCACGTACTTATTCTCCCATTATTCCTAAGTTGTATCTCTTATATTTTATGATGTCTTGAATGTTTCACGAGGATACATTGTTTGACTTATGCGATAATAGAGATTTAGGTCTAAAAATAGAGTCCTAACGGTGTAACTAAGACCATCAAATCAATAACCCCTCCTAATAGACAACGATGTTAAAAAATTAAGTTGACAAGAAGAATCGATAAACACGATTTTATAACGGTTTTGAACATGAGACTTATTACCAAGACTTTTATACGCCCCCTAACGGAAGGGCCTTATCATCTTTGGTTTACCTCCATCTTTTATTCAACTTCGCCATGAAGCTTTTATTATGACTTCGGTCTTGCCTTGCCTTTTATTATCCGCCTCATCGGTTGTTTTATTAGCCAAAGACGTATATCCTCACGCTAAAGCGAATTTTGGATCTTTAAAGCTTCGAAGATTAAGGCTTGATTCACTTCCAATTTTGCATAGATTTTTCGGCCTTGTGGGGCTTCAAATTGTTTGCTAGATTTAGGTGAGCACTTGAAATCTTATTATTGGGTGAAGCTTTTGATTATTGGGGTGCCAATACTTCAAAACCGTGACGCTGGCGATACCTTAATGTCTTCCCAATTTAATTACATGGAAGCTACTAGAAAAGACTAGAAACCCAACAATCCTAACTAAACCGCTAAGTCAATATTTATTAAGCAAAAATATTTACATGCGAAGGGAGAATAAGCAAACAACGAGAACACATGAGTTTTTGAAATAATACGAGTACTCTACGTTTAGCATAGTAACTTATAATTAACTCTATATTTCTCGTCCTTATTTAAGAGACTTAGCCTAATGTGTAGTTAAGGAATCAAAGCTAAGTGTTCAACACGCACGGTCGAGTCAAAAATTACTCTTATTCTCGCCATCGGAAAACCTACATTCGTGTCATCAAACACTTATAAAACATGAGGAAAATTTTAAAATTTGGCCATTTTTAGCCTTATTTTGCAACAAAACGATAAACAAAAAGATAAACTTTGGAAAGCGTGAAGGTTTGGCAAGGCAAGTATCTATTCACCCCCCATACTAAAGTTAAACATTGTCCTCAATGTTTCGAGTCTAGGGGTGCAAACACCCCCATACTAGAGACGTAGTCGAATGCCTAATCTAGCATGGAAAGGGTGAAACCATTAAATCAATAGCCGTTTATGAAGTGTGCTAAAAACCTAAGGTTAGAACATCAAGGATATATCATGGATATTGAGAAATGTCTCCAAAGCAAACGATCGAGTGCTCCCATAAAACGAACACGAGAGGCTCCAATCGTGAAGATCATGATCTAAAAACCACAATGCACAAACAACCACGGAACAAAGGTTGGAAGGGCACAAATCCTCACACGTAAGCTACATTAGAAAGCGATAATATGTACATAGGATAAGCATGGGACTCCCCCACGAGGCACCTCGTTTTTTATTACCGAGTCATGAGCTCGACTCGATCCCCTCAATACTAATTATCATTGGGGAGGTGACTTGGTCGAGGTAGTTCAAGGATGGAACTTCCCCGCCAAAGTAGTGCTTCAACCTATGTCCATTCACCTTGAAGTTAGGACCATCATCTTGAGCTAGCTCGATGGTCCCATATGGAAACACTTGAGTCATGGTGAATGGACCGGACCAACGGGATTTCAATTTACCGGAAAATATTTTCAATCTTGAATTAAAAAGCAAAACTTGATCCCCAATTTTAAAAACCCGGTTTTTAATTTTTGAATCATGCAACTTTTTAGTTTTCTCTTTATAAATCAATGAATTTTCATAAGCAATATCCCTCAATTCATCTAATTCATTCAATTGCATTTTCCGGTGTTTTCCCGCGGTCTCCATATCATCATTACAATGCTTTAGGGCCCAATAAGCCTTTTGTTCTAACTCGATAGGCAAATGACAATTCTTTCCATACACAAGCTTATAGGGAGTGCACCCAATGGGCGTCTTATGAGCGGTCCTAAAGGCCCATAAAGCATCTTCCAACTTATCCGACCAAGATTGTCGGTTTTCCCCAACGGATCTCTCCAAGATTCTCTTTAACGCTCGGTTTGAAACCTCGACTTGCCCACTCGTTTTTGGGTGATAAGCCGTAGAAAGCCGATGTGTAACCCCATATTTCCTTAGAACCCTTTCAAATTGGTCGTTACAAAAATGGGTTCCACGATCGCTTATGATAGCACGAGGGGTTCCAAACCGAGAAAACAATTGCTTCAAAAACTTGACTACCACACGAGCATCATTGGTGGGCAAGGCCTTTGCCTCCACCCACTTATATAGGTAGTCAACCGCAACGAGAATGTACTTATTACCATGAGATGATGGGAACGGCCCCATAAAGTCTATACCCCAAACGTCAAAGATCTCACACACTTGGATGATATTTTGTGGCATTTCATCTTTTTGTGAGGCTTTTCCTTGTCGTTGGCATGCATCACACGACTTCACAAGATCTTGTGCATCTCGGTAAATAGTAGGCCAAAAGAAGCCGACATCAAGCACCTTCTTAGCCGTGAGATTAGCACCGTGGTGACCACCCGTGGGTCCCTCATGGCAAGCTCTAAGGATGTTAGAAGCTTCGGTGCCAAATACACAACGTCGGATGATTTAATCCGCACAAGTTCGAAACAAGTAAGGGTCGTTCCAAAAGTAGAACTTGACGTCACGAAAGAATTTTCGTTTTTCTTGAGTCGTCATACCCTTAATGATGAAGTTACCCGCATGGTAATTTGCAAAATCCACAAACCATGGGGTAGAAGAATCAAGCTTAGAATTCACTACACCAAGTGTCTCAAGCGGAAATGTTTCGGTGATTTCCTTGGGCTCGTAAACACTTTGGTGAGGATCTTCCAAACGAGAGAGATGATCGGCCGCTAGATTCTCGGCTCCTTTTTTGTCAACGATGGTGTGATCAAATTCTTGAAGGAGGAGAATCCAACGAAGTAATCTTGGCTTAGCATCTTGCTTTGCCATAAGATACTTAATAGCCGAATGGTCCGTATACACTATGCATTTCGTCAAGACGAGGTAAGGTCGAAATTTCTCAAATGCATACACCACGGCAAGGAACTCCTTTTCCGTTGTAGTGTATTTTAGTTGAGCCTCGGTCATCGTATTGCTAGCATAGTGAATAGGCAAGAAGTGTTTATCATGACGTTACCCCAAAACGGCCCCTATAGCGTAATCACTAGCATCACACATAAGCTCAAAGGGAAGGTTCCAATTGGGAGCAAATGGGAGCTTCGATAAGTTTCCTTTTAAGGATTTCAAAGACTCGTACACAATCTTCGTCAAAAAAAAACGTGCCTCTTTTTCAAGAAGATGTGTAATGGGTAGAGAAATCTTTGAAAAGTCCTTGATGAATCGACGATAAAAGCCCGCGTGGCCTAGGAAACTCCTAACTCCCTTAACGGTTTTGGGATGAGGTAATTTGGCGATGACGTCTACCTTAGCTTGATCTACCTCAATCCCCGCTTTCGAGACCTTGTGCCCTAAGACGATTCCACTCTTAACCATAAAATGACACTTTTCCCAATTGAGCACAAGGTTGGTTTCCTCACAACGTTTTAACATTCTCTCAAGGTTCGACAAACACGAAGTGAAAGAATCACCAAACACGGAAAAGTCATCCATGAAGACTTCCATCGTCTTCTCGATCATGTCATGAAAAATAGCCATCATGCACCTTTGAAAGGTTCCCGGTGCATTACAAAGTCCGAATGGCATTCTACGATAGGCAAACGTTCCATATGGACACGTAAACGTAGTTTTTTCTTGATCACGAGGGTCGATGGGAATTTGGAAGTAACCGGAAAAACCATCTAGAAAGCAATAGAAATCGTTTCCCGCAAGACGCTCCAACATTTGGTCCATGAAGGGCAAGGGAAAATGGTCTTTTCGAGTGGCTTCATTCAACTTTCGATAGTCAATGCACACTCTCCATCCGGTCACGAGTCTAGTGGGAATCAACTCGTTGGCATCGTTTGGCACAACGGTCATTCCTCCCTTTTTAGGGACACAATGAATAGGACTCACCCAAGGGCTATCGGAATAGGGTAAATCATTCCCGCGTCAAGGAGTTTAAGGACCTCCTTTTTTATGACGTCATGAATTTTGGGGTTCACCCTCCTTTGACTTTGGATTGTGGGCTTGAAATCCTCCTCCATTAAGATTTTGTGGGTACAAAACTTCGGATCGATTCCCTTAATGTCGGATAACTTCCACGCAATCGCCCCTTTGTGATCCTTTAGAACATCGACAAGTGCGGTTTTTTCATCATTCGAAAGATCCTTCGCAATAATAACCGACAACTTTCCGCCCTCCTCCAAATATGACATATTCGAGGTGAGGAGGTAAATCTTTCAACTCAAGGATAGGTGGTTCCTCAAGTGAAGATTTGGGCTCGATACTCATAACCTCCTCGGGTGGAGGAAATGGGAAATCGTTAAGAAAATCCTTGATAATCTAGAAGTCCTCATCGTTGTCGAGGTCTTCGTCACAAGTACGTGGAACATTGCATTCTTCCAACGTAAAACCACCACCTTCAAATGGAGTGAAGGTTGGTGTCGAATTATCAAGAATTGGATCTAACATAGTGGGATTGCCACTAGTTTCTTCATCACCAAACCCTAAAACTTCTTGTGAAAATTCCTCGCAAACCACGTCAATCATATCAACGAGGTTTATGGTAGCAACGGAATAAACATGAGAAAGTTGAGAATTTTGAGTTGCGTTTATAACAAGTTCCTCGTAGTTGAAACGTAAGGTGATCTTTCTAGCATGAACATCAATTAAAGCCATAGACGTATCTAAAAACGAACGACCTAAAATAAAAGGAACTTGAGGATCCGTGGGGATATCAACAACGATAAAGTCTACGGGATAGTAGAACTTCCCCACTTTCACAAAAACGTCTTCCGCCAAACCACATGCACGAATCGTGGAATGGTTGGCCAACTAGATAGACATTAGTGAAGGAGTAAGATTAGGAAGATTGAGCGACTTGAAGATTGCAAATGGCATCAAATTAATGCTAGCACCAAGATCGGCCAAGGCATAGCATTCTTCCATATCTTGAATTGCACAAGGAATCAAAAATTTACCGGGATCACCGACTTTTTGAGGTATGCGATTAAGATAAACCGACGAACAACTAGACAATTGATGCAATTTCTCCTTGTTGTTCAACATACTCTTAAAGTTAGCGGCAAATCGAGGCATCATGACCAAAGCATCGGCGAAACTCACATTAAGGTGCAACTCACGAAACATTTTCATAAAAAGCTCAAATTGATAGTTGTCGCGCTCTTGTCGTTTCTCCTTCCTAAATCTCGATGGGTAAGGCAAGGGTGGTGTGGGTTGGGGCATAGGCATAGCCTTTGGAATCTTGGGTTCCAATGTTGGTAAAGGGTCGACCGTAGGTGTGGCATGAGCGGTACTTTGTGGGCTTGAGATATGCTCCTTTTCGACCACCACCTCGGGTTCTTCCTCAATTTCCTCCACCGTTGGAGTAATTGGTTGAGGAGTCGGTTCTTTAAGTGCCTTACCACTTCGTGTGGTAATCACTTTCATCTCTCCCTTCGGGTTTGATACGGTGTTGCTAGGAAGACCACTCGAAGTAGAGGCTTTGTTCCCCATGACGGCTTCTAAAATGGCATTAAGCTTAGCATCTTGACTATTAAACTTAAGATCTTGGCTAGCGGCTTTTTGGTTAATTCTTTGTTCAAGCCTAGCATGACTTTGTTCAATTTCATTATTTTGACCTCTAATTTGATTAGGAAAATCATTTTTCAACTCATTTCTCATGTTAAGATTTTCCTTCACAAAATTAGCCAACTCCTTGGTGTTTTTAGCCGTGTCCCTAGCTTGACTAGCCAATTTCTCTTGAATGTTTTCCAAAATCTTATCATTTGCCGTAGCGTAATTCAAAAAGTCCATTGGAAGTTCTTTAGTGTAAACATTTTGAAGACCTTGACTCGTGTTTTGAAAATTACGGTTTTGGTTTTGATTTTGCAATTGGCTACTACTTCCTTGATTCCCATAGTTGTTATTACCCATGTAATTGTTCCTTTGATTGCTTTGGTAACCAACTTGATTGTTTCGATAATTGTTAGCATTTTGATTTGGTGGAAAACCCGTTGGAGTCAATTGATTAGTGCGGGGAACTTGACCGTTTTGGTTATAAGTTCCCGCGGCCGCGAAGGCACTCGAAGTGTTACCACCGTTGGTAATGCACTCGGAATAATCGTGAGCTCCACCACAATACATACAAGAAACCTCAACCGTTTTAGCCGTAGCGGGAGTGGGTTGTTCACCAACTTTAAACTCAATTAACAATCCCTTAAGCTTATCAAAAATCTTGTTCTCCAAATTAGCCTCGATTTGGCAAGCATCAATGAGATGTGACAATGAAGGCGAAGGTGTAGACGAAGTCTTATGAACACTCGACGTGCTACGAGGACTATAGACCTTAGACCTATTCTCAATGATTAACAATGCTTCCTCCGTTTTACACAAAAAATTACCACCCACGGCGGCATTAAGATAATCACGCTCATGATCGTTCAAGCCATTGTAAAACGTGTCAATTTGATGCAAGTCGGAAAAACCATGATGAGGACATTCGTGCAACATTTCCTTAAACCTATTCCAAGCCGTTGAAAAACTCTCATTATACTCTTGCGAAAACTTTGAAATCACATTTTTCAAGTGCGTAGTCTTAGAGGGCGGAAAAAATTGGTTCACGAATTTTGAAACGAGATCCTTCCACGTCAATATAGAATTGGGTGGTTCTTTCTCTAACCAAATTTTTGCGGGCCCCGCTAAGGAATACGGAAAAAGCATCATCTTAATCGAGTCGTTAGAGACGTCCTTAAACTTGCAAGTGGCGGTGAGACGATTAAATTGGTGAATGTGGTTATGAGGGTTGTCCTTTTCGTCACCTCGAAACTTGTTGTTTTGAATCATGGACAACAAACCCGTCTTAACCTCAAAATTCTCCGCAAGGATAGCGGGAATCACAATCGCTTCTCCATGACCCTCGGTGGGTGCTTGAAGTAACTCCATCATAGTTTGATTAGCCATGGGTGCTTCTTTCACTACAATGGGTTCGTCAATAGGAGACTCCTCACTAGAAGGAGTGATTGATTTGTTTCTTCGTTTACGAGCACGTCTTGCTTTGGAGCGAGTTTGCATAAACGTCACGTACAATGAGAGGGTGAGCAGAGAAGATTCTTTTTGGTGTTTTTACTTTTTCAATTTTTTTTGTGGTTTTTGATTGTTTTTACTTTTTTTTGGATTTTTGGAATGTATTAGGTAGACACAAATCTACAAATCTCCTCCTTAATCAAATCTCTCGTTTAAAGAAGCCTCAAGGAATGAAAACGATCACGTGGAGTGAACGCCTTCGATGACTTTAGAACGATGGTGGAACACCAAATCGTTCAAGAGGGTTTAATCAAATGAAACCAAGAAAATATATATGATACTTAAGTAATACTTTGGGCGGCAAAACCCTCGATTAGCTTTCAATCTCAAAATACGCACAAGCAAGCGGAGGAAACGAGGCGGCGCGAAGCACTTAAGAGCCTTTTTCCTTTAGGTCGTGAAATATAACCGCCTTATACCCACCTTATAGTTTGTATTTTTCAAAATCGAGCTTCACGAAAGTATTTATCTATTTTTGCCTTTTTTCTTTGGTTTGAGATTCGAATACAATGATTGGGTAATGACCTCCCAAGTCAAGGTTGTGATTTCTCACGTATTTGGAGTACTTGTGATTTTATTGTTCTACGTATACAATATAGTAATAGTATACACAAAAAACGAAAAACCGATAATACGTATTAGTAGAGTGCTACTAATACAAATACTAATTATGGCTAATATAAAAAACAATTGTTCAACCAAAACACAACACGCCTCCCCGGCAGCGGCACCAAAATGATTGTAATGTTTTGCAACCCTTTAGGAAAAGAGAGGCAAAGTAGTGGTAAGCGTTAAGTGTCGGTTTAGGAAAACCGAGCACTAATGACCAAATAAGTCCAAGTTCGTTTCCCAAGGAGGCAAGTGCGTTGTGTGTTGAATTGATTAATGATTACATGATTGAGAAATAAAGAAAGAAATGAGATTAGAAGAGAAAGACGGTTATGAAGACGGATTAAACTAAGACGAAAAAGGCGATCACGCAAAACCGTAAATAGTGCAAAAATTAAAATTTTAACCTAAAAATTCCTAAAAATTACTAAAAATCCACAATAATATTCTAAGAGTTTACAAAAAAAATCCAAACTTGCTAAAACCTTTTAATTAATTAGATAATGACTTTTTAATGCTAATTAAAGCCCTAAAAATCACAATCAATTATTAAAAAGCCCTAAACAAGATCTTAAAGTTTGTAAACCCCAAAAGTGTCCTAATTAAGCTAAAAAGTATTTTTTTAAGTTTTAAAACCAAATAAAACTATTTTTAAACCCTTAAAACTATTAAAATCAATTAAAACTTAAATTAATTCTAGAAAATAATTGAAAAGTCCTAAAAATATTTGGAAAGTTACAAAACTCCTAATTAAGTGTCTATAATCTAGGAAAAATGTTAAAACTTAAAAAATCAAACTTTCAATTTTTAATAATAAAATAATATTAAAATATTCAAAAAATTCAAAGTTTATAAAAAAATTCTAAAAAATTACCAAAAATCTAAAATATTATAACTAAGACAAAAATGCAAATAAAAGTTTCTAAAACCTTTTTATTAATTTTATATTAAATTTTAAAGTTGGTTAAAAACCCTAAAATCCTATAAAATCAAAAATAAGTTAAATTGAAAACTTAAATAGCTGTAAACCTCAAAAATATGATTAAAAACCTAAAAACTATTTTTTCAGATTTTTAAATTACCTTTTTCTATTTCTAAATTACTTTTCAAAATTTAAACTAAAAAATAATCCTAGAAAATTAATTACATAAGAGAAAAATAAACTTTTTGAACTGAAAAGTCTTAAATCCTAATAAGAATAAAAGAAAAATGATAACTTTCAAAAAACCTAAGAAAATAAGCTAGAATAAGCATCTAAATAAGCTGTTAGCTAAATAAGCTACAAAACAGACACTCCTTAAGTATAAATGGAAATGGAACTTGTGCATAGAAAATCACTTGGATCACTGGTTAACACGTATAGTCCTCCAACGAGGGGTCCCGTGTTCGAGTCCAGGCCAAGGAGCTTTTTGCTCTTTTTATTTTTTATTTTTTTTATCTTTTTAAAACTCAATCCTGTGACTTTTTAAACTTCAAAAACACAAGAACAAATCCAATTTTTAACAAGATTAAGCCCAATTGATTGAAAAACGTGCCCAGTTTAAATTTTTGAAAACACAAAGAAGAACAGTTTCTTCACTTGTGAAAACAGAAACAAGAGGTCTTGATTCTTTGATTCTTGGTGTTGTTTTTGGACAATAGGGCACCCCTACACTCAGTTGGAGTGTAGGGAGTCAATGCAAACACAAATCAAGCAAGTCACTTAACAAAATATCACACAAAAGTGCCAAATCAAGTTTCTGATATGGCTATGAAGGTCTGATATGATTAGCTGATTCAGTTAGCACAAAATTGAATTTCCAAGGCTCAAAACTTGCACATAAGCTGACCAAGTCACATAAAATCTATCAAATACCCTAGATAATACCAATCTCTAACAACCTTAACAGCTTGATGAACAAAATTTCAAAAAAATCAGTCCAAGAAGGACCTATTGAATTTTGACCACTTGAATGCAATTTTTATCATACAACTTTGTTTCAAACTCCACCAATACTGAAATACTAAGACTAATATCTCCTAACAACACCCTATTAAGTGATTCAAACAGGTTTTCACACAAAATCTTGTCACAAAATCTGCCTAAAACACAAATCCAAACACCCCTTAAAATCTGAAATATCAAATTTTAACAAAGCAAGTCCTAACAAAATTCAACCAACTGATTCCTAAGCTATCTAACATGCATCAAACACCTAGAATAAGCAACATCCAACACTCAATCAAACAAGTAAACAGATTTCATGCATATCACACAAATCACATAAAAAAACATAAAACTGAAAACTGACAAATGAAACAAGGGACTACCTTGTTGGGCCTACATCCAGGCCCAACAGTGACTGCTATGTCACCTCCCACAAGCTCGGGCTTGTGCTGAATCTCTTGGAGCTTTTGGCTGCAAAAAGATGATAATGGTACCCCTTGTTTTTTGTTTGATCCTGCACAAACACAACAAACCAAAAGGAGAACTCCAAGAATCAAGAGCTTCAAGCTACAAGCTTGAAGCTTTTGATTCAGTAAGTAGTTAATGATAAAAAGGAAAAAGATTTTGAGAAAATCTTTGAAAACAAACTTTTTGAAAACTGATTTTTGGAACTTTTGCACTTAAACAACCACCAAACAAGAATGAAAAACAAGATTTAAATTAGCAAGGAAAGTAAATGGAACTCGTCTCTTTTCATCAACAAACACTTAACCACTTTTCATTCATTCATAAAAGGGGATTTACAAGCTTGTGACCAAAGAAAAGAAAAACAAGAACAAGAACAAAATGCTAAGCTATACGTCCTTATATAGTGGACTACAGAACTATCTAGAATGTGAAAACCCTAGCTCTTGATTTCCTTGAAATGCCCTTGGTTTGAACTTTGAATTTTCAGTCAAAAATATGCCATGTGAATGATTCTTGTTCTCTAGTGATGGCCAGCTGCTTTGGAGTGATCCAGGACGTTCAAATGAGCTTGGGGTCCAAGTAGTGTGATCCAAACGTTCATCTTGTCGGTTTTAGGGTTTTGAGGGAAAGGGACGTTGCAGGGGAGGGTACCACAAGACACATGGGTGTGTCTTGTGGTGATTTGGGATATGGGTTTGGATGACAAAGATGGTAATCAAGAATCTGGAGCAAATAAACAAAAACCCCTTTGAAATGTGATTAATTCATCCTGGAAGATATTAGGGTTTAAGGGTGGATTAGGGGGCGTTTAATTTGAAAAGGGGATTAAAGTTTTTAAACTTTGTGTTTACCCCCAAAAAAACAGATTTAAATAAATTTGTTATTTAAAAAGGGCGTGGGTGGAATCTGATGTTGAGAGGGGAGTGAGGTGGAGGAAAGGTATTGGTGGAGTGGGGTGACGTGTGGGTTTGATTGGTGGGGAGTAGTTTAGGTGTTTGACTGAAATGGCCCCCCAATGTTCACACTTTCTTCATTTTGTAAATATCCAGCAAAAACTTCACTTCCTTTGTTGAATACTTTGGCAGATTGACACTTTTGGCACAAGTACTTTTATAAACTTGAAACAAGGGTTTAAAATGCAATTTCTTCATATTTGAAGGACTGATTTTGGCATTTTCTTCATTCTTCAAGGTTTGACTTGATTGTTGACTTCTTGGAGGACCAATATTGACAATTTAGTTTTGTTAAGGGACTAAATTTGCCAATTCTTCAAAGTTAAGGGTCCTTTTTGTAATTTTGACAAACTTTAGGGACCAAACTTGTAATTATGAAGATATAAGGGTATAAAGTGTCAATTCTTCATAATTTGAGGACCCTTCTTCATAATTCTTCAAATCTTCAAGGACTTTCTTTGGAAAATTCTTCATTGGGGCTTGGTTCATCGTGCGGCTTCGTTTCCCGTGTTCGTTTTTGACTGATTCTTGTGATCTTTTGTCATTTTCTCAATATCCGTACATAAAATACACAAGCAACGAACACAAGCATATATTTAGGTATTTTGATGATATTTAATGCATTTTAAGCCCTATTTGGACGATGAGACTATGTATAAAAGCAGTCTCATCACTCCCCCATACTAAACCATTGCCGTGTCCCCACGCAATGCTAGAATAAAGTAGCGTAGCACCTCCAAAATTCATTTTATTCACTTTATTGAATGATAAACTAGCTACATTACTACTATTGCTACTACTTGCGTTTTAGACATAATGTATGATTTTCATCGCAAAATGGGACGTTTATGTTCATAGAACAAGAACACGTGAATGCTTCGTTAGAAATAATTTCATCGTCCTCGATTTTCACTCCAATTCCATGCCAAGCGTGCAACAAGATCATTGTCATTATAAGTTAGTAATTCTAACACTACTCATATGCCCTAATCACGTACTTATTCTCCCATTATTCCTAAGTTGTATCTCTTATATTTTATGATGCCTTGAATGTTTCACGAGGATACATTGTTTGACTTATGCGATAATAGAGATTTAGGTCTAAAATTAGAGTCCTAACGGTGTAACTAAGACCATCAAATCAATAACCCCTCCTAATAGACAACGATGTTAAAAAATTAAGTTGACAAGAAGAATCGATAAACACGGTTTTATAACGGTTTTGAACATGAGACTTATTACCAAGACTTTTATACGCCCCCTAACGGAAGGGCCTTATTATCTTTGGTTTACCTCCATCTTTTATTCAACTTCGCCATGAAGCTTTTATTATGACTTCGGTCTTGCCTTGCCTTTTATTATCCGCCTCATCGGTGGTTTTATTAGCCAAAGACGTATATCCTCACGCTAAAGCGAATTTTGGATCTTTAAAGCTTCGAAGATTAAGGCTTGATTCACTTTCAATTTTGCATAGATTTTTCGGCCTTGTGGGGCTTCAAATTGTTTGCTAGATTTAGGTGAGCACTTGGAATCTTATTATTGGGTGAAGCTTTTGATTATTGGGGTGCCAATACTTCAAAACCGTGACGCTGGCGATACCTTAATGTCTTCCCAATTTAATTACATGGAAGCTATTAGAAAAGACTAGAAACCCAACAATCCTAACTAAACCGCTAAGTCAATATTTATTAAGCAAAAATATTTACATGCGAAGGGAGAATAAGCAAACAACGAGAACACATGAGTTTTTGAAAGAATACGAGTACTCTACGTTTAGCATAGTAACTTATAATTAACTCTATCATTTCTCGTCCTCATTTAAGAGACTTAGCCTAATGTGTAGTTAAGGAATCAAAGCTAAGTGCTCAACACGCACGGTCGAGTCAAAAATTACTCTTATTCTCGCCATCGGAAAACCTACATTCGTGTCTTCAAACACTTATAAAACATGAGGAAAATTTTAAAATTTGGCCATTTTTAGCCTTATTTTGCAACGAAACGATAAACAAAAAGATAAACTTTGGAAAGCGTGAAGGTTTGGCAAGGCAAGTATCTATTCACCCTCCCCATACTAAAGTTAAACATTGTCCTCAATGTTTCGAGTCTAGGGGTGCAAACACCCCCATACTAGAGACGTAGTCGAATGCCTAATCTAGCATGGAAAGGGTGAAACCATTAAATCAATAGCCGTTTATGAAGTGTGCTAAAAACCTAAGGTTAGAACATCAAGGATATATCATGGATATTGAGAAATGTCTCCAAAGCAAACGATCGAGTGCTCCCATAAAACGAACACGAGAGGCTCCAATCGTGAAGATCATGATCTAAAAACCACAATGCACAAACAACCACTGAACAAAGGTTGGAAGGGCACAAATCCCCACACGTAATCTACATTAGAAAGCGATAATATGTACATAGGATAAGCATGGGACTCCCCCACGAGGCACCTCGTTTTTGATTATTGTGTTATGAGCTCGAATTTATCCCCTCAATACTAATTATCATTGGGGAAGGTGACTTGGTAGAGGTAGTTCAAGGATGGAACTTCCCCGCCAAAGTAGTGCTTCAACCTATGTCCATTCACCTTGAAGTTAGGACCATCATCTTGAGCTAGCTCGATGGTCCCATATGGAAACACTTGAGTCACGGTGAATGGACCGGACCAACGGGATTTCAATTTACCGGAAAAGATTTTCAATCTTGAATTAAAAAGCAAAACTTGATCCCCAATGTTAAAAACCCGGTTTTTAATTTTTGAATCATGCAACTTTTTAGTTTTCTCTTTATAAATCAATGAATTTTCATAAGCAATATCCCTCAATTCATCTAATTCATTCAATTGCATTTTCCAGTGTTTTCCCGCGGTCTCCATATCATCATTACAATGCATTAGGGCCCAATAAGCCTTGTGTTCTAACTCGATAGGCAAATGACAATTCTTTCCATACAAAAGCTTATAGGGAGCGCACCCAATGGGCGTCTTATGAGCGGTCCTAAAGGCCCATAAAGCATCGTCCAACTTATCCGACCAAGATTGTCGGTTTTCCCCAACGGATCTCTCCAAGATCCTGTTCAACGCTCGGTTTGAAACCTCGACTTGCCCACTCGTTTGTGGGTGATAGGCCGTAGAAAGCCGATGTGTAACCCCATATTTCCTTAGAACCCTTTCAAATTGGTCGTTACAAAAATGGGTTCCACGATCGCTTATGATAGCACGAGGGGTTCCAAACCGAGAAAACAATTGCTTCAAAAACTTGACTACCACACGAGCATCATTGGTGGGCAAGGCCTTTGCCTCCACCCACTTAGATAGGTAGTCAACCGCAACGAGAATGTACTTATTACCACGAGATGATGGGAACGGCCCCATAAAGTCTATACCCCAAACGTCAAAGATCTCACACACTTGGATGATATTTTGTGGCATTTCATCTTTTTGTGAGGCTTTTCCTTGTCGTTGGCATGCATCACACGACTTCACAAGATCTTGTGCATCTCGGTAAATAGTAGGCCAAAAGAAGCCGGCATCAAGCACCTTCTTAGCCGTGATATTAGCACCGTGGTGACCACCCGTGGGTCCCTCATGGCAAGCTCTAAGGATGTTAGAAGCTTCGGTGCCAAATACACAACGTCGGATGATTTGATCCGCACAAGTTCGAAACAAGTAAGGGTCATTCCAAAAGTAGAACTTGACGTCACGAAAGAATTTTCGTTTTTCTTGAGTCGTCATACCCTTAATGATGAAGTTACCCGCATGGTAATTTGCAAAATCCGCAAACCATGGGGTAGAAGAATCAAGCTTAGAATTCACTACACCAAGTGTCTCGAGCGGAAATGTTTCGGTGATTTCCTTGTGCTCGTAAACACTTTGGTGAGGATCTTCCAAACGAGAGAGATGATCGGCCGCTAGATTCTCGGCTCCTTTTTTGTCAACGATGGTGTGATCAAATTCTTGAAGGAGGAGAATCCAACGAAGTAATCTTGGCTTAGCATCTTGCTTTGCCATAAGATACTTAATAGCCGAATGGTCCGTATACACTATGCATTTCGTCAAGACGAGGTAAGGTCGAAATTTCTCAAATGCATACACCACGGCAAGGAACTCCTTTTCCGTTGTAGTGTATTTTAGTTGAGCCTCGGTCATCGTCTTGCTAGCATAGTGAATAGGCAAGAAGTGTTTATCATGACGTTGCCCCAAAACGGCCCCTATAGCGTAATCACTAGCATCACACATAAGCTCAAAGGGGAGGTTCCAATTGGGAGCAACAAGAATGGGAGCTTCGGTAAGTTTCCTCTTAAGGATTTCAAAGGCTCGTACACAATCTTCGTCAAAGACAAAATGTGCCTCTTTTTCAAGAAGATGTGTAATGGGTCGAGAAATCTTTGAAAAGTCCTTGATGAATCGACGATAAAAGCCCGCGTGGCCTAGGAAACTCCTAACTCCCTTAACGGATTTGGGATGAGGTAATTTGGCGATGACGTCTACCTTAGCTTGATCTACCTCAATCCCCGCTTTCGAGACCTTGTGCCCTAAGACGATTCCACTCTTAACCATAAAATGACACTTTTCCCAATTGAGCACAAGGTTCGTTTCCTCACAACGTTTTAACATTCTCTCAATGTTCGACAAACACGAAATGAAAGAATCACCAAACACGGAAAAGTCATCCATGAAGACTTTCATCGTCTTCTCGATCATGTCATGAAAAATAGCCATCATGCACCTTTGAAAGGTTCCCGGTGCATTACAAAGTCCGAATGGCATTCTACGATAGGCAAACGTTCCATATGGACACGTAAACGTAGTTTTTTCTTGATCACGAGGGTCGATGGGAATTTGGAAGTAACCGGAAAAACCATCTAGAAAGCAATAGAAATCGTTTCTCGCAAGACGCTC
This sequence comes from Glebionis coronaria, assembly GCA_025667525.1. NCBI lineage: Eukaryota > Viridiplantae > Streptophyta > Magnoliopsida > Asterales > Asteraceae > Glebionis > Glebionis coronaria. The sequence goes on along the minus strand of CM046876.1, from coordinate 420,120,771 downwards.
CAACATTTGGTCCATGAAGGGCAAGGGAAAATGGTCTTTTCGAGTGGCTTCACTCAACTTTCGATAGTCAATGCACACTCTCCATCCGGTCACGAGTCTAGTGGGAATCAACTCGTTGGCATCGTTTGGCACAACGGTCATTCCTCCCTTTATAGGGACACAATGAATAGGACTCATCCAAGGGCTATTGGAAATAGGGTAAATCATTCCCGTGTCAAGGAGTTTAAGGACCTCCTTTTTGATGACGTCGTGAATTTTGGGGTTCACCCTCCTTTGACTTTGGATTGTGGGCTTGAAATCCTCCTCCATTAAGATTTTGTGTGTACAAAACTTGGGATCGATTCCCTTAATGTCGGATAACTTCCACGCAATCGCCCCTTTGTGATCCTTTAGAACATCGACAAGTGCGGTTTTTTCATCATTCGAAAGATCCTTCGCAATAATAACCGGCAACTTATCGCCCTCCTCCAAATAGACATATTCGAGGTGAGGAGGTAAATCTTTCAACTCAAGGATAGGTGGTTCCTCAAGTGAAGATTTGGGCTCGATACTCATAACCTCCTCGGGTGGAGGAAATGGGAAATCGTTAAGAAAATCCTTGATAATCGAGAAGTCCTCATCGTTGTCGAGGTCTTCGTCACAAGTACGTGGAACATTGCATTCTTCCAACGTAAAACCACCACCTTCAAATGGAGTGAAGGTTGGTGTCGAATTATCAAGAATTGGATCTAACATAGTGGGATTGCCACTAGTTTCTTCATCATCAAACCCTAAAACTTCTTGTGAAAATTCCTCACAAACCACGTCAATCATATCAACGAGGTTTATGGTAGCAACGGAATAAACATGAGAAAGTTGAGAATTTTGAGTTGCGTTTATAACAAGTTCCTCGTCGTCGAAACGTAAGGTGATCTTTCTAGCATGAACATCAATTAAAGCCATAGACGTATCTAAAAACGAACGACCTAAAATAAGAGGAACTTGAGGATCCGTGGGGATATCAACAACGATAAAGTCTACGGGATAGTAGAACTTCCCCACTTTCACAAAAACGTCTTCCGCCAAACCACATGCACGAATCGTGGAATGGTCGGCCAACTCGATAGACATTAGTGAAGGAGTAAGATTAGGAAGATTGAGCGACTTGAAGATTGCAAGTGGCATCAAATTAATGCTAGCACCAAGATCGGCCAAGGCATAGCATTCTTCCATATCTTGAATTGCACAAGGAATCAAAAATTTACCGGGATCACTGACTTTTTGAGGTATGCGATTAAGATAAACCGACGAACAACTAGACAATTGATGCAATTTCTCCTTGTTGTTCAACATACTCTTAAAGTTAGCGGCAAATCGAGGCATCATGACCAAAGCATCGGCGAAACTCACATTAAGGTGCAACTCACGAAACATTTTCATAAAAAGCTCAAATTGATAGTTGTCGCGCTCTTGTCGTTTCTCCTTTCTAAGTCTCGATGGGTAAGGCAAGGGTGGTGTGGGTTGGGGCATAGGCATAGCCTTTGGAATCTCGGGTTCCAATGTTGGTAAAGGGTCGACCGTAGGTGTGGCATGAGCGGTACTTTGTGGGCTTGAGATATGCTCCTTTTCTACCACCACCTCGGGTTCTTCCTCAATTTCCTCCACCGTTGGAGTAATTGGTTGAGGAGTCGGTTCTTTAAGTGCCTTACCACTTCGTGTGGTAATCACTTTCATCTCTCCCTTCGGGTTTGATACGGTGTTGCTAGGAAGACCACTCGAAGTAGAGGCTTTGTTCCCCATGACGGCTTCTAAAATGGCATTAAGCTTAGCATCTTGACTATTAAACTTAAGATCTTGGCTAGCGGCTTTTTGGTCAATTTTTTGTTCAAGCCTAGCATGACTTTGTTCAATTTTATTGTTTTGACCTCTAATTTGATTAGCAAAATCATTTTTCAACTCATTTCTCATGTTAAGATTTTCCTTCACAAAATTAGCCAACTCCTTGGTGTTTTTAGCCGTGTCCCTAGCTTGACTAGCCAATTGCTCTTGAATGTTTTCCAAAATCTTATCATTTGCCGTAGCGTAATTCAAAAAGTCCATTGGAAGTTCTTTAGTGTAAACATTTTGAAGACCTTGACTCGTGTTTTGAAAATTACGGTTTTGGTTTTGATTTTGCAATTGGCTACTACTTCCTTGATTCCCATAGTTGTTATTACCCTTGTAATTGTTCCTTTGATTGCTTTGGTAACCAACTTGATTGTTTCGATAATTGTTAGCATTTTGATTTGGTGGAAAACCCGTTGGAGTCAATTGATTAGTGCAGGGAACTTGACCGTTTTGGTTATAAGTTCCCGTGGCCGCGAAGGCACTCGAAGTGTTACCACCGTTGGTAATGCACTCGGAATAATCGTGAGCTCCACCACAATATATACAAGAAATCTCAACCGCTTTAGCCGTAGCGGGAGTGGGTTGTTCACCAACTTTAAACTCAATTAACAATCCCTTAAGCTTATCAAAAATCTTGTTCTCCAAATTAGCCTCGATTTGGCAAGCATCAATGGTATATGACAATGAAGGCGAAGGTGTAGACGAAGTCTTATGAACACTCGACGTGCTACGAGGACTATAGACCTTAGACCTATTCTCAATGATTAACAATGCTTCCTCGACCGTTTTACACAAAAAATTACCACCCGCGGCGGCATTAAGATAATCACGCTCATGATCGTTCAAGCCATTGTAAAACGTGTCAATTTGATGCAAGTCGGAAAAACCATGATGAGGACATTCGTGCAACATTTCCTTAAACCTATTCCAAGCCGTTGAAAAACTCTCATTATACTCTTGCGAAAACTTTGAAATCTCGTTTTTCAAGTGTGTAGTCTTAGAGGGCGGAAAAAATTGGTTCACGAATTTTGAAACGAGATCCTTCCACGTCAATATAGAATTGGGTGGCTCTTTCTCTAACCAAATTTTTGCGGGCGCCGCTAAGGAATACGGAAAAAGCATCATCTTAATCGAGTCGTTAGAGACGTCCTTAAACTTGCAAGTGGCGGTGAGACGATTAAATTGGTGAATGTGGTTATGAGGGTTGTCCTTTTCGTCACCTAGAAACTTGTTGTTTTGAATCATGGACAACAAACCCGTCTTAACCTCAAAATTCTCCGCAAGGATAGCGGGAATCACAATCGCTTCTCCATAACCCTCGGTGGGTGCTTGAAGTAACTCCATCATAGTTCGATTAGCCATGGGTGCTTCTTTAACTACAATGGGTTCGTCAATAGGAGACTCCTCACTAGAATGAGTGATTGATTTGTTTCTTCGTTTACGAGTACGTCTTGCTTTGGAGCGAGTTTGCATAAACGTCACGTACAACGAGAGGGTGAGCAGAGAAGATTCTTTTTGGTGTTTTTACTTTTTCAATTTTTTTGTGGTTTTTGATTGTTTTTACTTTTTTTTGGATTTTTGGAATGTATTAGGTAGACACAAATCTACAAATCTCCTCCTTAATCAAATCTCTCGATTAAAGAAGCCTCAAGGAATGAAAACGATCACGTGGAGTGAACGCCTTCGATGACTTTAGAACGATGGTGGAACACCAAATCGTTCAAGAGGGTTTAATCAAATGAAACCAAGAAAATATATATGATACTTAAGTAATACTTTGGGCGGCAAAACCCTCGATTAGCTTTCAATCTCAAAATACGCACAAGCAAGCGGAGGAAACGAGGCGGCGCGAAGCACTTAAGAGCCTTTTTCCTTTAGGTCGTGAAATATAACCGCCTTATACCCACCTTATAGTTTGTATTTTTCAAAATCGAGCTTCACGAAAGTATTTATCTATTTTTGCCTTTTTTTCTTTGGTTTGAGATTCGAATACAATGATTGGGTAATGACCTCCCAAGTCAAGGTTGTGATTTCTCACGTATTTGGAGTACTTGTGAATTTATTGTTCTACGTATACAATATAGTAATAGTATACACAAAAAACGAAAAACCGATAATACGTATTAGTAGAGTGCTACTAATACAAATACTAATTATGGCTAATATAAAAAACAATTGTTCAACCAAAACACAACACGCCTCCCCGGCAGCGACACCAAAATGATTGTAATGTTTTGCAACCCTTTAGGAAAAGAGAGGCAAAGTAGTGGTAAGCGTTAAGTGTCGGTTTAGGAAAACCGAGCACTAATGACCAAATAAGTCCAAGTTCGTTTCCCAAGGAGGCAAGTGCGTTGTGTGTTGAATTGATTAATGATTATATGATTGAGAAATAAAGAAAGAAATGAGATTAGAAGAGAAAGACGGTTATGAAGACGGATTAAACTAAGACGAAAAAGGCGATCACGCAAAACCGTAAATAGTGCAAAAATTAAAATTTTAACCTAAAAATTCCTAAAAATTACTAAAAATCCACAATAATATTCTAAGAGTTTACAAAAAATCCAAACTTACTAAAACCTTTTAATTAATTAGATAATGACTTTTTAATGCTAATTAAAGCCCTAAAAATCACAATCAATTATTAAAAAGCCCTAAACAAGATCTTAAAGTTTGTAAACCTCAAAAATGTCCTAATTAAGCTAAAAAGTATTTTTTTTAATTTTAAAACCAAATAAAACTATTTTTAAACCCTTAAAAACTATTAAAATCAATTAAAACTTAAATTAATTCTAGAAAATAATTGAAAAGTCCTAAAAATATTTGGAAAGTTACAAAACTCCTAATTAAGTGTCTATAATCTAGGAAAAATGTTAAAACTTAAAAAATCAAACTTTCAATTTTTAATAATAAAATAATATTAAAATATTCAAAAAAATTCAAAGTTTATAAAAAATTCTAAAAAATTACCAAAAATCTAAAATATTATAACTAAGACAAAAATACAAATAAAAGTTTCTAAAACCTTTTTATTAATTTTATATTAAATTTTAAAGTTGGTTAAAAACCCTAAAATCCTATAAAATCAAAAATAAGTTAAATTGAAAACTTAAATAGCTGTAAACCTCAAAAATATGATTAAAAACCTAAAAACTATTTTTTTAGATTTTTAAATTACCTTTTTCTATTTTTAAATTACTTTTCAAAATTTAAACTAAAAAATAATCCTAGAAAATTAATTACATAAGAGAAAAATAAAATTTTTGAACTTAAAAGTCTTAAATCCTAATAAGAATAAAAGAAAAATGATAACTTTAAAAAAAACCTAAGAAAATAAGCTAGAATAAGCTTCTAAATAAGCTGTTAGCTAAATAAGCTACAAAACAGACACTCCTTAAGTATAAATGGAAATGGAACTTGTGCATAGAAAAGCACTTGGATCACTGGTTAACACGTATAGTCCTCCAACGAGGGGTCCCGTGTTCGAGTCCAGGCCAAGGAGCTTTTTGCTCTTTTTATTTTTATTTTTTTTATCTTTTTAAAACTCAATCCTATGACTTTTTAAACTTCAAAAACACAAGAACAAATCCAATTTTTAACAAGATTAAGCCCTATTGATTGAAAAACGTGCCCAGTTTAAATTTTTGAAAACACAAAGAAGAACAGTTTCTTCACTTGTGAAAACAGAAACAAGAGGTCTTGATTCTTTGATTCTTGGTGTTGTTTTTGGACAATAGGGCACCCCTACACTCAGTTGGAGTGTAGGGAGTCAATGCAAACACAAATCAAGCAAGTCACTTAACAAAATATCACACAAAAGTGCCAAATCAAGTTTTTGATATGGCTATGAAGGTCTGATATGATTAGCTGATTCAGTTAGCACAAAATTGAATTTCCAAGGCTCAAAACTTGCACATAAGCTGACCAAGTCACATAAAATCTATCAAATACCCTAGATAATACCAATCTCTAACAACCTTAACAGCTTGATGAACAAAATTTCAACAAAATCAGTCCAAGAAGGACCTGTTGAATTTTGACCACTTGAATGCAATTTTTATCATACAACTTTGTTTCAAACTCCACCAATACTGAAATACTAAGACTAATATCTCCTAAAAACACCCTATTAAGTGATTCAAACAGGTTTTCACACAAAATCTTGTCACAAAATCTGCCTAAAACACAAATCCAAACACCCCTTAAAATCTGAAATATCAAATTTTAACAATGCAAGTCCTAACAAAATTCAACCAACTGATTCCTAAGCTATCTAACATGCATAAAACACCTAGAATAAGCAACATCCAACACTCAATCAAACAAGTAAGCAGATTTCATGCATATCACACAAATCACATAAAAAAACATAAAACTGAAAACTGACAAATGAAACAAGGGACTACCTTGTTGGGCCTACAGCCAGGCCCAACAGTGACTGCTATGTCACCTCCCACAAGCTCGGGCTTGTGCTGAATCTCTTGGAGCTTTTGGCTGCAAAAAGATGATAATGGTACCCCTTGTTTTTTGTTTGATCCTGCACAAACACAACAAACCAAAAGGAGAACTCCAAGAATCAAGAGCTTCAAGATACAAGCTTGAAGCTTTTGATTCAGTAAGTAGTTAATGATAAAAAGGAAAAAGATTTTTAGAAAATCTTTGAAAACAAACTTTTTGAAAACTGATTTTTGGAACTTTTGCACTTAAACAGCCACCAAACAAGAATGAAAAACAAGATTTAAATTAGCAAGGAAAGTAAATGGAACTCGTCTCTTTTCATCAACAAACACTTAACCACTTTTCATTCATTCATAAAAGGGGATTTACAAGCTTGTGACCAAAGAAAAGAAAAACAAGAACAAGAACAAAATGCTAAGCTATACGTCCTTATATAGTGGACTACAGAACTATCTAGAATGTGAAAACCCTAGCTCTTGATTTCCCTGAAATGCCCTTGGTTTGAACTTTGAATTTTCAGTAAAAAATATGCCATGTGAATGATTCTTGTTCTCTAGTGATGGCCAGCTGCTTTGGAGTGATCCAGGACGTTCAAATGAGCTTGGGGTCCAAGTAGTGTGATCTAAACGTTCATCTTGTCGGTTTTAGGGTTTTGAGGGAAAGGGACGTTGTAGGGGAGGGTCCCACAAGACACATGGGTGTGTCTTGTGGTGATTTGGGATATGGGTTTGGATGACAAAGATGGTAATCAAGAATCTGGAGCAAATAAACAAAAACCCCTTTGAAATGTGATTAATTCATCCTGGAAGATATTAGGGTTTAAGGGTGGATTAGGGGGCGTTTAATCTGAAAAGGGGATTAAAGTTTTTAAACTTTGTGTTTACCCCCAAAAAAACAGATTTAAATAAATTTGTTATTTAAAAAGGGCGTGGGTGGAATCTGATGTGGAGAGGGGAGTGAGGTGGAGGAAAGGTATTGGTGGAGTGGGGTGACGTGTGGGTTTGATTGGTGGGGAGTAGTTTAGGTCTTTGACTGAAATGGCCCCCCAATGTTCACACTTTCTTCATTTTGTAAATATCCAGCAAAAACTTCACTTCCTTTGTTGAATACTTTGGCAGATTGACACTTTTGGCACAAGTACTTTTATAAACTTGAAACAAGGGTTTAAAATGCAATTTCTTAATATTTGAAGGACTGATTTTGGCATTTTCTTCATTCTTCAAGGTTTGACTTGATTGTTGACTTCTTGGAGGACCAATATTGACAATTTAGTTTTGTTGAGGGACTAAATTTGCCAATTCTTCAAAGTTAAGGGTCCTTTTTGTAATTTTGACAAACTTTAGGGACCAAACTTGTAATTATGAAGATACAAGGGTATAAAGTGTCAATTCTTCATAATTGGAGGACCCTTCTTCATAATTCTTCAAATCTTCAAGGACTTTCTTTGGAAAATTCTTCATTAGGGCTTGGTTCATCGTGCGGCTTCGTTTCCCGTGTTCGTTTTTGACTGATTCTTGTGATCTTTTGTCATTTTCTCAATATTCGTACCTAAAATACACAAGCAACAAACACAAGCATATATTTGGGTATTTTGATGATATTTAATGCATTTTAAGCCCTATTTGGACGATGAGACTATGTATAAAAGCAGTCACATCACACGTACGGCTGATAGAGGATATCCAGATACAGTTTGAAAAACAATTTCACTACAAAAATAAGAAAATAAATGGTGTTATCCAATAATTTACACAAAAAGTTATGGATGAAACATACATGATCCATGATGAAACATACATGATTCATCATGCATCATGTATGTTTCATCATGGATCATGTATTTTTTCATGCACATTTAACAAAAAAATTCTAAAAAGACATGACAAAGAGAGCTTACTATTTTTCTCCTTGCATAGAAAACAAGCTGTTTCCCATGATAAACTCAACTCTGTTAATCAATGACTCAACATTGATTCTCTTATACTGATAAACAGAAGTTATCAAAGAATCTGGTTGGACCAATTTCTTAATACCCATTGGAGGAGTGTGTTGTGGAGGAGTCTGTTGTGTAGGAGTCCCATCAGGCTCAGCACCAGGCAGCGGTGGAGCAGTCCCAGCAGGCTCAGCACCAGGCAGCGGTGGAGCAGTCACAGCAGCACCAGGAAGATCCGTAGGCCAAGCCCAATACTCCTCCTGAAACATTGAACCTTTTTTTTAATTAAAAAATTCATAATAACATAATGTAAAAAATATGAATAAATAATTAAAAAAATAAAAAATAAAAAATAAAAAATAAAAAATAAAAAATAAAAGGTTAACAAATTACCTCATGGCCAAAAGATTCGACAGTCACATCAACCACATATGGTCCATACCACCATATGTTCGCATTAATCCACTGAGTATAAGTTTCCACATTTAATTCATCAACACACCCCCTCCTTCTCAACAACAACATCCTCAGCATGACACGTCTCCTTGCCTCTCTCTCCTTTATCAGCATCAGCAACATTCTCCGCCTCATCTCTCTTCTCAGCCGGATCACCAGCCAGCTCGTCTCTCTTCTCAGCCGTGTCATCAGCCGGCTTGTCTCTCTTCTCATCGTCTTTCTTATCATCATCTCTCGTCTGATCGTCAAAATCGTCAATATGGGGTGACTTATCTTGCAACCATATAGTATCTTTAAACAATCCAATATATCTGTGGTACAAAGCATCAACTTGTTCATCATTTGGGAAGTCGTTGCTATCCCTTTTTAAGAGAGCTTCTATCTCAGACTTCTCCTTTGATACTCTTGACAGCTTATCTTCAATAACTTTGCATATACTCTACAAATAAATGTAAAATACACTGAAAGTTAGAATCAAATATGATTCATGATGAACTTTGCATATATGTTTCATGCTGAAACATATATGTTTCACCATGAATCATATATGTTTCATGGTGAAACATATATGTTTCACCATGAATCATATATGTTTCATAGTGAAACATATATGATTCATGGTGAAACATATATGTTTCACCATGAAACATATATGTTTCACCATGAAACATATATGATTCATGGTGAAACATATATGATTCATGGTGAAACATATATGATTCATGGTGAAACATATATGTTTCACCATGAAACATATATGACTCATGGTGAATCGTATGAACTTTGCATATACTCTACAAATAAATGTAAAATACACTGAAAGTTAGATTCAAAATATGATCAATGGTGAATTATACGCAATATTATAAACATTTAAAAATGTTGATTCATACCTTTTTCTCCTTAGGTGGTACACCTGAAGCTTTCAACTTCTTTTTAAGATCAGTGGCACCAAAGAAACCCTCAGTTTGTCGTGCCTCATCCGGACTCCATGCTCCACGAAGCTCCAATTTACCAAATACTTGATCTTGAAGCTCAAGTTCTTGCCGCTTATGCATGTCAGCAGAACTCCAGTCCCTGATGGCTGGTCTTGAACGAACAACTGTATATCGGTCATACTTCGTTGAATCAAGATAAAGGAGCTGCACACAATAGAGAAAAAAACATATATGTTTAGTGTTACAAAATGTTAAAATTAGTTAAAAATGTAAAACAAATAAAAGTTAATAAAAAAGATAGGGGACTTACAATTAGAAAATACAAGGGACCTGTGTAATAGCCTAGGAGAGTATCAGGCATTACACCTTCTTGAAGACAACAAGAGTGAACAAAACGGCACCAATCCACCTTAGAAATATCCGTATCTTCATAAATGTGGTTAACCACATTAAGCCTTGGTGCTGCTTTCATGAAGTCCGCGTCACCCATCACAGTTGCGAAAAGTGTCAGGAAGTTGAGTTTAAACATAAAATCAACTTCCGTCGCCTGCATCAACTTGTCACTGATGTCCTTAGCCGTGATTTTTTTCTGAGCCTTTGGTGCAAACTGTTGTAGCCATGACTTAACAACAATGTCGTTTTAAGGTCTCTCGGGCGAATCAAACAAGGAAATTCCACCAATAGGAAGTCCTAGGATTTCATGGATTTTCTCGGGCGTGACTAGAAAGCTGCCTGTAGCAAGCTTAAATTCATAAGTCGACTTATTAAAAGCTTTCACAGCAACCCTCGCTAAACGATTTGGTAACTGATCAACCTTAAGACCCCACCAGTTAGAAAAACCAATCTCATTCAAAACCTGTTCCATGTCAACAAGAGAAGCATCTTTTATGACATCCAAAAGTGACTTTGGTACAGTTCTAGAAAAAAGAGGCGGAAACTCATTCGAGTACGCAACTTTCTTAGCCTGTTCCTCAGTAAGAGGTTTCTTCTTGTTCACCCTCTGCTTCTTAGATGGTGATTCATAAACAACCATGGTAGATTCTGACTCCCGTTTCATATCCACCTTGGGTTTCCTATCAACTTGTTTTTTCACAGCACCCTCTTTTTTCACATCCACATCTTTTTTCACAACGCCCTCTTTTTTCTCAACCTTTGCTTTTTTCACAACGCCCTCTTTATTCTCAACCTTTCCTTTTTCCACAACACCCTCTTTTTTCTCAACCTTTGCTTTTTTCGCAACACCCTCTTTGGCAGCTACATTCCCAACACGTTTACTAGGCACTTTCTGACTCGCCTTTGCAACTTCCAATTCTTCTTCATCTGTGTTAACCATCTCATCAGTTTCTTCACTCTCACTCTTCGCCACATAATCACTATCACTTGAGGACGGCTCCTTATTCCTACTCTTTGAAACTACCATATACTCAGGTTCTTCACTCTCACTCACATATGTTTCAGCAGTCTCCTCACTCCCAGGCTCATCACTCCCAGGCTCATCAGATTCCCCACTCCCATCATCACCACCCGCCTCACTACTATTCTTATGCTCTTTAGCCTCTACATCAGCCAAGTTATTCTTATCCTCTTTAGCCTCTACATCAAGCTCACTACCCTTCTTATCCTCTTTAGCCTCTACATCAGGTTTACTACCCTTCTTATTCTCTTTAGCCTCTACATCAGGTTTACTACCCTTCTTATTCTCTTTAGCCTCTACAACAGGTTTACTACCCTTCTTATCGTCTTTACCTTTTCGAGAAAATACAATATTAAGTTTTTGAGCATATTGATAGGTGTGAAAACACCCATCCTTTTTACCACTTAATTACAATAATAACCGAGCCAAAACGTGTATTTTATGTCATTTATGTCAGAATTATGCGTGGTTTGTGTTTTTGTTGTAATTTAGGACGAAAAAGTGAAAAGTGGAGAAAACACGGGCATTCACAGGCTTTTATCGAAGGAAAAGACGAAAGATGAAGTCGAAAGATCAAGAGTGGAAGAAGAACGGAAGTCCAAGACCAATTCTGAAGATTTATCGAAGAAAAAGTCAAAGACGGAAGTTTACTAAAAAGCCGAAGAACTCGAGTCTAATAAATAAATAAATTATAAGACGAGTTTAATTAATCCCGAGACAAAGTCGATAAAGTCGAAGAACTTAAAAGACGAGAAGACGTGAAGAAAGAAAGAAAGGGAAGGCAACACATGCACCTCCCTATTTCCTATAAATACCCTCCTAAATTCATTTAGGAGGGTTGGTTAGTTTTAGTTAGTTTAGTTTTCCTTTTCATTTTGTAGGTGATTCTAGAGAGAGAAAGTGACAGTTTCTCTCACTAGGATCCCAATCTTTCATCTTCCTTTCTTGTTGTTTTTAATCAAGTCTTTACCTTTTTTAATTTAATTCTTGTTTTAATCTTATTCTTATTCTACCTTTCTTAGCTTTTTATTTGTGCTTAATCCGAAATTTCTTTACACGATTTGTTTAAGCTTCACGTTTGATTTATTAAAAAGTTTATCTTTTTGTTAATCTTTAAGTTTTCATACGAATCAAGCTTTGAGCTTGACATGCTTATTGGCTTAATTTTTGTCTAGCTTATTTGATTTTTAAGTTTTCTTAAAAGTTTTTATATTTTAAAGTTTGCTTATTTTGTGTTTGCTTATTTTGTGTTTTTATAAAGTTTATGAATTTCATCTTTTAAAAGCTTTCAAATTTATGTTTATCAAGTTGTTTAAGTTTCGGTGTAGTAGCTTATTGGCCGTGCTTATTGATTTTCAAACTTAAATTCATTTTCGGATTATTGCTTGTGCTCATCGCAATATAAGGGTTTATACACATTCCGACGGGCAGCCTATGTTCCATCGCAATAACCATTCTTGGTTCTACTTTGCGATGGCTTGTGTTTCATCCCCCTTATTCCGATCGGGATTGCGATCGCTCATTGCGATCGCATATTCCAACGGAGTTTAAGGTTTCTTTAAGTCGAAATGCTGCCCAATTTTCTATAGCCACTTTCCGATGGATTTTGATACTTTACTTATTCCGACAGTTTTTGTTTTTTAGACATTTTTGTAGTTTAAAAAACAAAAAAAAAAAAAAAAATAAAATAATATATATATATATATATATATATATATATATATATATATATATTACGATACTACAATTATTCCGATACTACAATACACATTGCGACCAAACACATGTCTTCCTACTTCCTAAATTGGCGCCAATTTGAGCTAGCAGGTTGCTAGCTTGAGCTAGCTGCCTGCTAGCTTGTTTGTTTATTGTTTTTTTTTCCGTAATCGTTTAGTTTAATCTGAAAGTTGTTCCGATTTTATTTCTGAAAGTTACGTATTTTTAGTTGAATTTTTCTTCTAATTTTTAAATTAATATTTTTTCGTAAAGCTCAAGTTTTATCTCTTATTTAGTACCCGCTTTAGGTTTTGACTCATTTAGCTTTAAAGTACCATTTTAGTTTTATTCTCTCCTTTTTCAATTAGTAAACTTTATTTTCGAGTCGATAGTTAATTTCGTCTTTTAGATTTATTTTTATTTCGTTTTAAATTCGCGTTTTGCTAATTAAATTGTCTTGTTTTTATTAATTAATCGCTTTTAGTTTATTGTCTTTATTTTGTGCATTTACCTTTTAAGTAGAATAGATAACCAAACCATTTTATTTGCCACCAAGAACAACTGAGTCGCACTTTGAACCGTGATCAATTCGAGAAGATACCGAGAAAACGAACTTTTTCAACTAGTAAAATCTATACATTAAAATGGCGCCGCTGCCGGCTCTTTTCGTGAAGATCGAAGGTTTTTTGTGAGTGACGCGTTGGCTTTTGGGATCCGTTCACTTGTGAACGTTATTTTTCGTGTCCAAAAATTTTCAAAAATTCCAAAAACATTTGAAAAATCATAAAAAGCATTTCTTTTTCAAAGTTTTGCACCAAAAATATTCTTCTTACTTATCTATCTTTCTTTATGGATTTTTATGTCCATTGCGTCCGGTATGGGAAACAATTATCTGGGAACAACTCTTGTCAATGGTGTACATGTGAGCAGTGTGGAAACGATATCGACTACACACAATCCGGATTTTGTCCCTTGTGCAACTCGACTAATTCATTCTTTTTGAACCCACCTCCTGTTCCCCCGTGCATCTATTGTGGAAGCGATTCTCATTGGCATGTTTCATGCCCGGTTCAATACCCGTATAGACACGGGCAAGAACCGGGTTACAATTATGACAATGATAATAGCTATCCACAAGACGTACCTGATTTTTCTCCATACTCGGTTTACAACAACTGTGGGGGTCCTCACGATACCTATTATTGTCAACCAATGAATTATTATGAGCAAAATCCGGATCCTCAGTTTTCTTCACCTATGGATTATTATGAACCAAACCCGGTTTCTAATTCTTCTCAACCGATGAACAAATATGAGCCACATCCGTGCTATAATTCCGGTTTTCAAAATTTTGAGCTGTCACACCCCACCAAGGCGGAATATAGGGCGCGACGTATGGATATCATCACAACAACAGCGTGTCTATAGAGAGAACTAAATGAAATTGAAATATCATAGATGGCGACACAAATGTCGTGACAATATCTCAACAATGCAGGCGTCTAGGTAAGTAGGTAACAGGCCTACCTTTTACCAAAGACATACAAATAAACAAACATCAAACATATAGGTACCACAAAGTTCACTTAATCAAAACACAAAATAAAATCTAAGAGGAAAGGGATTCCTCCGAATGCAATCCTAGCAGCCTCTATACTCTAGCCACTTCTAACATCATCTTGCACAACTACCTCACCTGAAAATGACACTAAAATCTGTCAACATAAAGTTGGTGAGAACATAGGTTTAAGTTATCTAGAACATCATAAGAAACCTTGACATCCGCTGTAAATAAGTTGAAAAAAAACAATTTATAGTAATGGACCATAATGTGATAATCATGCTACATGCATCCACTACAAAACTCAAGCCAAGTACCAATCACATCTACAATTCACAAAGCACATTATAACAATCAAGAAGTATCCCGTCACACGCACATGAACACACACCACACTATCCGGATCTTTCCCACACCACCTGTGGAAGATGAACTATATCCCCGTCGAGATATCTTGCCTCCGAAGAGACGATGCACAAGTACTCAGGACGGATCGTGCCCCACGCTTCACACACATCTCAACTGGTCCCATAGACGCCCATACATCTATGTACCAAAGCCAATCACAATCCAAACAAGATTCACATAGCAGAACACGTACCAAAGCACATATGAGAACACATAAGCACGCAAGTCACACAATAACACATTTATGTCCACACATTTTATAACATAGTACTAAATCATGTTAAAGAACATTTCAAGTGTCATCTCCATCCCATACTGGAAAAACATTTAAAAACGTAGTAAAATGGGACTATGAACTCACCTGATAGCACAGCAAGCTAGCACTCCTGCAAACCTATAAAATCATACACGACACCCTTAGCTCACGTCTTAACACCCAAGTTAAGTAACAATCAAGGAGATGAATCTAATCCCCCAATCCCCACTATCTAGTTCTCCCACTCCAAGCTATTCTATACGTAAAATTCCAGTTTTTCCCCGGTACGGTTTACTAGTCACTAAACGATCACATGAAGTGAACTTAACACCACACTTGACTCCTACCCTACTGGAGTTATGTTTTTATATGATCTAAGAAATTCAAAAACCAATTTTACTTTCTAATTACACGTTTAACCCTTTCGTTTAGTCTCTACGCCAAAAGTCGTTTTCACCAAAACTGATTTTCCGTACATGCTAAATGTTTGACACCAAAAACCCGACCTAAACACCATAAATTTTATTGAAAACCTCCAGTCCTTTTATATACATTATAAAGACTTCCCAGATCAAAAATATTTGGCTATCTCATCCGTTTGGTTGGGTTTTGACTCAAATCCCCGAAATCAAAATTTATTCCTGAACAGCGCACTGTTTTTGTAAAAATTATTTGATGACCTTCCCGAACTCCATTTTCGACCAACCTTACATTTTTGAAAAGTAGACTCCCTGAACTTAATTTTAAAAAAAGAAACTCGACCAAATGTGCTACCTACTGCCCGGAACAGTCGACACAAGACAGCCTTAAAAATCAGACTGTTTTACGCCTTCATGCACTAACCCTTTAAACATCATTAATTATCCCTAAATTTAACACAAACCCTAAAATCATTAATGGATCTTAATTAATATATTTTTCTATAAAATTAATAAAACCCTAATCATCTCAATTATGGTTAATTAACAATACAATTATGATTAATTAATAAAAACATAAATTATATTAAGGTTTAATTGATCACTTACCTTGAAACAAGAAAAATTAATGAACCCTAATCATAATTTCGACTTCTCTTGATATCCATGGAAGATTTAGACTGATTTTGGGTTTATTTAGGATTATTAGTCGTTTTTAGGGGTCTAGGGGTGTTTATATAGGCCTTGGTAACCTTCTGGACAAGTTTAGGCCCAATTAGGACTTTTAAATGGTAATTATCCTATTTTTATTAATTTAATTATTAAAATTAAGGCTATGGGACCCACAAATTCGACTCCTCTCTGTGTTTTATCATATTTACACTCTCCCCCTTCTATTTTATGTTTACTTATACTCCTATACACTTTCGGGACCAAACCGGGTACCCTTTTGCTAATTTTTCGACTTTTTACGCGATTTTTGAACTAGCCTTCATTTCTAAAAGTTTCTAAATATAGAAAGTAACTATAAAACTTATCCTAACCATATTATATATACTTAATACATACATACAACATACGATACGTACACGAAACCTTATCAAAACGATACCCGAACTTTAATGCAGTTCATTTCTAAACTCATTTCATTTCATTTCATTTCGTTTCATTTCCAACTTATACCATGGTTTATACATTCATGTGAACTCATGAGCACGAACCAACCCCATCACATCATCATATAACGTACCATGTACTACGTAAACAATGTCTAACATCATGATAAAGTCTCAAATATGAGCACATAAAACATAAACGCACACCAAGCACATGATCAACATCAAACAGTCAAAAGTGACAAATCCAAAATCTAGGGTTGTCACATCACTCCCTCCTAATAGAAATCTCGTCCCGAGATTTACTCCATAAGCTCAAAATACTTCATTTCACAACCAACTCGCTATCTCTCTCATAAGAACGTAACCGGATCATCCGTATGACTACAACAACGCCCTCAATGAATATAAGCTCAAGACAAATTTTAGGACCCCCAACTTCAGATAAACGATCAAGCCCATGGACAACTAACGGACGTTTATGATTGTAGTGTTTTTACACACCTTTAGGAAAAGGAGGTAAAATAGTGGTAAGTATTAAGCGTACGTTTAGGAAAACGTAAACACTTATGACCCTATGAGTGGGGGTCGTTCTCTCGAGGAGGCACGTGTGTTGTGTAATGAATGATTGATTGATTTGTTTTTGATTATTAATGAGAAGAAAAGAAGAGAAAATGACGAAGACGAAAAAAATAGAAAAATAAGGCGAAAACACTACTAGAAAGTTACGACGTAGAAACGTAAAAAGTGCAAAATTTAAAATTTTAATCTAAAAATTCCTAAAAATTACTAAAAATCCCAAATAAAATTCTAAGAGTTTACAAAAAATCCAAACTTTCCAAAACCTTTTAATTAATTTAATAATGACTTTTTAATGCTAATTAAAGCCCTAAAAATCACTTTTAAATATTAAAAAGTCCCCAACAAGATTTAATAGTTTGTAAACCTCAAAAATGCCCTAATTAAACTAAAAACTATTTTTAAAAATTTTAAAACCAAATTAAACTATTTTTAAACTCCTAAAAGCTATTAAAATCTATTAAATCTTAAATTAAATCTAAAAATTAATTGAAAAACCTAAAAATTAATTGGAAAGTGACAAAGGTCCTATTTTAATGTCTAGAATCTAGGAAAAATGAAAAAAAGTTAAAAATAAAACTTTGAATTTTTATGAATAAAATAATATTAAAATAATCTAAAAAACTTAAAAGTTCTTAAATAAATTCTAAAAAATTCTCAAAAATCCTAAATAATCTAACTAAGAAGAAAATGTAAACAAAAGTTCCTAAAACCTTTTAGTTAATTTTATATTAATTTTTAAAGTTGTCTAAAAACCCTAAAATTAAATAAAATTAAAAATTAAAGTTTTTGAAAACTTTTTTAAATGTAAACCTCAAAAATACAAATAAAAACCTAAAAACTATTTTTTTGTATTTTTATATTACTGTTTAATATTTTTAAATGACTTTCTAAATTTAAAACTAAGAATAATCCTAAAAATTAATTAAATAAAAGGAAAAATAATTTTTTTAGCCAGAAAAATCCTAAAACCTATAAATGTCCTAGGAAAAATCAATAGAAGCTAAAAAGCTAAACCAATAAGCTCAAATGAGCTTATTTGGTCACGGCTTATTTACCAAAGGTCAAAACCAAGAGGGGTCAAATAACTATTGAAATGAAACCTTGACGTAAAAAGGCATCTAGATCAATGGTTAACACGCTTAGTCCCCCAGCGAGGGGTCGCGTGTTCGAGTCCGTTGCGGGTGACCTTTTTATAAAAATTTTCTTTTTTTTTTTTACTTTTAAAACTTAAACAGTGACTCTAGTAGGCTACAAAAACAAAATCACAATCCAATTATGGCCAAGATTAAGCCAAATTGAAGGCAAATTGTGCCCAGTTCTTGTTGGTGACTGATGAGCACACAAGTATTTTTACTTGTGTGCAATAGACCAAGAGGAGCTTGGTGTTGCTTCTTTGTGGATGTTTTTTGGATAAGCAAGGCACCCTTGTGCTCTTTGGAGCACAAGGAGTCAAGAAAAGCAGATAAACAACAACACTTAGCAAGCAAAATCCAAACCAATATGATCAAACAAGCAAATGCAGGTTTCTGAGACAAAAAATGAGGTCTGGTGGACTATTATACTTGATTACTTGCACACAAATGAGTTTCAAAGCTCAAAAACTTGCATACAAGGACTCCAAACAGCAATCAAACAATTCACAAACCTCCAATGTCCTAGCTCCTAACAGTCTTCCAGATTTCAGGCAAAAATCTCAACCAAAACAGGCACAAAAGCAAGTTGCTGATTTTAGCTATGCTATTTTCTCTTTTAAACACCCAACTTAACTCAAACTTGCACCAATCCAAGCACACAACTACTAATCAACCTAAACAACCCTAATTAACAATTCTAACCCGTTTTACTTCTCACAATCCTTCAAGATTATCAAATAAAAAGCAGATCCAAACACCCCTTTAAACTTGAAAACCAAACTTTTTCAAAGTAAAACACTTTTAAACATACTCAAACTGATTCATACAGCATCTAACATGCATTTCATTCCATTTTAAACACAAATCAAACCAAATATACACACTTAGCATGTAATTCAACAAATCTCATCAAATCATTTTAAAACTGAAAATTTTAATAAGGAAAAAGAGATCTTACCCAAGAACCTTACATCCAAGGTTCTAGTGGATGTAAATCCACCTCCAAATACACCCGGGTGTATGCTGAAACAATTATCAACAATCCTCCAATCCTGCTAAGAAAAATCAAAAAGAAAACAAGAAAATGCACTTTCTGATTTTTTTGAACTTAAAAAAAAACTTTTTAAGAACCTTGAAACCTTAACTCACACGTTTTAAAACAGCCTTCAATCTCAGAAAATCACCAACCAAATCCACTTTCACTTTTCTGGTTACAAACTTTCTGAAATTAAAGAACTTTTTAAAAACCTTTTTGAAAACTTGAAACACACAAAGCCTTCACAAATTTTAATGGAACTCAGTTTTTAGCATAAACACAACACACAAACTTTTTAACTTAATAAAAGGGATTACACTTGTCTTTTACAAATACCAAACTTTATTAATTAAAAAAGGAATTACAAGGTTTTGGCTAAAAACTGGAACAAGAGGGAATGAACATGCTCATATCCCTTTTATAGCTAACAATAGAACTATCCAGATGATAAAACCCTAGCTACTGAAATCTCCAAAGTGCCCTTGAAGATTTGACTGAAAACGGGTCAAAATGAACCCATGTGATGCTTGTACTGGATGCCAGCTCTTCTTTTTGATTCTTGGACGTTGGATGAACCTTGGGGACAAAGGAGTTGATCCTAGATGTTAAACTGGTCGGGTGTGGGGTTTTGGGTGAAAGTGATGGAGCAGGGGAGGCTTGGGGAGGGTCCCACAGTGCATGTGACATTGTTTGGTGAGGTGGGTTTGGTTAAGGGTGGGCTTAATCAACAAACTGGAAGGTTATAGGGGATATCCCCTTGGTTAAAGCTTAATTGATTTGGGTGGGGTTCTAGGGTTCTAATGGATTAAGGGGTGGTTTAATCTTAATTCGTTTTTGAAAAGTTGTTTAGGAGGGAAGGGGGTTTGACCAGGAGGGGGTTTGACTGGGGTTTATTTAAATAAACCGGGTTGTGGACGGGTAGGGTTATGGGTTTGGGCAGGTGTTGGGTAAATGGGTGGGTAGGGCTGAGGTGGCAAGTTGTGGTTGGTTGTGGGAGTTTGTTGGTTTGACAGATTAGGTCCCCAGGCTATTAACTTCTTTCCACTTTGTTTTTAATTCCATCAGCGCCTGATTTTGCCTTTGTCAACTTTTGACAACTTGTCAAAAGTGGCACAAAAACCTTTAAAAACTTTATCCAAGGGCTCCTTTTGTATATTCTTCAAATTTCAGGGACTGATCTTGAACAATCTTCAAACATTAAGGATAATACTTGTACAATTGACATTTTGAGGGTCAAATGTGACAAGTTCTTCAAACATGAGGGACCATTTTTGCCAATCTTCAATTCTTCAAGGGTCTTTTTGCAAAATTCCAAACTTGGGCCCGGTTCATTGTGCGACTTCATTTCCCGTGTTCGTTTTTGATTGATTGTTGTGTTCTTTTGCCATTTCCTCAATATCCGTACCTAAAAATACACAAGTAACAAACACGAGCATATATTTGGTCTATTTTATGATATTTTATGCATTTTAAGGCCGATTTGGACGATGAGACCATGTATAAAAGCAGTCTCATCACTCCCCCATACTAAACCATTGCCGTGCCCTCACGCAATGCTAGAATAAAGTATCAAAGCATCTCCAAAATTTAATTTTATTCACTTTTATGAAATGATAAACTAGCTACACTACACTACACTATTGCTACTACTTGCGTTTTAGACATAATGTATGATTTTCATCGCAAAATGGGACGTTTAGGTTCATAGAATAAGAACACGTGAATGCTTCGTTAGAAATAATTTCATCGTCCTCGATTTTCACCCTAATTCCATGCCAAGCGTGCAACGAGATCATTGTCATTATAAGTTAGTAATGCTAACACTACTCATATGCCCTAATCACGTACTTATTCTCCCATTATTCCTAAGTTGTATCTCTTATATTTTATTATGTCTTAATGATCACGAGGATACATTGTTGACTTATGCGATAATAGAGATTTAGGTCTAAAAATAGAGTCCTAACGGTGTAACTAAGACCATCAAATCAATAATCCCTCCTAATAGACAACGATGTTAAAAAATTAAGTTGACAAGAAGAATCGATAAACACGGTTTTATAACGGTTTTGAACATGAGACTTATTACCAAGACTTTTATACGCCCCCTAACGGAAGGGCCTTATTATCTTTGGTTTACCTCCATCTTTTATTCAACTTCGCCATGAAGCTTTTATTATGACTTCGGTCTTGCCTTGCCTTTTATTATCCGCCTCATCGGTGGTTTTATTAGCCAAAGACGTATATCCTCACGCTAAAGCGAATTTTGGATCTTTAAAGCTTCGAAGATTAAGGCTTGATTCACTTTCAGTTTTGCATAGATTTTAGGCCTTGTGGGGCTTCAAATTGTTTGCTTGATTTAGGTGAGCACTTGAAATCTTATTATTGGGTGAAGCTTTCGATTATTCGGGTGCCAATACTTCAAAACCGTGACGCTGGCGATACCTTAATGTCTTCCCAATTTAATTACACGGAAGCTACTAGAAAAGACTAGAAACCCAACAATCAAAACTAAACCGCTAAGTCAATATTTATTAAGCAAAAAATATTTACATGCGAAGGGAGAATAAGCAAACAACGAGAACACATGAGTTTTTGAAAGAATACGAGTACTCTACGTTTAGCATAGTAACTTATAATTAACTCTATCATTTCTCGTCCTCATTTAAGAGACTTAGCCTAATGTGTAGTTAAGGAATCAAAGCTAAGTGCTCAACACGCACGGTCGAGTAAAAAATTACTCTTATTCTCGCCATCGGAAAATATACATTCGTGTCTTCAAACACTTATGAAACATGAGAAAAATTTTAAAATTTGGCCATTTTTAGCCTTATTTTGCAAGAAAACGATAATAAAACGATAAACTTTGGAAAGCGTGAAGGTTTGGCAAGGCAAGTATCTATTCACCCCCCCATACTAAAGTTAAACATTGTCCTCAATGTTTCGAGTCTAGGGGTGCAAACACCCCCATACTAGAGACGTAGTCGAATGCCTAATCTAGCATGGAAAGGGTGTAACCATTAAATTAATAGCTGTTTATGAAGTGTGCTAAAAACCTAAGGTTAGAACATAAAAGGATATATCATGATGGATATTGGGAAAGGCCTCCAAAGCAAACGATCGAGTGCTCCCATAAACGAACACGAGAGGCTCCAATCGTGAAGATCATGATCTAAAAGACACAATTCACAAACAACCACGGAACAAAGGTTGGAAGGGCACAAATCCCCTCACGTTACACTAATTAGAAAGCACTAATATGTACATGGATAAGCATGGGTCTCCCCCACGAGGCACCTTGTTTTTGATAACCGAGTCAAAAGCTCGACTCGAATCCCCATAAATGTGATCATCTTAGGGATAATCATGGTTTGGTCAATTTTTGGTGGGGCTTACATGATAAACAAGGCCCAAAAGTACGTGGAGTACTTTAAAAATCCGATAAACGTATACCGGGGTCAAAGATAGCGTCCTCGTTTTCGGATGAAAGACGAGACAACACAACTCCAACACAAATCCCAATGGGATAGAAGAAAATAGGAGAGAAGAAATAGAAGGGTGGGACAATGGGTAAGGCAAAACATTGAGCTACTCGAGGTAGACTCGCACCAATCAAATGAAAAGATTTTCCATTTATTGCATCGGTGGAAGACCGAGATTTCCCTATATAAGCAATTCCAGGATCAAATATCTCGTCCTCGGTGGAGAAAGGGGAGGGAACATAAGGGGCTCCCCCCATACTAGGTCCACACAAAGCATCGTCAAAAGGAGAAGACGAGCTTGTAGTACTCAAGACACGCGGTGATGACGGAGTTAGAGTTGTAGAAAAATCTTTTAAATTAAATTCAAAATCTTTTCCTTTTTCATCTTTAAAACTCTCCTTGTGAAAACCCGATTTAATTATGTCAAAAATATTTGGTGTATCTAAAACAATGTTAGTCACACTAAAAATTCTCACATTTTGAAATCTTTTTGGTTTAGGTGGTGGCAAGTTTTCAAATCTTTTGTCAACAAAGAAAACCTCCCCATCGGGATCAACGTATTCATCATCCGAAGAATCACTCGAGATTGGAATCATAGGCTTAACACTCTTAACCTCCATCGGCGGAGGGGACGGAACTTCATTTTTCTCAACTCCTAAAACTCTATTGGAAATATTTTGACAAATGTTTTTGATGGGATTGACATTGTACAAAGATGTGATCGAATAAACATGAGAAAGCGTGGAGTTTTGGGTTTCATTAATGACGAGTTCTTCCTCATTGAAACGAAGAGTGATTTTTCTTGCATGCACATCGATAAGTGCTCTCGAGGTATCCAAAAAAGATCGACCTAAGATTAACGGAACTTTAGGATCGATGGGAATGTCAACAACAATGAAGTCCACGGGATAATAGAATTTCCCAACTTTCACAAAGACGTCCTCGGCAACTCCACAAGCTAGAATCGTAGAATGATCGGCCATTTCGATTGACATTCTTGAAGGAGTGAGATTCGGAAGATCGAGCGATTTAAAAATCTCGAGAGGCATCAAATTAATACTAGCACCAAGATCGGCCAAGGCGTAGCATTCTTCCATGTCTTGGATAGCACATGGGATTAAAAACTTTCCAGGATCACCGACTTTTTGAGGTATGCGGCTTAGAAAAACCGAAGAACAACTAGACGATTTTTGCAATTTCTCTTTGTTATTCAACATACTTTTGAAGTTCGCGGCAAATCGAGGCATCATGACTAAGGCGTCGGCAAAACTTATATTGAAATGCAAGTCACGAAACATTTTCATAAAGAGTTCAAATTGATAATTATTTCGTTCTTGTGCCTTTTCCTTGTCTCGTCTTGATGGGTAGGGTAAAGGTGGTGTGGGTTGGGGCAAATTAGGCATAGGCATCGGCCTTAGAATCTCGGGTTCCATAATTGGTATAGGTTCAACCGTAGGTGTGGTTTGAGCGGTACTTCGTGGGCTTGAGATGTGCTCCTTTTCAACCACAACCTCGGGTTCTTTCTCTTTTTCCTTCTCCATAGAAGTACTTGGACGAGAAATGGGTTCTTTGAAAGTTTTACCACTACGAGTAGTAATAACCTTCAATTCTCCTTTCGGGTTCACGATGGTATCACTAGGAAGACCACCCGAAGAAGAGGGCTTACACATGATAGCTTCAAACATTTTAGCCATACGATCTTCAAACTTAGATTGCCTAGCATCCGCTTTTAACAACTCTTGCTTAATCTCATGTTGTCTTGCTCCATTTTTTGTTGATTTTGTTG
This sequence comes from Glebionis coronaria, assembly GCA_025667525.1. NCBI lineage: Eukaryota > Viridiplantae > Streptophyta > Magnoliopsida > Asterales > Asteraceae > Glebionis > Glebionis coronaria. Next base: position 420,096,215 of record CM046876.1, on the reverse strand, counting down.
GAGTCGTGTGACATTTCCTTCCATTTTATTAGCATGAGTTTTAAGTTCATTAGCAAGTTCGTTTTTAAGCTCGTTTTTCAACTCGGACCTTAAGCTAATCATCTCACGTTGCATGTTATCAAACTTAGCATCATTAGCCTTAGCATAGTCTAAAAATTCTCCTTGCAAATTTTTAGTGTGAGCATTTTGAAAACCTTGAGTAGGAGTTTGAAAATCACGGTTTTGGTTTTGGTTTGAAATTTGCCCATTTCCACTTTGGTAATTACCCTTGTTATAATTTCTTTGATTTCCTTGGTAATTTCCACCTTGATTGTTGTTTCGATAGTTATTAGCATTTTGATTTTGTGGAGCTTGATTTTGGCGGGAACCTTGACCGATTTGGTTATAAGTTCCCGTGGCTACATAAGCATTCGAAGTGTTACCATCCGCGGTAATGCACTCGGAAAAATCATGAGCTCCACCACATGAAATACAACTCTTAGCAACCGCTTTAACCGAAGCGGTGTTTGAAGCTTCTTGAGCTTTCCAATGAGACATAAGAGTCGAAAACCTATCGAAAAACCGATTCTCCTCATTTGCTTCATCTTGCAAGGCATTAATGGAACGAGATGATGACGAGCCCAAATTGGCAACACTCGGTGTGTTACGAGGGCTATAGACCTTAGACCTATTTTCTATGATTTTCAAAGCCTCATTGGTCGTTTTGCATAAAAAATTACCACCCGCGGCGGCATTTAAATAATCTCGTTCATGTTCATTAAGCCCATTATAAAAAGTGTCAATTTGATGCAATTCAGAAAAATCATGGTGTGGACATTCATGTAACATTTCCTTAAACCTTTCCCAAGCCATTGAAAAACTTTCATTTGGTCTTTGTGTAAAACGTGAAATCTCGTTTTTCAAATGTGTTGTCTTAGATGGTGGAAAAAATTGATTCACAAATTTAGACACGAGATCGGCCCATGTCAAAATCGAATTCGGCGGTTCTTTCTCAAGCCAAATCTTGGCGGGTCCATCTAACGAGTAAGGAAACAACATCATCTTAATGGCATCGTGTGGTACATCCTTAAACTTGCTTGTCGCGGTGAGACGATTAAATTGCCTAATGTGATAATGTGGGTTGTCTTTTTCATGACCGCGAAACTTGTTTGCTTGAAGCATAGACATTAAACCCGTCTTGATTTCAAAGTTCTCCACAAGGATGGCGGGAATCACAATGGCCTCTCCAAAACCCTCGGTGGGTGCTTGAAGCAACTCCATCATAGTACGATTAGCCATGATAGCTTCTTGTTCTACAATAGTTTCCTCACTTGGAGACTCCTCACTAGAATGAGTTTTAGTAGGAGTTTTGTTCTTGCGTCTACGTGCACGTTTTGCTTGATTACGAGTGAGCATAAACGTCACGTACAACGTGGAGACGAGCAAAGAAGATTCTTTTTGGTATTTTGTGTTTTTTCAATTTTTTTTTTTTTGTGGTTTTTGATTGTATTAACCTTTTTTGGAATTGGTGAATGTATTAAGTAGACAATGAGTCCACAAATCTCCTCACTAATCAAATCTCTTGATTAAAAAGGCCTCAAGGAATGAAAACGATCACGTGGAGTGAACGCCTTCGATGACTTTAGAACGATGGTGGAACACCAAATCGTTCAAGAGGGTTTAATCAAATAGAAACCAAGAAAATATATATGATATGTAGTAATACTTTGGGCGGCAAAACCCTCGATTCACTCTCAAAATCAAATACGCACAAGCAAGCGGAGGAAACGAGGCGGCGCGAAGCACTTAAGAGCCTTTTTCCTTTAGGTTGTGAAATACAACCGCCTTATACCCACCTTATAGTTTGTATTATCAAGATTAAGCTTCACGAAAGTATTTATCTATTTTTGCCTTTTTCTTTGGTTTGAGATTCGAATACAATGATCGAGTGATGAAATCCCGAATCAAGGTTGTGATTGCTCACGTATTTGGAGTACTTGTGTATTTATTGTTCTACGTATACAATATAGTAATAGTATTCACACAAAAACCGAAAAACGATAATACGTATTAATAGAGTGCTATTAATACAATTACTATTATGGCTAATATAGAAAACAACAATGGTTCAATCAAAACACAACACGCCTCCCCGGCAGCGGCGCCAAAAATGATTGTAGTGTTTTTACACACCTTTAGGAAAAGGAGGTAAAATAGTGGTAAGTATTAAGCGTACGTTTAGGAAAACGTAAACACTTATGACCCTATGAGTGGGGGTCGTTCTCTCGAGGAGGCACGTGTGTTGTGTAATGAATGATTGATTGATTTGTTTTTGATTATTAATGAGAAGAAAAGAAGAGAAAATGACGAAGACGAAAAAAATAGAAAAATAAGGCGAAAACACTACTAGAAAGTTACGACGTAGAAACGTAAAAAGTGCAAAATTTAAAATTTTAATCTAAAAATTCCTAAAAATTACTAAAAATCCCAAATAAAATTCTAAGAGTTTACAAAAAATCCAAACTTGCCAAAACCTTTTAATTAATTTAATAATGACTTTTTAATGCTAATTAAAGCCCTAAAAATCACTTTTAAATATTAAAAAGCCCCCAACAAGATTTAATAGTTTGTAAACCTCAAAAATGCCCTAATTAAACTAAAAACTATTTTTAAAAATTTTAAAACCAAATTAAACTATTTTTAAACTCCTAAAAACTATTAAAATCTATTAAATCTTAAATTAAATCTAAAAATTAATTGAAAAACCTAAAAATTAATTGGAAAGTGACAAAGGTCCTATTTTAATGTCTAGAATCTAGGAAAAATGAAAAAAAGTTAAAAATAAAACTTTGAATTTTTATGAATAAAATAATATTAAAATAATCTAAAAAATTAAAAGTTCTTAAATAAATTCTAAAAAATTCTCAAAAATCCTAAATAATCTAACTAAGAAGAAAATGTAAACAAAAGTTCCTAAAACCTTTTAGTTATCTTTATATTAATTTTTAAAGTTTTCTAAAAACCCTAAAATTAAATAAAATTAAAAATTAAAGTTTTTGAAAACTTTTTTAAATGTAAACCTCAAAAATACAAATAAAAACCTAAAAACTATTTTTTTGTATTTTTATATTACTGTTTAATATTTTTAAATGACTTTCTAAATTTAAAACTAAGAATAATCCTAAAAATTAATTAAATAAAAGGAAAAATAATTTTTTTAGCCAGAAAAATCCTAAAACCTATAAATGTCCTAGGAAAAATCAATAGAAGCTAAAAAGCTAAACCAATAAGCTCAAATGAGCTTATTTGGTCACGGCTTATTTACCAAAGGTCAAAACCAAGAGGGGTCAAATAACTATTGAAATGAAACCTTGACGTAAAAAGGCATCTAGATCAATGGTTAACACGCTTAGTCCCCCAGCGAGGGGTCGCGTGTTCGAGTCCGTTGCGGGTGACCTTTTTATAAATTTTTTTTTTTTTTTACTTTTAAAACTTAAACAGTGACTCTAGTAGGCTACAAAAACAAAATCACAATCCAATTATGGCCAAGGTTAAGCCAAATTGAAGGCAAATTGTGCCCAGTTCTTGTTGGTGACTGATGAGCACACAAGTATTTTTACTTGTGTGCAATAGACCAAGAGGAGCTTGGTGTTGCTTCTTTGTGGATGTTTTTTGGATAAGCAAGGCACCCTTGTGCTCTTTGGTGCACAAGGAGTCAAGAAAAGCAGATAAACAACAACACTTAGCAAGCAAAATCCAAACCAATATGATCAAACAAGCAAATGCAGGTTTCTGAGACAAAAAATGAGGTCTGGTGGACTATTATACTTGATTACTTGCACACAAATGAGTTTCAAAGCTCAAAAACTTGCATACAAGGACTCCAAACAGCAATCAAACAATTCACAAACCTCCAATGTCCTAGCTCCTAACAGTCTTCCAGATTTCAGGCAAAAATCCCAACCAAAACATGCACAAAAGCAAGTTGCTGATTTTAGCTATGCTATTTTCTCTTTTAAACACCCAACTTAACTCAAACTTGCACCAATCCAAGCACACAACTACTAATCAACCTAAACAACCCTAATTAACAATTCTGACCCGTTTTACTTCTCACAATCCTTCAAGATTATCAAATAAAAAGTAGATCCAAACACCCCTTTAAACTTGAAAACCAAACTTTTTCAAAGTAAAACACTTTTAAACATACTCAAACTGATTCATACAGCATCAAACATGCATTTCATTCCATTTTAAACACAAATCAAACCAAATATACACACTTAGCATGTAATTCAACAAATCTCATCAAATCACTTTAAAACTGAAAATTTTAAAAAGGAAAAAGAGATCTTACCCAAGAACCTTACATCCAAGGTTCTAGTGGATGTAAATCCACCTCCAAATACACCCGGGTGTATGCTGAAACAATTATCAACAATCCTCCAATCCTGCTAAGAAAAATCAAAAAGAAAACAAGAAAATGCACTTTCTGATTTTTTTGAACTTAAAAAAAACTTTTTAAGAACCTTGAAACCTTAACTCACACGTTTTAAAACAGCCTTCAATCTCAGAAAATCACCAACCAAATCCACTTTCACTTTTCTGGTTACAAACTTTCTGAAATTAAAGAACTTTTTAAAAACCTTTTTGAAAACTTGAAACACACAAAGCCTTCACAAATTTTAATGGAACTCAGTTTTTAGCATAAACACAACACACAAACTTTTTAACTTAATAAAAGGGATTACACTTGTCTTTTAAAAATACCAAACTTTATTAATTAAAAAAGGAATTACAAGGTTTTGGCTAAAAACTGGAACAAGAGGGAATGAACATGCTCATATCCCTTTTATAGCTAACAATAGAACTATCCAGATGATAAAACCCTAGCTACTGAAATCTCCAAAGTGCCCTTGAAGATTTGACTGAAAACGGGTCAAAATGAACCCATGTGATGCTTGTACTGGATGCCAGCTCTTCTTTTTGATTCTTGGACGTTGGATGAACCTTGGGGACAAAGGAGTTGATCCTAGATGTTAAACTGGTCGGGTGTGGGGTTTTGGGTAAAAGTGATGGAGCAGGGGAGGCTTGGGGAGGGTCCCACAGTGCATGTGACATTGTTTGGTGAGGTGGGTTTGGTTAAGGGTGGGCTTAATCAACAAACTGGAAGGTTATAGGGGATATCCCCTTGGTTAAAGCTTAATTGATTTGGGTGGGGTTCTAGGGTTCTAATGGATTAAGGGGTGGTTTAATCTTAATTCGTTTTTGAAAAGTTGTTTAGGAGGGAAGGGGGTTTGACCAGGAGGGGGTTTGACTGGGGTTTATTTAAATAAACCGGGTTGTGGACGGGTAGGGTTATGGGTTTGGGCAGGTGTTGGGTAAATGGGTGGGTAGGGCTGAGGTGGCAAGTTGTGGTTGGTTGTGGGAGTTTGTTGGTTTGACAGATTAGGTCCTCAGGCTATTAACTTCTTTCCACTTTGTTTTTAATTCCATCAGCGCCTGATTTTGCCTTTGTCAACTTTTGACAACTTGTCAAAAGTGGCACAAAAACCTTTAAAAACTTTATCCAAGGGCTCCTTTTGTATATTCTTCAAATTCCAGGGACTGATCTTGAACAATCTTCAAACATTAAGGATAATACTTGTACAATTGACATTTTGAGGGTCAAATGTGACAAGTTCTTCAAACATGAGGGACCATTTTTGCCAATCTTCAATTCTTCAAGGGTCTTTTTGCAAAATTCCAAACTTGGGCCCGGTTCATTGTGCGACTTCATTTCCCGTGTTCGTTTTTGATTGATTGTTGTGTTCTTTTGCCATTTCCTCAATATCCGTACCTAAAAATACACAAGTAACAAATACGAGCATATATTTGGTCTATTTTATGATATTTTATGCATTTTAAGGCCGATTTGGACGATGAGACCATGTATAAAAGCAGTCTCATCAGTTTACGTGAAAGAATTTAAAAATATGAACCAAAACCTGAGACTCCAAAAGATACTCAACATAAAACATGTATCGACTCCCAACGAACCATGAAAACGGACCAATGACACAAGAAGCACCCAACGACAATCAAAACGTATTACGACCGGTGACATACTATTAAAACCTTGTGCGAAACCAAATTTTACCCCAGAATGGATTTTGTACCTTAATGTATATTAGTTGTTCTAAAAGCATGGTATCACATTAGTAATTTATGTAATCATTTGACGAAAAAAAATCTATAGTCTCTTCACGAACGATCAATTGTCTAAAGCACACAACACAATATCACGCGTCAACATTGACTCCGGAGCCCACATTCTTCATTAATGTAACAATATCTAAGATGGATACATCTAAAATCGTATCCCAAAGCAGCCCTATGTTAGCCTTCTAAGTGTCCACTATCCCAAAATACCCAAAATACGAGTTTAAACCATGTTGTCCGAAAATTAATCTTGAACTCGACAGTTGTACAATTAATTCGACCAAGCTACTGACTTCCACTGACAATACGTTCTAAATATTTGAAAAGTACGCTCCGAGTACATAACTTCAGGCTTTTGAATCACCCAAAAATCTTTAAAAACGAATAAGTTATAACCAAAACGATTTTTACCTAGAATCTGCCCAGACATTAGCGACAGTTTCTGACAGTTTAGCGATGAATTGTGACAATTTAGCGACAGTTTCTGCCTACTCCGATTTATAAAAAAACGATGTTTAAGCCCTAAAACCCCCCATTAATTACCAAAACTAGAACCTAATTTATTTTAATTCCAGAAAATTAAAACTTTATTAATTACATGATTTTAACATATTTCACTAAATAAGAACAAAATTTTTAACTTAAGAACAATAACTTTAGGTGATCAAAACAAAAATTTTAAAATAACCGAGTCATGCTTATATGTTAAAGAATTTATATTCCACTTTATTTGAAACATGTTTCCGACACTTCCTTATTTCATCGACTAGCAACAACTATTTTTTTTCAATTTGCAAGTTCTATTTTTTACCATGTATAACTCGAAACAAAAGATATCGTTACCCCAAAAAGAAATCTCCACCATCTCAAAAGCCCTCACGCCAAAAGTACCGTACCAAAGATCACAAGAAATGAGAACTCGATAAATGTACTACTACGGAAGTTAAACATCTCGAAGAGGAACGAGCTAGCAAAACATCCCAAGAATACAACCGATAAGTAGAAGGAAATTATACATATATAGGCATATGCATACATACACTCAAATTCATCCAACATATACTATTACAAGCACGTATTAACCCTCTTTCATGCAACCATACTTAGGAATCCATTGGTGTTGTGGCACATGTATAATTATGTAGGCCTCCATAATTATACCTATTCCCTTTCACCAATGTACTCCCTCCTACGATGACACTTATAAGAAATTAATACTACACATAACACATAATCCAACAACTCACAAGCTCATAACCACACAAGATAAGATCCAAAACCCCATGTATTAAAATAACATAGCCAATGCACGAAACACATAAACTCGTAGTCCAGCTGAACCAACGTAGACAAAATTCAAAATGTATAAAGAACATGAAAACATAATTAAGCGAAATCCAATAATAACTAGCGTATACGACCATGGTTCCACCCGCACTAATCAAAACTCGTAAAGAAAATAACATGTAGTTAAGTATGAACCATAGTAGTTCATAACCTAACAAATACTGCGAAAATAATATTCAAACACATCAATTACTATAAAATGCACACATACTCCTATGACGCCTATATGCAGGGACCCTTAAGCTATAGACTAGGCTACGCGACTAGGTAACCTAATTCTCTATAACCATTGTCTCTGATACCATTCTGTCACACCCCACCATGGTGGAATATAGGGCGCGACGTATGGATATCATCACAACAACAGCGTGTCTATAGAGAGAACTAAATGAAATTGAAATATCATAGATGGCGACACAAATGTCGTGACAATATCTCAACAATGCAGGCGTCTAGGTAAGTAGGTAACAGGCCTACCTCTTACCAAAGACATACAAATAAACAAACATCAAACATATAGGTACCACAAAGTTCACTTAATCAAAACACAAAATAAAATCTAAGAGGAAAAGGATTCCTCCGAATGCAATCCTAGCAGCCTCTATACTCTAGCCACTTCTAACATCATCTTGCACAACTACCTCACCTGAAAATGACACTAAAATCTGTCAACATAAAGTTGGTGAGAACATAGGTTTAAGTTATCTAGAACATCATAAGAAACCTTGACATCCGCTGTAAATAAGTTGAAAAAAAACAATTTATAGTAATAGACCATAATGTGATAATCATGCTACATGCATCCACTACAAAACTCAAGCCAAGTACCAATCACATCTACAATTCACAAAGCACATTATAACAATCAAGAAGTATCCCGTCACACGCACATGAACACACACCACACTATCCGGATCTTTCCCACACCACCTGTGGAAGATGAACTATATCCCCGTCGAGATATCTTGCCTCCGAAGAGACGATGCACAAGTACTCAGGACGGATCGTGCCCCACGCTCCACACACATCTCAACTGGTCCCATAGACGCCCATACATCTATGTACCAAAGCCAATCACAATCCAAACAAGATTCACATAGCAGAACACGTACCAAAGCACATATGAGAACACATAAGCACGCAAGTCACACAATAACACATTTATGTCCACACATTTTATAACATAGTACTAAATCATGTTAAAGAACATTTCAAGTGTCATCTCCATCCCATACTGGAAAAACATTTAAAAACGTAGTAAAATGGGACTATGAACTCACCTGATAGCACAGCAAGCTAGCACTCCTGCAAACCTATAAAATCATACACGACACCCTTAGCTCACGTCTTAACACCCAAGTTAAGTAACAATCAAGGAGATGAATCTAATCCCCCAATCCCCACTATCTAGTTCTCCCACTACAAGCTATTCTATACGTAAAATTCCAGTTTTTCCCCGGTACGGTTTACTAGTCACTAAACGATCACATGAAGTGAACTTAACACCACACTTGACTCCTACCCTACTGGAGTTATGTTTTTATATGATCTAAGAACTTCAAAAACCAATTTTACTTTCTAATTACACGTTTAACCCTTTCGTTTAGTCTCTACGCCAAAAGTCGTTTTCACCAAAACTGATTTTCCGTACATGCTAAATGTTTGACACCAAAAACCCGACCTAAACACCATAAATTTTATTGAAAACCTCCAGTACTTTTATATACATTATAAAGACTTCCTAGATCAAAAATATTTGGCTATCTCATCCATTTGGTTAGGTTTTGACTCAAATCCCCGAAATCAAAATTTATTCCTGAACAGCGCACTGTTTTTGTAAAACTTATTTGATGACCTTCCCGAACTCCATTTTCGACCAACCTTACATTTTTGAAAAGTAGACTCCCTGAACATAATTTTAAAAAAAGAAACTCGACCAAATGTGCTACCTACTGCCCGGAACAGTCGACACAAGACAGCCTTAAAAATCAGACTGTTTTACGCCTTTATGCACTAACCCTTTAAACATCATTAATTATCCCTAAATTTAACACAAACCCTAAAATCATTAATGGATCTTAATTAATATATTTTTCTATAAAATTAATAAAACCCTAATCATCTCAATGATGGTTAATTAACAATACAATTATGATTAATTAATAAAAACATAAATTATATTAAGGTTTAATTGATCACTTACCTTGAAACAAGAAAAATTAATGAACCCTAATCATAATTTCGACTTCTCTTGATATCCATGGAAGATTTAGACTGATTTTGGGTTTATTTAGGGTTATTAGTCGTTTTTAGGGGTCCAGGGGTGTTTATATAGGCCTTGGTAACCTTCTGGACAAGTTTAGGCCCAATTAGGACTTTTAAATGGTAATTATCCTATTTTTATTAATTTAATTATTAAAATTAAGGCTATGGGACCCACAAATTCGACTCCTCTCTGTGTTTTATCATATTTACACTCTCCCCCTTCTATTTTATGTTTACTTATACTCCTATACACTTTCGGGACCAAACCGGGTACCCTTTTGCTAATTTTTCGACTTTTTACGCGATTTTTGAACTAGCCTTCATTTCTAAAAGTTTCTAAATATAGAAAGTAACTATAAAACTTATCCTAACCATATTATATATACTTAATACATACATACAACATACGATACGTACACGAAACCTTATCAAAACGATACCCGAACTTTAATGCAGTTCATTTCTAAACTCATTTCATTTCATTTCATTTCGTTTCATTTCCAACTTATACCATGGTTTATACATTCATGTGAACTCATGAGCACGAACCAACCCCATCACATCATCATATAACGTACCATGTACTACGTAAACAATGTCTAACATCATGATAAAGTCTCAAATATGAGCACATAAAACATAAACGCACACCAAGCACATGATCAACATCAAACAGTCAAAAGTGACAAATCCAAAATCTAGGGTTGTCACATGAGCCCCCACCGCACTCACTCGATCATCAGCCTCGTCACGGGATGAGTTACCAAGAACCAATTGTCGATCTTGCTACAGCCTTTCAAGAACAAAGAAACGATCTTGCTACAGCTTTTCAAGAGCAAACGAAAGAGCTTTTACACACGCTGCAAACTTGTATGGAGTCATTTTTACAGCAGCAAGATCAGACGAGTACACATATCCCTGAACATATTATTGGCCCTATAGATAATGAGGAGAGTGATGAAGATATTGAGATTATTTTCGACGAGGAGGAATTTCTAAAGCAAAATACTTCACTCCTTAGTGATGATGGTGTTCACATTCCTGAGATCGATGAGTTTCTTGATATTGATACACCCGTGGAATACATATCCGGGTATTCTGATGTGGAAGGAGATATACTTTTTCTAGAGGATTTATTACACGATGACACTACACCTTCTATCCCAGAGGTGCAAAGACGTGAATCTTCTGAAAAAGGGAAGCATGTGGAAGGTAATTGTTCTCATACTTCTCATATTATATTGCCACCTCCTCCCCCGTGCACATCCAAGCGGGTGATGTATCACTTTTACTCTACTCGTTTTATACCGGGTAATAAGGATGAGTTCTTTGACCCGGGAGGTGACATTGATTATGCTATGATTGATCACAATACGGCTTTGCCGTTTGCTCAGCATCCATTGTCTTTGGGGGATGACAATGTGCATACTATACCCAACCCACCTCCCGTGGATCTTGAATTCACATACTATACGTATGTTGAAAGGACCTTTCTCCCTTTCAAGACTTATCCCCCCGCCTCTCCTTTGTTGATGTCCTCCGGGAACGAGGACAAGGTCTTTGATCCCGGTATCACATTCGAGGATTCCCCATGGTCTATTTAATTCGGGGACGAGTCAGGCTCGTGACTCGGTTAACAAAAACAAGCGCTTTTTGGGAGGCAACCCAATTATCTATCTTTACCTGTTTTCACCATAAGTGTAGGGGGGAGCCCCGTGGTGTTTCTTGCTTTCTTTCTTATCATGTGCAGGGATTAGAGCTTCAAAGACACACTCTTGATGACTTTTGACGAACCGTGATTCCGTGTTCCCTTCTTCCCGGCTCTATCATCAACTCTTTTCGATTCACTATTTTATATCTCTCAATATTAAAATAGGAATCTCTTTAGTTGTCTTTTCCTTAACAAGATTTAAACAAAGTGCACAATGTCCTAAGTGTAGGGGAGTTTACTCCCACATGCTTAAACATTGAGGACAATGTTTATGTTAAGTGTAGGGGGGACTTCTATCGAAGTTAAGTGGTCTTTTCCTTGTATTTGTCCTCATTTTAACCGGAAAATCGATTTTTCGACATTTTTCAAAATTTTTAATCTATTTTGGCCTAGTTGTAGTCTCCTTTATTTTTGTTACTTTCTAGCATTTTAATAAAATGGTTTTAGCAAGTTTAGATATCTTAGATATATTAGGCCCGTTGTGAATATTTTGACTCAACCCGAGTTTACTTATCCAAGTTCACTCTAGCTAGTATCCTTAACCGTGTAGACCTTAATTGGTTTATTGGGCTAAGCATCCACGAGTCTCATTCCTTGATATTTTAAATTATGGAGAACGAGAAATGATAGAGCTGGTTACAAGTTTGGTATTCTCTCATTAACTTATGTGAGTTAATTATGATCTTTTTCTCCCCTCACTTGCTAATAAATTATATGCAATAAGTAAGGTCGTACGATTTGAAAAGTTACTTAGCTTCTAGCCCAAGATCGTTTAAAAGTTGCTCGGTAATGATAAGAGTTCATAGCCAAGGCATAACTTATGAAGCGGGGTGCGAAGATTGGCGAGTCCGAAAAGGCCCTAACAAGGCATGAGGATTCAATTTTATTGCTGAAGATCCAAAGTGATGTGAAAAGCATTATTCCCAAAATCAATATGAAGGATCAAGACTCACGACGAAAAGCAATCAACTCCCAGAAAGATCATGGAGAAGTCTATCCGAAAAGACCCTAACAAGGTATGAGGATAAATAGATCCAAGTCCGAAAAGGAGGCGGATCGTTGTATCTCAAAATCCCAATTAGAGATTGCAGAAATAATCATGAAGTCGTGGTCAACAAAGTTGGAGTACCCCTCAAAAGTCTCCAAGTGAAGAAACTCTATTAACGATGAGAAGACCATTATCTCAAGAACGTCTCTCAAGATATGAAGTATGAAGTACATGCCAAATATCGGCCCGAGAAAGGTCTCAAATCGCGAACCAAGTTATGCCAAGATATGAACTTTTTGATATCCCGAGAAGCAGTTTTAAGAGATTTTGTCCTTTAGCTAACTATTGATCAAATCGTCCTACTTTGCTTTCAGCCTAAATAAATTATCGAAATAAGTCAACAATGCATCCTCGTGATCATTCAAGACATCAATAAAATATAAGAGATACTCGTAGGAATAAGAGAGTTTAAGTGATTAATTGAACCACATGAGTAAATGTTTGTTATGCTAACTTGTACTAACAATGATCTTGTTTTTAAGCTTGGCATGGGGAACGTGAAACTTGAGGTTGATGAACATTCATGACACACAAGCCCTAATGTAAGTCTTAGATTTCTTTACAAGTTTCTTCCTTGTTACATCTTGTTATTTTCTAATCTTTTTATTTTCCTTAGTTGTTTAATAAAGGCCAAGGTAGGTTGATTATGATGGAAAGTTTAAAACGTGCTTTGTAACTAATGCATTGCATGAGGACATTGCAATGGTTAAGTGTAGGGGAATTGATAGGTGTGAAAACACCCATCCTTTTTACCACTTAATTACAATAATAACCGAGCCAAAACGTGTATTTTATGTCATTTATGTCGGAATTATGCGTGGTTTGTGTTTTTGTTGTAATTTAGGACGAAAAAGTGAAAAGTGGAGAAAACACGGGCATTCACAGGCTTTTATCGAAGGAAAAGACGAAAGATGAAGTCGAAAGATCAAGAGTGGAAGAAGAACGGAAGTCCAAGACCAATTCTGAAGATTTATCGAAGAAAAAGTCAAAGACGGAAGTTTACTAAAAAGCCGAAGAACTCGAGTCTAATAAATAAATAAATTATAAGACGAGTTTAATTAATCCCGAGACAAAGTCGATAAAGTCGAAGAACTTAAAAGACGAGAAGACGTGAAGAAAGAAAGAAAGGGAAGGCAACACATGCACCTCCCCATTTCCTATAAATACCCTCCTAAATTCATTTAGGAGGGTTGGTTAGTTTTAGTTAGTTTAGTTTTCCTTTTCATTTTGTAGGTGATTCTAGAGAGAGAAAGTGACAGTTTCTCTCACTAGGATCCCAATCTTTCATCTTCCTTTCTTGTTGTTTTTAATCAAGTCTTTACCTTTGTTAATTTAATTCTTGTTTTAATCTTATTCTTATTCTACCTTTCTTAGCTTTTTATTTGTGCTTAATCCGAAATTTCTTTACACGATTTGTTTAAGCTTCACGTTTGATTTATTAAAAAGTTTATCTTTTTGTTAATCTTTAAGTTTTCATACGAATCAAGCTTTGAGCTTGACATGCTTATTGGCTTAATTTGTGTCTAGCTTATTTGATTTTTAAGTTTTCTTAAAAGTTTTTATATTTTAAAGTTTGCTTATTTTGTGTTTGCTTATTTTGTGTTTTTATAAAGTTTATGAATTTCATCTTTTAAAAGCTTTCAAATTTATGTTTATCAAGTTGTTTAAGTTTCGGTGTAGTAGCTTATTGGCCGTGCTTATTGATTTTCAAACTTAAATTCATTTTCGGATTATTGCTTGTGCTCATCGCAATATAAGGGTTTATACACATTCCGACGGGCAGCCTATGTTCCATCGCAATAACCATTCTTGGTTCTACTTTGCGATGGCTTGTGTTTCATCCCCCTTATTCCGATCGGGATTGCGATCGCTCATTGCGATCGCATATTCCGACGGAGTTTAAGGTTTCTTTAAGTCGAAATGCTGCCCAATTTTCTATAGCCACTTTCCGATGGATTTTGATACTTTACTTATTCCGACAGTTTTTATTTTTTAGACATTTTTATAGTTTAAAAAACAAAAAAAAAAAAAAAGAAAAAAAAATATATATATATATATATATATTACGATACTACAATTATTCCGATACTACAATACACATTGCGACCAAACACATGTCTTCCTACTTCCTAAATTGGCGCCAATTTGAGCTAGCAGGTTGCTAGCTTGAGCTAGCTGCCTGCTAGCTTGTTTGTTTATTGTTTTTTTTCCGTAATCGTTTAGTTTAATCTGAAAGTTGTTCCGATTTTATTTCTGAAAGTTACGTATTTTTAGTTGAATTTTTCTTCTAATTTTAAAATTAATATTTTTTCGTAAAGCTCAAGTTTTATCTCTTATTTAGTACCCGCTTTAGGTTTTGACTCATTTAGCTTTAAAGTACCATTTTAGTTTTATTCTCTCCTTTTTCAATTAGTAAACTTTATTTTCGAGTCGATAGTTAATTTTGTCTTTTAGATTTATTTTTATTTCGTTTTAAATTCGCGTTTTGCTAATTAAATTGTCTTGTTTTTATTAATTAATCGCTTTTAGTTTATTGTCTTTATTTTGTGCATTTACCTTTTAAGTAGAATAGATAACCAAACCATTTTATTTGCCACCAAGAACAACTGAGTCGCACTTTGAACCGTGATCAATTCGAGAAGATACCGAGAAAACGAACTTTTTCAACTAGTAAAATCTATACATTACATATGGGGGTTTGTCAGTGTTTAAAGGAGGAGGTAGAGGTGGTTCAGGATCAGCTTGCCTAGTTCGCATAGTGGTTTTAGGGGGCGGGGATGTTTTGGCAGCTTTAGGTTTAACAGGCGGTTCAGGATTATCTGTGCTAGGAGCTACAGATTTAGGAAGTACGATTGTTTTACCAGCTCTAAATTTAGGACGCAAGGTTGTAGGAGCTTCAGGTTTAGGAGGCGTACTTTTTATACCAACTTTAGTTGTAGTAACTGCAAAAGATACATGATTCGTCAGGATTCAGAATAAAACACTTGCAGAATACAAATGGCTACCACCATAATCTTAAAAAACAAAAGCTAAAGCTATTTCCCTTTCATGTACGTTTTACCATGAAACATATATGATTCATAGTGAATCATATATGTTTCACCATGAAACATATATGATTCATCATGAATCATATATTTTTCATGGTAAAACATATATAATTCACTATGACAGTTAAGCAATGCAAAGGCCAAATATTAACAAGTCTAACTGAATCAAAAGCCAAGAAATCAACTCTCAATCAATCAAAACATATCAGTTAGGTCAAAATGAACACTAAATCATGCAGAATCATGTATGTTTCACCATGAATAAAACACTTGCAGAATACACTTGCAGAATACAAATGGCTACCATATCAGTTAGGTCAAATGAACACTCTTCGCAGAATCAGTTAGGTCAAATGAACACTCTTCGCAGAATCAATCAAAACATATCAGTTAGGTCAAAATGAACACTAAATCATGCAGAATCATGTATGTTTCACCATGAATAAAACACTTGCAGAATACACTTGCAGAATACAAAAGCTAAAGCTATTTCCCTTTCATGTATGTTTTACCATGAAACATATATGATTCATAGTGAATCATATATGTTTCACCATGAAACATATATGATTCATTATGAATCATATATGTTTCATGATGAAACATATATGATTCACTATGACAGTTAAACAAATGCAAGGCCAAATATTAACAAGTCTAACTGAATCAAAAGCCAAGAAATCAACTCTCAATCAATCAAAACATATCAGTTAGGTCAAATGAACACTAAACCATGCAGAATCATGTATGTTTCACCATGAAACATACATGATTCGTCAGATTCAAAATAAGTTTCTAGTGTTTCCAAGAAATCAACTCTCAATCAATCAAAACATATCAGTTAGGTCAAATGAACACTAAATCATGCAGAATCATGTATGTTTCACCATGAAACATACATGATTCGTCAGATTCAAAATAAAACAATCAAATATAAGCATAATAAGTTACCAAATAAGTGTAAATAAGCATTTCCCTTTAATAAATCAAATATAAATTACCAGATAAGTGTAATAAGCATAAAACCCAGATAAGCTACCAGATAAACATAATAAGCATAAATTAAAAGCATAA
Organism: Glebionis coronaria; assembly: GCA_025667525.1. Taxonomy (NCBI): domain Eukaryota; kingdom Viridiplantae; phylum Streptophyta; class Magnoliopsida; order Asterales; family Asteraceae; genus Glebionis; species Glebionis coronaria. Next base: position 420,079,540 of record CM046876.1, on the reverse strand, counting down.
AAATTAAAAAAAAGACCATTACCAGCTTCTCCAGACGGGTTCGATGATGATTTAAGCTTCGCCGCGTTAGCAGCAGCATACTCATCTCGTATATCCATATAGATGTAAAAATTAGGGTTATGGTTACGATTATATGTACAAATGAGACGATTAGAGGATTCCGAATAGATCGGATCTATAACAGAGGTGGTTGGATTGGTGGTTGGGGTGGTTCCGGTGGTGGTTGGGGTGGTTGCGGGTTGGGGAAAATGTGTGTAGAGAGAGAGTGTGTGTGCGGTTGGGGAGAGTGAGTGTAAAAAAAAAATAGAAAGTATAAAAATGGAAAGGGACAAACGGTTTTATTTAATTTTGGTTAAACAAAAATAAAAAATCTCAACCACTGAAATATATAAAAATGGAGGGCCAGGATTATCCCATTTGGTTATGATAAAATTGGGGTCTATGGGGAACTTTTTCCTAGAAATAGATAACCAAACTTTCCTTTTTCTTAACAAAAAACACTGAGTCACACTTTCAACCTAAAATCAATTCGACACCGAAAAAAATGAACTTTTTAACCTAGCAAAATCTCACTTTCATAGTGCAAGCGATTGAACCTAAGAAATACAGGAACAACCAAAGACATATGAGACTAAGCAAAAAAAACAACGAAAGTACTACGTATCTTCGATACTGATTTATACATTTGTTTTTGTGACTACTAATGTTTAGGTTTAATTACTGACCATTGTTCTATTCGTTTCTCTCTCAGCTTGCCAATGCATACACAACTTAATGATCCGTTGTGCAACGAACAAAGTTTGACTATTGAAGATGCAAACAAATTAGAGCAGTTTATGTACTCAGAATGTCTAATTTAAGTTGTTTTCGTCTATAGGTTAAGTACTCCTCAGAGAATAACAAGAGGCTCTCATTCACTTCTCTACTTGTGAAGTATATTGGAAAACTATTGGTAGCAATCTTCCAAAGGATAGATCGTTACAACAGGTAAGCCTTAGTGGTTCTGTTGGTTCGTTAGTGAAATGTGCTATCGAATCATTTTTGGATATTAAAATATGTAAGTAGCTACTGTATGTTACGTCATGGGAGTTCTTTTGACTTATGGATAGTGTTATTTGGTGTTCGTTGTCAGCTATTGGTAGCAATATGTCAGTAGCTACAGTATGAAAACTATTGGTAGCAATAGGGGTGAGCTGAACCCTCGCCTAGCATTTATCATAGTTAGGATATAAGGCGGATCTTGAAGAAGCGTACTTCTTATTTTCAGGCTCAGCATCACCAGCCCGAGTGGCAACAATGATGAATATCACGTTTTAAGGTTGGAACATTTGGCTACAGGAGTGATATCAGCCTTTAGACCACTAACCCGGATAGTAGAATTGCTATTAGAACAACAACAAATACCTCTCCAGACTCAGTAGCTACTGTATGTTACGTCATGGGAGTTGTTTTGACTTATGGATAGTGTTATCTGGTGTTTGTTGTCAGCTATTGGTAGCAATACGTTAATAGCTATAGTATGAACACTATTGGTAGCAATAGGGGTGAGCTGAACCCTCGCCTAGCATTTATCATAGTTAGGATATAAGGCAGATCTAGAAGAAGCGTACTTCTTATTTTCAGCATCACCAGCCCGAGTGGCAACAATGATGAATATCACGTTTTAAGGTTGGAACATGGGGCTACATGAGTGATTTCAGCCACCAAAAATTAGGTTCCTTTTGTTTTTCAGACCACAAACCCGGATAGTACAATCGCTATTGGAACAACAGCAAATACCTCTCCAGACTCGGATGGATGCACAGTATTCAAAGTCTTAATAGATAATAGTTAGGGCAGTCTTAAATTTCTTCAATATGCATCTTTTCGGGCTGTTATTTTAATTGATTTCTCCTTATGTAAATCTGTGTTAGCTTAGACAAAATGAATTATGATTTATTAGTGTTTAGGATTATAGATGTTATTGATTTTACTATATAGTTTTTACATAGGTTCAGTTGCGTACAGTCATGATATACCTATATTAGTTACTTTTTTATGCATACTTATTATAGATGGTTTACTTATAATGTTGGTTAAAAGTCGACGAGTCCCTCCATTTACAAGGTATCCATGTTACTTTCTTGGCATAAGGCGAGGAGGTATGTTAAAAGTTGGTTAATGAAAGTATTCTGAGGCGTATAGGAAAGCAAACAGAAATACTGGCAAAGGTAAATGAACTGGCTGTGTTTGCGACTGATGAAGATATAGAAATGTTCGAGGTTATTCGTTTTGTTAATATTTACTTTGTTATTATATTATCTTCTAGACTATTATTTATCATCGGTTTTCTGTCTGATTTATCCTCCTTCTCATTTAGGAAATCGGATTTGAACCTAATGTTATGTGTGAATACGTTGATATGAGCAACACATTTCACGCTAATCTGGTATTTTTTTAACCTTTCATATCATTTTGAGTTTATAACAATATTTTTGTTTGAGCATATTGAGTCAGAAATAACCACCTTCTGTTTTTTGGTTTATGATACTACATGTGGATTCTGAGCTATTCTTCACAACATCAACCACCTGACCCCCCTCTTTTAACAACAAAAAATATGATTTACGGATACTCTCTCAACAGAAAATACACAAAAAAAAATTGGAATGGTCAAAATAGGTACGCGTGTAAAAGTGTCAGGTGGCATTCTCTTTCGTGGAGACTTGGTCAAAGAGATCAATACGGTGTTAGTCCTGGTTTGAAAATGGAAATTTATAACGGTGCATGTTACCCAGCTTTTATATGTATTCAGAAGCATATACTTAAGGTGTCACTTCAAGTCGACAGTAACTGAAATTTATATATAACTATGTTTTACACTTATATAGTACATTTATATAGAAACTGACCTGAAATTTTACATAAAGGTGATTTTGGAGAGGTATACATTGAACCATTATGTGTTTGAAAATATCCTTTGTCGTTTACAGATGATATGCTAGGTGTTCGTTTACTGATTTGGATCATTATTTTGTTATACGAAGTTAGCTGTAATGAAATAATGGGAATATATTTATATAAGGTTCTAAAATCAGAGTGATGCATACCCTTTTTATTGCTCATACTCCGGTTCTAATGTAAATTTAAACATTCTTGCGATTCTAGCAGAATAAGCATTTGTTTGTGATTTTAAATGGTAAGCACCCAGAGATACGTAAATGGTAAGCACCCAGATAGGTTTATTTGAATCCTCAGGAGGTTCACCAACAGATAAATTCCATAACTTTATCTCTGGTTTTTTTTAGAAGATCAGTTACTTCATGTATTAACCGTAATCCTGTGCTGATCTTCTTTACCCTCCCCAAATGGGGGCATCAAATCATTGGAATGAGATTAGCTAATACCTAATGTATAGATGTTTTAGACAATACCCAATGTATTTCGCAAATAAACATTTGTGTACTTAATACTTATGACGAAGTTGATGAAGAGTTTCCAGCCATCAAAACTTAGATGACCCGTGCTCATACTCTTTTTATACCATTATTATTAAGTAATCATATAATGTATTAAGAAAAGTACATAATTATTAAGAGGAGTTCCCCATGACCAGTAGGTGTTGGTTCTTGATGGAATTGTTTTTTTTAGGACAGTGATATCATTGATGAATTCAACATCAACAACACATCCGCCATCACACTTCTGCGAAATTGCTAAAATATTGTTTCACAATCAATGGTAGTGTCGCGGAAGGATTATATGTTGCTGCCTCCTACGTGTGCTTAGGCGGATATAGTTCAAACCCATACCCAAACCCAAACCCACTTTTACCCATAACTGCCCTTCGACCAGCTTAGCCGTCTCCAAATATGCTTTAACTATGTCGGCAGGTGTTGTCTTGAACGTAGGAGCATAAGGTTGTGGGTCTGATATGTTTACATTTTTGTTAACACGTCTTTATCCCTTTTGCTTTTGATACATTTGGTTTCCTAGCGCCGGGAGCAGTGGAGTTTTTGACAAGGGTTCAACGGGTTGTGCAAAGTAATTTTTCGACCCCTAAGACACATAACTTTATTTTTAGTAGGATTGGTTTCGCTATTCAAAAAGGGGTTGCGGCGCAACTTGTTGCCCGTTTACCCGCCATCTTATTGTAAAACTTTGATTTTATATAAAAGAAGAATCTATGAGTTTAATTTGTGGTGCTTTCATAAACTTTTAACCTGTGGGAAATTAATTTCACATTCTCAAAAATGGAAGTGTTTTCTCTTACGTGCCCAAGTTACCTAGAAGTGGGCTTGCAGAGCCGACAGCACAACTTGGTAAGTGGAACAAAGGGAGGTCAGATGATCGCAGTAATCATTCGCCCATTCAAATCCTAATGAAACAAAAAAGGGTCTCATACCAGATCCTCAAACCGCTAGGGATGGCTACATGCTTATGTGTAACTACACTAATCTATACAAGCTTGGGAACATGATGTTCTAAGGTATACTTTGTTAAGATTCAACATATCACTTTATTTTTAACCAGCTTTGAAGATGCCTCACCGTTAATATTTTGAATGGATTTGTAGTAAAAAAATGTTTTACTGATAAAATGAAACTACTGATGGAATTGACGGGGAAAAAAATTCAACTGCAGCGGATAATGCACTTATGGCATGATTCTTCTCATGAAACTACTAAAGGAAAAAAGTGCAGCCGCAACTGCAACGATAATGCTTAGACTTCAGGACATGGTAGGAATTCTTATTCGTGCATATTTAAAGATCTTGTATTCAACAGGCAAGTTATAAATTCAATCTATTTAACAAAACTAATTGAAATCGGGTTATTAAACTCGATATATGTAGGAAGTCACGAGGGTTGCTATCAAGAACTGTATGATCACATATGCTGCATATGCATACAGAAACATCTTCCCTATTTGGGCATTGGGAGAATACAGATACCGAGTACTTCAGGCTGCAAGTTAAGTTTACCTTATAACTACACTGCAACAGTAATCATTCGCCCATTCAAATTCCAAAGAAACAAAAAAAGGGTCCTCAAAACGATAAGGATGGCTATTTGCTGCCTGCTTCATCCAGGATTATTGAACTTCACTAAAAGAGGTTGGTCAAATTCAAAACATCAGGCAAGGAAAACTTGATTGATAGGGATCCATAATCTGATAAAAGGGCAAACACTGTGTGGATTGGATACATGTCAAACAATATACTTCAGAATCTATGTCATGGTTTGAAGCTGAAGATCTTCTCATAACTTTCAAACCTACTTTTTTAATCAACTATGACATACTGGGATGTGGTGTATGTGTGATATACGAAGATGATATCATAGGGAAGGAAACGTGATATGCTTTATTAGTTACAGGTGCACCATAATAAGGTTTTTGGCGTCTAAATAGTCTAAATATTGTAATCTTTTGCATAACGGTCATTAACACACCAAAATCAGCTTGAAGCATGATAATAGCCGGTTGGAAGAGCTGCCACCCAGGACTAGAGCGGTAGAGATGCCATAGGACCTATCTACCTTCGGTAAGGGTAAGTTGTTTACATTTCTACATCAACAAAGGAAGCTCCTGATGTAAGTTTATTTTTTTTACTTTTAAATATGAATTTACAAAGTTAAGCTGCTGACACGGATTTCGCAATATAGGAAAACAAGAGATTGTTAAAGTGGGCACATTCTACAACAAGAACAGTTCCTGATGAAAAAAGAGCAACTAAAGTGACAACAAGCTGAATGGTACATTTTTTTAAAGGATAAGGATTTTTTTTCCAATCTTTTATGATACAAGAGTATTGATGTTTACTGATATGATTTTTTACTTGCAGAGTCTTAGAGGGAGCTGGGATAGACCAAAGAGCTATGCTACAATATCGTAAAAGAAAAGTCACGGTGGCTACAGCAAGGTGCTAAAATAAATGTACAATGACCAAAATATCATCTTTGTTTTAGTTATTTAAACACTGGAACAGGTGCATAACATTATCTCTTTCTTTAGTAGGATCAGGACTTGAATGTTTGTTATTTTACAAGTTTTATCGAATTTGGAATTTGTTATGCAGAATTTGGAATTTGTTATGCCCTGTGCATTTATTCTCTTATAAAATTCAGAAATCAATTGCTGGAAAAGAGAGATCGAGAAAGTTTATAACCTGGAAGATAAGGAAAGAAATTGTTATATGACTTCTGGAACTAGAACGACCGAGAAACTGCTGTTAATGATGAACAAAAGAGCGTTTCTGTAACAAGATAAAATAATGCATAGAAATAATGCAAAAAGTAGGTCCAAACATATGTATACTATATTCTCAACTCAACTCTATACACATAACTCAACTCGTATATAAATTTCTGAAATCAGCTTTGGTTTCGACTGTTAATTGATGGAAAAATTCTGAAATCAACTTTGATGTTGACTGTAAATTGACGTACGAAGCGAAGCTGTAAGGAGTGGAAGAAATGAAGATTCTAACAGAAAGGATATCAAATCAGGTGAAAAGGCATATTGAAGAGCGAAAAACTGAAAAGTTGAAAGAGGTGGAAGAAGAGGCATAACAATGATGATGAAGACATTGATGATAGACGCAGAAGAAACAATGTTGAGAGGGATGGAAGAAGGCGACATGATGTCGATTTTGAACCATTTGATAAAAAGATTAGAACATGTGAAAGGATCCAGCGTGATATTGAAAGAGAGTTGAAGGTGGTGGAAGATCATGATAGCGATGACGATGATGACATAGATGCTAGACGCAGGAAACAAAAAGTAGGAAGGGATAGAAGAAGGCGACATGATGATGACTGTGAACAGTTAAATATAAAGAATAACAGAACAGGTGGAACTAGGCAGAGTGGTATTGAAGATAACAAAAAAGAACGAGTTGAACGTGTTGGGACGAGGAGGCATGACAGTGATGATGACGGGGATTCTTACATAGATATAAAACACACAAAAGTTGATAGTGGTGGAAAAAGGCAAGAGGATGTTGATTCTGAAAAACGAGGAAGATCCCTGCTAGAGATAAACAAAGACATATGAACAAGATTAGTGATGTTGAAGATGAAAAGTATCTAGAAGGCAGAAAAGAAAATAGTGATGAAGAAGAGTGGCGGGGTAGAAGGCACAAAAGAGATGAAGATGACGAAAAAAAAAAAAAAAAAAACTGAAACGGTAGGGAGCTTCGTTTTTCTAAGTATTGGCTTTTCCGCTCTTGATTCTTTGTTTGAATGCTACTTATCTTAAAGAGTTGCAGTTTGTTTGATGATTGCTTGCTTTAGCACCACATATTTGAAGTTGTAGGTGTTGGATATTAAGCATCGCGATTCTCCTAATTGTCAGCTCTTTGATTGATCGAAACTCGATTGCACTTGCATTACTAAATGTACAAGAATATACATACTGATCCTTTCTTCATCCAAGCACCCAAGTTTTTTCAATAACAAATATAGATCACTATCATTCAAGTATTCCATGATCAGGTACAGATTTTCGCAACAGGTAAAAGCATAGAAAAAACTTTTTGTGCGAGTAGCCATTTGGACTCATTTACTTATTGGGTCATTTTGGCATTATATTGTTGAGGTAAAACTACTTCATTACTAATCTCATTATTGAAACATGTTGTGTGCAGTATGAAGACGTAAAAGGTATCAATAAGCGTATCAACATTATTGAGGTATCAATAAGAGGTAAAAAGTTTTATTCACATGATTTTTATTTGAAATAAATTTTTGTGTGTGTCTAATCTTAGTTTTAACCATGATACAAGGATTCTTATGTACCAACAAAGCTTCCAACTGCATTAGTGGACCTTCGAGCCTTTGTGATAAGAAGCTCCCGAACGTAAATCGTCAAAGATTTTCAAAAGTATAAATTTTAAAAACATTATAATTTTTCAAATCTTTAACCAATATCCCTGTATTGGTTCCATAGCAGCATCATTATACACGTCTGTCTCTTAATTAACGTATAGTGTAGCTTCTACGCGTAGTATCTTAATTAACATTTAGAAAAATGATTATTGTGCCTGCTAATCAGGCCTACGAATGTACCTAATGATATCAAACCTCACGTCTTTGCAAAATCTTTGCGAGCCTTTTAAAACTTTGCATACACTATAATAGGAGTAGTGTAACATAAAAATGTTAAAAACGTTTTTTAAAGGTATATTATTAAAATGCTCAAGAAAATGCATGTGTTAAGAAAAAAAATTCGCTTGAAAAGTTTGAATATGTGTAAAAATTTTAAAAAATATATAATAAAACATATCAATAAAAACATGTGTATACAGTAAAAAAAACAAACGTCATAATTCAAGACCAAATTCGATTCATTTAACATTAATAAAATCAAAAATAAGATAATCGTACAATTTAAGTTTCAAAATGTGTTTTGCGATCGATGCGATTAAGGTCCGAAAGGCCATTGCGTGATCTGATTGCGAACACAATTACGACACTTCGTATTAAAAAAGTACAAAAAATATTTATACATATTATATTCCACCAAAGTACCAAGTAAACGTAATAAATTTATAGAATTAAAAAAATTATTTAAAATACGATAAGCTAAATTATAAATTTAATCAGAGTTAAAAAACTTTTTATATATTATTTAATTATGAAATAAGTCCTTATAATTAAGTTAATACTCAAATTAACCATAAAATTAACCATAAGTTGCTTGTATAAATTCATAATAAAAACACATTTTTAACAAAGCTTAAAAAAGCTTGATAAAGTTCAAGCTAAACTATCAAAAGCTTGAGTTTGAGCTTGATATATGTTTCAAGCTATTTTTTGGGCTTGAGCTTGATATATGTTTCAAGCTATTTTTTGGGCTTGATGAAAGTGGGATTTTGCTAGGTTAAAAGTTCGTTGTTCACGGCGTCTAATCGAATTGATTACAGATTGAAGTACGACTCAGTCATCTTTGGTGGATAAAAGAAAAGGTTGTCGTTGTGTAACAAAATAAAAATGCAAACTTTAAAGTAAATGGCAAAAAAAAAGATAAACTAATAAAGACTTAAACGTAATATATATAAAAGCTTGAAAAGATTTAGACTAAAAATAAAGGCTTTAAAAATAAATAACGAAAAATTAAAACTCGACAAAAAATAAAATTTGCAAACTTAAAAATAAAACTAAGACAAAACAAGTTTTAAAATAACACTAAGTAAAAATAGCGGGAAAAGTTAAATTTGAAATTAAAAATAAAAACAAGAAATACAAATTAAAATTTGTGAATGGATCGTAGTCCAGATGGTACTCACGTCGAAGTTTAGATCGTGGTCTGGATCGCAACAAGAGATCGTGGTCTACTATCGCAGCCACTGATCGCAAGATTGGATTGCAGCCCAGATCGTGATGACCGATCGTGGTCCCTGATCGCAATCACGGATCGCACCAAGAGATCGTAGTCTCGATCGTAAGAAGACGGTCGTGGCATGGATCGCAACGGGTGATTGTGACAAATGATCGTGACCAAATGATCGCAGTAATGGATCGCAAGTAGAAGCCCTACGCTTATGCGATCACACTTACTCGATCGAAACAAGTAGAAACCCTTAAGAAAGTTACGATGGTACACAAAAGGAGCAATAACCAAATAAGCACTTTCTCAAATAAGCATTTATCGAAACTTAACCAAATCTAAATAAGCACGAATTTAAAGACATTTAAAACACTAAATAAGCAAGATTTTTTAAAACAAACTTTTAGAAAGATTAAAATTTTAAGAAAACTTAAAATAAAATAAGCTAAACATGAAACAAGTAAAAATCGCAATAAGCTAAAACCTTAAATCGTTTAAAAACATTGATAAGAACAAAAAGATGAAAACTTTAATCAAATAAGCAACAAGATGAAACAAGTTACTTACTTTGAACCGAATCAAAATCAAGATTAAACAAGAAAGGTAGAATAAGATAGATTATGAAAGCTTGAAATAAAATTAAAGATTAAAGATTCAAAACAAGATTAAAGACTTACATGGATAACTTGATAGAAAGACAATATGAAAAGACAATATGAAAAAGTGCTAGAAAATAAAGTGGAGAGCTAATGGAGAACTAGCTAACACCCTTCCTAATGACATAAGGAATGTATTTATAGGAGGAAATGGAAGGAGTGTGTTGCTTCCTTCTTTCTTTCTCGTCTTTTCGTCTTTTAAATTCTTTGTCTTTCTCGACGTTGTCTCGGGATTTGTCGATATGAAATGAACTCGTCTTATAATTTTCTTATTTTATTAGACTTGGTTCTTCGACTTCGTTAAACTTTCCTCTTTAGACTTTTTCTTCGATAAATCTTCAGAATAGGCCTTTGACTTCCGTTCTTTTTGCACTCTTGATCTTTTGACTTCGTCTTTTGTCTTTTTCTTCGATAAAAGTCCGTGAAAGCTCGTGTTTTCTTCCCTTTTCACATTTTGGTCCTAAATCCCAACAAAAACACAAACCACGCATAATTCCGACTTTTACGACAATAAATACACGTTTAGGCTTGGTTATTATTATAATTAAGTGTTAAAAGGATGGGTGTTTTCACACCTATCAAATCCCCTACATTTGACCTTTGCAATGCCCTCATGCAATGCATTAGTTACAAAGCAAGATTTACATTTTCCATCATAATTAACCTACCTTGGCCTTTATTAAACAAAAGACATTAAGGAAACTTAAATAGATAGAAAATTACAAAATATTTGAAGGAAGAAAACAAGTAAAGAGATCGAAGACTTAAATTAGGGCTTTGGTTGTCATGAATGTTTATCACCCTCAAGTTTCACGTTCCCCAAACCAAGCTTAAAAACAAGATCATTGTTATTATAAGTTAGAAAACTAACACAAACTCATGTGGCCCAATTATTCACTTAGACTCCCTTATTCCTAGGTGCATCTCTTATATTTTTTTGTTGTCTTGAATGATCACGAGGATGCATTGTTGACTTATTTCGATAGCTTATTTAGGCCGAAAATAAAGTAGGACGATTTAATCAATAGTTAGCTAAAGGACAAAATCTTTTAAAACTGCTTCTCGGGACCTCATAAAGTTCATATATTGGCATAACTCGCTTCACGATTTGACACCTTTCTCGGATTGATATTTGGCATTGACTTCATACTTCGAATTTTGAGAAATGATCTTGAAATAATGGTCTTCTCTTCATAATAGGTATTTCTTCACTTGAAGTTTTTGAGAGATTCTTCAAACTTAGACCACGACTTCTTCATTTTTCTCCAATCTTTATTTGGGATTTTGATATACAACGATCCGCCTCCTTTCAGGACTTGGATCTATTTATCCTCATACCTTGCTAGGGTCTTTTCGGATAGACTTCTCCATGATCTTTAGGGGGTATTTGCTTTTCGTCGTGTGTCTTGATCCTTCATATTGATTTTTGATAAATTATTCTTCATATCACTTTAGATCTTTAGCAATAAAATGTAGCCCTCATGCCTTGTTAGGGCCTTTTTCAGAATCGCCAATCTTTGCATCCCGCTTCAATAAGTTATGCCTTGGCTATAAACTCTAATTAATGTCGAGCAACTTTTAAACGATCTTGTGCTAGAAGCTAAGTGACTTTTCAAATCGTACGACCTTACTTATTGCAATTATAATTATTAACAAGCGATTGGAGAGAAAGCTCATAATTAACTCGCATAAATTCATGAAAGAATACCAAACTTATAATTGACTATATCATCTCTCGTTCTCCACTTTTAAAATCTCAAGGAATGAGACTCGTGGATGCTTAGCCTATTAAATCAAAGTTTTGGGTTTTCAAGTCATCTATAGGATCTTGCAACTTCTTAGATTTTTTCAAGTTTAGAATTCGCATTTTAAAGTTTCCTTGATAAACGAATTTCTAGGATCAATTGTAGGAACTTGCAAAAAATTCTTGTTCTTAACCCGTAAGAGTTAAGACTTTCGCGTTTTAAAGTTCCCTATATAAAAGCCTAGCAAAACTTGATTTAAACATGTTAAGGATACTAGCTAGAGTAAACTTAGATCAGTAAACTCGGGTTGAGTTAAATGATTCATGACGGGCCTAATATATCAAAGACATCTAATACTTATTAAAACCATTTAATAAAATTTATTCTAATGAAAGAAAATAACGATAACAAAGGAAAATACTAATAGGGCAAAATAGATCAAAAATTTTGAAAAATGTCGATTTTCCGGTTAAAATGAGGACATATTCATGGAAAAGCCCACTTACCTACGATAGAAGTCCCCCCTACACTTGATATAAACATTGTCCTCAATGTTTAATCATGTGGGAGTAAACTCCCCTACACTTAGGACATGTGTACGTTGTTTAAATCTTGCTAAGGAAGAGACAACTAAAGTGATTCCTATTTTAATATTGAAGAATATAAAATAGTGAATCAAAAGAGTTTAGGATAGAACCGGGAAGACGGGTACACGGGATCACGGTTCATCAAAAGTCATCAAAAGTAGATCTTTGAATGCTCCAATCCCTGCACATCATAAGAAAGAAAACAACAAACACATACTAGGGTCTCCCCTACACTTATTATAAAAACGGAATAAAAGGATAGATACTCGGGTTGCCTCTCGAGAAGCGCTTGTTTTTGTTCACCGAGTCATAAGCCTGACTCGACCTTGATTAGAATGGTAAGAACCTTGAAGAACATCCACTAGGGTCAAATACATGGTTTTCGTCCATCAAATAGCACAAGCTTAAGGGGAACAAGACAAGCCAAAGAAGAGTAGGCGGGGTTCCCTTAAGCAATTGTTGAGCACGGTGGTAGAAGGTATGATGAAGTGCAAGCATATCTCCATTGTTTCCAAAAGTCTTTCCTTTTATTTCATCCGATGGATACTGAGATGGCTGAATAATTGTGATACCCGGATCAAACACCTTTTCCTTTAGGAAAAAATAAGACTGACGCTTAGTAGAACTTGAAGATTCGCCCATAAACCGCACAATCTCATCCGAAGAAGGTGGAAAGAGATGTTAAGACATATGTACTACGGATATTGTTGTCTTCCGGTTTCTTCTCCTTTGAAACAGGTTTCTTAATATCCGAAGGATGATAAAGACCATAATCAAAGTCCAAAGGAGGAGAATCATGCTCATTGAGAAAGTATGTATTAAGAAAAGTAGCAAAATCTTCCTCAAATGAGTAATCATCCAAAGTAGGATCAAGCATTGTTGGCGGAGGATCTTCATAAAAAATAGGAGCACAATCATCAGTAGAAGACATAACACTTGAAGAATCACTCGAAAGAGTGTCAACATCATCAAAATCATCATAAGTTGACATGTCTTTATACTTTGAAGAAAAATCATCATAATCATCCACATCGGAACTAGAATCAACATCATAGATATGTGGAGCATCATATATTGGTGGGGCATCCAAATTGGGAGGAGGATCTTCAGAATCTTCCACATTTTCTTAAAAAAGTGGATTATCATAGATAGGCTCGAAAAGAGGATTGTTGTAAACGATAAAATCATTGACATCAAGTTTTGTAGTTTCCAATGGAGTTGTGACAAACTCGTCTTGAAGCACATCAATCATTTTTCACCGATTCTCTTTCATTGGATTTGCTTGTAATCTTCCCCATCTTAAAAATTTGTTGATCATTCCCGACACTTAAGATTAGTTCACCTTCGGCAACATCGACTAAAGCTTTTCCGGTTCTCAAGAATGGCCGTCCAAGTATTAACGGAATACGAGGGTCCATTTCATAATCAACAACAACAAAGTCGACCGGAAAAGTGAAGGTACCAACTTTAACAAACACATCTTTGGCAATACCAACGAGGTAAGCGAGAGTTCGATTTGCTAGCTCAAGAGTCATCTTTGTTGTTGTAAGATCGGGTAATGATAACTTCCTCCAAACACTTAATGGCATTAAATTAATACTTGCCCCGAGATCGGCTAAGGCAGTAAATTTTTCGGTTTTGGAAAATGTACAAGGTAACACAAAAAAGACCGGGATCTCCAAGTTTTTCTGGAAGTTCTTTAAGGAGGACTGCAGAACAATTCACATTCAAATGAGTGTTGACAAACTCTACCATTTTTTCCTTCTTATTAAGCAAATCTTTAAACATCTTAACAAATTTGGGCATTTGGGAAAGAGCTTCAACAAGGCTAATGGTGATGTTCACTCCAGAAATCTTTTTCAAAAAGTTTGACACTTGAATGTCATCCTTGGTCAGTAATATAGCTGTGTCTAACCGAGAAGGGTAAGGGATGTTAGTCCTAGATGCTGAAGGTTTAGAAGGAGAAGGACTCGCTGCTTGAGCAACCTTAGGTGGAGGGGTGGGGATGGAAGGTAGTGGTGTAGGAACCGAAGGGGAAGGTGTATAAATGAAAGGAGGAGGTGGGGGAATCGAAGGGTTAGTCAATGGAGGAATGTCACAATAAGTGGTGGGGGGGGGATCACCGAAGGGGGAGTAGGATTACTCATTATGACCTTCGGGCCTTGTCTCTCCTTTATTGGTGAAGAGATGGAAGGTCCCTCATGGGTATTCCCTCTTCTTGTGGTAATTGCACTCACATTAGCCCTAGGGTTGGTCACAGTATTCGAAGGAAGAGATCCCGAAATAGAGGGTTGATTACTTTGGAAGAAACCAACCATCATATCCCTCAAATCATTCGTTTGGTTGCTTAAAGAAGTTTGCATATCATTTCTAAGCTCGGTTCGAATATCATTCCCTTGTTTAGTGATATCACCTTTCAAGTTAATGATTTGGCTTTGAAGATTCTTAACCACCTCTCCATGGGTCCTCATGAAAGTTTCAACATGATGATTAAATGTTGTGGGTTAAGTGAGGGGAGAGCTTGGTGAGCGGGTGGTGGATATGGATTAGAAGCTCGAGGTTGGTTAGGATTGCTTCTATTGAAGTTGTTTCGGTTGTGGTTTTGAGGAGAAAAACCGGGTGGTGAAAGAAAGTTGTTGGAACGATAACTTAGCAAGTTACGATCACCTTGACTTCGGGCTTGATAGCCTTCCGTTGAATAGTTACCGTTAGCCGCGTACACGTTTTCCGGATTGTCATAAGTAGAAGGACAATCAGTGTATGAATGAGGACCGTCGCAAGTCTCACAAGAAAGTGCAACAACTTTAACTTGTTGAAATTGGTTCGTAGCCATGGTTAAGAAATTTTTTTTCATCTCGGCTAGTTGGCGGGTGATTTGGGTGAGTTCAGCTATCTCAGGGTTTGATGAAGTAGAAGAAACATTGACTCTTGGGTTATTTCTTGAGGATGCGGATGAATCCCAATTTTTTTGATGAGTGGTCATGTTCTCTATAAGTTCTCTACACTCCTCGGGTCTTCTTTTCATAAACGTACCACCAGCGGCAGCATTAATCGTATCACGATCACGAAAAGTTAAACCGTTGTAGAAAGTATCAATTAAGGTGACGGGGAGCATATTATGGTTAGGACAACGATCGATCAAGACAGTATAATGTTCCCAAGCATCGAAAAGAGACTCATCGGGTTCTTGAGTGAAACCACTGATTTGATTCCTAAGACTAGTTACCATGGATGGTGGAAAATAGCGTGACAAAAATCGTTGAGTCATTTCGTCCCATGTATGAATTGAATTCTTAGGAAGACGATCAAACCATTTTTCAGTATGGTGGGATAAAGTGTGTGGAAATAGATGAAGGCGAAGAAAATCCATGGTAACACCGGGCAATTTCATGCTTTGAGTGACGGTTATGAATTTATCGAGGTGTTTGTTGGCATCATCATCCGGTAATTTGCGAAATGGACAAGTGTTTTAAACTTGTTGGATCATGTGATGCTTCAACGAAAATTCGGGAGCCGTGATTTGCATCGGCGCAATCGGTCCTCCACGTCCATTCATAGTCGGTTGACATAGCTCCTCCATCGTACGAAGGTCGGGTTGAGGGTCATGGTTGTTATTATTCATGTTGGGGTGAGGTGGATTGTTATTATTATCGACACCGGCCATATCTAAGTCTCTACGAGTCTCGGGCTCAGGATAAGACGAAGATCGAGTAGGCAAGAAAATACAACATAATATTTTGATTCTTTTTTTTTATAGTTTTTATGGATTTTTTTTTGAAAATTTTATAATCTTTAGGATTTTTGAAAACTTTTATGCTTGAAAATAACGTTCCCAAGAGAACGGATCCCAAAATCCAACGCGTCTCTCACAAAAAACCGTTAATCTTTACGAAAAGAGCCGGCAACGGCGCCATTTGAAAGTGGGATTTTGCTATGTTAAAAGTTCGTTGTTCACGGCGTCTAATCGTATTGATTACAGATTGAAGTGCGACTCAGTCGTCTTTGGTGGATAAAAGAAAAGGTTGTCGTTGTGTAACAAAATAAAAATGCAAACTTTAAAGTAAATGGCAAAAAAAAAGATAAACTAATAAAGACTTAAACGTAATATATATAAAAGCTTGAAAATATTTAGACTAAAAATAAAGGCTTTAAAAATAAATAACGAAAAATTAAAACTCGACAAAAAATAAATTTTGCAAACTTAAAAATAAAACTAAGACAAAACAAGTTTTAAAATAACACTAAGTAAAAATAGTGGGAAAAGTTAAATTTGAAATTAAAAATAAAAACAAGAAATACAAATTAAAACTTGGAATGGATCATAGTCTAGATCGTACTCACGATCGAAGTTTAGATCGTGGTCTGGATCGCAACAAGAGATCGTGGTCTACTATCACAGCCACTGATCGCAAGATTGGATCGCAGCCCAGATCATGATGACCGATCGTGGTCCCTGATCGCAATCACGAATCGCACCAAGAGATCGCAGTTTCGATCATACCAAGACGATCATGGCCTGGATCACAACAGGTGATCGTGACAAACAATCGTGACCAAGTGATCATAGTAATGGATCGCAAGTAGAAGCCCTAGGCATATGCGATCACACTTACTCGATTGGAACAAGTAGAAACCCTTAAGAAAGTTACGATGGTACACAAAAGGCAAATAAGCAATAACCAAATAAGCAATTTCTCAAATAAGCATTTATCGAAACTTAACCAAATCTAAATAAGCACGAATTTAAAGACATTTAAAACACTAAACAAGCAAGATTTTGTAAAACAAACTTTTACAAAGATTAAAATTTTAAGAAAACTTAAAAGAAAATAAGCTAAACATGAAATAAGTAAAAATCGAAATAAGCTAAAACCTTAAATCGTTTAAAAACATTGATAAGAACAAAAAGATGAAAACTTTAATCAAATAAGCAACAAGATGAAACAAGTTACTTACTTTGAACCGAATCAAAATCAAGATTAAACAAGAAAGGTAGAATAAGATAGATTATGAAAGCTTGAAATAAAATTAAAGATTAAAGATTCAAAACAAGATTAACGACTTACATGGATAACTTGATAGAAAGACAATATGAAAAAGTGCTAGAAAATAAAGTGGAGAGCTAATGGAGAATTAGTTAACACCCTTCCTAATGACATAAGGAAGGTATTTATAGGAGGAAATGGAAGGAGTGTGTTGCTTCCTTCTTTCTTTCTCGTCTTTTCGTCTTTTAAATTCTTCGTCTTTCTCGACGTTGTCTCGGGATTTGTCGATATGAAATGAACTCGTCTTATAATTTTCTTCTTTTTGAGACTTGGTTCTTCGACTTCGTTAAACTTTCGTCTTTAGACTTTTTCTTCGATAAATCTTCAGAATAGGCCTTTGACTTCAGTTCTTTTTGCACTCTTGATCTTTTGACGTCGTCTTTTGTCTTTTTCTTCGATAAAAGCCCGTGAAAGCCCGTGTTTTCTCCCCTTTTCACATTTTGGTCCTAAATCACAACAAAAACACAAACCACGCATAATTCCGAATTTTACGACAATAAATACACGTTTAGGCTTTGTTATAATTATAATTAAGTGGTAAAAGGATGGGTGTTTTCACACCTATCACTTGATCTTAATAAATGTTAGATTTGATCGAGTCAAACTCGAGATAGAGCTTAAGTTACTTAATAAAAGTTTAGCTAAATTGCAGCCTTATACCTTGTGCTCTTATGAGCTTCTAAAACAAAAAGCCCACCTGTTAAGTTGTTTAAATATTGCAAATGAACCGGCAGGCAGTATTATATTAGGGAATCATATGATTCTTTTGGGAATCATTTGTTATAATAGAAGAAATTCTAACTGATTCAGTTTCATATAAGTGAATGTGCGTAAAAAAAGTAGGTGTATGCGGTGACCCTATTTGTTCATGGAAATAAATAAATAGTAGTGATCGGGTTTATAAAGAGTATGTGATGTAAATTGTTTTAATAAAAATATATTTAAAAAGTAATTACTTTATATATTTTTCATTAACTATTATATAACACAACAAAAATATATAATGTCAAACTTGGAAGAACAAGACCGTAAAAATAACAAACGACCAATAATTTTAGGAGACAGTAGTTCGCAACAAAAACGCAAATGAATGTTTTTTTTATGTTAGTATTGATCTTTTCTCATCTCATATTAGGACATCCGCTCTTGATTTACCCTGGCCGTGAGACATGAAGAGGATTTTGAGCTTCAAAACGTGAAAGCCGTTTAAAATATTTTTTCGGAAAATGTGCCTTCTTTTTAATGATCTAAACTATTTAATTGTTAAGACAATGTTTCATAACGGATTTGATATACTCATGGTTTGCTTCACTGAGTTTAGACTAATAAGAGTTATTTTTGCGTCTTCGGATTACGAAGATGACGGTATTCAGAAGCACCGAGACTACCCTAAAAAGATCATTATAACATAAATCTCATAGAGACAAGTAATCGTTTTGTTTAAAAAAATATTGGTATTTTATATATTTTGTCTCATGGTGTATTTTTTACTAGCGAATAGTTTTTTTAGAACGATTATTCTATTCTACAATAATTTTCACTAATCGTTTTATTTAAAAAAAAACAACTAATCCGGCCTAAATTATATCAAAGTTCTTAATATTTTAACTCGCACCAACTACTCCCTATAAATGAGGACTATCCTAACAACACGACCATTAAGCAGTGTTTTATGTGTTTTATTATGTGTTGGTGTTATATATTATTATGAAGCTTACCGGCTCATCGACGGTACTATATGTCGGTATTATCTCAGTATATTATTATGTGTTGTCAGAGTTTATCTTTTGATGTCTTTTATACTAAAAAGTGAAATATATGTATATATGTAAATATTTAATCTATAAAGTACATTATCTTTGCAATAATCATTAATAACATGCAAAACAAGTAACTGTCACATGTTCATTTGTTTTAATAATGTCGATACTCACACACGGAAAAGTACATGTTGCACTAACAAGAGCCAAAAACAATAGATGATTGAAGGTTCGTTGGTTTAATTTTAACGAAAACATCTTTCTCACACAGATTCTCACATGGGAAACTATATGTCCCGCTGTCAAGAGTCAAAAGCAACTGAGGAATGAATCTTCATAATTTTACACAAGCACTACAACCACTACAACTTAACAAAAAATGTTGATAAAAGTCAAGATTTATAAATCAAACCTATCTGTTGGATGAGCCGAGACCAGACAATATCAACCGTTGTTTCAAAACAAGATTTATGAAGCAAACACGTCCGTTAGGTGAGCAAGGCCATAGAATATCAAAGGCCGGTTTACTTTTAACAAAGAATATATTCTCACACAAACAAGGATATTTATATGTCCCTCTTTCAAGAGTCAATCGCCAAAACCTTATGATGTAGGTAAATCGTACACGTTTTAGGAAAAACGCGTATGAGTGGCAAGTATTAAGTCTTACGCTTTAGGAAAAACGTAGAACCGAATAAGTGCGGGTTCGTTCTCGAAGGAGGTGTGTGGATTAAGTGTGCCAATTATGTAAAATCAAAGTTTGAATTAGTGACGTTTTTGGTTTAGAAGAGAAAAATTAAAGACGAGCTACGACTACGATTACACTACGACGTAATGACGTAAAACGCGAACGTAAATACGTGAAACGTGATGAAATTAAAAATTAAAGCTAAAAACAATTTGAAAATTAAAATTAAGTCTAAAATAATATAAATAAGAATAAAAATCCAATAAATAAATTTAAAAACCTTTTATTAATTAAATATTCAATTTTAAATGCTAATTAAAGCCCTAAAATTAAATATAATTAAGAAAAAGCCCAAAATGTTATTTTATTGAACTAATAAATCACTTATATTATTTAAAGACTAAAAAGTATTTTTTCTAAATTTTCAAAACTATTTTTCTATTTTTAAAACACTAAAAACTATTTATAAACTAAAATAATCATAAAAAATATTAAAATAATGCTAAAAATAATTTGACAATTTTAAAAATCCTAAATTATACTAATGAACAGTAGAAAAATGAAAAAGTTTGAAAAATATAAAATTTTTCACTAAAAGACAAAACAGAATTAATAAAACCCTAATTAAACTAAAATTAATTCTAAAAATTAATAAAAAAGTGAACAGTAAAATAATTTTTAACTAAAAGTCTTAAAATATTTTTATAAATCTAATAAAATTTTTGAAACTTAAAAATATTAATTTCTTACACTAAAAGACAAAAATCAGTAATTAAAAAGTAATTTAAAATGCAATTTAATCTAAAAAATAATAGAAGAACATTAACAGAAAAATAAACTGGATAGAAAAATCAGAAAATAAATAAGAAAAATTGCAAAACTAAAATTAATGAATAAGTCCTAAAATTCACCACTAAAGACAAAATTTCAAGATTCTGAAAGTGACATGTGGTAGATTTTGTCTGTTAGCTCAGCAGTACCAAAGCTAATACTAGCAGTGGGAACTTTGTTCCCACTGGTAGTTATAGAAACAGGTCTGGGCAAAGATTAGCTTGTAACTTGAGATTGGCCTGGTATTTTGGGCAATGATTGGCACCCCCACAACCAGTTGGGTTGTGGGGAGTCAGAAAAAATTATAAAACTCACAAGTTACTCACAAATTTTTCACACAAAAGCCCTAAGAAAGTGACTGTAATGACTGTGCAAAGGACTGTGAATAGTAAGCTGGTTCAAATGACAGAAAAACGTATTTCAACTTCACACAACTTGTCCAAAATCTTATCAATCTATAACCAAGCAACCTACAATCCTAAGTCATGCTAAGTTATAACAGCTTATAAGATTTTAGGACTTAAGATTTACTAAAACAAGTATGTTGTGAGACTTACTGAATTTTAGCCAAAATAGAACATGCAAATGTTTCAAAAACCTATATTACTGAAAAATAAAGTTGCAAGCATCCTAATATTACCAAGACAAGTATGTCTAAGCAGTTTTTAAAACAAAAGGCTATTGACCATTCACTTTAAAACCCTGTCCCAAACACCCTTTAACTAACTAAAAATGGATTTTAACACACCAAGTGTATACAAATTCAAGCCAAACTGATTTTTTAATACCTAAACATGAATAACAAACAATACCAAGCCTAAACAAGCTGATTATACCAACACATAAGTAGATTCATAAAGATTCATAAAGATCTCACAAAAACTCAATTTTTCTACCTATTTGGGTTCAAGCCTTACCTTGGGTTGGCTGAGGCCTTCAAATAAGTGAAAAATGAGATCTCTTGTGGGCTTATGAAAGTAGAGAACCCTGTTGATAGAAATCCAAAAGGACCCAAAGGGGACAAATATCTTCACACAGAATTTATGAAAATGCAATGGAGAATGGGACTTGTGATTTTGCTTCGTTCCTGCACAAACACAACCAACAGAAAACAAGTTCAAGTATCAAAAGCTACAAGCTGTTAGCTAGTAGCTTATGATACTGTAAGATGTAAGTAGAAAAATAAAACTCATAAAACTGATTTCTTTGAAAAACTTATAGTACCAAATTTACTTGAAACCTTATGAATCAAGCTGATTGTAAACAGCTCTAAACATCAAACCAAGCTCTTTGATTCCACTTTCACTTCATCATTGAGCTTGGTTTTGTGTTTCATGAAAAATCTTTAAAGGAACAAAAATGTTTCTTGACAAAACTTTGGTAATCTTTAAAACTAAATTTCCATCACAAGCAACCTTAAGTAAATTTGAAATGTAGAAAAATAAAGGAACTCAGTTTGCAATATGGATTTTAAATACTTTAACTATTCATTATAAAAAAATATATTACAAAACTGGAACAAATAATACTAAGCACAAGTTGCTTGTATTTATACTAGTCTAGGGATCATTCTAGAATACATGATTAAATAATACAGAAAAAAGGAAAACCCTAAACCCTAATTTGAAAATTTCCCGGTTTGCCCTTGTGAAGTCTTGGTCAAAATCGTTCCCATGTGATGTGCAGCTGTAATCTTTGATCTTTGGACGTTAAAATGGTCTTGGGGACCAAGGAAAACGTTTGGAGTCGTTGATTTTCTGAAGTGATTCCATATTTGCTAAATATGGAGAAACAGGGGAAGCTGTGGGGCCCGATTTGGTGAAGGTGATGGTTTGTTTGCTTGTGGGATATGGTGAGAAGGGTGTTAATCAGTGATCTGCTAAGTTTGGGAGATTTCCCCTTTGATTTGGAGAAATTAGAGGATTAGGGTTTATGGGTTTATGGGGGATGAGCGGTTGTGGTTTGATGTGGTTTAGGGATAAAAACGTTTAAATAAAACGTTTACCTCCAAAATTATAACTAAACAGATTTTAAAAGAAAATCTATTTAATTAAAGGGAGTGGAAAGCTGACGTGGGGGAAGTGGAGGTTTTGATTGGTTGTGGGGTGGTCAAAGGTGACGTGGAGAATACTAATTGGAGGTGGGAGTTTGTATGTCTGGCTAAAATAGTCCCTCATCTTCCCCATTTTCTTCACTTAGTAATAATCAGTTAAACACCCCTTATCCTTTGTAAAGAACTTTGAGCAGCTTGTCATTTTTGGCCCAGTTGTTTTATAAACTTTGTATAAGGACCAAATGTGCAATAAATGCAATCTTCAAGGGCTTTTCTTGTACACTCTTGTCAATTAAGGGACCCAATGTGTAATAATGAGTTTTACAAGGGTTTAAATTGACAATTCTTCCAAAGTAGAGGGACCATTCTTGCCAATTCTTCAATCTTCAAGGAATTGAATGAAAATTCATGATTCAGGTCCGGTTCCTTGTGCGGCTTCGTTTCCCGTGTTCGTTTTTGCTTGATTCCTTTGATCTTTTGGTGATTTCACGATATCCGTACCTAAAATACACAATGAACAAACACAAGCATGTATTTGGGTATTTTGATGATATTTTAAGCATTTTAAGCCCGATTTGAACGATGAGACTATGTATAA
This sequence comes from Glebionis coronaria, assembly GCA_025667525.1. Classification (NCBI taxonomy): domain Eukaryota; kingdom Viridiplantae; phylum Streptophyta; class Magnoliopsida; order Asterales; family Asteraceae; genus Glebionis; species Glebionis coronaria. The sequence goes on along the minus strand of CM046876.1, from coordinate 420,056,268 downwards.
ATACAGTCTCATCACCTTATTCGATTATATATTCTCATTTTGAATAAATCAATTGTTATATGAATTACACTATTATAATATTATGATGTACATACGAATTTTGATAACTATTTTAGTTATTTTAATTATAAAAGCAACTCAGTGTGTAAGTAAAACATTCGCAATAGCATTGTTGTGACTGAGAACATTCACAAGCGTGTGATTGAGATTCAAGAAGGAAACCAATGAGATGAACAACCATTCATTCAAGTATACATAGGCCCTTGAGAAGCTCCAAGTAGAGCTAGAGAGTTAGGCAGAGTATTGCTTCGATACTTGAAGCCATTTTCAACAAAAATGATGACATAAAGTAATTCATAACAAATAGATTAAATACCAATCAATATCTTTAACTAAATTGACAAATTCGACATTTTTATCTAAGAGAAGTTGTGCATAAGATAACCGGTAAACATGTCTAATAAATCCAAGTTGAGCATGAGCATTGTTTGTCCCAATTGGGTTAATACACAACCGTACTTTTCGAAAATATTTACAAATGGACCAAACGTAGATTTATGTACATTCAAAAAATAAAATTACATAAAACACAATCGTTGGGTGTAGCAAGGCGTAAAATTATCAAGTTTACATTAAAGCAACAAATTTAAGAAAACACAAACTGTGATATTCATACAAGCACAATATAGCTATGACATTTGTACAACCACCATATTACTATGAAAAAGTGATTATAAAGTGATTATATAGGTATAGTGCAATTCACAAATTGATATTTGTACAACCAAAGGTTAACATGTGACAAAACATGTTCGTTTAGTGGCCACGGTTTAAAAGTATAAAAAATTAGTTTCTTTTAGTTTTCTTTTAATAAAAACATGTCACACTGCCAACAAATATAAATGATATACAAACTTACTTTTAAAAAAGACTTATGAAACGACCCCGCCCGTTGGGCGGGTTACGACGCTAGTATATATATATATATATATATATATATATATATATATATATATATATATATATATATATATATATTTTGGTTAAAATAGTGTAGTACCTTATAATTGTTAAAATAAAAAGCTTTTTGCACCATTAGATTTACTATTTTCATTAAGATGATATTAATCTCATTAAAAGAGAACCAACAATAAAATTAATTACTCTAATAGTCTGATATAGCACTAAGAGTATTTTAAATAATCTTATTAAATGAATGTCTCTTACAAACAAACCACCTTTTAATTATTAAATGGAGAAGACAGTAATTTGTGTTCTTATGATCTCCGTTTTCTTTTCATGCTTTGTATTGAAACCATAAATATAAAATGTATCATAAAAAATTTCTTTTCCTAGTCAATATGTAAAATACTAATGTATCATAAAAAATCCATTATTATTGTGCATGGGCTTCACCATAAATATAAAATTAACTTTTCTTGGTTGTGTTAATAATAAAGAGGTATTAAAAAGTTAAAATGTATCATTAAATACTATTAAAAATATCACGTAAAATTTATGAATGAAAAAGAGGTATTAAAAAAATTAAATGTATCATTAAATTTAATTACAAATATTAAGTGTATAACAAAACAAAATTACTAAGAATTAAATGAATGATTACAAATTAAATGTATTAACTATTAAGTGTATTAAAAATTAAATATATCATTAAATATTATTAAATCTATTTTTAAAAAATTAAATTAAATGTATCATTCAATATCATTAGAATAGCTAAAATGAAAATGTGTATCATGCAAGAACCAAAATTCCATTCCTTTTTTGATTTGTTTTTTCAAATTGTGCTCTTTTATTAAAAGTTTAATTTAAGACTAAAAGTAGAGAAAGACGTTATTAAACAAAGGCATTTAAAACATTACTACGTAATATTCTTTTGACAATAATGCTCTTAAATTTTATATTTATTACACAAATTCATCCATTCGTCATTAATCTCATCAAGTATCAATTAAAAAATCCAATAGCTCAAATCACTTTTTATTTTAACAATTTTAAACAAATACACCATATTCACCTAACTCTCTCTCTCTCTCTCTATATATATATATATATATATATATATATATATATATATATATATATATATATATATATATATATATATATATATATATATATATATGTATATATATATATATATATATATATATATATATATATATATATATATATACATATATATATATATATACATATATATATATATATATATATATATATATATATATATATATATATATATATATATATATATATATATATATATATATATATATATATATATATATATATATATATATATATATATATATATATATATATATATATATATATATATATATATATATATATATATATATATATATATATATATATATATATATATATATATATATATATTATATATATATATTATATATATATATATATATATAATATATATATATATATATATATATATATATATATATATATATATATATATATATATATATATATATATATATATATATATATATATATATATATATATATATATATATCTTTATATTATATATAGGTATAATTACGATTTGAAACCACACCCCTAATCCCAGTCATATGTGACATGGCACTTATTAGCCAATAGTATTTGAGAAATCCCTAAATTATCTCCATTTTTCACGTTTTGAAAGATTTGAAATCGCAGCTTTCTGAAAATTGCGTTTTGGAAACGCAGTTTTGTAAATCATGTTTTAAAAGCATTTTCGGAAAAAATTTAAAAAAATTGTCAACCAAAAGATTTTACCTCGTGACCTCTGGTTAAGTAGTAGTCAGGTTTACCACTAAGCCAGACTAAATTGGATGATTTTTTATCCAAAACGATGTTAATAAATTCTTGAAAAAGATATACATCCAAACATATTATATTAAGCCATCGTTATCATCTGGAATACAATCCTTAATAACTTCATCTTCTCTATAAACCCTAATATCAGCACCCTCCACAAGATTTTGCAATAGATCGGGGCCAACATAACAATGATTTTTTTTATAATTGTAGGTATGTACGAATCTTTTAAAAAAACAAAATTCATTGTTATCATCATCATTCTTTATCTACTAAACAAGTTTAATCTTAATTTTTCAAAGATTATTCATAGACCTATGTCCCGAAGCATCGGTGTTTTAAAGGGATCAATGCTCTTATTGTGCCTTTCATAGCTGCTGGTAATGGAGGGCCATGCCTTCATCTTTACGGCTCAGGATCTTTTCATAATCATCATTATTTTTGGTTATTAGATAGAGAGTACCGATTAATTACGACAGGTTTTATTTTGTGGCAGAAGCAATGAAACAGACCTAACAACGAGCTCGCAAAGCATCAGTTGCGTTTGGTTGATAATATCTACATTATTTGACCAAATAACTATAAAATTCTCGACTGATTTTTACACTCCCACCTCAAGATGGGTATAGATGTCTGTCATATCCATCGTATTCTTCATTTGCTTAATTCCTTATTTGGAAGTGCTTTCGTCAAGATTATGCATCCTGTAAAGTTAAGGGAACATGGGTCAGCTCTATCCGTCCCTATTCAGGTTTGTCTTTTAAAGCATTGATTGATGGTTACATGCTTGGTCCAGTCATGATAGATCGGGTTTTTTGAAATCTCTACTTCTTTTTCACATAGAAGTATTGTTCTTCTACTGCATTTACTTTATAGCTATTTTGATCATTCTTTCTAGCCACATCCCTACACAAATTCCTTGCCTCATAGGTCGGAATTCCTTCTTCACGCTACTACTTGCAACAGTGCAATGTCTTTTCTTTCTCCGTGTGACTAGATCCTCTCCAACAAAAGTTGAATACCCTGTTGTAGACCTTGAATCAGTTGTGCTCCCTGCCCAATCTGTGTCGGTAAAGATGCATACATTTCTTTCATCAGTTTTCAAATAAAATAGACCGTATTCTGGTCTCTTTTTTAGGAAGTGAAAAATTTACTTTATTGAGGTACTGTTTTTGTAACACCCCCAAATTTATACAACTCAATACAGCGGAAGACTAGTTGGTGTTACGGGATAGCACATTACTCACATCATAGACAACGCATAAAAATCGCGTCGTTTAATAATAAATCATTTCCATTCATAAACATCAAAGTTACATCGGTCCCAAGTCATTATATTTCATACAAAGTTTTACAAAGTATTTGAATGGAAAAATATTGTTTAAGTGCGGGCCATGAATTCCTGTTGTCTTCCCGAGAATTACCTTCAAGTACCTGAGATAAGACATGTTAAAAGAAAAGGTCAGCGATAACGCCGAGTGAATTCATAGAGTTTAGTAAAATCCATCAATATAATATCAGTATAAAATTATTACTGAAAATCATCTTGTACAAATTATTTTAATAGGCCATAAAATAGCCAAAGTTATTTTATACAAATCTTTATCGAAAATCATAATATAGGCATTTGCCTTAAAAATCATTATACGAATCATTGTCGTTAAAAACACCATACAACACGTTTTGCAACGATGTATCGATTAAATAAAACCATTATATGATTATGGTTATAAAAAGCCTTAAAAATCATTATACGAGCCAATGTCGTAAAAACATCATACAATACGACTTACGACGTTGTATGAAAATAAAAACCGTTATATGAGTATGGTTATGAAAACCAAAACACAAACATAATATCAATAGTATGACCCAGTATTGCTAGTCAGGCAATACATCGTAATTCGGAGCGTCTAGTAGTATTTTGTTAGTTTTTGGATTATTATAAGCCGCATGACATTGTTACCTTACTAAACCAACAACGGGTAGCTAACCCGATACCAATTTTGCCCATCTAAAGTAGCGTGTCGTCACAAAGGTCACGCTATGGAAATCTTCTCATACATAAATTCGCTTACCAATCAATGTGGCACGACGTGGATCAACCGTCAAGGCGCGAACTGGGGTGATCGTCCCCAAATAGTACTATTAAATGCATAAGCGTCTACCAAATCCCGGTAGTTCACAATTCATGCTAATGGGACTTTTAGTAACATAACCTAACTTTAATAATCCATTTAATTTCATCTATCGGGTCCTTTAATCATTTATCGGGTCATACAATCGGGTCATTCAATCATTCGGGTCTAAATCAATAAACAAACAATCGGGACAAATGGTGTCCTATTTTATAAAAACTAACATGTTATCTCCCTCGCGGGTTTATAAAACATTTATAAAACATTTTAAAAGAGTGCGAGGCTATGAACTCACGTTGATGTGGGAAGGCGGGTTATCGGCAATTCGGACGTACGGTACGTGCTTCAATCACGGAAACCTAGACAAATAATACTCGTCTTAGACTCATGTCCAATGACTTTATAAAAATACCAATTATGTATACATACGATGATTATATATATATGATGATCAAGTGGGTTTACATATTCTCGTTTACTCATTTTAGTGTTATATGTCGATAACTTTTATACTAGCTTACTAGTTTTACCTATTTACACGTTTTAAGTCTAATAAACTTATTATAAGTTATTTAACTTGTTTTAATCCGTTTTACACTTATATTATCAGTATTTAAACTTTACAAGTTGGGCCCAAATGGGTTAAGCCCAATAAGTTCTTTTTATAAGTGTTTATCTTATTTAGTCCAATTATTAGTCCAATAACGTTAATTAGCTCGTAAATGTCCGTATGTCCTATAGTTCGGGTTTTATCGGTTTTTACTTGTTATACATGTCTATATATCAGTATATAAGTTTTATAAAGTTCACATTAGACGGGTCCAACCATCTAAGTTTTATTTAACAAAAACGTTAATTTTACGGTATTAGCCGAAAAAGTCGTAAAAATCATGTTTATAGTTTTATAACTTATAAAACTTAACAAGTTACCATTTTTATAAAATGTCCACTTATTTACCCTTTAACATATTTATATAAATAAAATTCATGAGTTAGTGGGTTTTAACTTTACATTTTATACAATATAATTTTGAGTGCTTATATAATAGTATTATACTTTATTTTTCAAAATCTGATTTTTATCTTCACTTTCACCAAAACTGCCATATCTTGAGTTCTATATGGAGATAGAAGCTAAAATTTTTATCACATAAACTACATGATATGTGCTACAGTTAATTCTTCTATAGCTACTGTTGAATCATCTTCTAAATATTTTCTAAAAATCGTCCAAAACAGTAACCTCAGATTTATACCTTAAACTTGTTTTGATCATATCTCACTCATTACTTTGATTCCATTGCATGGCCAACTCTCACATGTGTACAAGACTCATAGATTACTGTTTATCAATTCTACTTCATCATATTATCAGTCCATGACCTGTTTATTTACTGTTTTATACAGCCAACAAATTTAACCAAGATTTTAACCTTGTTTCTTATGGTTTTTCACCTTTTTAATCATGTTTATCAACACCAAATCCCCACATAACATTTTTATCATCATATAATCATCATATACATATACAATAGGAAATAAAATACATGTTTACATAATCAAAATAACATGAAGGTGAGGAGGACAATCTTTATACCACCATGATGATGTAGGTTGATCAAAACATGGATTTTTGATGGAGAAACTTGTGATGCACCAAGACCATCTTCATGACCACCATGCTTCATGAACTCCTTGTGGAAAATCAGCCCCAAGACACCATGAATACTCCTCCTTGGATGTTATAAGAACCACCAATCTATAGGGTTTCAAGAGGGCTTCAACATATATGTAAATAACATAGGATTTGTGGTTGAATTTCGATCAAGAATGGTGTTTATGGGTGGAGTATGGACGGCAAGCTACAGAGCCAAGAGAGAAAATGGTGGTTGTTTTGCATGTTAGAATGAAGCTAGTTGTTTGAGTTAAGTGGTTTTGATAGTGGTTGTAGCTTAACTTGTAAGCATAATGGACAAGTGTATACATGAAGCCATATTTTGCCACATCAAGGGGGGTGGTGGCACTAGTTGGGCCGTCCATATTGAGTGGGGTGGGGCAAGATTTATCTTGTCTCATCCCACTAATTTACGGGTATCCCTCGATTCTAGTTTCCTCGATTTGCGTGCCCTCGGGTCGTTTTACGAAAAACGTTTTTATAAATTATGAATCAACGTCACAAAACGAATCCAATAAAAATTGTCTCATCAAAAACGGAGTTCGAAAATGTAAATACGTAATCCTAGGGTTTTCGGTTTAGTCGTAAAGGACGTTAAAATAAAATCGTAAGTCCTAATCTCTTCTCGTAAATTTGTGAGTTTATGAACCAACACAATTTAAAACTCCAAAATAATTTTCACAGATAAATTTATTTTCTGAAATGTCGGACTGTCACCAAAGACGGTGTATGTAAACGTAAGCACGTAACGTAGAATCCTCCGGTTTAAACGTAGTCGATGCTACTTCAAGAAGTAAATCCAAATTTCTTCCCAAAAATAAGTGAGTTCATATTGTAACATTAAAATAATATTTTCAAATAAATATTGAGAATAAAATATCGACCATAAATTGACAGATTGTCACAGCATTTACCCCTAAACAGGATCTTTGTCCTCAAAGATCATCTTACCTTACTACTCGCTTCTTATAGAGTTAAAGCCATGTAGGTATTTCCTCCACACTCGGTCTTTTCTCAAAAGTGCAATTCATTACAATACGCGAGTTCTATCAAACATAACTACGGGAATAAGATCAGGCTTAATGTTGACTTACTTTCTCTATCCATGATGTTCACGGGTTTCTGATGAATGCAACTTTTTGCCGATCTAAACTTTATTAAGAAGAATTTTAGATTTTCACTCGATAGATATTCCATCAAGTTCGATATACGAAACATAATTCACGCAGCCTTTGAAGTCCTAGGGTAGATCCAGCTTATATGCCTTTCAAACCAATCTTTTATACCATCTCAATGGTCCCATACAACGGGGACTTGTATCCCATGATTTGTCAGATCATGAATTCATTTTTCCAAGTTTAAAAATTGTGGCATAACTTCGCTACCCATTTGGCACTTCAAGATCTACATTTCACATTCACATAACCTCTTGCCCACTACCGGCAGTCAATAATCAAATCCTAATTTCAACAATCATTTCAGATCTCGCGAGTCGGGTACTTTGTAAGGTTAGGTTCGCCATCATAGGAAACCTTAAACCTAAAAGACATGTCCAACTCACAGTGGGTGTATGTCGGATGTCTTCATCTCAACTCTTGCTTACAGAAGCTCTAACATTTAGATTCTAACAAGATTCGATCTCGATCCTAATACGATGATTATCAAGGATAATCTCTCCAAAGGAAAACGATTATACGGTCTATTACCAAAGATCAATCATTCAAACATAAAACAGCACTTCTATTACTTTGTATCGTTACTTTACCTCGTCCCTTCGATTTGGGGTGGTACATAGTACTCTCATCAAGGTTCGTTCTCAATGATTTCTGAGCAAATCTCAGAAATTCGATGCGAAGCGAGGATCTTGATAAAGATGTTCGATACAAGCACACTATATTTACATAACTCTTTTTCATTTATCATTAACGGGAATGATATTAGCAGATTTGGTCAGTGTGTCAACGATGACTCAAATCGAATCAAATTCAGATGATGACCTTTGCAATAGCTAGACGTTTACTAATGTATGAGGCGATGTCTGCCTTCATATTTTGCCATTAGTACAACTTCTTCAGACAAAGATACTTTAAATCATAAATGTCACGAATAAAATACTTATACTTACAAGATTTCAATATAACTATATCTCACAATCCTCCATATTTAGGCAACCATAAACGGCCCTTTAAAACATTTAACGCTATCGGCTTCTCAATTCTAATGGTTCACATTAGCCGCGAACCTCTTTTATAATCTATGTTATTCTTCTAATAAGCATTGTTTATTTTTATATCGCTCGGCAATTTATTTTGCATCTTCATTATTAAGAAATATATCCTAATTGGTTCTTTATCCTTTTATATAATACATCAGTATCTATATTCACTTCTCATGATGATGTGATTATCATGTCCAAATTCACTCAGATATTTTTCTATATTATGCGTCAGTAATTACGTTCACTTTCCTGATGAAATAAATATCATAACCGTATTTATTCAAAAATTCTTTCTTCATATCTTCTATGTTTTAGTTTTGTCTTTACTATTATCTTTATCTCTTTTACTCAATCCGACGTCTAAAGCGTCGATAATTATTACATGTAAGTTAACAATAAATATTAAATTTTTATGAAACGTAAACGTTAAAAGTTTAAATTTCTTAGTTCGACCAATTATATAAAATGTTCAAAAATAATTTGAATTTAGTTAACAAGATTTTTGTTGATTTATCGAAAAATTAATAAGATTCGTAAATGTTCGAAAAACCTTTGTTTATACTTTGGTCAAAGGTTTCTTAGTTGAAAAGCAAAAATTATCGTTTTAAGTTTTCAGGTTATAGTATAAATGGTTTTACTCAATCCTTCTTAAGTTATCTTGAGGTATACACAAACATTTACCCCTAAACAGAAGTTTAGTTAAATGGTTTGTGTATAAGGGAATAATCCCTTAAAATTCTTTGTTAAAACATTTGTCAAAACATATTTCCATTTCTTTTTGGTAAAATCCAAAGTCTTAAAAGGGCTCTTAATTTTTGAAGAGTCAATTTATATTCCATTATCCTTTCAATCACATAGTCAAATCATGTAAAGTATTAAGTCTTTAATCACGTGTTAATTATTCAAGGTACAGGTTTTCATTGTTTAGCCAATTCAGGGCAATCTATAAATAATTATTAACTCATTCTCATTCTTATAAACAAATAAATGGTCCTTAATGATCACGAGCATGAATTTATCAAATTACAGCCTACACACGTGATTCACCAAATTTATGAATGCTACATGTGTATTAGTCAATCCAAACGTCACCACGTGAAACTCATAATGTTCATTACAAGTACCGGATGTAGTGATTGGAATAGATAATCTCTTTCGCAGATGCGAAGTTGATGATAACCATGCCGTGGATCAAATCTTTAAAACATACACTAGAACCTTGTAAATGATCGAACGAATCTTCCATTTCGAGTTATGGATATCGTTTTCGATTGTCAATTTACTCAGTTTACAGTAATCTATAAATATAAGGAATGATAACACCATACCTCTTCATGATGACAGGCCTGGTAAAATCTTTTTCCGACAACTCTCTCAATTGTACGGTAATTCCTTTAATTTAGATGGTTCTGACGTGCAGTGCACAAGCCACAAGTGCAACACCAGAAATATAATCAATACCAATTTCAACTTGCCTTAATGGCGAAAGTTTAGGTAATTCATCAACAAATACTTTACTAAAGTTTCAGATAGTAGGAACATCTTTTAATAAATTCATATTAAGTTCTTCTAGATTACAATATCTATAACTAGTTCACAACCATTCATGGTATACTTTCAAGTCTAAAAGCAGGATATGGTCATCCATCAAGAATTATTTAGATCACCTTTGATAATCAACATCTTATCATTTAGGGGAATTCTACTCGAGTTCCCATCAATTAAGACAATGTCGTCATGTCATAATCAATCAATCCATTCTACGGGCACTATCAACTTTCCAGTTGCATTGCCGTCGATAAGATGTGAACTTCTCAAAAGACTAATAATAATTCATTATCCTTCACAAATTTAGGGATATTAGGATACACAACTACCATTAAAAGAGTAAGGTCAACGCATAATCTATGCGAGAGAATTTCAAATCAGATACAGATGAAAACATTTAACGAATATGAATATATCCCATGTTTTCATAATTCGAGTACGCATTCGAAAGCTCCTCGGATCGTTACCCATGTCATTCAAATGAAATCAAATCATAAGAAATGATAAGAACGTCAATACATCCAGTCGGGTATCAACACTCGGTAATCAGATACTTTTCCTAAGAATCTCACTACGGGAGAATTGGATAGGAAGGAATTGTCAATTGTCAAATAAGACAATTTCCACAGATGAGTAAATTCGACTCAGAAGAATAGATGCTATAGGCACATATGTAGGTGTCCCTAACATTATGTCCTCATTTTTCACTTCTTGCAGATCTCATAAATCTTAATCTTTCACAATCTTCAAAGAAAATGTAGTGTTTATTAATCAATTTTATGGTGACTACTAATCATCCTTGCATGGTCAATTCCAAATTGTATGTAGGCGCGCAACTATATACAATTTCAAGATTAACGATGCAATACTCAGTTCGTAAAATTTTTATCATCATGTTTATAATAAAAACATTTTCATGCTAAATTCTTAAATAAGGATCAAAAATAAATTTACAAAGATTTTCTTTGTTATGAAAACAATTAAGTTTCCAAAGCGTTTTATAAACAACCTCATTTCAATAACAATCACTTATGAATCTCACTATGAATAATCCTTATAGTGATGAAAATTCAATTTTTCTCAAGGCATACTATTTTATCTTATAAAAAGAATGAGTGATCTGCAAAAGAGTGATGAAGAGTTGTTCACCAAGAACTTAACTATGATATGATTGGAAATGAGCTTAGCCAATTAATCATGAGGTTCATGACCTCGATGGCACTCAAAAAGATTAATCCACAACGTAACTCAAATCAAGATGAGTACTTGTTCAATGGTTACATCACTAATGCGAGCATTAGGATGAAGCAAGAAAAGATAGATAACATCGATACATGTAGAATTTAGCAATCAAAGGTAGTCTTTCCATTAATCACAAACAAGTCAAATTGTACCGTAACACATTACGTGTCACTATGTCATACAATTTACTAAACTCATCCTACCAACTGATATATCAGTTAAGTTAGGTATTTTTAAAAGATACCACAATAAATACTAATCTACAAGAGTCATTAGGTGTTCCACATGTCCCAGAAGATCCATCGGTCTCAATTTAGAAGAAGATTTCTTCAATTTATTTCTTGGACACTGGGCATCCTCATTAGTGGACAATGGCCTAGGAACAACCCTTAACACGAATCAATAATGAATTAAAACCTTATAAGTCAATCACAGAACTTAATGACTTCCTCTTAACAATCTCATATTCCATACAAGTTAAATTTTTACTTTATTCAAGTCTCAACAAATTTTATACTCAATTCGATATCCTACCTCATTTTCCAATACTTACAACCTTATTCTTCAACCTTGTAAAGGCAATGAAAGCTCAATATGATCAATACTTAATTTCAATCCTATAGCTCTTACAACAACAATTATCAAATGAGTCATTAATATGAAATGACTTGATCATTCAACTAGACTTCTCGGAAAGGTATTAGTGGCATGAGGCTTTTGGGTAATGGTTCCAATAACAGCCTCAAGTGCAACATTCACCCTTTCGATTTCAATTTAAGAATTGGATGACAACGAATCAGATGACATCTTTCTAGGTGGTAACGTTTTGTCAAACTCCACTCTATAAGGAAAGATCGTCAGGACATCGATATCAGTTTTAATCTCGCCAATTCTTTCTTAATATCACAATCAACTAATATCTACACTTCTACGAATATCAACCATTTGTCGGGATCATAAATATCCACAACTTGGTTTAGATCTAGGATAGCTAGAATTCCTACGAGAATAGCTTCGATTGATTTACTAGGGGAGTTAGGGTTTCTTGTGACAATCTACGTCGTATAAATACCTCGTATAAATATCAAAATAAACATCAAACAATCATGTAATAAAATTACACCATATATATATATAATCCAAGTTATATATATATTAAAATAACACTTCTCAATCTGGCCTTGTCGGTAACTCGGGAATTCTTCGGCACCGTTATAGTCAAAAGATTTTTAGACATTTTTAGAAAAATGTTTATAGTTAAAAGATTTTGAAATGTTTTATTCAAAACCTTGGTTTTAAAAAATCTTTCGTTCTCTATAACGAGAGCTCTGGTACCAAACTGTAACACCCCCAAATTTATACAACTCAATACAACAGAAGACTAGTTGGTGTTACGGGATAGCACATTACTCACATCATAGACAACGCATAAAAATTGCGTCGTTTAATAATAAGTCATTTCCATTCATAAACATCAAAGTTACATCGGTCCCAAGTCATTATATTTCATACAAAGTTTTACAAAGTATTTGAATGGAAAAATATTGTTTCAGTGCGGGCCATGAATTCTTGTTGTCTTCCCGAGAATTACCTTCAAGTACCTGAGATAAGACATGTTAAAAGAAAAGGTCAGCGATAACGCCGAGTGAATTCATAGAGTTTAGTAAAATCCATCAATATAATATCAGTATAAAATTATTACTGAAAATCATCTTGTACAAATTATTTTAATAGGTCATAAAATAGCCAAAGTCATTTTATACAAATCTTTATCGAAAATCATAATATAGGCATTTGCCTTAAAAATCATTATACGAATCATTGTCGTTAAAAACACCATACAAGACGTTTTGCAACGATGTATCGATTAAATAAAACCATTATATGATTATGGTTATAAAAAGCCTTAAAAATCATTATACGAGCCAATGTCGTAAAAACATCATACAATACGACTTACGACGTTGTATGAAAATAAAAACCGTTATATGAGTATGGTTATGAAAACCAAAACACAAACATAATATCAATAGTATGACCCAGTATTGCTAGTCAGGCAATACATCGTAATTCGGAGCGTCTAGTAGTATTTTGTTAGTTTTTGGATTATTATAAGCCGCATGACATTGTTACCTTACTAAACCAACAACGGGTAGCTAACCCGATACCAATTTTGCCCATCTAAAGTAGCGTGTCGTCACAAAGGTCACGCTATGGAAATCTTCTCATACATAAATTCGCTTACCAATCAATGTGGCACGACGGGGATCAACCGTCAAGGCGCGAACTGGGGTGATCGTCCCCAAATAGTACTATTAAATGCATAAACGTCTACCAAATCCCGGTAGTTCACAATTCATGCTAATGGGACTTTTAGTGACATAACCTAACTTTAATAATCCGTTTAATTTCATCTATCGGGTCCTTTAATCATTTATCGGGTCATACAATCGGGTCATTCAATCATTCGGGTCCAAATCAATAAACAAACAATCGGGACAAATGGTGTCCTATTTTATAAAAACTAACATGTTATCTCCCTCGCGGGTTTATAAAACATTTATAAAACATTTTAAAAGAGTGCGAGGCTATGAACTCACGTTGATGTGGGAAGGCGGGTTATCGGCAATTCGGACGTACGGTACGTGCTTCAATCACGGAAACCTAGACAAATAATACTCGTCTTAGACTCATGTCCAATGACTTTATAAAAATACCAATTATGTATACATACGATGATTATATATATATATGATGATCAAGTGGATTTACATATTCTCGTTTACTCATTTTAGTGTTATATGTCGATAACTTTTATACTAGCTTACTAGTTTTACCTATTTACACGTTTTAAGTCTAATAAACTTATTATAAGTTATTTAACTTGTTTTAATCCATTTTTCACTTATATTATCAGTATTTAAACTTTACAAGTTGGGCCCAAATGGGTTAAGCCCAATAAGTTCTTTTTATAAGTGTTTATCTTATTTAGTCCAATTATTAGTCCAATAACGTTAATTAGCTCGTAAATGTCCGTATGTCCTATAGTTCGGGTTTTATCAGTTTTTAATTGTTATACATGTCTATATATCAGTATATAAGTTTTATAAAGTTCACATTAGACGGGTCCAACCATCTAAGTTTTATTTAACAAAAACGTTAATTTTACGGTATTAGCCGAAAAAGTCGTAAAAATCATGTTTATAGTTTTATAACTTATAAAACTTAACAAGTTACCATTTTTATAAAATGTCCACTTATTTAACCTTTAACATATTTATATAAATAAATTTCATGAGTTAGTGGGTTTTAACTTTACATTTTATACAATATAATTTTGAGTGCTTATATAATAGTATTATACTTTATTTTTCAAAATCTGATTTTTATCTTCACTTTCACCAAAACTGCCATATCTTGAGTTCTATATGGAGATAGAAGCTCAAATTTTTATCACATAAACTACATGATATGTTCTACATTTAACTCTACTATAGCTACTGTTGAATCATCTTCTAAATATTTTCTAAAAATCGTCCAAAACAGTAACCTCAGATTTATAGCTTAAACTTGTTTTGATCATATCTCACTCATTACTTTAATTCCATTGCATGACCAACTCTCACATGTGTACAAGACTCATAGATTACTGTATATCAATTCTACTTCATCATATTATCAGTCCATGACCTGTTTATTTACTGTTTTATACAGCCAACAAATTTAACCAAGATTTTAACCTTGTTTCTTATGGTTTTTCACCTTTTTAATCATGTTTATCAACACCAAATCCCCACATAACATTTTTATCATCATATAATAATCATATACATATACAATAGGAAATAAAATACATGTTTACATAATCAAAATAACATGAAGGTGAGGAGGACAATCTTTATACCACCATGATGATGTAGGTTGATCAAAACATGGATTTTTGATGGAGAAACTTGTGATGCACCAAGACCATCTTCATGACCACCATGCTTCATGAACTCCTTGTGGAAAATCAGCCCCAAGACACCATGAATACTCCTCCTTGGATGTTATAAGCACCACCAATCTATAGGGTTTCAAGAGGGCTTCAACATATATGTAAATAACATAGGATTTGTGGTTGAATTTCGATCAAGAATGGTGTTTATGGGTGGAGTATGGACGGCAAGCTAGAGAGCCAAGAGAGAAAATGGTGGTTGTTTTGCATGTTAGAATGAAGCTAGTTGTTTGAGTTAAGTGGTTTTGATAGTGGTTGTAGCTTAACTTGTAAGCATAATGGACAAGTGTATACATGAAGCCATATTTTGCCACATCAAGGGGGGTGGTGGCACTAGTTGGGCCATCCATATTGAGTGGGGTGGGGCAAGATTTATCTTGTCTCATCCCACTAATTTACGGGTATCCCTCGATTCTAGTTTCCTCGATTTGCGTGCCCTTGGGTCGTTTTACGAAAAATGTTTTTATAAACTATGAATCAACGTCACAAAACGAATCCAATAAAAATTGTCTCATCAAAAACGGAGTTCGAAAACGTAAATACGTAATCCTAGGGTTTCCGGTTTAGTCGTAAAGGACGTTAAAATAAAATCGTAAGTCCTAATCTCTTCTCGTAAATTTGTGAGTTTATGAACCAACACAATTTAAAACTCCAAAATAATTTTCACGGATAAATTTATTTTCTGAAATGTCGGACTGTCACCAAAGAAGGTGTATGTAAACGTAAGCACGTAACGTAGAATCCTCCGTTTTAAACGTAGTCGATGCTACTTCAAGACGTAAATCCAAATTTCTTCCCAAAAATAAGTGAGTTCATATTGTAACATTAAAATAATATTTTCAAATAAATATTGAGAATAAAATATCGACCATAAATTGACGGATTGTCACAGTTTTGTTGGAGAATTTATATAGCAAGTATAACCGTACCTACATCATACCCAATGTCCTGCGATCTATATGTACCAAGTGTTGTTTTTGATGGTGAAATACATACTGACTGTCTCACACTATATTGCATCTCACATGTCCCATATGGGATTCGTTGTGAAATAGATATTCCCTTTTCTGATCGAGCGATCTCCAGTCCAAGAAAGTACCTGAATTGTCCAAGTTCCTTGACCTCAAACTCTTTATCCCATCACCTTCTTTAATTTGTTAATTTATTCGGTGTTGTCACCGTTTAGGATGTTGTTTTGTACGTATAGTATCATGATAGCAATTGAGCCTTTGGGTGAATGTTCTGAAAACGTGGTATGGTCTGTCTGACCTTGGATGAAGTCGGGGGTTCTC
Source organism: Glebionis coronaria (assembly GCA_025667525.1). Lineage (NCBI taxonomy): Eukaryota > Viridiplantae > Streptophyta > Magnoliopsida > Asterales > Asteraceae > Glebionis > Glebionis coronaria. Next base: position 420,039,304 of record CM046876.1, on the reverse strand, counting down.
AAAGCATGTCGGAGGTGATTATTTTAGCCCGTAATTCTTATGTATCAGGCGGTTGTTGTGACGTATCTAAAGCTATTTGCTTGCTGTAATCGGCCTTATTGAAGTTTCTCTTAATGCTACATTGAGTCTCGCGTCCACATCTCAACATGTTCTTTAACTGTGGCGTATTTTGCAACTCCATAAGGTTTTTTTTTCCGTTTATTATTATTTTGATTGTATTTGCAGAATTTAGTCAACATACGGTTGACAGATTTGTTATCTTATGTCATAATACATTAGATAGTGTATAGCCAGATTAAACACTTCCCGGTTGTATTTTATTCTTTTTTTAATCTAACAAAAACCTCTAATGCTGACCTGACTTAAAATGATTTTCATTTAGTCATTGAACGTTAGTTTTTTTTCTCAAGCTCATACATGTTTTTCATTTGAGTTATCCACATTTAACTTTTTTTTCCATTAGAAAATGGTACATGACGACAAAACAGTGCTTTTTTTTACATAAGTAGCATTTTAAACTTTATAATTTGTTTCTGAAGGTATTAAAAATAATGCATTCGTTCTAAGTTTGATGTCGAAAAAGGCTCCGTTATATTTCAGTTTTATTTGTAGGTATATTCTGATGATAAGGTCATTATAGTGCTTTGTTACATAAATAGCTGAATCTGTCATATAATAACAACTCTAGGGTCTGCCTATGAATGCTCCTTTGGAAGAATATTCTTGGCATAGACTCGATACAATAAAATAAAATGGTCTACAATGGACAGTGAAGTCTAAAAGGTATTTTTTTAGTTTCCTCACTTTAAACAACTAAGTGTCTAACTATCATGGCTTTAGAACTCTATCATTTGCATCCTTTTTTATTATAGCTGATAATTCATATCCCATTATTTCGTTCACAGTTCATCCCAAACACTCCATTAATTCCAAAAGGAAATATAGTAAGTATCAATAAATTGGTTTATGGTGTCATGCATCAATTCATATCAGGTAATTAATAGGTGTTTCCGTAATCGTCGTTTGAGATAAGAGTTTGTTCATTGGTACCACAGATTCCTGATTTGGTTGGGCAAGAACTGGCATTGGATCTTCTTAATGATGGAGGACAATTGAGCACTTTTGAGGTTCCATATGGTGAGCATAAATTTAAGGTTTCTTTCTGAAACATATGTTGTCTATGCATTTTTAAACAAACGTAAGTTGCAACATTGTCCTCAATAGTTTGGTATTTTGGGATTTTGGATTTTGAAATGTGAAGAAACGCTTAGTGATGCATACTTACTTGATGCATAAAACTTATTACTTATAATTAAATGTGCAGAACACAAGTATGAGATTGTAAAGAAGTTGTTAATGCAAAGAAATGCCTAAAAACATTGTTAGTATTAATTAATCTTTCTTAGTTTTGATCACGACAAATTACAAAGATATTTATTGTCAAACACAATCATAAAACGAATTATCTAACAAACACTATCATCAAGGTAATAATCATTACACTAACATATCTTAATCATACTTAGTGATCATAAAAGTGATTAGCCTTAAAACAAACTTTTGTCAAACATTACAAAAGATTTTTAATAAATTTTATTTTTAAGAAAATGTTTTATTAAAATGAAAATGCAAATTTGAATATGGCATATTCCAAATGCCATAAGAATATCCTTTGAAGGTTTAAACAGCCTCAGATATTTCAAATTCACTAAAAGATAAAAAGGAGCGGAGTCTACGCCGGCGGTACCTTAGCACCTATGGCGGTTCCTTATCGATAAGGAACCGCGGGCAGATATAGCCGTTGGATGTTTTGTCCTATAAATAGTGAATCAAATCTGCATTCTTATCAACCCTTTTTGGACATCTTCTTCAGCCTTCTTTCTCCTTTCTAATCCTAGTCATTTGTAAATGATCACTTAATGTGTTAAGTATGTTTACACATGATTATCCTCTTGATCTCCTTCTTTACCTTGTCCAAAGAGAAAATCACTCACACACTTGTGATGTGATTAAAGATGTAGCATTGATGAAGATCACCTCCTCCTAAAGATCTAGTCATGTTCATCATTTGTTTATTTGTATCTTGTGTAAATCCAATGTATTTGTGAATACTTCATCCAAGGTATTTGTGAATACTTGGATTAGAGTTGTGTACATCCATTGCACATGTGTGTGCTTGGATTTATGTTGTGTAGATCCAAGCTACATGTGTGTACTTGGATATGATTAGTTGAGTTGTAATTAGTTGTGTTAGTTTTCACTAAACTATAAAGTGATGTGGTTGTGTCTTGTGAGTTCTCACTAAACTATAAAGTGATGTGGTTGTGTCATGTGAGTTCTCACTAAACTATAAAGTGATATGTAGTTGTGTTGTGTGAAGTTCTCACTTAGCTTCAAAGTGAAGAGTTGTGAAGATTAGTTCTAGCTTTGGATTAGAACTCGACATCTAGCCTTTTGTCGGAAAATGGTGAAGTAGGCAACGTTGTGAAGATTGGTTCTACCTTTAAATTAGAACTCGACATCTATCCTTGTGTCGTAAAAGAGTGAAGTGGGCGACGTTGTGTAGATTGGTCCTAGCTAAGATTAGGTCTCGACATTTAGCTTAATGTCGAAAAATAATGTAAGCGACGTTGTAAGGTTTTCTCCGTCAAGAAGGGAGCTTGTGGATATAGTGGAAATCTCGAGTAAGGTGTACTCGAGGAGTGGAGTAGGAACGAGGATAGAGCCTCGTTGCCGAACCACTATAAATCTTGGTGTCTTCCTACTAGGTTGTTTCTTTCCTTACTCTTTACTTACATTCATTATCACTACACTTACTATACATTGTTAATGCATTAGAATTGAACCTAATCATTATGCAACTAGCTTTCAAGTAAAAGATAGTTTTGTGCACTCACCTAATTGAAAGGAATTTTAAATAGGAGATAAACCGATGAGAAACTATTCAACCCCCCTTCTAGTTTCTACAATTGGTATCAGAGCGATGATGACACAAGATCTTTGAAGTATATTGTACTTTAAAACTTGGATCGATCCATTGTCTCCTCAAATTAGAAGGTTAAGTTGTACTAAAGTTTTTTTTGGTCAAAACTATTTTTTGTTGAAAATAAGCCTTTTAAAATGTTAATATTTCATATTACTTAAGTTAGTAGTATTAATGCATTTTAGATTTACTCTTGAAATGTATCTACTAGTTTGCATCTTGTTTTATGTAGTTACTCATGAAGATTAATCATTCTATTGATTGTGGATTGAGTTACTTACACTTGTAGAAGACTCATCTTCTTTGATTTCCAACATCATTGAATGATGATATCAAGATGGGTAGAAGTGATACTAGTCTTTGAATACTTAGTAGTCACTATTAGTCATAGTTGGGCTTTGCATCGATTCCTTGAAAGCTTGGAATGCAATTTGTGGCCAAGGTACGCTTTCGTTCTTCCACACTCCCTATTGATCATTCTTTTGATCATTAATTGACTATATGCTTGTTCTTGGCATCCTTGCCTTGACATTTATTTGTGGTTTGTGATTCTTTTCTTTTTACCTCTCAAACCTTCATTGCTTGGATACTTGACTCACTATGGAGATGTAGGGTGAGTTAGTAGAAGCTTAAATTATCAAGTATGATTTCCATGGTTTGCACCCTTATGGTTAGTAGGCCCTATATCATGTGTAACTTGTGCAATTAAGCTCATCTCTAGGATGATTAGTGAATCCCTTGAGTTACCAAACTAATTCATTAAGTTGTAGGTGGATTTTACACATTTGGAATTGAAATATTCCAAGGATATTGTTATTGTTTATTCTAGTAATAATTATCCGATCATGTGGGAGAGAAAGTGAATCTATACTTTGCTCATATTTTGAAATAGAATAAGACTACTCTTAAAAATGATCTTATTCTATGCATCAAAATTGCTTGGTTTAATTCATTACCAAAGCCGTTTAGACTATCGCCGGAAAGGCACGTCTTAAACCACTATATATGACACAAGCTCTTCACATCATCAATTAGAAGAATGTCATTTTTCCTTTGAGCAATGATCTTGGTCTTGATTCACCTCTCTTGACTCATCTCCCTTTTCCTTTTTCGCTACGAGTAGTCGTTAGTTCGTTTCGGTCTTTTCCTATCTCGATGCAACTCGTAATCCTTCAACAAGGCATTATTACCTAGTGTTATGGTGGTCCAATGATATCCTAAAAGGTTTAAGATATATTTTTAAGTATTTTAAAAATTTTGTTTTTCAAAAATTCATCGTTTTTCTTTGATAAAAACCTGCTGTAAAACCCGCATGCTTTTACCATGCATAGTACCCTTAGGATCGTACGTACTAGTTAAAACTCTCCTAATATAGCATGATTACGATTACTGTTGATCCCAAACTTAGATCGATTAGCTTTGTGTATACGAGATTAGATCAAGTAATACACGTAGAGAAACCTTTGTATATGCTTTATGAATCTAAGTGTTATGCGGAATTTAACACTTAAACAAGAACACACAATGATATAAACAAACTTTCACTTTGATTATCAATATCAAACTTGCTTACAATGAAAGATGTTTACGAATGAAAACTTATACTAAACATTAACCTAAAGGCCTTCTTTTATAGACATAAGAAGCCTTGTATAATAATCTACGTATCAACTATTCTAGGTAAAGATAAATATATAGAAAATACATTATTGTTCTTATCTTTGCTAGAAGTAATCTAGAATATAATACACGCGTAGAATATATCTTCCATCAGTGCTTGTCTTCAATGTGTCAACGCTTGACTTTAACTTGTCAACGCTTGAGCTGTCAACGCTTGTTTTGTTCTTGTCAACGCTTGTTTTGTTCTTGTCAGCGCTCAAGTGATCTGGCCTTAATTTATTCCCAACAATCCTCCCCTAAACTTGATATCCACTCTTATGATCAAGTTTCTGAATAAGCATTAAGGACTAGGAGGAATCTTACAAACCTTCTCATATTGATAGTGAATAAATCTGATCAAATCTTTTGCCACGTCACTTGAATAATCTATTTCCAGCTGAGTGTCCTTCATCTTCTCCAAAATAGCCTTGGATATGAAATACTGAGCATCCACAAGTAGATACTCAGCAAACTTTGTAGAACTCAAATGGTATACACCAGCAGCTAAATATAACCTCCATTGAAGACCACTGAGGTCATCTTCAAGATCCTTCCATATTGCAGGATCCTCATCTTTTGGTCCACACATTCTTTTGAATGTGGTCCAAAGTTTTATTTCATTGGCTGAAGTTGGTGCTTCAGCCTCATACTTGGTCTCCAGCAACCTCCAAAGGTCCACCAAGTCTTCTCTATCACAACTTGCAAACAAAGATATGAGAGTGGTAAAAGTGTGTACCTCCTTGCCAAATCTGCCAATCTTCCAGAACCCACATTCATCTTCTTCATAGCTCACAATTGGATTCCTGGAATCTAATGGTAACACTTGCACCATATCTGAAGCTTCTAATGGGGAGAGCTTGAGGCTCTTTCTTATAACTGCTTCACTTGGATATAGTGGATCCATATCTTTTGGAAACTCAAATGAAATTCCCTTCTTCACTGGCCTGGGAACAATCATAGCTTTCTTGAGTTCCATTTCTTCTGCAAGTTCCTCCTTTCTTTCATCTGAAAGAAATCTGAGAGTGTTTGCTTCCTGCACTCTCACCCAAATGGGATAAGCCCTGTTTTCCAACTCATCAAATGTCAAAGCCTTCAACTTCTGATATGTCCATCCAACTCCATGACATCTGAGCAACATAAAGTAGAGCTCCCTTCTATCCCTTTTCAACTCTGAGAGAATATTGCTTGCCTTGTGTTTCAAAATTACCTGGCAATCCTTCTGAACTCTAAGAAGAAGCTCTAAACCCCATATTTGATCTGAAATAGTCAAATCTGGATTATCCATGCATCTTTCTTACCAAGCATGATACATTTGAACCACCTCTGGCATGTCAAAGTCAACCTGCAATTTTAATTCTCTCAACTTTTCCCTAGCAAACTCATCACCATACTCAAGCCTCTCTGGTTCTATAATCATCACACTTGAGTCTAAGCTATCTCCATCACTTCCTTCTTCTAAAGTCACAACAAATGGTGACTTTTCCTTTTCATCCTATTCCATGATTTGTGCAGCTAATCTTCTATCAAACTCAACTTGAGTTGCATCTTTTGGAACAATCTATTCTACCATTTTACCCTTACCCTTATCTGATGGTGCAATGGTTGGTAAGGTAGATGGTAATACCTGAGTATAAACCTCCTTGATGATAGATGATGACTGGGATACATCACCTTCATGTGCAGGTCTGTCAACGCCCAACTTTGTTCTATTAGCGCCCAAAATATTTTTGTCAGTGTCCAAATTTTCCTTGTCAACGCCCAAATATCTTCCCTCAGCACCTTGTGTAACTTCTCTCAACATAGCTGTAAATGATAAATTTAAGTTGGTAGGAGAGACTAAGGACGTATCAAAACCTGTTTGTTTCTTCAAGTTGTAAGGGCCTCAGCAACATCCATTGATTGACCATCCTGGCTGCCCTTATAACTCAGATTTATTTGATCTTCCTCCCCTTTGGAAGATTCCTCCATATCCCTCCTGGCACGATCACTTTCCAAAACAACAATCCTCTCCCTCAATTGCTTGAGTTCAAGGCCTTATGAGCTGACAATTTGTACTAAGTCTGCATTTTGCTTTTGCAAGCTTATGCAGACTGCCGTCAATTCCATAAGAGTCATTGGTTCCAGTCTGCCCTCTTCTAAAATGGGAATTTGACCTCCCAAGTCAGATTCATTGGGCCTGGATGAGGACTTAATGATGGTGGGACTGCCTTGGCCAGCATCTAAGCCTGAACCAATAGTCCCAGCCTCATCCAGGTCACCAGCCACACTTGTGGTGGTGGTTCTCTCTGCTACATGGCTAGGACCACCAGAGGAGAACACTCCAGTAGTCCTTTGGCGTTTCATCAACCTATATTCAGGGGGTGTGGAAGATGGTGTAGAAGATGGAGTGGATGTGGGTTGGTTAAGGGGTGTTTGGGATTGTGAAGGTTGTGTGTCAGCGTTGGAAATAGGCACATCAACGCCAACATTGAGTGTGTCAGCGTTGAAGGATTCTGAGTCAATTTGCATTTGTTCAGGTGAAGGTAAAGGTTCAGGAATTGGTTCAAGTTGTGGTTGAGGGTCAATTTGAGGTTGGGGGTCTGGTTGGGGTTGTGCTGCTGCAATAACAACAAGCATGGCTTGGGTTAAAGGTAGGTCTCTATGGGGTGGTGAGTTCATCTTCATAAAAATAGCTTTCTTTTGCTCAGGGATCTTATAAAAATCATTGTGATCCCTTGAGCAGTAACCTTGAACATCAAAAACCATTTGCAGAAAACGAGGATAAGCTAAAGTCATTTTGCTCCACTTGTTTTTACACATCCCCTCAAAAATCATTTTAGAATAGTTAAATTTTTGCCCTGTTGCAATGCACACAATAGCACTGGCAATGGATCTATTGATCTCATTGTGTGCAGTACATTTGGGACTCAAACATTGAAGGAGGACATGTATGAGGTACTTCCAGGCTGGGGGAAATTCCTGCTTATGATACTTATTTAGAGTACCTTCATCAGGAAAAGGATATCCCAAAGCCCTAAGCCCTTGTTCTATTTCATTTATGGGAAGGGTGGCTATACCATCAGCATCATCAAGATGCAAGGCTTGGCGTACCAAAGCCTCAGTAACCACCCAAGATCTCCCATGAACAATAGAAGTCAATGTGGTCACTCCATTAACTGTTGAGGAACTAACAGTGTTCCAAAACTGCTTAATATGTGTGACTGGAATGAGTGGTGAGAAAGAGCATACCTTAATGGGGATGCGTTCAAATACGCCACCATTTGTGTGTATTGAGGAAACAGAGTATCATCAGCGACAAGATAAGCAATCATGTTGTGTTGAGATCTGAACCCCAATTCCAATTCTGTTGGTTTAAACTTTGGTGCCATTGATGAAAGCTGTTAATTTTAAGTGAAGAAGATGAAGTTGATAAGAGAAAATTGTTAGACAAGAATCATAGATACCCTGTTTAAAATAGGAGCCAAATTTATAGGAGAAATAGATGCATGTGATAGGCCTAAAAAGAGGCAAGTATTTTCAAAAATCAATCATGAAAATATTGAAAAAGTTATAAGTTATCTCATGCATTAAATGAAGGTAACAACTCCTAAAATTACGGCCCAAAAATTTGTCAAAAAGTAACAACTGGGTAGGTCCCATTGAGTGTCAACGGTAAAAAATAACCTATCAACGCCCAACGGCTATAATCTTGTCAACGTTTGCCTATAGCCATGTCAGCGTCCAATTTGGTCACAACAACGCGTGGAAAATTCTTGTCAGCGTCCAAAAATAAAAGTGTTTTAAAAATGAAAAATGACCTTAACAAGTAATTTATCCTAGAGAAGATAATCAAAGGCTGATAATTATTATAGGGCGGCAAGCACTGTCCAGTTATGCACACTTGCATAAGCAAGATAGACATAACAGTCCTCTAGTGTCCCTTGCTAACCAAAACTCTTAACAACCAAGTTACCTTATAAAATCCTTGTTACTCCCAGGTAAATCCCATATCAAAATCAATCCCAAGTCTCCCAACAGACCACAACCAATTCTAGGCCAAAAATGTCTTGGCAGCATGCATAGTATATCAACTTTGTATGCTACAGTGCCTCATGATTTAGTAAAACTAACTCATACTCACCTGTGGACACAATCTAGAATTGTGATAAGAGTATCATATGGATAACCAAAAATCCTAAAGGTTCCTAAAACCTCCCCTTAAACTATGATACAAAAGTTTGCTAAAATCATGCATGAACATAAAAATTTATGTCAAGATAGGAATGAAACATTCCAACCATCATCCATAAATAAAAACTTGTCCAAATGCTTCTCCATTGATCCATAAGCAACTCTGTATCCAATGGTATACTGCTAACATCATCTGCACATTTAGATTGAAAAACCACAAAACTAACATTGTTGCTGACAACGCCCCGATAACACATGACAGCGTTGAGGGAAGCTTTGTCAGCGTTAGACAATTATATTGCTGACAACGTTACAAAAACACTTATCAGTGTTCAAGCAACCTTTGTCAGTGTTAGAAAAATATAGTGGAAAATCTAAATCATCAATAAGACCAATAATAATAATGCATCATCCTGTACATACTTTTACAAAAAGAATCCAAAACACATATTATGTGAGATTGACCATTCCAATACTTGTTACCAAGTATTGAAATCTCCCAGCATCAAAAGGTTTAGTTAATAAATCTGACACATTTTCCTCAGTGTCAACCCTATCTGGTTGTATTAAACCTTTCTCAAAGCAATCTCCTATAAAATGGTGTCTAATTTCTATGTGTTTAGTTTTAGAATGATGTACAGGATTCTTAATGATGCATAAAGTACTATTATTGTCAACAAATATCTTAGTATGCATGAAATTGTACCCATAGTCCAACAGCTGGTTCTGAATCCACAATACTTGGCCACAACATGCAGCTGCAGCCACATACTCTGCTTCAGTTGTAGAATTAGCCACCACTGTTTGTTTCTTGCATTGCCAAGATATCAACCTGCTCCCAAGAAACTGACATCCACCAGTTGTGGATTTCCTATCAAATTTATCACCTCCATAATCACTATCTGAATATGCAATCAGCTCCAATGGTGAATCCTTTGGGTACCACAAACCAAGACTAGGATAGCATTTTAGGTACCTAAAGATCCTCTTCACAGCATAAAGGTGACATTCTTTGGGAGTCACTTGATGGCGTGCACAAGCACACACATCAAACATGATATCAGGTCTGGAGGTAGTAAGATACATCAAGGATCCAATCATGGATCTATAATGCCTGACATCAACATCTTTCCCATCTCCAATCTTTCCCCAAGGGTTTTCTCTATCCATAGGAGTAGTAGCCCTCTTTTCATGTGGAGAAAAGCCAAACTTCTTCAAGATCTCAGCAACATATTTGTCCTGGGAGTTGAAGATACCATCCTCTTTCTGCTGAACTTGTAAACCAAGAAAGAAGTTCATCTCCCCCATAGCACTCGTCTTGAATTTGTCTATCATAAGCTTGGAGAAATCCTCACGCATCTTTGGATCAGTAGACCCAAAAATGATATCATCAACATAGACCTGTACAAGCAACACATCCTTGCCTTTCTTCTTGGTAAACAGTGTCTGATCTATGGTGCCCCTCTTGAATCCATTGTCCACCAAATAGGTAGACAAAGTACCATACCATGCTCTAGGGGCTTGATGAAGGCCATACATAGCCTTTTTGACTCTATACACTTTATTTGGATTCTCTGGATCCTCAAAACCAGGAGGCTGCATCACACAAACTTCCTTAACAATGGTGCCATAGAGAAAGGCACTCTTGACATCCATTTGATAGACTGTGAAGCCCATGCATGATGCATAGGCTAGAAAAATCCTAATAGCTTCAATCCTTGCAACTGGTGCAAAGACCTCCTCATAGTCTATCCCCTCCTCTTGTGTATAACCTTGAGCCACTAACCTTGCCTTGTTTCTGACCACAATGCCTCTTTCATCTCTTTTGTTCCTGAGAACCCATCTTGTCCCTATAGGTCTGACATATCTAGGACAATCAACCAGCTCCCAAACATCCTGAATTGCAAATTGGTGAAGCTCATCTTGCATTGCTTCCACCCAACTTGGTTCTTTGAGAGCATCAAATATTTTCTTGGGTTCTTCTTGTGACAGAAAACATGCAAACAAACATGCTTGCACAAGAGGGGTATCAACCTTCTTGTGTATATTGGCAATAAACCCACCAAGACCTTGATGAGACCTTCTAGTCTGAACTGGAGTCATAATATCACCAATGATCTGAGAAGGGGGGTGATTCTTCATAGTAGAAGTGAGAACTCCTCCTTCAAAAAGTCTGGTGTCCTCAACCTCATGCTCCATGTTGCCAATATCTTCTTCATCAGACTCTCTTATATCAACATAAGGATGACCTTCTTCATAAGAATTGGAAGGTTCACCTTGTTCAAAAGTGGAAGAGAAAAGATGTGCAAAGGTGTTGTCAACGTCTGAACCTTGTTTGTCAGCGCTTGGGCTAACAACGCTTGAACTGTTGTTGTCAACGTCTGATCCATCAACGTCCGAATTGGTCTTGTCAGCGCTAGATTTGCCTTTGTCAGCGCCTGAAGGACCATGCATGTTTGTATCTGGTGGTACTTGGAAACCACCATTATCTTGTCCAGCAGCAGCAGCAGCAAAAGCATCTGTCCAAATGGGAATAGTGACATATTCTAATATAGGAGATGCCTTTTCTGCTTGTGATCCAACCTTCTTATTAACCTGTGTACCTGAAACATCAACAACTTGTTCCTCCACAACATTTGAAGTTACCTTCACAATGTCTGGATTAGTGACAGGCATATAATTTAAAGTTCTAGATAAGGGTTCCAAATCAAACAACCAATTAGGACCACTTTCAGGATCACTAGGTTTATTATCTAAAAACCTAACATGTACTCTTTCAACTATACGTTTGTCCTCTTTAAGATAAACCCTATAACCCTTGCTCTGCACTGAATACCCCATGAAGTAACACTCATCACCTTTTGCACTAAATTTCTCTAAGGCATCACTAGTATCCAGGACTACTACATGACAGCCAAAAGGTTTGAGAAAACCAATATTAGGTTTTCTTCCCCAAAGTAACTCATAAGGTGTTTTGTTCTGAATTTTGTTAACCAATGCTCTATTTTGCACATAGCAAGCTGTATTAACAGCCTCAGCCCAAAAGGCTATAGGAAAGTGAGCATCAGCCAACATTGTTCTGGCTGCTTCAATTAGGGTTCTATTTTTCCTCTCAGCAACCCCATTTTGTTGTGGGGTACTAGCAATACTAAATTGCCTTGTAATTCCTTTCCTGGCACAAAAATCATCTAGCTTCTTATTCCTAAATTCTCCACCATTATCACTCCTAAGCATTTTAACCTCATTGCCAGACCTCTTCTCAATCTAAGTGATAAAATCAATAAGAACATCAGCTGTGTCACTCTTCATAGCTAGAAAGAAAGTCCAAGTAAACCTAGAAAAGTCATCTGTGATAACAAAGAAATATGACTTACCATTCAAACTTTCTATATTTGTTGGACCAAAGAGGTCCATGTGAAGCATATGAAGAGGTCTGGAACTAGTATGCACCTGTTTGTACTTGAATGAGACCTTGTGCTGCTTGCCTTTAAGACATGCAACACAAGAGTGGTCATTGTGGAAGGCCTTCTCAGGCAAACCATCAACTAAACCAAGCCTCACAAGTCTATTTATATTTTTAAAATTTATGTGCCCTAGTCTCCTGTGCCACAAATTACTCTCATCTACTGAGGCCTTAGCATAAAAACAAGACATATTGGTATTCATTTTAATCCCATTTAAATTCACATTATATATGTCCTTATGCCTAGGTGTTCTATACTCAATATATTTCTCATCAGGGATCTTAAAATCCTTACTTAACACCAAACACTCAGTATCAGTAAAAAGAACTTTATTTTTGTTATCACAAACTTGTGATACACTAAACAGGTTGTAATCAAGTTCTTTTTCCAGGAAGACGTTCTCAAAACGCAGATTATTGGTGAGAAGGGTTACTTTGCCTGTGATAGTTCCATATCCACCTCCAAAGTATACCTTATCACCATCTTTAATAGGGGTGAAATTCGTCAGATAGTCTTCCTTCCCTGTCATGTGCCTTGAGCATCCACTATCCCAATATCCATAATCATTGATCTGTCTTTGAATGCCCTGCACATAAAGAAAACAAATTAGTTTTCTTTAGGAACCCAAGTCTTAAAAGACTTGGATTCATCTGGTTGTTCAATAAGAACAGACTTAGTTCTCACAACAACCCCATTCTCATTCTTTTTAGGATGAAATACCCAGTTAACCCTAATAGGTTTTGTAATGACCTTTGAAATGTAATTAAATCTATTGCAAGTCATTGAAATCCCATTATCATTAGGGTTTTGATCATTCTTGGGTCTCCATGTTAAGCTTGAAGAAGCTTTAGACCCCTTACCTTGTGGCTGCAAATATTTAGGTCTGGTCACGTTTCTGTCAGCGTTAGAATTTGTCCTGTCAACGCTGAAATTACCCTTGTCAGCGTTGAACCTAGGGTTTGCTACAGAAACCCATTGCCTATTTGACCAGGTGTTTGTCTTTTGAAATGGTCTTTGTCCATGAGTGTTAGACCTTCTAGAAAAGAATGGGGCAGGTCTAATCACTTGTGGACTTTGCTGCTCACAAGGTTTGGGTCTGACAACGTTTGACTTCCTAACAACGTTGACTTTGTTCCTGTCAGCGCTGAAATTGTTCCTGTCAGCGCTGGCTTTGGGAGCGTTGACACACTTGTATGCCAAGTGTGAAAAGCTACCACAAGTGTAACAAGCTTTTCTAGACACAACCTTAGGTCTAGAAGAGTAGAAGCCTGTTCCATGATTGTTAACTTGACTCTTGGGTGACCTAGTATTTCTATACATCTCTGCATATTTAATGCTAGGTCTTTTAACAGTGTTTGAGTCTAGGTCAACAACTTTACCAGTGATTGGGTTAGTAACCTTAATGGGTGTAGACTCATTTGTACTTTCACATAGCAAACCTCCCTTAGCAAATAAAGTAGGGTTAGCTTTCTTCCACTCATTTAGGTCAGTCAACTTTTGTTGATACTCTTCCACTGGAGTGACAACTCTTGGTGGAGGAATGAATTCCTCCTCTTGGAGCTTTGGTAAACCAGTCCAAGATAAGTCCCTTTGTTGGAAACCATAGAAGTCACCAGCTGGCGGGGGAACCAAAGAGTAATCATTCATCCCAATCCCAGTCATGTCCTTAGGATCCCTTTGTTTGGCCACACAGTCTCCTAGGGTTTGGGTGGCTCTATCAAATCTTTGAATTTTGAGGCCAACATTATCTTTATTTTTAATGGCCTCATCTAACTTAGCCTGTAATTCACCATTAACCCTTTCCATGATGTTTCTAATATCCATACTACCCTCTAACTCATGTTTTAAGATATTGATCTTATCTTTTAAGTCAAATTCCATTTTCATGTATTCAGAAACGGTTTTCTCAGTTTCAGTAAGAGCTAGTTGGTAATTAGACAATTTACATCTTTTAGTACTCATATCATCTTTTAGTTTTAACACCTCTTTGTTAAGTCTTTTAGTGTTTAACCTACAACCTTTGCTACAAAAAGCGTCATCATATACCTCATTATCAGATGAAGAGGAGTGTGCCATGAGAGCATATTCAACATGCTCTTCTTCTTCAATATCAACAACCAAAGCTTTATCCTCTTCAACATTCTTAGCCAGATAGCTCCAATCCCATCCTGTACCATCAATTCCTTGAACTGCAACCATGGCTTTGGAATCCTGAGCTTTAACAACCTGACTTGAGGGTTTACCAGCATCAGATCTTCTAGGAGATCTGCATTCCCTCATGAAGTGCCTCATATGATGACAGTTGTAGCATTCAACTTTGGATTTATCAAATCCAGCTGTGTCTTTAGCATTGAAGGTCATCTTCTTTTTAAACCTTCTGTTCCACCTATTTGCTCTTATACTAGCAAGAGCCATGTTCCACTTGATGTCCATCTCTTCCAAGTGCTCATCACTTATCTGCTCAAGGTCCTCATATGTAATCACTGAACCATTGGGCAAAGAAGCAATGTAAGCACAAACAGTATCCAAATCTAAACCAGCAGGTTTAACTCTTGGGGAGTCACTCTTAAATGTGTCAGCGTCTGAATAGGAGGCGTTGACAGGACTTGTTCCAGCGCTGACATATGATGATCCAGTAACTGGATTCATATAAGAGTCCTTCTGATTGAATTGACCTTCACTATGAGAGAAGAAGGCCATGTTGCTGGTGGTAGATTTGCTTCCATGCTCTAAAAGAGTTTCATCTTCCAACAGTCTTAGTTTGTTGTAGATGTCATCAAACGAGGAGATCTTGTAAGTATTGTTAGCAAGAATAGATCTTGCCTCAATCTTCCATGCCTCACCAAGACTTTTAAGAAAGGTAGCATTGATGTCAACATCACCAACTTGTGTCCCCATGAAGGACAACTTGCTTGTAATGTCAAGCAATCTGCTTCTCACACTACTCAGTTTCTCATTGGGTTGAGCTTTGAAGACAGCATAATCATGCAGAAGTTGCTTTTTCTTTTCCTCCTTAGTATCTGCATTGCCACCATATGCAACTTCAAGAGCTTCCCAAAGATCCTTAGCAGATTCATAGCCTCTATATTTATGCTGATTTTCTTGTCCCAAAGAGACTTTCAGAATATTTAGGGCTTTCATGTCAACCCTTTTCTTTCCAATGTCATCAGCAGCCACAGCTCTACCATTTCCAGGTTTTTCTTTCTTATCTTCTTCAGGACATCCAGCAACAGCTGTTCTTTGAGCAATGGCATTAAGAATCTTTTGAGCTTTATTGAAAGTGTTTCCATATTCAATAATCTCCCAGAGTGTGTAGTCATAGATCCCCAGATATTGTTCAAAGTTGAACTTATAAGTCAAAGTTGGTTGCATCAAGCATGGGAATCTTGATGTTTGGTAAGGCTGAGGAGGAGGAGGTTATTGCTTCAGACATGATGTTGTTAGGGTTTCTGAGAAAATTAGGGTTTTGGTGATTTTAGGGTTCTGGTGTTCTTTAAGATCAAAAGTTCCTCAACAAGCTCTGATACCACTTGTTGATCCCCAAACTTAGATCGATTAGATTTGTGTATACGATATTAGATCAAGTAATACACGTAGAGAAACCTTTGTATATGCTTTATGAATCTAAGTGTTATGCGGAATTTAACACTTAAACAAGAACACACAATGATATAAACAAACTTTCACTTTGATTATCAATATCAAACTTGCTTACAATGAAAGATGTTTACGAATGAAAACTTATATTAAACATTAACCTAAAGGCCTTCTTTTATAGACATAAGAAGCCTTGTACAATAATCTACGTATCAACTATTCTAGGTAAAGATAAATATATAGAAAATACATTATTGTTCTTATCTTTACTAGAAGTAATCTAGAATATAATACACGCGTAGAATATATCTTCCATCAGTGCTTGTCTTGAATGTGTCAACGCTTGACTTTAACTTGTCAACGCTTGAGCTGTCAGCGCTTGTTTTGTTCTTGTCAACGCTTGTTTTGTTCTTGTCAGCGCACAAGTGATCTGGCGTTAATTTATTCCCAACAATTACGTGTTAGGAGTTTACGTATTACGTACGTGTTAGAACACGATAAGTATTTTATATGCACGATCACGTAATAATTATTTAACAATAATTAATCACGAACATGCGATCATGAAATCATGAACTTAATTAAAACACGAACTATTATTAATTACGTATATATATTTATTACGAGCGTAATTAAATATATTAGATCACGGTATTTACGTAACGAGAACATTTAAAATACGAACATAAATAATCACAAACGAGTAACTAAATAACGAGACACGGAAAAAGGTACGGGAACCCCATGTGGGGTCCCTACCCGTGGTCAAACAAGGACAAATGGGCCAAGCCCATTTGTCAAATTTACTAAAGGGGGTTTTTACTTTTTACACTACACAAATAACTTTACAGAAGATTTCAAGAAAAAACTAAAACCCTCTTCTTCCTTGTTCTTTGTGCCACCACCCTAAAACCACCATACAAGGTGATTTTTGATCTTTGATCTTGAAGATTTGGTGATTGATCGTGTTTGTTCTTCGTTCTCTTGATCCACGAATTCGGTAAAACCTTTTTAAACCTTTTCTTTTAATTTAATCTTTTTATTAAGTATGAACATGGGATGTTTTTATAAAAACATAATAATTAATCATAGATCTAACATGTTTTGGTGTTAAATTAAATCAAAGGGTTGTTTTAAGGGGGTGTTTGTTTTGGCCGCAGGCTGCAACCGAACCCGAAGGGGTTTCGGTTTGCCAAGCCGACCACCACCAAGACCATATGGTCTTGGTTGGTGCGTGTGGGTCCCACGGCAGCAAGGGGAAACACGGGGTACCCCGAGTTGGTTCGGGGTACGGTGTCGATTCATGTCCGGTTCATGTTTTAGCCTAGATCCGGTTCATGGTGTAGATAGGTGTGAAAACACCCATCCTTTTTACCACTTAATTACAATAATAACCGAGCCAAAACGTGTATTTTATGTCATTTATGTCGGAATTATGCGTGGTTTGTGTTTTTGTTGTGATTTAGGACGATAAGGTGAAAAGTGGAGAAAACACGGGATTTCACGGGCTTTTATCGAAGAAAAAGGCAAAAGACAAAGTCGAAAGATCAAAAGTGGAAAAAGAACGGATGTCCAAGACCAATTCTGAAGAGTTATCGAAGAAAAAGTCAAAAGACGGAAGTTTACTAAAAAGCCGAAGAACTCAAGTCTAATTTATTGAAAATTACAAGACGAGTTTGAAGAAATCCCAAGACAAAGTCCAAGTATTAAGAAGATTAACAAAAGATTAAGAAGATCAAGGACTTAAGTGTGCAATTAAGAGAAAGAAGAAAGAGGGAGGAAGCTTCCTAAGCTCCTCCCTAACCCCCTATATATAGTGTCCACCTTCATTTTGTTTAGGGTGTTGGTGGCTTGACAACCCATCCTTCCCTATTTTTCATTTCCTGTAACTTAAATTATGCACCTTTAATTACTTGTTTTGCACCTTTAATCCATTTAATTTTCAAGTAAGTTTCCATTTAATTATTGTTGAATCTTTACTTTATTGTTAATCTCCTCCTACCTTACTTGTTTGATTTGTTCTTCATTTTCATTGTTCATGTTCTTGAGTTTTTATGTTTTTGATCAAGTGGGTTTTGATTGATTTGGCTTTGTTTGTTAGTTTTGATGATTTGTTTTGATTGATTATTGTTAGTTGATGCTTTGTGGTTGTTTTGGTTTAATCTTTTGGTTTGTTTTGGTTAGATTTGATCAAATTCGTGATTTGTTCTTCATCCCCTGTTTCATGTTCCTTCTTACTGTCCCGTCCCTAGTTATTCCGTATAGTCTACTCACTTTGTCCTTTATTCGGAAAATCTTTTTATTCCGGATAGGAGTCTTACTCGGAATGTTCAAATGTTCCGGATAGGGACCCTTATTCGGAATACTCAGTTATTCCGGATAGGGACCCTTTATTCCGCATAGCATAATATTCCGCATAGTCTTTTTATTCAGCATAACACCTTTATTCCGCATAGCATATTATTCCGCATAGAGTTTTTATTCCGAGTAGGATTTTCATTATTCCGCATAGCTCCTTCATTCCGCATAGCAATTTTTATTCCGCATAGAGTTTATTTTCTTTATTCCGAGTAGCAATTATTCCGCATAGGTCTTTTATTCCGCATAGCATTCTTTTATTCCGAGTGGTCATTATTCCACATAGGCTTAGTTATTCCGCATAGGATCATTTATTCCGAATAGGGTTTTTCAGATTTCAGTTTTAAACTTTATTTTTCCCGCCTTTTTCTTTATTTGCATTTTTGTTTATTTTCCTTTTAGTTTGAGTTTTAACTTGCGTCATTTACTTTATTTGCCTTTTAAATTTTCTCGTAATTTACTTTTCGCCAAGTTTTTATCTTTCATTGTTGTTTCTTTTTACCGTCTTTACTTTATTTTTAATTGTTTCAAGTCTTTATTTTTTTATTAGTTTTAGACAATGACAACTCTTTTATTTGATTCACCAAGAACAACTGAGTCGCACAATTAACCAGAGATCAATTCGAAGAGATTCCGAGAAACGAACTTTTTCAACTAGTAAAATCTCTACATTAAAATGGCGCCGCTGCCGGCTCTTTTCGTGAAGATTAACGGTTTTTTGTGAGAGACGCGTTGGCTTTTGGGATCCGTTCACTTGTGAACGTTATTTTTTTGTATCAAAAATTTTCAAAAATCCCAAAAAAATTTGAAAATCATAAAAAGCATTTCTTTTTCAAAAGTTTTGTACCAAAAATATTCTTCTTGCTTGTCTATTTTTCTTTATGGATTTTTATGTCCATTGCGTCGGGTGTGGGAGACGATTGTACGGGAACGACTCTTGTCAATGGTGTACATGTGAGCGGTGCGGAAACGATATCGACAATACACAATTCCTATTCGGATTTTGTCCTTTGTGCAACTCGACTAATTCGTCCTTTTTGAACCCACCTCCTCCTGTTCCCCCGTGCATCTATTGTGGAAGCGATTCTCATTGGCATGTATCGTGCCCGGTTCAATACCCGTATGGTCACGAGCAAGAACCGGGGTACAATTATGACAATGGTAATAGCTATCCACAAGAAGCACCCAGTTTCTCTCTAATAACTGGTTTTTTACTCTGGTTAGAAAGATTTTGTTCGTTGTGTTCCTGTCTAATCGAATTGATCTAGGTTTTCTATGTGACTCAGTTTTATTTTGGTGGAAACAAATATTTTTTTTGGTTGGTTTTTAAAATTTAAATGTGCAAAGACTTAAAAGTAAATGTCGTTAAGTAAAGGGCAAGTATTTAAAGAACGTGAAAAATAAATCTAAGTCTAATTAAAACTAAGTGTGCGATATTTAAAAATGTGACGAAAAGTAACTTAATTAAATGACTAAAAATAAAGCGTGACGGAAATTAAAATTAGACAAGTATCAAAAATGTAAACTTAGAAAAATAAACAAGACAAAATAAGAAAATAATACCCTCCAATCGGAATATATTCCGATTGAACCAATCGGAATGTCAAACGCGACCAATCGGAATGTCTAAAGAACCCAATCGGAATACTGTCACTCGCCAATCGGAATACCCAACAACTCCTCCAATCGGAATGCTTAACTTACCTCTTGATCGGAATGTATTGTGAGCTCGGTCGGAATGCTTATCGGAACACACGATCGGAATACCTGTCACCTTACCCAATCGGAATACCAACATGCATCTCAATCGGAATGTGGAAAGGGAACCAATCGGAAAGCTGTCAATCTAACCTGATCGGAATAACCTCACTTTCACCCAATCGGAATACCTAGCCTTACACTCAATCGGAATATACAAACCCTTTTCAGATCTTACCCCAATCGGAATACGTAGGGAATAACCAAAAATAAGCTAGAAAAATAAGCTATACTCCTAATAAGCACTAGACGAAAAACTTAGCTAAAACCGTGTAAAAATAAGCTATAAAACTGAAAGTTAAAAACTTTTAAGACACGAAAAAGATAAACTTTAAGAAAAACAACTTTTATATAAAAATAACTTTTTATAAAAACTATATAAACTTAAAAATAAATCAAATAAGCTATGAAAATAAGAAGTTTAAAACAATCAAAAGCGTAAAAAAAAATCAAATCTTTAACAAATCAACGAATTAAAAACGTGTAAATCAAAGAAAGGTAGAAGAAGATTAAGATCAACAAGATAAAGTAAAGGTGCAAGAAATTAAAGAAACACTTACTTGAAAATTAAAGGTAATTAAAGGTGCAAGACAAGTAATTAAATGTGCATAAAATAAAGATGGAAGAACTAATTGTCACTATTAGTCAACAAGAACTAAATGAATGAATAAGAGGGGTTTATATAGGTGATTAGGGAGTGGTTAGGGGAAGCTTCCTCCCTCCTTCCTTTCTTGTTAATTGCACCATCAAGTCCTTCCTTCTTAATCTTTTTGTTAATCTTGGAATGTGATGACTTTTGGCTCGGGATTTCTTTGGACTCGTCTTTTAATTCTTCGATAAATAAGACTTGAGTTCCTCGGCTTTAAGTAAACTTCCGTCTTTTGACTTTATCTTCGATAAATCTTCAGAATTGGTCTTGGACTTCCGTTCTTTATCCTCTCTTGACTCCTTGACATCGTCTTTCATCCTTTTCTTCAATAAAAGTCCGTAAATGCCCGTGAATTCCCGTGTTTTCTCCACTTTTCACCTTTTCGTCCTAAAACATAACAAAAACACAAACCACGCATAATTCCGACATAAAAGACATAAAATACACGTTTTGGTCCGGTTTTTATTGTAATTAAGTGGTAGAAAAGATGGGTGTTTACACACCTATCAAATCCCCTACACTTGACCATTGCAATGTCCTCATGCAATGCATTAGTTACAAAGCACGCTTACACTTTTCATCATAATCAATCCATATTGGCCTTTATTAAAGAGACAGAAAATTATAAAAATGCAAAGCAAAGAAATTAAAAGCATACCTTGGGTTTTGAAAATGTCATGAATAATCATCATCCTCAACTTTTCACTTTCTCCAAACCAAGCTTAAAAACGAGATCATTGTTATTATAAGTTAGTAAACTAACACGAACTCATGTGGGCCAATTATTCACTTAGACTCCCTTATTCCTATGGGTATCTCTTATATTTTATTATTTGTCTTGAATGATCACGAAGATGCATTGTTCGACTTATTTAGATAGTTATTAGTCTGAAAATAAGGTGCACGATTTAATCAATAGTTAGCTAAAGGACCAAATCTTTTAAAACTGCTTCTCGGGATATCAGAAAGTTCATATCTTGGCATAACTTGGTTCGCGATTTGAGACCTTTCTCGGGTCGATATTTGGCGGCGACTTCATACTTCAAATCTTGAGAGACGTTCATGAAATAATGGTCTTCTCTTCATAATTGGAATTTCTTCACTTGGAATTTTTGAGAGATTCTTCATATATGGACCACGACTTCTTCATTTTTCTCCAATCTTTATTTTGGACTTTGATATACAACGATCCGCCTCCTTTTATGACTTGGATCTATTTATCCTCATACCTTGTTAGGGTCTTTTCGGATACACTTCTCCATGACTTTTGGGGAGTTTTGCTTTACGTCGTGTGTCTCGATCCTTCATATTGATTTTCGATAAATGATTCTTCACATCACTTTGGATCTTTAGCAACAAAACATAGCCCTCATGCCTTGTTAGGGCCTTTTCGGACTCGCCAATCTTCGCGCCCCGCTTCATAAGTTATGCCTTGGCTATGAACTCTCGTCATTACCGAGTAACTTTTAAACGATCTGGGGCTAGAAGCTAAGTAACTTTTCAAATCGTACAACCTTATTTATTAGCAGATAAATTTATTAGCAAGCGATGGGAGAATAGGCTTATAATTAACTCACATAAATTCACGAAAGAATACCGGACTTATAATTGGCTCTATCATCTCTCGTTCTCCACAGTTTAAAATCTCAAGTAATGAGACTCGTGGATACTTAGCCTATTAAATCAAAGTTTTGGGTTTTCGAGTCGCCTATAGGATCTTGCAAATTCTTAGACTCTTTCAAGTTTAGAAATCGCATCTTAAAGTTCCCTTGATAAACGACTCTCAAGGATCAATTATAGGAACTTGCGAAAAGTTCTTGTTCTTAACCCGTGAGAGTTAAGACTTTCGCGTTTTATAGCTCCCTATATAAAAGCCTAGCAAAACTTGACTTAAACATGTTAAGGATACTAGCTAGAGTAAACTCGAATTGAGTCAAAAGATTCACAACGTTTGAAAATTAAAACCACTTACTAAACATTTATTCTAATGAGGGAAGAAAATAACTATACAAAGGGGAAAAACTAATAGGCCAAAATAGATCAAAAATTTTGAAAAATGTCGAAAAATTGGTTTTCCGGTTAAAATGAGGACAAAAACAAGGAAAAGGCCACTTAACTTCGATAGAAGTCCCCCCTACACTTAAGATAAACATTGTCCTCAATGTTTAAGCATGTGGGAGTAAACTCCCCTACACTTAGGACATTGTGCACGTTGTTTAAATCTCGCTAAGGAAAAGACAACTAAAGAGATTCCTATTTTAATATTGAGAAAATATAAAATAGTGAATCGAAAAGAGTTTAGGATAGAACCGGGAAGAAGTAGAACACGGAGGCACGGGTCGTCAAGAATCATCAAGATTGGATCATTGAAGCTCGAATCCCTGATTAAGAAGTGAGGAGAGGAAATAGCAATCCAAGGGGTCCCCCCTACACTTAGGATAAAGAAAGCGAAAAGATAGATGCATGGGTTGCCTCCCAAGAAGCGCTTGATTTTTGTTAACCGAGTCATTAGCCTGACTCGACCTTGATCATCAACGGAAGAAGCATGAGACATATCCACCAGGATCAAAGACATAGTTTTCATCCATCAATAAACACGAGCTTAAGGCGAACAAGGCAAGCCAAAAGAGAAGTGGCAAGGTTCCCTTAAGCAGTGATGGAGCACAGTAGAAGCAAGGATGGTGCGGTGCAAGCATGTCTTCAATGTGTCCAAAGATTTTTCCTTTTATTTCATCAGGTGGATACTGAGATGGCTGAAAGACTTCAATACCGGGATCGAACACCTTTTCCTTCAGGGGAAAATAGCACTCCGGCTCAGCCGAGTGTGAAGAAGATCCGCAAAGAAGCACAACCTCGTCCTCAGAAGTGGGACAAAGAGGTGTCAAATCATACGTGCAACGGATTTCGGTGTCAACCGGTTTCTTCTCCTTTGACAAAATGCTCTTCAAATCCAAAGTAGGATCAAGACGATAATCTTCAAAGTCCAAAGGAGGTGCATCACTCTCATGAGGGAAGTATGTGTTAAGAAATTCAGAAAAATCTTCCTCAAATGAATAATCGTCCAAAGTAGGATCGAGTGATGACGGAGGATCTTCATCATGTGAAGAATCGCTCGAGAGAGTATCAGCCTCATCAAAATCATCGAAAGTGGGCAGCTTGGGATACTCAGAAGTACACTCAAAATCATCCGAATCTGAGCTAGAATCATCATCATCATAAGCGTCAAAGACCGGTGATGAATCATAAATGGGAGAAGCGTCCAAAGTAGGGAGAGAATCATCCACATCATCATGAAAAAGTGGATTATCGATGCAAGAGTCGAATAGAGGATTGTCGTAGACGGTAAAGTCATCTAGCACATTAATCATATTCACTGATTCTCGGCCTCCAAAAGTTAAACTAGTAAGCTTCCCCATTTTGAAAACTTTTGCATCATCCCCGACTCGTAAGATTAACTCACCTTCGGCCACATCTACTAAAGCACGTCCGGTTCTCAAGAATGGCCGAACAAGTATTAAAGGAACACGAGGGTCCATTTCATAATCAACGACAACAAAATCGACCGGGAAAGTAAATGTGCCAACTTTGATAAACACGTCTTCGGCTATACCAACGGGGTAAGCGAGAGTGCGATTTGCAAGTTCAAGAGTCATCTTTGTTGGAGTGAGGTCGGGTAATGATAGTGTTTTCCAAACACTCAATGGCATAAGATTAATACTAGCCCCGAGATCAGCAAGGGCAGTAAATTCTTCAGTTTTGTTGAACACGCAAGGCAACACAAAACGACCGGGATCTCCAAGCTTTTCCGGAAGTTCTCTAAGAAGGACTGCAGAGCAGTTTTCATTTAAGCGTGTGTTGGTGAGTTCAATCAGCTTCTCCTTCTTGTTAAGCAATTCCTTAAATGCTTTAAGAAATTTGGGCATGTGGACAAGTGCTTCAAGAAAGCTAATGTTGAAATTCATTTGAGAAATCATCTTGATATAGCTAGTCACTTGAGCGTCCTCCTTGTTTAGCATTTTGTTCTTGCCCAAGCGAGAAGGATAAGGGATATTGGGTTTGGGTGGTGAAGGTGCAGGTGTAGGTAAAGGTTGAAATGTTGAAGGATCATTGGTGGGAATTTCATCACGTCGAGGCAGAGACGGTAATGGTGCACTAATACTAGTTGCAGGAGGAGTAGGGATACAGGGTGGTGGAGGAGGTGTAGATGATGGGGGTGGGATTGGTGGTCCTACGATGGTGACTCCACTACGAGTAGTAATAGCACTCACATTGGCTCGCGGATTAGTGACGGTGTTTGAAGGTAGAGAACTCGAAGAAGAAGGTTGAGCGGCAGGCAAGAAACTAGCCAGCATATTCTTCAAATCATTGGTTTGATTGCTGAAGGAGGATTGAATATCATTTCGAAGCTCGGATCTTATCTCATTTCCTTGCTTTGTGATATCTCCTTTCAGATTGATAATTTGGCTCTGCAAGTTCTTGATTTGCTCACCTTGGGTTCTCATGATGGCCTCAACATCGGGATTAATGGGTGGGTTTTGTTGGGTGGGTGGGTGATAAGGATTAGAAGCTCTTGGTGGGATTTGGTTGCTTCTAGTGTAGTTGTTGGCGGGGTTTTGGTTTTGAGGAGAAAAACCGGGTGAAAGGTAATTGTTGGATCGGTAGCTCAGCAGATTTCTATCCCCTTGAGATCGAGCTTGGTAATTTTCCGGTGAATAATTACCGTAAGCTGCATACACATTTTCCGGATTTCCTTGTGTCGAAGGACAATCGGTGTATGAGTGAGGACCGCCACATGTTTCACAAGGATTAGCAACCGCTTTAACTTGTTGTTGTTGTTGATTTGAAGCGAGAAGCGTAATACTTTTGCTCATTTCAGTCATCATGCGGGTGAGTTCGGTCATCTCAGGGTTTGCTGAGGTTGAGGAAACATTGACTCTCGGGTTGTTTCTAGAAGATGCAGAGGAATCCCAGTTCTTGTGGTGAGTAGACATGTTCTCAATTAACTCTCTACACTCCTCGGGTCTCCTTTTCATGAATGTGCCACCGGCGGCTGCATTAATCGTATCACGATCTCGAAAAGTCAATCCGTTGTAGAAAGTATCGATCAAGGTGACCGGAAGCATGTTGTGGTTTGGACATCGGTCGATCAAGACATTATATCTCTCCCATGCATCAAAAAGAGATTCATCGGGGTCTTGCATGAAGCCGCTGATTTGATTGCGAAGGCTTGTGACCATGGATGGTGGAAAGTAGCGCGACAAAAAGCGTTGAGTCATGTCATCCCAAGTGTGAATAGAATTCTTCGGGAGACGATCAAACCATTTCTCGGCATGATGTAATAGAGTATGTGGAAAGAGTTGTAGGCGAAGTTCATCCATTGTGGCACCAGCCAACTTCATGCTCTGGGTGATAGTAATGAACTTGTCGAGGTGTTTGTTGGCATCATCATCAGGCAATCCTCTAAATGGGTTTGTTTGTACTTGCTGAATCATGTGATGCTTCAACGAAAACTCAGGAGCGTTGATTTGCATCGGCGCAATCGGTCCTCCTCGTCCAAACATTGTTGGTTGACAAAGTTCCTCCATGGTCCGAAGATCGGGCTGTGGAGGAGCATTGTTGTTATTATTATTATTATTGAGGTGCGGTATTTGATTATTGTTGTTAACACCTGCCATATCTAAATCTTCTTGAGGCTCGGGCTCTTGATAATTAGAAGATCTAGTACGCATACACCTGAAAATGCAAAAGAAAACAAAACCAAACACAAAGACAATATATATACACAATAAAAAGAAAATCTTTTTGGATTTTTGATATTTTTAATTTTTATTGTTTTTATGAATTTTTTAATTTTTATGATTTTTGAATTTTTATGCAAGAAAAATAACGTTCACAAGTGAACGGATCCCAAAAAGCAACGTGTCTCTCACAGAAAACTGGTGATCTTAACGAAAAGAGCCGGCAGCGGCGCCATTTAATAACTGGTTTTTTACTCTGGTTAAAAAGATTTTGTTCGTTGTGTTCCTGTCTAATCGAATTGATCTAGGTTTTCTATGTGACTCAGTTTTATTTTGGTGGAAACAAATATTTTTTTTGGTTGGTTTTTAAAATTTAAATGTGCAAAGACTTAAAAGTAAATGTCGTTAAGTAAAGGGCAAGTATTTAAAGAACGTGAAAAATAAATCTAAGTCTAATTAAAACTAAGTGTGCGATATTTAAAAATGTGACGAAAAGTAACTTAATTAAATGACTAAAAATAAAGCGTGACGGAAATTAAAATTAGACAAGTATCAAAAATGTAAACTTAGAAAAATAAACAAGACAAAATAAGAAAATAATACCCTCCAATCGGAATATATTCCGATTGAACCAATCGGAATGTCAAACGCGACCAATCGGAATGTCTAAAGAACCCAATCGGAATACTGTCACTCGCCAATCGGAATACCCAACAACTCCTCCAATCGGAATGCTTAACTTACCTCTTGATCGGAATGTATTGTGAGCTCGGTCGGAATGCTTATCGGAACACACGATCGGAATACCTGTCACCTTACCCAATCGGAATACCAACATGCATCTCAATCGGAATGTGGAAAGGGAACCAATCGGAAAGCTGTCAATCTAACCTGATCGGAATAACCTCACTTTCACCCAATCGGAATACCTAGCCTTACACTCAATCGGAATATACAAACCCTTTTCAGATCTTACCCCAATCGGAATACGTAGGGAATAACCAAAAATAAGCTAGAAAAATAAGCTATACTCCTAATAAGCACTAGACGAAAAACTTAGCTAAAACCGTGTAAAAATAAGCTATAAAACTGAAAGTTAAAAACTTTTAAGACACGAAAAAGATAAACTTTAAGAAAAACAACTTTTATATAAAAATAACTTTTTATAAAAACTATATAAACTTAAAAATAAATCAAATAAGCTATGAAAATAAGAAGTTTAAAACAATCAAAAGCGTAAAAAAAAATCAAATCTTTAACAAATCAACGAATTAAAAACGTGTAAATCAAAGAAAGGTAGAAGAAGATTAAGATCAACAAGATAAAGTAAAGGTGCAAGAAATTAAAGAAACACTTACTTGAAAATTAAAGGTAATTAAAGGTGCAAGACAAGTAATTAAATGTGCATAAAATAAAGATGGAAGAACTAATTGTCACTATTCGTCAACAAGAACTAAATGAATGAATAAGAGGGGTTTATATAGGTGATTAGGGAGTGGTTAGGGGAAGCTTCCTCCCTCCTTCCTTTCTTGTTAATTGCACCATCAAGTCCTTCCTTCTTAATCTTTTTGTTAATCTTGGAATGTGATGACTTTTGGCTCGGGATTTCTTTGGACTCGTCTTTTAATTCTTCGATAAATAAGACTTGAGTTCCTCGGCTTTAAGTAAACTTCCGTCTTTTGACTTTATCTTCGATAAATCTTCAGAATTGGTCTTGGACTTCCGTTCTTTATCCTCTCTTGACTCCTTGACATCGTCTTTCATCCTTTTCTTCAATAAAAGTCCGTAAATGCCCGTGAATTCCCGTGTTTTCTCCACTTTTCACCTTTTCGTCCTAAAACATAACAAAAACACAAACCACGCATAATTCCGACATAAAAGACATAAAATACACGTTTTGGTCCGGTTTTTATTGTAATTAAGTGGTAGAAAAGATGGATGTTTACACACCTATCACTCTCCATACCCATGGTGCTATATTTGTGGGGGCCCTCACAATGCTTCTTTTTGTGATCCGTCGCAAGTCTTTGAGAAGGTACCGTGCTATCATCCTAGTGTCTATAACTTTGAGCCCCCACATCACACCCTCAATCATCAACCCTCTTAGCAAACTAGTCTTGATCAACAACTTACTTCTTTGAATGGCATTCTAGAAAGTATAGCTCAACTTCGAGCTGACTTGCATCCAGAACAACAACCTTTGCTTGATGTGGACGAAACCTTGAAAACCACCGACACCTTTTTGAGCCAATTTAGTCGTTTTCCCTTCTTTTCTACACCAAAATGTTTAATTACAGCATGGGATAGAATTGGTGAAATTGAACATACTCGGGGAGATGAACAACAAAAGTTGCTGCATGAGCTTCTTAAAGATGTGGAGGTTATCAAGGAAGAGTTAGCCGACTACGTCACTCCTAACTGGACTCGTCCCATCTATTATGATGATGACGACGACGATGATGTCTACACTTTCAACCAATCGTCTGAAGTTGCTGCTCCTACTCTCGATGTTCCTATTACGCCTAAGAATCTAGATTCATTGAATGAGCTTAGTGATGTTGGTCTCGACAAGGTATTGGATGATGAGGTTTGTGACTTACCTACTATGGAGCCTGAGGACGACGTTGCTCTTACGGAAGAGGTCGATCCTAGTGATGACGATTCTTCTCTCAGCTATGAGAATTTCACTTTTGAAATTTCTCAATCTCCACCGGGAGATGCGGGCGATGATGATTTATTCTCTCCGGCTTACGAGAAGTTCACCGATGAACTTGATCTTGTGGATGAGGTGGAAGACGTGCTTCTTCGCGATAGATTACAGAAAGTACACCTTCTTATTGCTCAAATCTAAGAGTTGACTTCTCCCCCTCTTTCCGAGTCTTTGCCTCCATCTATTCCTCCCGTTGAAGATAATGACCCATTGCTGGAAGAAATCGACATTCACTCCATACCACCAGGTAATGATGACGATGACATGGAGGGAGACATTATTTTTGATAATTTGCTGCAGGAAAGTATTGACCCAAGTCCCCCTCCCGAGCACCTTTCATCCACTCCGTTAGAGACCATCACGGATGATGAGTGCTTTGACCCGGGAGGTGACATTGATTATGCTATGATTGATACCATTACGGCTTTGCCGTTTGCTCAACATCCATTGTCTTTGGGGGAGGACAATGTGCTTACTTTACCCACCCCACCTCCCGTGGATCTTGAATTCACATACTTCTCGTATGTTGAAAGGGTTTTTCTCCCATTCAAGACTTATTCCCCCGCCTCTCCTTTGTTGATGTCAACCGGGAACGAGGACAAGGTCTTTGATCCCGGTATCATATTCGAGGCTTCCCCATGGACCATTTAATTCGGGGACGAGTCAGGCTCGTGACTCGGTTAACAAAAACAAGCGCTTTTTGGGAGGCAACCCAATTATCTATCTATTTTCACCATAAGTGTAGGGGGAGCCCCGTTGGTTTCTTGCTTTCTTTCTTATCATATGCAGGGATTAGAGCTTCAAAGACACACTCTTGATGACTTTTGACGAACCGTGATTCCGTGTTCCCTTCTTCCCGGTTCTATCCTAAACTCTTTTCGATTCACTATTTTATATTTCTCAATATTAAAATAGGAATCTCTTTAGTTGTCTTTTCCTTAGCGAGATTTAAACAAAGTGCACAATGTCATAAGTGTAGGGGAGTTTACTCCCACACGCTTAAACATTGAGGACAATGTTTATATTAAGTGTAGGGGGGACTTCTATCGAAGTTAAGTGGCCTTTTCCTTGCATTTATCCTCATTTTAACCGGAAAATCAATTTTTCGACATTTTTCAAAATTTTTGATCTATTTTGGCCCATTAGTTTTCACCTTTGTATAGTTATTTTCTTCCTTTGTTTAGAATAAATCTTTAATAAAGTGGTTTTAATTTTCAAACGTTGTGAATTTTTTGACTCAACTCGAGTTCACTTATCTAAGTTTACTCTAGCTAGTATCCTTAACGTGTTTAAGTCAAGTTTTGCTAGGCTTTTATATAGGGAGCTATAAAACGCGAAAGTCTTAACTCTCACGGGTTAAGAACAAGAACTTCTCGCAAGTTCCTATAACTGATCCTAGAGAGT
This sequence comes from Glebionis coronaria, assembly GCA_025667525.1. Lineage (NCBI taxonomy): Eukaryota > Viridiplantae > Streptophyta > Magnoliopsida > Asterales > Asteraceae > Glebionis > Glebionis coronaria. Next base: position 420,008,814 of record CM046876.1, on the reverse strand, counting down.
CGTTTTTCAAGGGAACTTTAAAACACGATTTCTAAACTTGAAAAAGTCTAAGAGTTTGCAAGATCCTATAGGCGACTCGAAAACCCAAAACTTTGACTTAATAGGCTAAGCATCCACGAGTCTCATTCCTTGAGATTTTAAACTGTGGAGAACGAGAGATGATAGAGCCAATTATAAGTTTGGTATGCTTTCGGGAATTTATGTGAGTTAATTATAAGCCTATTCTCCCATCACTTGCTAATAAATTATCTGCAATAAGTAAGGTCGTACGATTTGAAAAGTTACTTAGCTTCTAGCCCAAGATCGTTTAAAAGTTGCTCGGTATGGATTAGAGTTCATAGCCAAGGCATAACTTATTGAAGCGGGATGCGAAGATTGGCGAGTCCAAAAAGGTCCTAACAAGGCATGAGGGATATATTTTGTTGCTAAAGATCCAAAGTGATGTGAAGAATCATTTATCGAAAATCAATATGAAGGATCGAGACACACGACGAAAAGCAAAAACTCCCCAAAAGTCATGGAGAAGTGTATCCGAAAAGACCCTAGCAAGGTATGAGGATAAATAGATCAAAGTCATAAAAGGAGGCGGCTCGTTGTATATCAAAGTCCAAAACAAAGATTGGAGAAAAATGAAGAAGTCGTGGTCCAAGTATGAATCTCTCAAAACTTCAAGTGAAGAAATTCCTATATGAAGAGAAGACCATTATTTCATGAACATCTCTCAAGGTTTGAAGTATGAAGTCGCTTCCAAATATCGGTCCGAGAAAGGTCTCAAATTGCGAAGCGAGTTATGCCAAGATATGAACTTTATGAGGTCCCGAGAAGCAGTTTTAAAAGATTTTGTCCTTTAGCTAACTATTGATTAAATCGTTCACTTTATTTTCGGATTAAATAACTATCGAAATAAGTAAAAAATGCATCCTCGTGATCATTCAAGACAACAATAAAATATAAGAGATACACCTAGGAATAAGGGAGTCTAAGTGAATAATTGGCCCACATGAGTTCGTGTTAGTTTACTAACTTATAATAACAATGATCTCGTTTTTAAGCTTGGTTTGGAGAAAGTGAAAACTTGAGGATGATGATCATTCACAACATTTTCAAAACCCAAGGTATGTTTTTGATTTATTTACTTTGAATGTTTATAGTTTTCTATCTCTTTAATAAAGGCCAACGTGGATTAATTGTGATGAAAAATGTAAAAATGCTTTGTAACTAATGCAATGTATGAGGACATTGCAATGGTTAAGTGTAGGGGATTTGATAGGTGTGAAAACACCCATCCTTTTTACCACTTAATTACAATAATAACCGAGCCAAAACGTGTATTTTATGTCATTTATGTCAGAATTATGCGTGGTTTGTGTTTTTGTTGTGATTTAGGACGAAAAGGTGAAAAGTGGAGAAAACACGGGATTTCACGGGCTTTTATCGAAGAAAAAGACAAAAGACAAAGTCGAAAGATCAAAAGTGGAAAAAGAACGGAAGTCCAAGACCAATTCTGAAGAGTTATCGAAGAAAAAGTCAAAAGACGGAAGTTTACTAAAAAGCCGAAGAACTCAAGTCTAATTTATTGAAAATTACAAGACGAGTTTGAAGAAATCCTGTTGTCATGGAGAAGGGGACTCATTGTACTGAAAAAGCTATTGCTAGTGCTGTACTGACTTATTCTATACCGGTCTTAGTGGAGAGTGAGTTGGAAAGGAAGACAAAGTCCAAGTATTAAGAAGATCAAGGACTTAAGTGTGCAATTAAGAGAAATAAGAAAGAGGGAGGAAGCTTCCTAAGCTCCTCCCTAACCCCCTATATATAGTGTCCACCTTCATTTTGTTTAGGGTGTTGGTGGCTTGACAACCCATCCTTCCCAATTTTTCATTTCCTGTAACTTAAATTATGCACCTTTAATTACTTGTTTTGCACCTTTAATCCATTTAATTTTCAAGTAAGTTTCCATTTAATTATTGTTGAATCTTTACTTTATTGTTAATCTCCTCCTACCTTACTTGTTTGATTTGTTCTTCATTTTCATTGTTCATGTTCTTGAGTTTTTATGTTTTTGATCAAGTGGGTTTTGATTGATTTGGCTTTGTTTGTTAGTTTTGATGATTTGTTTTGATTGATTATTGTTAGTTGATGCTTTGTGGTTGTTTTGGTTTAATCTTTTGGTTTGTTTTGGTTAGATTTGATCAAATTCGTGATTTGTTCTTCATCCCCTGTTTCATGTTCCTGCTTACTGTTCCGTCCCTAGTTATTCCGTATAGTCTACTCACTTTGTCCTTTATTCGGAAAATCTTTTTATTCCGGATAGGAGTCTTACTCGGAATGTTCAAATGTTCCGGATAGGGACCCTTATTCGGAATACTCAGTTATTCCGGATAGGGACCCTTTATTCCGCATAGCATAATATTCCGCATAGTCTTTTTATTCAGCATAGCACCTTTATTCCGCATAGCATATTATTCCGCATAGAGTTTTTATTCTGAGTAGGATTTTCATTATTCCGCATAGCTCCTTCATTCCGCATAGCAATTTTTATTCCGCATAGAGTTTATTTTCTTTATTCCGAGTAGCAATTATTCCGCATAGGTCTTTTATTCCGCATAGCATTCTTTTATTCCGAGTGGTCATTATTCCGCATAGGCTTAGTTATTCCGCATAGGATCATTTATTCCGAATAGGGTTTTTCAGATTTCAGTTTTAAACTTTATTTTTCCCGCCTTTTTCTTTATTTGCATTTTTGTTTATTTTCCTTTTAGTTTGAGTTTTAACTTGCGTCATTTACTTTATTTGCCTTTTAAATTTTCTCGTAATTTACTTTTCGCCAAGTTTTTATCTTTCATTGTTGTTTCTTTTTACCGTCTTTACTTTATTTATAATTGTTTCATGTCTTTATTTTTTATTAGTTTTAGACAACGACAACTCTTTTATTTGATTCACCAAGAACAACTGAGTCGCACAATTAACCAGAGATCAATTCGAAGAGATTCCGAGAAACGAACTTTTTCAACTAGTAAAATCTACATTAATGGTGTATGTTAGTTTTTTTTATGTTATGAACTTATGTTAAAATTAAATTAATAAAAGATGTGATTAATTTAATAACATGACTTAGGTTATTTAATTAGTAATGATCATGAAATTATTTTAACCTAAGTACTTATATATTTAAGACTTATAATTAATTAATTATTTTAAAACCATGGATATAATTAATTAATTAATGACTTAGGTTATATTATTAATATAAAATAATACATATTTTAACCTAAGTATTTAACTTATTTAATTAAAAACATGTTATACTTTAATTAAATATTATAACCTATAGTTTAATTAAATTACATGAAATAATTATTAAACTATACAATATACCATATGACTTAGAAAATAATCACGAAAAACACTTAGGCTTATATACTTAGCTTATTTAACCAGCTTATTTCTAATTACGGAAACTTTCTATTTTTAGGAACGTAATTAAATAAGGCAGCTAATCTATTTATGGAAACCAGCTATTTTTAGAAACTTATTTATTTCAGGCAGCTAATCTATTTATGGAAACTTATTTAATTAAGGCAGCTAATCTATTTATGGAAACTTTCTCTTTTTAGAAACTTATCTATTTTAAGCAGTAAATCTATTTTTGGAAACTTTCTATTTTTGGAAACTTTCTATTTTTGGAAACTTTCTATTTTTGGAAACTTTCTATTTTTGGTAACTTTCTATTTTTGGAAACTTCCTATTTTGAAAACTTTCTATTTTTGGAAACTTTCTATTTTTGGAAACTTTCTATTTTAGGAAACCTGCTATTTTTGGAAAGTTACTTATTATTACACAGTAAGTATAATAACACATGAAATACCAGAAATACTTAATCAGATTAAACAGAATATAAGATTTAATACAGTTTAAGGCTTTAAAATAGTAAAACATAGTAAGAACACATAAAATAAGCTAAGACATGACATAAAACCAGCTATGTATTTAGTAAGCAGATACTTATTCATGTACGCATTTATGTAGCACTAGTGATTCAGAAGTAGGATTCTCGCAGTCTTTCTCGTTCACTGGACATAAGGTACGGATTCCCGTCCTTTCAGTATGGACATTCTTTCCTTATTAGGATTCCCCGTATGCAGCCAACTGTTTTCCCGTAGTATAAGTTACGTGTTTGATTGCTTATATTTAATTAAGATTACCTATAGCCATATACATGCATGACCAGTTTCACCTAGTTATAGAGGTACCATAACCATAACATTAGAGGCACTGATGTTATGACTTCACCACGGCGGAGTGATTGCTCGTCACGTCCCTTCAGCTTTTGGCAATTTATTTATATTTATCATGTGGGGCGTATGGGTGCATCCTAGTTACATGTTTTTATTCAGGATTACATGGTGAATGTGGTGTGTGCCTTGCATCCTTCACAAGGAGCTGATCCCTCCTACCCAAAAACCAATATATTAAATTAGAGGCAGCCCCTCTAATTTGCATGATGAGGTCACCCCTCCAATTATTCATGCACGGTGGATTTTCATGACCTATATTGGCTAATGGTAAAATATGACAAACAGCTTTTATAAGATAAACATAAGACTTTCAAACTATTAAACCAGTTTTATCAAGACTTAACCAGGTTACTCGAGACTTAGTTTCTTCCGCTGTTATTATGTTATATGCTTATCCTATTCATGATTTATTGTACATCCGTGCACTGAGCGTATTGCTCAGCCGTTTTCCTTTTCTATGTTCCCAAAACGGCAGGTACTCAGGAACGCTCGTAGACACTAAGAGTACGTGCATATGGACTGGAAGCTGTCTAGCCTTCTTTACATTATGCATTTCTTTTCTTATGATACTTATGCTTTGGACATTGTTTGGTCCTTTCCTTTATTATACTATGTTTGTGTGTGATGAGCTTTACTTTTGGACTACCGATGTTTGATTCCGGTATTTTCCTTTTTATGGTCAAGTAATGTTTAGACATTTTACCTTGTATGCTTTGATGACACGCCATAATTACTGTGATTTTTCCATTTCCAAAATGGGGTGTTACAATTATGGTATCAGAGACAAGGCTTCGACCTGTAGGCTCTCAAATATGACCTGTGATTAGTGGGTAGTCACTAAGGTCTTCCTAGAACTGACAGTTGTTTTCATGCATTCATCATTTTTAAGCATACATATACATGTCATTGTTGCAGGGTTTTTGACTAAGTAATGGTTGGTACAGGACTGGCCCTATTTATTCGCATGTGTTTTATCGAACTTTTAGATTTGGGACCGACCCATAGGCGTCCCCTCGTAATGTCTTTGTTTTGGGTGAACTGACTAGAGGCGTTCACTCTCGAGCATACAAAAGTTTTCATAAAACTGCATCATGCATTCATACACAAAATTTTCTTGCATAAAATTTTTCTCGTGAAATTTTAGTATAATTTTTTTTTCATGTATATATTTATATTTTATGTTTTGATCTGTTTAATCATATGTTTTATGCTATACTGTCAGATGGTTCTCACACGCGAACATGAGCAGCTCAATGCTGCAATTCAGGCTGCCATGCAAGCCTTGCTCCCTCAACTGAGGAATGACATCAGGGCTGAAGTTCAAGCTGCCAACAATCAGCAGCACAATCAGCCACCTCCTCCTCCTCCTCCAGTGACATTAGCAGTATGACTGGAGAGATTCAACAAGCTCCACCCTCGAGCTTTTGAGAAGACAGATAGCCCCAGCGATGCTGAAAGCTGGTTGGCTCACATCGAGAAGATTTTCAACGCTATGGGCTGTAAACCCGTATACAAGGCGAGGTTGGCATGCTATCGGTTCGAAGGCGATGTACTCAACTGCTGGTTAGCATTGATGCAATCTGAAGGTGGTGATGAGTGGGTTGCTGGTTTGACTTGGGCTCAGTTCAAGGACAGGGTGATGGAGCAGTTCTTTCCCAAGGCTGAGCAGGACAAGCTCAAGAGAGAGTACCATGGGATCCGACAGAGAGCTAGGGAGAATAGCAACGAGTTTATGCAGCGCTTTCTTCGCTTGGCTGGTTTCCTTGCTGCGGCAGCAGGTACTCCTGAAGAGCAGGCACATCACTTCAGATGGGCTCTTCGCACATCGGTCGCAAACAATCTGGTGTGTGCTACGTTCAACACTGTAGCACAAGTGGCCGATGCAGCACAAAAACTGGAGATGCTGTAGGAGAGGGATGAGTTCGGGGAAGCTAAAAGACCCGACAAGAGGTAAACATTCGTATTCAAGCGGTGACCAATCCGTATACTTTCCATATGTCAATTTTTCATCTCTTTAACTGTATCTTCCAGGCAGAAAACTGGGGACCGGTCTCAGCCGGCTACTCAGCAGCAGCCTCATCAGCCCAAGGGAAACGGTCAGACTAACGACCGTTCTGCTACGGATCGGCGTGGCGGTAATGACAATTACCGTAACAACGCTGGGCACTCCAATAACAGCAGGTCCTAATTCTTACGAAATTCCTTATGTTTTATGTTATAACTCATATTCTGACACTTTATCAACTTCTACCAGGAACCATGGAAACGGTAAGGACCAGAACCAGAGAGGTTCGCAGCCTAGCCGTCCAGCTATCACTGGTATTCAATCTTACGATTATCCGCTTTGTCCTTTGTACCCAATTACCATGTCTTATGTAAAATGTTTTATCAGGTTCCCAGCCAGCTAGAGTACCTGCTGGAGGATACACTCATCATCTTTGCTCTACTTGCCACCGTAGGCATCCAGGACCATGTCGCCGTAATACTGATGCGTGCTTCAAGTGTGGTCTTCCTGGCCATATTATGAAGGATTGCCGTAAGGGCGAGATGGAGGGTACATCGGGACATGCTGATACCAAGCCGCCTCCTACTGTCGGGCGTGTCTACACGACATCTCGAGACCAGGCCAACAAGTCTACAGGTACCATCACTGGAATCTTGTATATGTATGGTCGCGCTGCATGTGTTCTTTTCGATACGGGTGCTACTCACTCGGTTATTTCTACTGCTTATGCTAAGAACATTAGGATGCCTCCCTTGCCACTAGAAAATAGGCTTACTATTTCCACGCCTTTGAGGGACTCTGTATTAATCACCCATGTATACCAGAGTCTTCCCCTAGAATTTGATGATAAGGTTCGACCTGTCGACGCACTTCCGCTGGACATGAATGACTTCGACATGATTTTGGGCATGGATTGGCTATCCAAGTATCATGCTACCATAGACTGCCATTCATATCGAGTTATCTTCGGTGATGTCAATGCACCAGAGTACATTCATAATGGGTTCATACCCGGACGGTCTGTACAAGTCATATCAACCCTGCAAGCGCGTGCACTACTGTCACATGGCTGCGAGGGTTATCTAGCTACGGTTCACGACCTGGATGCTGAGTCTCCATCGATTCAGGATCAACCAATAGTGTCGGAATTCCAAGACGTGTTTCCAGCAGAACTTCCGGGCATACCACCTGCACGAGAAGTGGAATTCAGTATCGAGCTGATTCCAGGAGCTGAACCAATCTCCAAGGCTCCTTACCGCATGGCTCCCATAGAGCTGAAGGAGCTGAAGGATCAACTGCAAGAACTTCTTGAACGAGGTTTCATTCGACCGAGCGCATCTCTATGGGGCGCACCGGTTTTTTTGTTCAGAAGAAGGACGACAGTATGCGTCTTTGCATAGACTATCGCGAGCTCAACAAGATTACCATTCGGAATAGGTATCCACTGCCACACATTGACGATCTATTTGACCAACTCCAAGGGGCCAAACACTTCTCCAAGATTGATCTTAGGTCAGGCTATCATCAGCTACGGGTCAAGGAGCAGGATATAGCTAAGACTGCCTTTCGTACTCGTTATGGCCACTACGAGTTTGTAGTTATGCCATTTGGCCTGACAAATGCTCCAGCAGTGTTCATGGATTTGATGAACAGAATCTTCCATGAATTTCTGGACAAGTTCGTCATTGTCTTCATCGATGACATTCTGATTTTCTCAAAGTCCAAGGAGGAACACGAAGACCATCTTCGTACAGTACTACAGATTCTTCGCCAGAAGCAGCTGTATGCTAAATTCTCCAAGTGTGAGTTCTGGTTAGACAAGGTGGCATTCTTAGGTCACATTGTATCCAGCGAAGGTTGAGGCAATTACTAAGTGGCCAAGGCCGACATCAGCGACGGAAGTCCGCAGTTTCTTAGGCTTAGCTGGCTATTACCGTAGGTTCGTGGAGAACTTTTCCCGCCTAGCACTACCATTGACCAAACAGATGCGGAAAGGGGAGAAATTCGTCTGGACTGAAGATCGAGAGAAGAGCTTTGAAGACTTGAAGCAGAAGCTAGTATCTGCACCTATTCTTACTCTACCATCTGGTACGGGTGGATTTCAAATCTACAACGATGCATCGGGGAAGGGACTTGGCTGTGTTCTCATGCAACATGGGAAAGTGATCGCGTACGCTTCACGACAGCTTAAGCCTTATGAAGAAAATTACCCCATGCACGATCTAGAACTTGCTGCAGTCGTGTTTGCATTGAAGATATGGAGGCACTACTTATATGGAGAATCATGTGACATTTTCACGGACCACAAGAGCTTGAAGTATATCTTCACTCAGCGTGAATTGAACATGAGGCAGATGAGATGGTTAGAGCTGTTGAAGGATTATGACATTAATCTATAGTATCATCCCGGAAAGGCAAATGTAGTAGCAGATGCTCTTAGCAGGAAGTCCGGAATGATCAACGGCATTAAAATCGAAGAGGAAATCATCAGAGACTTGGAGCGACTAGACATCGAGATCATGGTACGTGGACAGCACGGTTACTGGGCTAATCTTAGAGTAGAACCCGAGTTACTATCTAAGATCAAGGAAGCTCAGAAGGATGATGGAGAAATCTGGGCTATAGTACAGAATTTGGAGAAGCAGACAGAATTCAGAGTAGATGCAGATGGTATCGTATGGCAGGGCACTAGACTTTGTGTTCCTGATGACCAACAACTCCGGGAAGCATTGTTAGCTGAAGCTCATAGCTCCCCATTCTCGATACATCCTGGTTCGACTAAGATGTACCATGACATCAAGCAGTACTTTTGGTGGAGTGGTATGAAACAGGATGTGGCCACTTACGTCTCCAAATGTCTTACCTGCCAGCAGGTTAAGATCGAGCATCAGCGATCTGGCGGTCTCCATCAACCGTAAGATATTCCAGAGTAGAAGTGGGACAAAATCTCCATGGATTTTGTTACCGGTCTTCCGCCTACCAAAAGGAAGCACGATTCAATTTGGGTTATCGTTGATCGACTTACCAAATCAGCTCATTTCTTACCGATCCGCAAGGAAGATCCGGTAAGTAAACTCGTAGATACGTATAGACGAGAGATCATGAGACTCCACGGTGCACCATCCAGCATCGTCTCAGACAGAGATCCTCGATTCACTTCGCGCTTTTGGAAAAGTCTGCAGAAAGCTTGGGGTACACAACTTAAGCTTAGCACGGCTTTTCATCCTCAAACGGACGGACAGTCGGAGCGAACCATTCAGACATTGGAAGATATGTTGAGGTCATGTGCGTTGGAATGGACGGGTGATTGGGACGAATACATCTGTTTGGTGGAGTTTGCATACAACAACAGTTGGCACGCAAGTATCAAATGTGCTCCATTCGAGATGTTGTATGGCAGAAAGTGTCGTGCCCCAATCTGCTGGGATCAGGTTGGCGAGCGAGCACTCGAAGGACCGGAAATCATAGAGATGACAAATGAGAAGATCGTAGTAGCTAAGAAGAAGATTCAGGAGGCACGATCACGTCAGAAGAGTTACGCCGATAAGCATCGTAGGGATATACACTTTAACGTAGGAGATCACGTCTTCCTTAAGGTTTCGCCGGCACGTAGTGTTAGAAGCTTCGGGATTAAAGGGAAGCTCAGTCCTCGTTTCATCGGACCGTTTGATATCATTGAACGAGTCGGTGAAGTATCTTACCGATTGGCGTTACCTCCGCAGCTATCGCATGTGCACAATGTGTTTCATGTGTCCTTACTCAGAGGGTACCAGTATCATCCCCTTCACATGGTTCAGTATCCACTAGAACAGATACGTGAAGATCTCACTTTTATAGAAGAACCCGAACGAGTTCTTGACAGACAAGAACGAGTCATGAGAAAGAAGACGATTCCATTCGTCAAAATTCTATGGAGGGATCATACCGAGCGGGAAGCCACTTGGGAAACGGAGGAGTCTATCCGAGCTTCTTACCCTCATTTCATATTTTGAATTCGGGTATGTTCTTCTTTTCCAGTTTACTTTATCTATAATTCGGGGACGAATTATTCTTTTTAGGGGGGAAGAGTTGTAAAACCCGCATGCTTTTACCATGCATAGTACCCTTAGGATCGTACGTACTAGTTAAAACTTTCCTAATATAGCATGATTACGATTACGTGTTAGGAGTTTACGTATTACGTACGTGTTAGAACACGATAAGTATTTTATATGCACGATCACGTAATAATTATTTAACAATAATTAATCACGAACATGCGATCATGAAATCATGAACGTAATTAAAACACGAACTATTATTAATTACGTATATATATTTATTACGAGCGTAATTAAATATATTAGATCACGGTATTTATGTAACGAGAACATTTAAAACACGAACATAAATAATCACAAACGAGTAACTAAAATAACGAGACACGGAAAAAGGTACGGGAACCCCATGTGGGGTCCCTACCCGCGGTCAAACAAGGACAAATGGGCCAAGCCCATTTGTCAAATTTAACTAAAGGGGGTTTTTACTTTTTACACTACACAAATAACTTTACAAAAGATTTCAAGAAAAACCTAAAACCCTCTTCTTCCTTGTTCTTTGTGCCGCCACCCTAAAACCACCATACAAGGTGATTTTTGATCTTTGATCTTGAAGATTTGGTGATTGATCGTGTTAGTTCTTCGTTCTCTTGATCTACGAATTTGGTAAAACCTTTTTAAACCTTTTCTTTTATTTTAATCTTTTTATTAAGTATGAACATGGGATGTTTTTATAAAAACATAATACCTAATCATAGATCTAACATGTTTTGGTGTTAAATTAAATCAAAGGGTTGTTTTAAGGGGGTGTTTGTTTTGGCCGCAGGCTGCAACCGAACCCGAAAGGGGTTCGGTTTGCCAAGACGACCACCACCAAGACCATATGGTCTTGGTTGGTGCGTGTGGGTCCCCACGGCAGCAAGGGGAAACACGGGGTACCCCGAGTTGGTTCGGGGTACGGTGTCGATTCATGTCGGTTCATGTTTTAGACCTAGATCTGGTTCATGGGTATGTTAGTTTTTTTATGTTATGAACTTATGTTAAAATTAAATTAATAAAAAATGTGATTAATTTTAATAACATGACTTAGGTTATTTAATTAGTAATGATCATGAAATTATTACCTAAGTACTTATATATTTAAGACTTATAATTAATTAATTATTTAAAACCACGGATATAATTAATTAATTAACATGACTTAGGTTATATTATTAATATAAAATAATACATATTTTAACCTAAGTATTTAACTTATTTAATTAAAAACATGTTATACTTTAATTAATATTATAACCTATAGTTTAATTAAATTACATGAAATAATTAGTTAAACTATACAATATACCATATGCCTTAGAAAATAATCATGAAAAACACTTAGGCTTATATACTTAGCTTATATAACCAGCTTATTTCTAATTATGTAAACTTTCTATTTTTAGGAACTTAATTAAATAAGGCAGCTAATCTATTTATGGGAAACCAGCTATTTTTAGAAACTTATTTATTTCAGGCAGCTAATCTATTTATGGAAACTTATTTAATTAAGGCAGCTAATCTATTTATGGAAACTTTCTATTTTTAGAAACTTATCTATTTTAAGCAGTAAATCTATTTTTGGAAACTTTCTATTTTTGGAAACTTTCTATTTTTGGAAACTTTCTATTTTTGGTAACTTTCTATTTTTGGAAACTTTCTATTTTGGAAACTTTTCTATTTTGGAAACTTTCTATTTTGGAAACTTTCTATTTTAGGAAACATGCTATTTTGGAAAGTTACTTATTATTACCAGTAAGTATAATAACACATGAAATACCAGAAATACTTAATCAGATTAAACAGAATATAAGATTTAATACAGTTTAAGGCTTTAAAATAGTAAAACATAGTTAAGAACACATAAAATAAGCTAAGACATGACATAAAACCAGCTATGTATTTAGTAAGCAGATACTTATTCATGTACGCATTTATGTAGCACTAGTGATCGGAAGTAGGATTCTCGTAGTTCGTCTTTCTCGTTCACTGGACATAAGGTACGGATTCCCGTCCTTTCAGTATGGACATTCTTTCCTTATTAGGATTCCCCGTATGCAGCCAACTGTTTTCCCCGTAGTATAAGTTACGTGTTTGATTGCTTTATGTTTAATTAAGATTACCTATAGCCATATACATGCATGACCAGTTTCACCTAGTTATGGAGGTACCATAACCATAACATTAGAGGCACTGATGTTATGACTTCACCACGGCAGAGTGATTGCTCGTGGCGTCCCTTCAGCTTTTGGCCATTTATTTATATTTATCATGTGGGGCGTATGGGTGCATCCTAGTTACATGTTTTTATTCAGCATTACATGGTGAATGTGGTGTGTGCCTTGCATCCTTCACAAGGAGCTGATCCCTCCTACCCAAAAACCAGTATATTAAATTAGAGGCAGCCCCTTAATTTGCATGATGAGGTCACCCCTCCAATTATTCATGCACGATGGATTTTCATGACCTATATTTGCTAATGGTAAAATATGACAAATAGCTTTTATAAGATAAACATAAGACTTTCAAACTATTAAACCAGTTTTATCAAGACTTAACCAGGTTACTCGGGACTTAGTTTCTTCCGCTGTTATTATGTTATATGCTTATCCTATTCATGCTTTAATTGTACATCCGTGCACTGAGCGTATTGCTCAGCCGTTTTCCTTTTCTATGTTCCCAAAACGACAGGTACTCAGGACGCTCGTAGACACTAAGAGTACGTGCATATGGACTGGAAGTTGTCTAGCCTTCTTTACATTATGCATTTCTTTCTTATGATACTTATGCTTTGGACATTGTTTGGTCCTTTCCTTTATTATACTATGTTTGTGTGTGATGAGCTTTACTTTTGGACTACCGATGTTTGATTCCGGTATTTTCCTTTTTATGGTCAAGTAATGTTTAGACATTTTACCTTGTATGCTTTGATGACACGCCATAATTACTGTGATATTTCCATTTCCAAACTGGGGTGTTACACCTACCTCTGTAGGCGGTTCTTTATCTCGGAGGCTCAATAACGCAGTTCCTTATCGATAAGGAACCACGGGCAGTAGCTTTTGTCAGAGCGCCAGTTTTATTAAAATATATTTTTCTAACTAGACCCTCTCTCTCCTTCACACACAGCAGACGGTTTTTCTTTGTTTTTCCACCATTGTTGAAGCTTCAAAAACCTTCAATCACTCAAATTAATTGATTAAAATTCATAGGTTTCACTCATCCATCATCGAAGATCAATTAATTGTAAGTTATCTATTTCAATTTCATCTAATTTATACTAGGGTTAATACATTCATAATTGAGGATTTTTAAAATTGACATTGAATCGGAACCTTACTAGGAATAAGAGTTGACATAGTATTGTTACTATGATTCCTTGTGTTCATATTCATAGAGATTTCACTAAAACATACTTGTAGAACAAATCCAAATTTTGAATAATATTTTGGTTGATTGATGGAATTGATATGAACCCATGAACAAGTTGGTAATAGCATTGTTAAATGATTACCTAAAAACCTTGTTTTTGAAAAACCAATGTTCTAGTTCATTGTTGATTTTAGTTCATATGTTTTGATCAATGGTGAAATGGTTACATTGTGAACATGAGAATGACAAGAATTAATCCTTTGTTTGTCAAGGTATTGATGAAACACATTCTCATCTTTTAAAATTTTGATTTTTAATTTTTCATATGAGTGATTGGAGAAATATCTTTGTTTGTTATATTTAGGTACTAATCATTCCTTCGGAATACCAACAAGACCACCAATACACTAGACAATACATGCCAAACCTTTTTGAGATGTGTGCTTCACCTCAACTTACAAACACCTTTTCCTCACTCCAAAAACGTTTTTTTCCTGAGGGTAGAGTTGCCGAAGAGGATATTGAGGAATATATATATACTCGATCAATGTTCGGACAAATTGAGTTTGATTGTTTGTTGGACATCAAAGAGGATATATATCCCGAATTTCTCCTAGAGTTCTTTAGCACATACTCTCTCATTTATGATGATGATAATGTATATGTTAGGTTCATCCTTGAAGGTCGACTCATTAAACTCTCTCTTCAAGACTTTGGTCAAGCTCTTCGTGTTCCATTTGTGGGCACTTGTCGATTTACTGATAAATGGAAACTTGATTATCTTCTTGAACCATTCGACTGTGCTCCAAATGAAAATGAAGAGATTGACCTTGACTTCATTCTTGATGTCATTTGTAAAGAGCGTAGTGGAAACGTTGTAAGAAGCCTCCACTCTACCAAGCGTCAAGTAAAATGCTATGAGGTTCTCTTAAGCGACCTAAATGATTGTATGGTTCGTTTGGCCGACATCCTTGGGGAGAATGTATTTTGTCTTGGCGGAAACCAGGATCATATTCCGGCGTGTATGGCGCACATGCTATGTTGCATCGCTACCGACGCCAAGTACAATCTTGCATACTATATCGCTCGACGAATCACCTATGCTATTTCCAAACCCAAAACAAAGCTTCCTTATGCCATGCTCCTTACTCGCCTTCTTAAGAAGGTTGGTGAAGATTATCCCGACATCAACATTTCTCGCTTTCGTTCGGTCAAACGTTTTATGCTACCTATTCAAAAGGTACAACCACGAAAAGCTAGAAGTGATCAAGTTTGACAAAGTCCGATCCACAAGAGTCCGATGATGAGGACTTTGATATGTGATTGTAGTGTTTTACTACTCTTTAGGAAAAGAGCGTAAATAGGGAAAGTATTAAGTGATGATTTAGGAAAATCAAGCACTAATGACCCAATTAGGGCGTGAAAGTTTATTTCCCAAGGAGGTATATGTGTGTGATTAAAATGTAAAGATATTTGAGATTAATATGAGAAAGAAGAGATGAGAAAATAGAATGACGGATAAGTGAAAATTATTACTACGACGACTAAATTAAAAACCGTAAAAAGTGCCAAAATAAAAATTAATTCTAAAAATTCCCAAAAAATACCAAAAATCAAATTAAATAAACTAACAGTTTACAAATGATCAAAACTTTTTCAAACCTTTTAATTAGTTAATTATTAATTTTTAAATGCTAATTAAGGCCCTAAAAATCCAAATAATTATTAAAAAGTTCAAATAAAGATTTTTCACTTTGTAAACCTCTTAAATGACTTAAAAAGACTAAAAACAATTTTTATAAATTTTTAAACTAAGGAAAACTATTTTTACATGATTAAAAGCTATTAAAATATTAAAATAATTCTAAAAATTAACAAAATGATGCTAAAATTAATCTAAGAGTTTTAAAAATCCTACTTTAATGTATTGGACCTAAGAAAAATATAAAAGTTGCAAAAATATGAAAAATGAATTTTAATAACAAAATAATATTAAAATATTATTAAAAATCCAAAAATTATAAAAATTTCTAAAAACTTGCAAACTAGTTTGTTTTAACCTAGATAAACAGAAAATGAAAGTTAAATTACCAAAATACCCCTATTGGGCCCCCAAATGGGCTAAAAACAAAAATAGTCCAAATGAAATGGGCTTTTGGGCCCAATAAGATGAAACTTAACCAAATAAGCTGAAAATCACCAGTCTAGCTTAAAATTCAATTCTAAACACAAATGTCCGAAGGCCTAAAAGCTGAAAGTGAGCTTATCACAACTTAATAGTATAGCAGCTTATTCTTATTGGGTTTTTTGGCCCATTAAGTAATAAGCCAATGCCATAAGCTCAGATTTGACACACCACCTTATTTTTAGATGCCTAAGAGATTTGTGAAAACAAATTTCAAATAAGCTCAACCAATAAGTCAGAAATAAGCAAAGTAAGTTTTCACTAAAAGACAAAATAGTCGACTTAGAGTTCTAAACCACCTCAGACCTTGAAATAAGTTGCAAAAGACTCTAAATGACTTAATTAAGACAAATCAACAAAGAAAAGTTCAATAAGCCAAGTCAAATAAGCAGAATAAGCTGATAAGCACTTATGTAAAAGTCAACGTTATTGGTTTTCTAGTCAAAGCTCAAAGTCAACCCCTCAAATGCTCCAGTATGAACAAATGGGCCAAATAAGGAACATCTATTACAAATTCAAAGTTTTTGCAGGTTAAAATAAGCTAGAACAACATATTGATACGCACAAGGTGAAATAACACTAGCAGTGGCTAGCAGCAGGGGAAAGGAGTTCCCACTGCTTTGACTATTTGACTTGCTTTTTTAGAGAGATCCAGTTGGATTCAATGGAAAACAAAGGCACCCTTGTAATCAGTGGATCATAAGGAGTCAATATCAACAAAGAAATCACAATTTGGTTCAGCCAATAAGCACAGAATAACCAAACAGTGACCAAATATGATACAGACTTGGAAAATAAGCAGTTATGACAAATTAAGCAGATTAAGCATGAATAAGCCAACCAAAATGAACCATATGCATACACAAGCTATAATAAATTCCAATAAGCACAATCAAACTAGTTTCAAACACTGGATCAAGGATTAGAAGCAGATTCAAGCACAATTAGTTACTGATGAACAAAGGTGATTATCCAAAATCCTTTTGCTGATCTATTTGACCACCAACCCAATTTCAAACCCTCAAATCACTTTCCCTGGTTATGTTAACTAAAACTTAGCACTTGTTAAACCTAGTCTACCCTTAGATCTAGGTGTCCCCAAAATTTTAGCCAAAAATTCCAAGTAAAACTGATTCTTTGGACCTTTGTTGGATTTGAGTGTTTAGACCCTCAAAACTTGTAGATAAATGACCCAATACAACAGATAAAAAAATACCACCAACAATCAACAACAAATAACCACTTAATTTGCCTTAAATCCTAATAGATCAGTTAACCCAAACACCCCTTTGGAATCTGATTTCTTAAATTTTCAAAGGATTGTTATGTTTTAACCCTCAAATCAGGATCTAATCAACCCTAACAGCAATAATCCAACCTCAGAAACGGAAATCAACCACAAAATTCAGATTCACAATCAAATATGCAAAATCACCCAAAATCATGCAATATTTAAAAAATATAAAAGGGAGAAGAGATTCAAACCTCCAAAATGTACATCCACACTTTGATTTTTTGAGCTTAGGTGCTAGCAAGAACAAGCACCAGCTTCCACAGCTGCTAAGAAGAACAAACACAAAAGTGAGCTCAAAAGAGATTATCCTTTGATTTTTGAAAACAAGTGTTTTAAACCTTAAAACCTTTTCTCAAAATCAATCAAACATGTAAATGGAACTCAGATCTTAGCTAATCAAACACCAAACTTTCATAAAACACAAAAGAGAATTCAATAAAATCAGAAAACTAACTTTTATTTCATACAAAGGAATTACAAAGAAATTAGCTAAAATCTGGAACAAAAGCTCTCTCACATGTTGAGGAGTCTTTAAATAGACGACTAAGGATGATTCTAGAATGGAAAAAATACAGAAACCCTTGCTAGAAAATCCCAAATTTTCCCTTGAATGCTTCTAGATGCTTGGTGTGTTTTGAGTTGTCAAATTTGATCCAAATCGTTCATTTATCCTTTGGGGCCAAGTAATGAGCCTAAAGCGTTGATCTTGCCATGTCAGATTGCTTTGAGAGGAAGTTGTAATGTGATAGGTGGACGGGTTGATTGGTGGGATCACATGGTGAGTGGGGATTGGGGTTTTGGGTGTGGGATGTGTTTCTGGGCGTGTGAATTAAGCATGTGCCAAGGTAATTTGATTTTACCCTTTGTTTAAGTGGGAGTAATTTATGGGTTCATCAGGGTAAATAGTAACTTGTTTGATCCGATTTTAGGGGAAAGGTAAGTGTTTGGCGCAAAAAGCTGGTTTGAATGTTTGGACTTGGCAAAAGTACCCCTCAAACTTTGGGAAAGAGTGTATAATAAGTTTATTCAGCTAATAAACACGACTTACTTTGTTTTTGAAGTTTCAGAGTTTATACGTTGGCAATAAAAAGTTTAGGAAAAAGATTTTAGGGCTTTTTCAAGTTTAGGCTAATTACAATTTCAGTCCTTATGATGTTTTATCCATTTTAAAAGGACTAGAAATGCAATATTCTTGAACTTCAAGGGCTTCTTTGGATCTTGGACTTTATGAAGGACTATTCTTGACATTTTGGAATTGTTGAAGGGCTAATCTTGCCAACTCTTCAAACTTGGAGGACCTTTTTATAATTTTGACAAACTTAAGGGACCAAACTTGTAGTTATGAATATACAAGGGTATTAAGTGTCATTTCTTCATAAATGAGGGCTCAATCTTGTACATCTTCAAGTCTTCAATGGTTTTTCTTTGATAATTCACAAACTAGGACCCGGTTCATTGTGCGGCTTCGTTTCTCGTGTTCGTTTTTCCTTGTTTCTTGTAATATTTTGTCTTTTTCACGATATCCATACCTAAAATACTCAAGTAAACAAACACAAGCATATATATGATATTTTATGACATTTTTATGCATTTAAAGCCCGAAAAGAACGATGAGATCATGTATAAATGCCATCTCATCAATATGTCACCAAGCAATGGTGGTGGCATAGGCACAAGTGCTCATGTTGGATCTTCGAGTAACTCCCACCCATCCATGGACTCTTTCATGGAAGGGTTAGAAGAAATCATCCCTCCTCCTCACTTTGCTACTAGTGGACTTCCTGAAAACTTCGGTCTTGCGGATGTCTACCGAGCTAATCTTAAAACACAAGGTGAGTTGTATGATCATAGAATGGAGTCAAGAGGATCGTTCAAGAACATAGCTAACTTGATCAAGGGACTTGGCAAGAAGAAGAAATGAAGCATTGTTTCTTCAAGGTCTACATGTTTGAAAACGTGTTTGAATTGTTAATCTTTTATTATGGTTGTCTACTAATACTTTATGTTTGGATTATTAGTATTTTAACCCTAATAGTTGCATTGCTTTATGCATATTATGTGTTTGTTATCCTCCTAGATTTTGACTTATAGTTAACTTTGGCTTGATATTTACCTGTGTGAAATCTGGGTTGACCAAAGTTTAAGGAAGTGCACTTTTCTGTCACCAGTGTACGCGGTTCCATATCAAACCCGCGGTTCTTTAGCGATAAGGAACCGCGGACCTACGTAAGGAACCGCTTGTTCCTGTTTTGATAGAATCTTTGCTTAAACTATTTTCCTTAATCTGTGTAAAACTTTGATAAAATTTTTGAAAAACCTTCACTTTCCTAAACTAGGGTACCTAATTTCATTATTCACCTAAAATGATTTTAACCCATTACTAGTTTGGATCATTCCCTTCTCTTCTTAAACCCCCTCATGTTGATTGTGTTCTTCATCCCTTTAACTCTTCTCTAAACCTTAACACACAACCATGGTGTCCACTATAACATCCACTTCTTCCAAAACCTCTTCCTCAAAAGGAAGCCTCAAAATTAAGATCAAGATACCCAACATTGGTTCTTCATCTTTTCACACTCCCAAAAATGAGATCTCTCCCATTATCATTTCATCTTCACCTTCACCACCCCTTTCTCCATGCAAGAAAACTCAACCCATGGTACTAACCATTCTCATGGTCCTACCTCCTCTTCATTCCAATCAAGAATGAATGAGCTTTCTTCACCTTTTACCCCTAGTCCTGCTTTGGATGGGATTTCTCAACCTCAACCTCTACAAAGTATCCCCTTTGTACTTGAGCCTTTGGTCACCTCTCCTTTCTCTCCACCACCTCCTCCACCCTCTAACACTAATTCTCCTATTTTGGGCATTTATATCCCTCACTTTATGGGTGATCTTTACTTCTTTGGGTTCTTAGAAGCTCATGGTGTAAATTGCCCATGTTGTCTCTATAATAACTACATCATTCAAAACCTAAGGATGGAGATGCTTGGCCTTCATAGAAGGTTGCATGATTTTTTGCTTGTCTTGTTCTCCATGCCTCCTCCTAGGAGATGAATGATGGTTTTCAAATTAACATGATTTTTTAAAAAGAAGGTCAAGCCAAAGAGAACTATGAACTCAAGACCTAATTGTTAGCTATCTTTGTAGTAGTTAATCGTCTTTTTAATTCTTGTATTTCCTTTCGTTTCCGTCATGATTTTCTCATGTGGATGATTTATGGATTTAGTGTTTATGTGCTTTGATCTATGTGATAACATTTAACAACTTCAATTTATTTAAAATTGAATCTAAATCTATCACAACCTCAAAAAACTTGACTTAAAATTGGATCAAAATGTTATTTAAATATTTTGTCACACTTTGTCAAGACATTCTTTGTGAATGTGTTGCTTTTATGCAACCCTAGCATACTCTAGTGCTAAAACATGTAAAAATCCAAGATTTGCAAATTTTTGAAAAAGTCTTATCTTTCTCCAAAATTTTTGAAAATCTGGTTTTGCAGTCCACTGGACGCGGATCTCAAAGAAATGCCTAAAAACATTGTTAGTATTAATTAATCTTTCTTAGATTTGATCACGACAAATTACAAAGACATTTATTGTTAAACACAAACATAAAACGAATTATCTAACAAACACTATCATCAAGGTAATAATCATTACACTAACATATCTTAATCATACTTAGTGAATAAAAGTGATTAGCCTTAAAACTCACCTTAGTCAAACATTACAAAAGATTTTTAATAAACTTTATTTTTAAGAAAATGTTTTATTAAAATGAGAATGCAAATTTGAAATGGCATATTCCAAATGCCATAAGAATATCCTTTGAAGGTTTAAACAACCTCAGATATTTCAAATTCACTAAAAGACAAAAAGGAGCGGAGTCTACGCTTGCGGTACCTTAGCACCTGTGGCGGTTCCTTATCAATAAGGAACCGCTGGCTCCAATAAGGAACCGCGGGCAGATATAGCCGTTGGATGTTTTGTCCTATAAATAGTGAATCAAATCTGCATTCTTATCAACCCTTTTTTGACATCTTCTTCAGCCTTCTTTCTCCTTTCTAATCCTAGTTATTTGTAAATGATCACTTAATGTGTTAAGTATGTTTACTCATGATTATCCTCTTGATCTCCTTCTTTACCTTGTCCAAAGAGAAGATCACTCACACACTTGTGATGTGATTAAAGATGTAGCATTGATGAAGATCACCTCCTCCTAAACATCTAGTCATGTTCATCTTTTGTTTATTTGTGTCTTGTGTATACTTGGACTAGTTGTGTTCATCCAAGTTATTTATGAATACTTGGATTAGAGTTGTGTACATCCATTGCACATGCGTGTGCTTGGATTTATGTTTTGTAGATCCAAGCTACATGTGTGTACTTGGATATGATTAGTTGAGTTGTAATTAGTTGTGTTAGTTCTCACTAAACTATAAAGTGATGTGGTTGTGTCTTGTGAGTTCTCACTAAACTATAAAGTGATGTGGTTGTGTCTTGTGAGTTCTCACTAAACTATAAAGTTATATGTAGTTGTGTTGTGTGAAGTTCTCAGTTAGCTTCAAAGTGAAGAGTCGTGAAGATTTGTTCTAGCTTTGGATTAGAACTCGACATCTAGCCTTGTGTCGGATAAGGGTTAAGTAGGCAACGTTGTGAAGATTGGTTCTACCTTTAGATTAGAACTCGACATCTAGCCTTGTGTCGCAAAAGAGTGAAGTGGGCGACGTTGTGTAGATTGGTCCTAGCTAAGATTAGGTCTCGACATTTAGCTTAGTGTCGGAAAGTAATGTAAGCGACGTTGTAAGGTTTTCTCCGCCAAGAAGGGAGCTTGTTGATATAGTGGAAATCTCGAGTAAGGTATACTCGAGGAGTGGATTAGGAACGAGGATAGAGCCTCGTTGCCGAACCACTAGAAATCTTGGTGTCTTCCCACTAGGTTGCTTCTTTCCTTACTCTTTACTTACATTCGTTATCACTACACTTACTATACATTGTTAATGTATTAGAGTTGAACCTAATCATTATGCAACTAGCTTTCAAGTAAAAGATAGTTTTATGCACTCACCTATTGAAACGAATTTTAACTAGGAGATAAACCGATGAGAAACTATTCAACCCCCCCTTCTAGTTTCTACAGAAGTTACAACAAAGAAATCACATATGTAGGATGACACTTGATAGCGGTTCTTTTGCAACATTAAAATGCACATACTTTGCAGGTGAATTGCCACAAAGATTTCTTACTTTCTGAAGTTTGTCAAGCTGATCATTCTGACTCGATTGCTCTAAAGTTTAATATTAGCACTTGACACTTTAGCTGCTATGAGCTAATAACACACTGATCAGTGGTCTTTGTATGGTTTGTTGGTAGTTTAATGCGTCAGCCCACCTCTATGCTGTCACAACAATAAGTGGTGCTGTCGGGTCTCACTAATTTCATTATTTCTGAAATGAGATTGGATTTCTTTTTTCAAACAAAAGATGTAACCAACAACAATTACACATCATTTACCAAAAAACACTTGAGGCAGTAAAACACATATATGTAATTAGTTTAAATTTCACTTTTAGACCAAAAAATACTCGAGGCGTTAAACAGCGTTCCTTAAAGGGATTAAAAAGCACCGACTCCAATCGCCTTACGTAATGGCTGCGCATCAAGGGTCCTGATGCAATGACCCCACTGTCTCTTCTCGCCTCATGTTTGATATTCATTTGTATTTTACAACCACTGTGGAGCTTTTGAAACCTCCTGATATGAAGGGTTTGGATTCAATTACGCTAGAAATTTTGTAGGACCTGTTTCCCAATGGTAAGAAAGCTAAAAGTATTTGTCGTACAAGATTAAAGTGATAGCTAAAACCATGTACATGGTTTATTATTGACTGTCCATTGTGTTTTGGAAATGGTCAGCAACCACTTTAATGACGTCGATATGAAGCTACTTAAATTGGTCGTCCCTCCTCACATTCTCAAATACCTCATTCATCACCAGGTATTTATTTAGTTGTTTTCATCAAACGCTATCTAATGTATTTTTATTAAATTACATTTATTATTTTTTTAGAAAAGCCAACCTCTATAGAGAAACTTAAAATCTATTAACAAAAATTTCTATAGGAAGATATTTATGATGGCTGGATTTGTTTTTGAAATGATTATCAGGTTATCGGGTCTTGAATGTTCATACCTTGAATAATCAGATTAGTAGAGGAGTTTCAAAAGAACATTACAGGTGACATGTTTCATAGTTTTAAGCTAAAATGAAACATAAGAAACACCATACATGTTGCGCACAATTTAGAAATTCTTTTTATCTTCTT
This sequence comes from Glebionis coronaria, assembly GCA_025667525.1. Lineage (NCBI taxonomy): Eukaryota > Viridiplantae > Streptophyta > Magnoliopsida > Asterales > Asteraceae > Glebionis > Glebionis coronaria. The sequence goes on along the minus strand of CM046876.1, from coordinate 419,985,256 downwards.
TTTAAAGGGTGCTGATCCATGGTTTGAACACATACTGGTACATGTTGAAATGGGCAGTATTGTTACCGAAAAGTCAGGTGTATTTATTTATGTCTCTAATATGATTCAGGTAAAAGGTGCTAAAAACGTTTGTAATTACAAGAGGGAAACGCGTGCTTCCTCGAGAAATCAAGTTTCTTCAGCAGAAGTGTGTTTGTGTTCCTTCTATTTATATGTGACTCTATTCAATTAGATAATTGGAGTGGGATGAGTCCAGAAATAATGCGCCACTATATGAGTTTCCGTTTTTCAGAAAAAAATGTGATTCTGATATCGATAAGTGTATGATTTATGCTGGATAATTGGGTGTTTGGTTGCGGATTTCATGCAGAAAAAGATGTATATTCTCGGTTGTGGTTTTTGAAGTGGCGATAATCTGATTTATATAGTGTACATACCATAAAGAAAACAATATAAAAGAATGTTTTTTAATGCATTCAAAGAATCAACGAGAACAGTTTAATGTATTTTAAAGAGTATCTTATTATTGCATTGGACAAATACCTCAATCCGACTTTCATAGTATTTTGTGTATTTTTCAGCATATTACGGCATCAAAAGGAAGTGAGAACTGTGTTAATGTGTTGCTAGACTATGATTGTGTTTTGCCACTCTATCATCAGGTGATCAACATTGACTAGCAAGATTATCATGGTTAGACCCCTCAAGAAGTGGCTGACCAAAAGTTTCTTGAGGCGTAACCATGTTAACAAGACCAGACACCTAGGTGGACCAGAAGTCCTATGAACACATGATTCAATACTTAGAAGATGACGGGAATGGTCATTTGTATGGTAGACAATGCAAACAAGCCTATCTATTCATTAGTAACGTACAAAGACTGGAAACCTCATTCTTAAGTGGGACGATAGACGTGTCTTCTAGCAGCAGCAGAATTCAAATTCCGATAGCCGTTCGTCATGTCTTAGTGAAGGTGATGGAAATACTTCATTGTCCTCAAGCCCTCAGAATCCCGAATCTTCATCCACGTCAGATTCGGAATACACCAGCCATCATTCTAAAGTGATTAAAGAAACATCACAATTATTGAGAAGGATCATTTTGAAGTGATTAATGAAACATCACTATGTATTGAGAAGGAATTTATTGATTGTGGTACCATTAAGGCGGAAAACATAGAAGAAACTGAAAGTGTCCTTGGATCTTGGCCTCAAGCGAATAATATTGTTCAACCACCATTGCAAGCTTAGAGTATACATTTTCTGGTGTTTCAAGCTCCTGTGGTTATTATCATCAGGAACAGTTTCATGAACGACTGCCTAACCAACGGAATGATGCCATTACCGCATCCAAACCACTATCTATTTGCTAGGCCCGTTTGGTTATTGTTCAGTTCTTCCGTATGGTGTCGGTGGTGATGAGAATTAAACTCACGTTTCTTACAAAATACTTAATGTGTGGATTAAATACAAACTTTGTAAGCTTTAAACTGCATAAAAACCTGCAAATTAAACTATAGTAGTCGCATAAAACTTATACGTATACACTTAGAATACCATTATGCTTTTCTTATAATGTAGTTTTTACCCACACATCAAGCATATAAGATTTTTATGATCTGGTTAATTTTCTTTAAATCCATCTTCTAATCTTATTTTTTAATATGGATTTTAGTTTTTCACATGGTTTACAATCCACTAAGATTGAACGTATGTGCATGGAGCTTATGTTCTATACTTATTATTTTACTATGTAACACTTGAGTTTATAACTATATAGGGGCCAAAGTATAAAATTCGACTCAAAACACTTGTATTTGCTTCTTGTATAGTTGTATGTATGAGTAAACTTCGGAAAAGTATGTAACTAATTATGCACTATAGTAGTATCTTGATATGCTAACTGCTATTTTGTTTATTCATCTATTTACATTAGGGGTGTGCAAGAAACCGAAAACCCGAACTTAAGCCGAAAAAACCAAAGAACCGAAACCTAAAAAACAGAAACCGATTGAAAAACCGATGGTTTGGATTTTGCACTTTTTAAAAACCGAAGCTTTTGGTTCGGTTTGGTTTTAGCATTAAAGAAAACCGATATAAAGCAAACCGATCTTTATAAACAAGAGAATATATATAAGTTCACGTCGAAGCTAATGGACGATGAATATGCTATGCTAGATTAATTTTATCATGTTTAATAACTAATCATTGTTTCATATGCTTATTGAACATGACTAAATAATAAGTTTTCTTCTCGATTGTTTTTTTAATTAGGTTTTTATCATTGCTATTATGTTGATTTATACACATAAATGATTTTTTAGGATTTTATATGATATTTTTTCCTTATTGTTAATGTTGTATTTTTGTTGTTATTGTTTATTTAAAGTTTTTAACGTGTCGGTTTATGGTATATTCAAAATCGACTTGTAAAAGCGAAGCTCGATAAATCATATAGAAACCGAGAAACCAAAAAAACCAAACCGAAATTAAATCGAAAACTGAAAAACCAAACCAACACAAAACCAAAATCGAATGGTTCCTAAAAATCAGAAACCGAAATTATTGGTTCCGTTTCGGTTTTATACAAAAACCGAACCAAACCGAACCATGCTCACCCCTAATTTACATGTCGTTAGCCTCTTTGTATAGTACTAATTATGATGGGTTAATTGAGATATTTAGATTTACGCTGGGATTAATATAGCCTAACAAAATTTGTATGACGCCATTACAGAATGCTACCAACGTCCGAAGCCCAAGATAGGATAAAAAGTATTTTCTGGTTGTGATGTAGTGTTTAAGTTTTATTTTGTAGAAAATAACCATTTATAGTTTATATTATTAGCATGGAAGAATAAGCAATGAACCGCCAACTTTTCGTAGTATAACTTAACAGTATACCAAGTACGAATGAATTTGCATAACTTATAGTAACCACCAAGTCCCCTATGGCCCTATCTAACCATCAAGTTCAAGATCCTTTGTATAGTTTATAGTATATTTTAAGAATAATGGCACGATAATGTATTATAGTTGTTCCATAATCCTTTTATATGTAGCGAACAAAAAAATTTGCAACGATAACCATTTTAATTTGTTTTATTGTATTCAAAGTGTATCATTTTACCTTCATAACAAGTTGTAGGTTACCTTTTTAATTTTTTTCTATGGAACCTACATAGAGCCACATAGGATAAACCACGACTATATTTTTTTTATAACCATCCTTATGTCGTGACACAATTTAGTAAGCACGAAAAAAAAATTACCCGGTGACAACGGACTTTGACAATCACATGAAATACAACAAGGGTGCAATGTTTCCTATTGCTCATGTAAGCGCTTAACAAACTTACTGAAGAGTGCTAAAACAAATTGAAGTACTAGGGATGAAATTGTTGTACTAATGAGTATCACTAACTGACAGTATTTTGCACCAAAACAGGAAGCATTTATTCACAAATATAACAAATGCATGTACTTTCAAACAAAGATACAAACCAATATATATGAGGTCATGATACAATACGAGAACAAGCAAACTTTACCTATCATTTATGTCTATATGTATACACATGCTAGAAACGTTTCATAACATTTCAAAACATCACAAATTAAACATTAGAATGTACAGGAGAAAATGAATGACAAGAATATTGATTAGTTTGACGCGTTCCTCAACGCAAGCCTCACTTTCTGCTACCTCTAATATGTACTTCTTTTTTACAGGCAGAATATTCATCACTCTACATATGACATAATAAGTGTCCAAGGTTACAACGCTAGACAGAGTATTGCTCCTATACTTTAAACTATTTTCAACAAATATATTGACGCAAAAGAAATTGATAACAAATTCGACTTTCTTTGCTAAGGAAAGTGGTGCATAAGGTAACCAGTAAACATGTCTAATAACTCGAAGTTGAGCAAGAGCATTGTTTGTCCCAATTGGGTTAATACACAAACGTACTTTTAGAACAGATTTACAGACAAAACTCGACGTAAATTTATGTATATTTGTAAATTTACATGACACCAAACACAGTCGTTGAGTGTACCAAGGCCTAAGACGATCGAAGATTAGTTTACCTTTAACAACTTTTTTTAAATACAACCAATATTTGTACAACCAAAGATTCAAATGGACAGAACACGACTGTTGGTTGGGCTGAGGCCAAAAAATATCAAATATTAGTTTCCTTTTAGTTTTGTTTAACAAAAGCGGGTCTCACTACCAACATTAATTTTCTAGATTCGTGAGCTTTGAATTGGTAAGAGCGCTTGGGATATTCACAAGAGGTTGGTAGTTCGAATCCACCTGGATATGTGACCAATTAAAAGGTGTCTGTTGGTGGTCCAAATATCCACATTTCAGTAAATACATTTGGGTAATGTATGCAACCAGTAACCAGTTAAACAAAAGATACACATGCAACAAAATACGACAAGTTGGTTTCCAAGGCCTAAAAATATCAAAGATTACTTCTGTTGGAAACTCACTTTATGTGACGACATTTAAGAATTCCCATTAGTTATCATAGTCACACACGTTTAGACTAGACTAGGTTCTATGTATAGTTAAGTGCATCGTGTGTGACTATATATACCCCTCCTTAGCTTCCAAGGAGGGGTGTTGCTTGTGTTTTCTTTTCATTTCAATACATCTTTTCTTAACCTTTCACACAACCACACTCTCTCTCTAAGCTCAACAATGGCTACCACCACCATCTATCACCATATTAGACCACCGGATCATATATAGCAAATCCACAATTGGTATCAGAGCCTCGGTTCCATCCTTGGATCGTTCTTGTTTTCGATTTTGGTGGTCTAAAAATTTTTTTTGTCCGAATCTATATCATTTTTGTCACGGTTTGTTGTGTTTTTTTTATCATATTCACAAGTTTTTTGTCACGTCCTGTTATTTTTTGTCCACAGTTTCAAAAGTTGCCATCTATGGTCGACTTGATTGAGTTACTCAGTGAGATCTGAAAACTTAAGGCATAAAGTAGGGATGAAACATGTTTACGATGCAAAGAGACTTTTGGCAACGTAAATCCCTAAAATCTAGAAATTGCAAATTTGTTTGTCAATTATTGTACGACAAGTTACCATGTTGATTACATTTGTCACTAGCAGATCAACTGATGTGATAAGTTTACGTCAATATGGATTCTAGTTTCAAGGAAAATACTATGGTTTTATTACAGAGGTAATTTTATTTTCTTGAATGGTATTATAAAAAATACTAATGTTTGAACTTATTTCTGTAGAAATGGCTCAACCCGAACACAATATGACTATGAGTTCTACGTTCAAAGGTTTCTTTGAACGTCCTGAACTTACTGGCCCTAACTTCAATGATTGGTATCGCTCACTAAGAATAGTTCTAAGAGCAGTAGGTACTATCGATATCTTGACTACTCCTTATCCGGAGGATCTTACTGAAGGAGCATCTGATGCGCAAAGGCTTGAACACGCTGCTAATGTAAAGAAGCACTATGAGGTGTCTAGTTTAATGTTAGGAAGAATGGCTCCTCCACTTCAACAAAAGTATGAGCTATGTTCTCCTAAGCGAATGCTTGATGAGCTTGATGGTTGAGTTTTTGTATACCCTTTAGGAAAAGAGTGCACAAAGTAGGGTAAGCACGACGATTTAGGAAAACCGTGTGTAAATGACCCTAAAGTGAGTTCGTTCTCGAGGAGGCTAGTGCGTTGTGTAATGAAATGATTATCTTTGTGATTATATTGTTATGAGAAAAGAAAATAGAAAATGGGGTAAGGAGAGAATGACTGTTACGAAGACGGATTAAGCTAAAACGAAAGGGTCGTTCACGTAAAACCGTAAAACGCACCAAATTAAAAATTTTAAAACCTAAAAATTAATTAAAAGTTAAAAGTAAGTCTAAAAAATATAAATAAGAATAAAAATCCAACAAAAATATTTTAAAACCTTTTATTAATTAAATATTCAATTTTAAATGCTAAATAAAGCCCTAAAATTAAATATAATTAACAAAATGTCCAAAATATTATTTTATTGAACAAATAACTCACTTATATTATTTAAAGACTAAAAAGTACTTTTCCTAAATTTTAAGAACTATTTTTATATTTTTAAAACACTAAAAACTATTTTTAAACTAAAATAATCTGAAAAAATAAAAGAATAATGCTAAAAATAATTTGACAATTTAAAAAATCCTAATTTTTACTAAAGAACAGTAGAAAAATGAAAAAGTTTGAAAAATATAAAAATTTTCACTAAAAGACAAAAATAGTTTGAAATTAAACCCTAATTAAACTAAATTAATTCTAAAAAATAATTACAAAGTGAACAGTAAAAACTTTTTAAACTAAAAATCTTAAATTATTTTTCTAAGTCTATGAAAATTTTTAAAACTGAAAAATAATAATTTTTGTCACTAAAAGACAAAAACGGAAATTAAAAAGTTAATTAAAATAGCAATTTAATGTAAAAAATATAAAATGAACAGTAACAAAAAATCTAATTAAACAGAAAAATAAAAATAAAATAAGAAAAATTATGAAACTTGTTTGAAACCCTAATTCCTATTTTCAGGCACTAAAGACAAAATATTAAACTTCTGAAAGTGACATGTGCATAGGTTTTGTCTTTTTGCTGAGCAGTGGTAACCAATGTATTAGCAGGGGGAACTTTGTTCCCACTGTTAGTGCAAATAATTGGTCAGTTGACCAATAAGCTTAGGGAAGCTTATTTTGAGCTTTTTCTTGGGCAATAAGGCACCCCTACACTCAGTGGAGTGTAGGTAGTCAGATTAAACAGGAAGAACAACAAGTTACAAGCAAAAAATCAACACACAAAGCCCTAATCAAGTTACTGTAAAGGCTGCTATAGGTCTGATGAATAGTGACTGAATCAAAGTGCACAAAAGTGAAGTTCAAATGCCAAATTCTTGCATACAAGTATACCAAATCACATATAAGCTAGATATAACCCTAGGTTTACCTATTATCTAACAACCTTGCAACAATGGTGATCAAATAAATCAAAAATCAAGCAGAAAAATGGTTTACTCTATTCATGCTATTTTTTACCACTTTATTCATGCAACTTCTACAAAACTTTATCAAATATGAAGCACCTTACTGATTATGACTACTTTGACCCAACCAATTGTGTTGATACTGATCCCAAGCCCAAAAGCTATTACTGGCCTACCCTGATAAGTATATCCAAACACCCCTTAAATTTTAGAAATTGAAATTTTTTCAAACAAAATCAAATCAAACTCAAACCAAACTAATTATAACTTAATCTAACATGCATAAAAACCTAAAACAAACATGAACAAACAGATAAACTACCATTTAGACAAATTCCATGCAAATTTCACCAAATCACATAAATCACAAATTTGAAGAACAAGAGAGTTCAAGCCAAGGGATTTACCTTGTGGGGCCTATAATCCAGGTTCCACAATGGCTGAAAAGCCACCTCCTTTCAGGCTCGGGCCTGAGCTGAACTTTTTGGCTGTTGGTATACAAGATGATGATGGTATTTGTTCTTGCTTTGATCCTGCACAAAAGCAGACAACCAAGAGAAAACTCTACAAGTTGGATAAGCTTGAAGCCAATAAGTTTATCAGGCTTATTGGTTTTAGCTTATTAAACAGTAAGTGTTAATAAAATAAGGAAATAAGATTTTTTCTTGGAAAATCTTTAAAAAACCTGAAAATTTGTAACCAACCAAGATTCTTGACAAAAAGTACACAAATGTAAAACCAGTGTTACGAATCTACTATCACTTCATCATAACATTGATTTTACCCTTTTTTGAAAACCTTTTTCAACAATCCTTAATAGTATTAATTTTCTGAAAATGCCTTCTCAAAACACCACTTTCCAAAACTTAACCTAATTGAATAGAAATGGAACTCAGATTATGCTAACTTTCACACCAGCTTTTAACAACACAAAAAGGAATTACTTTTAAAAAATACCAACTTTTATATATTAAAAAGGAATTACAAGCAATTGATGATCATAGCCCTTCATTTTGTCCTTTGGCAACAAGCAATTGATGTGAGCTGTTGGATTACTGGCAAAATCCGTTTATTTCCAAAATGACTGAAGCAGGGGACATGGGGGACCCTCTTGGTGGTCACGGGGTGGGGATTTTGTTGGTGGATTTTGGCTAGGGGATGGTTAATTATTGATCTGGATAAATTGGGGTAAAACCCCTATGATTTGGGGTTAGTTGGGTCTGGGAATTTTAGGGTTTATGAGGGGATTAAGGATGGGGTTTAATCTGATTTTGGGGGTTAAGTTTTTAAATAAGTGTTTGGGTGGGAAATTAAGGAGGGGTTGACTGGGTTTGACCAGTTTAATAAATAAACTGGTGGTGGGTTTGGGTAATGGGTTTTTGGACGGGTATTGGGTTGGGTAAAAGGGTAGGGTCGAGTTTAGGTGACGTGGAGGGAGTGTATTGGTGGGGAAAGGTTTGTTGTCTGGTCAGAAAAGGCCCCCTATTTTCCTTTCTTGTTCACTTAGTAATAAACAGCACAAACAACTTTTCCTTTGTAAACAAGTTTCCATAACTTGTCAAATTTGGCATGTTGTTTTTATAAACTTGTATCAAGGACCATTTATGCATATTTTTGCATTCTTCAAGGGCTTAACTTGTAGAATCTTCATTCTTAAAGGACCAATAGTGATTCTTCAAGGGCTAAAGTTGACAATTCTCCAAAGATGAGGGACCAATCTAGCCAATTCTTCAAACTTCAAGGACTTTATAGGAAATTCATGATTCGGGTCCGGTTCATCGTGCGGCTTCGTTTCCCGTGTTCGTTTTTGATTGATTCTTTTGATCTTTTTGTCATTTCCTCAATATCCGTACCTAAAATACACAAGCAACAAACACGAGCATATATTTGGCAGTTTTAATGATATTTAATGCATTTTAAGCCCAATTTGGACGATGAGACTATGTATAAAAGCAGTCTCATCACTCCCCCATACTAAACCATTGCCGTGCCCTCACGCAATGCTAGAATAAAGTATCGTAGCACCTCCAAAATTCATTTTTATTCACTTCATTGAATGATAAACTAGCTCCACTACTACTATTGCTACTACTTGCGTTTTAGACATAATGTATGATTTTCGTCGCAAAATGGGACGTTTAGGTTCATAGAACAAGAACACGTGAATGCTTCGTTAGAAATAATTTCATCGTCCTCGATTTTCACCCCAATTCCATGCCAAGTGTGCAACGATATCATTGTCATTATAAGTTAGTAATGCTAACACTACTCATATGCCCTAATAACGTACTTATCCTCCCATTATTCCTAAGTTGTATCTCTTATATTTTATTTTGTCTTGAATGTTTCACGAGGATACATTGTTTGACTTATGCGATAATAGAGATTTAGGTCTAAAAATAGAGTCCTAACGGTGTAACCAAGACCATCAAATCAATAGCCCCTCCTAATAGACAACGATGTCAAAAAATTAAGTTGATAAGAAGAATCGATAAACACGGTTTTATTAGCGGTTTTGAACATGAGACTTATTACCAAGACTTTTATACGCCCCCTAACGGAAGGGCCTTATTATCTTTGGTTTACCTCCATCTTTTATTCAACTTCGCCATGAAGCTTTTATTATGACTTCGGTCTTGCCTTGCCTTTTATTATCCGCCTCATCGGTGGTTTTATTAGCCAAAGACGTATATCCTCACGCTAAGGCGAATTTTGGATCTTTAAAGCTTCGAAGATTAAGGCTTGATTCACTTTCAATTTTGCATAGATTTTTCGGCCTTGTGGGGCTTCAAATTGTTTGCTTGATTTAGGTGAGCACTTGAAATCTTATTATTAGGTGAAGCTTTTGATTATTCGGGTGCCAATACTTCAAAACCGTGACGCTGGCGATACCTTAATGTCTTCCCAATTTAATTACACGGAAGCTACTAGAAAAGACTAGAAACCCAACAATCCTAACTAAACCGCTAAGTCAATATTTATTAAGCAAAAAATATTTACATGCGAAGGGAGAATAAGCAAATAACGAGAACACATGAGTTTTTGAAAGAATACGAGTACTCTACGTTTAGCATAGTAACTTATAATTAACCCTATCATTTCTCGTCCTCATTTAAGAGACTTAGCCTAATGTGTAGTTAAGGAACCAAAGCTAAGTGCTCAACACGCACGGTCGAGTCAAAAATTACTCTTATTCTCGCCATCGGAAAACCTACATTCGTGTCTTCAAACACTTATAAAACATGAGAAAAAATTTAAAATTTGGCCATTTTTAGCCTTATTTTGCAACAAAAACGATAAACAAAAAGATAAACTTTGGAAAGCGTGAAGGTTTGGCAAGGCAAGTATCTATTCACCCCCCATACTAAAGTTAAACATTGTCCTCAATGTTTCGAGTCTAGGGGTGCAAACACCCCTATACTAGAGACGTAGTCGAATGCATAATCTAGCATGGAAAGGGTGTAACCAATAAATTAATCGCCGTTATGAAGTGTGCTAAAAACCTAAGGTTAGAACATCAAAGGGTATATCATTTGGATATTAAGAAAGTCTTCAAAGCAAACGATCGAGTGCTCCCATAAAACGAACACGAGAGGCTCCAATCGTGAAGATCATGATCTAAAAACCACAATTCACAAACAACCACGGAACAAAGGTTGGAAGGGCACAAATCCCCTCACATTAAACTAATTAGAAAGCAATAATATGTACATGGATAAGCATGGGTCTCCCCCACGAGGCACCTTGTTTTTGATAACCGAGTCAAAAGCTTGACTCGAATCCCCATAAATGTGATCATTTAGGGATTATCTTGGTGTGGTCAATTTTTGGTGGGGCTTACATGATAAACAAGGCCCAAAAACAACCGGTATTAAGGAGTAAGTCCTTTGATGGTGCAAAATACCGGGATCGAAGATGGCGTTCTCGTTTTCATTGGAGAAACAAATCAACGCCACTTCATCATGTGTCAACACAAACCCAAAGGGTTTCAAGAAAATAGATGAGAAGAAATAGAAGGGTGGGACAATGGGTAAGTCATAAAAACCATGAGCTACTCGAGGTAGACTCGCACCAATCAAATAGAAAGATTTTCCATTTATTGCATCGGTGGAAGACCGAGATTTCCCTATACATGCAATTCCGGGATCAAATATCTCATCCTCGGTGGAGAAAGGGGAGGGAACATAAGGGGCTTCCCCCACACTAAGTCCACACAAAGCATCGTCAAAAGGAGAAGACGAGCTTGTAGCACTCAAAACACGAGGTGATGACGGAGTTAGCATTGTAGAAAAATCTTTTTAATCCAATTTAAAATCTTTCCCTTTTTCATCTTTTAAACTCTCCTTATGAAAACCCGACTTAATTATGTCAAAAATATTTGGTGTTTCTAAAGCAATGTTAGTCACACTAAAAATTCTCACATTTGAAAACCGTTTTGGTTTAGGTGGTGGCAAGTTCTCAAAACGTTTGTCAACAAAGAAAACTTCCCCATCGGGGTCAACATATTCATCATCCGAAGAATCATTCGTGATTGGAATCGTAGGCTTAACACTCTTAACCTCCATCGGCGGAGGGGACGGAAAATCGTTTTTATCATCAACTCCTAAAATTCTTTTTGAAATCCTTTCACAAATGTTTTTGATGGGATTAACATTGTTCAAAGACGTGATAGAATACACATGAGAAAGTGTGGAGTTTTGAGTTGCATTTATGATGAGTTCTTCCTCATTGAAACAAAGAGTGATTTTCCTAGCATGCACATCGATAAGTGCTCTCGAGGTATCCAAAAATGATCGACCTAAAATTAGAGGAACTTTAGGATCGATGGGAATGTCAACAACAATAAAGTCTACGGGATAGTAGAACTTTCCAGCTTTCACGAAGACGTCCTCGGCTACTCCACAAGCTAGAGTCGTAGAATGATCGGCCATCTCGATTGACATTCTTGAAGGAGTGAGATTTGGAAGATTGAGCGACTTAAAAATCTCAAGAGGCATCAAATTAATACTAGCACCAAGATCGGCCAAGGCGTAGCATTCCTCCATATCTTGTATAGCACATGGGATTAAAAACTTGCCGGGATCACCGACTTTTTGAGGTATGCGGCTAAGAAAAACCGAGGAACAACTAGACGACTTTTGCAATTTCTCTTTGTTATTCAACATACTTTTGAAGTTCGCGGCAAATCGAGGCATCATAACCAAGGCGTCGGCAAAACTTATATTAAAATGCAAGTCACGAAACATTTTCATAAAAAGTTCAAATTGATAATTATTTCGTTCTTGTGCCTTTTCCTTGTTTCGTCTTGAAGGGTAAGGTAAGGGTGGTGTGGGTTGGGGCATAGGCAAAGGCCTTGGAATCTCGGGTTCCACTATTGGTATTGGTTCAACCGTAGGTGTGGTTTGAGCGGTAATTCGTGGGCTTGGAATTTGCTCCTTTTCTACCACCACCTCGGGTTCTTTCTCTTTTTCCTTCTCCGTAGAAGTACTTGGACGAGAAATGGGTTCTTTGAAAGTTTTACCACTACGAGTAGGAATAGCCTTCAATTCTCCTTTCGGGTTCACGATGGTATCACTAGGAAGACCACCCGAAGAAGAAGGTTTACTCATGATAGCTTCAAACATTTTTCCCATTCGCTCTTCAAACTTAGATTGCCTAGCATCCGCTTTTAACAACTCTTGCTTAATCTCATGTTGACCTTGCTCCATTTTTTGTTGATTTTGTTGGAGGCGTTGAACATTTCCTTCCATTTTATTAGCATGAGTCTTAAGTTCATTAGCAAGTTCGTTTTTAAGCTCGTTTTTCAACTCGTATCTTAAGCTAACCATTTCACGTTGCATATTATCAAACTTAGCATCGTTTGCTTTAGCATAATTCAAAAATTCTCCTTGAAGATTTTTGGTGTGATCATTTTGAAAACCTTGAGTGGTAGTTTGAAAATCGCGGTTTTGGTTTTGGTTTGAAATTTGCCCATTTCCACTTTGATAATTACCCTTGTTGTAGTTACGTTGATTGCCTTGATAATTACCACCTTGATTGTTGTTTCGATAGTTATTAGCATTTTGATTTTGTGGAGCTTGATTTGGGCGGGAACCTTGACCATTTTGGTTGTAAGTTCCCGTGGCTACACAAGCATTCGAAGTGTTACCATCCGCGGTAATGCACTTGGAAAAATCATGAGCTCCACCACATGAAACACAACTCTTGGCAACCGCTTTAACCGAAGCGGAATTTGAAGCTTCTTGAGCCTTCCAATGGGACATAAGAGTCGAAAACCTATCGAAAAACCGATTCTCCTCATTTGCTTCATCTTGCAAGGCATTAATGCTACGAGATGATGACGAACCCAAATTGGCAACACTCGGTGTGTTACGAGGGCTATAAACCTTAGACCTATTTTCAATGATTTTCAAAGCCTCTTCGGTCGTTTTGCACAAAAAATTACCACCCGCGACGGCATTTAAGTAATCTCGTTCATGATCATTAAGCCCATTATAAAAAGTGTCAATTTGATGCAATTCGGAAAAATCATGGTGTGGACATTCATGTAACATTTCTTTAAAGCTTTCCCAAGCCATTGAAAAACTTTCATTAGATCTTTGTGTAAATCGTGAAATCTCGTTTTTCAAATGTGTTGTTTTAGATGGTGGAAAAAATTGATTCACAAATTTCGAAACGAGATCAGCCCACGTCAAAATCGAATTTGGGGGTTCTTTCTCGAGCCATATCTTGGCGGGTCCATCTAACGAGTATGGAAACAACATCATCTTAATGGCCTCGTGTGGTACATCCTTAAACTTGCTTGTCGCGGTGAGACGATTAAATTGCCTAATGTGATAATGTGGGTTGTCTTTTTCGTGTCCGTGAAACTTGTTAGCTTGAAGCATAGACATTAAACCCGTCTTGATCTCGAAGTTCTCCGCAAGGATGGCGGGAATCACAATGGCCTCTCCAAAACACTCGGTGGGTGCTTGAAGCAACTCCATCATAGTACGATTAGCCATGATAGCTTCTTGTTCTACAATGGGTTCCTCACTTGGAGTCTCTTCACTAGAAAGATTAGGAGTAGGTGTTGCCACCTTTTTGTTTCTTCGTTTACGTGCACGTCTCGCTTGATTACGAGTAAGCATAAACGTCACGTACAACGTAGGGATGAGCAAAGAAGATTCTTTTTGGTGTTTTTAACTTTTTCATTTTTTTTGGATTTTTGATTGTTTTTACTTTTTTTGGATTTTGGAATTGTATTAAGTAGACAAAAATCTACAAATCTCCTCCTTAATCAAATCTCTTGATTAAAGAAGCCTCAAGGAATGAAAACGATCACGTGAAGTGAACGCCTTCGATGACTTTAGAACGTTGGTGGAACACCAAAACGTTCAAGAGGGTTTAATAAATGAAACCAAGAAAATATATATGATACTTAATAATACTTTGGGCGGCAAAACCCTCGATTAGCTTTCAAAATCAAATACTCACAAGCAAGCGGGGAAACGAGGCGGCGCGAAGCACTTAAGAGCCTTTTTCCTTAGGATATATTTTATAATATCCGCCTTATACCCACCTTATAGTTTGTATTTTCAAAATCGAGCTTCTCGAAGGTATTTATCTATTTTTGCCTTTTTTCTTTGGTTTGAGATTCGAATACAATGATTGGGTAATGACCTCCCAAGTCAAGGTTGTGATTTCTCACGTATTTGGAGTACTTGTGAATTTATTGTTCTACGTATACAATATAGTAATAGTATTCACAAAAAACGAAAAACCGATAATACGTATTAGTAGAGTGCTACTAATATAAATACTTATTATGGCTATATAAAAACAACAATTGTTCAAATCAAAACACAACACGCCTCCTCGGCAGCGGAGCCAAAAATGATGGTTGAGTTTTTGTATACCCTTTAGGAAAAGAGTGCACAAAGTAGGGTAAGCACGACGATTTAGGAAAACCGTGTGTAAATGACCCTAAAGTGAGTTCGTTCTCGAGGAGGCTAGTGCGTTGTGTAATGAAATGATTATATTTGTGATTATATTGTTATGAGAAAAGAAAATAGAAAATGGGGTAAGGAGAGAATGACGGTTACGAAGACGGATTAAGCTAAGACGAAAGGGTCGTTCACGTAAAACCGTAAAAAGCACCAAATTAAAAATTTTAAAACCTAAAAATTAATTAAAAGTTAAAAGTAAGTCTAAAATAATATAAATAAGAATAAAAATCCAACAAAAATATTTTAAAACCTTTTATTAATTAAATATTCAATTTTAAATGCTAATTAAAGCCCTAAAATTAAATATAATTAACAAAATGTCCAAAATATTATTTTATTGAACAAATAACTCACTTATATTATTTAAAGACTAAAAATTATTTTTCCTAAATTTTAAGAACTATTTTTCTATTTTTAAAACACTAAAAACTATTTTTAAACTAAAATAATCTTAAAAAATAATAAAATAATGCTAAAAATAATTTGACAATTTTAAAAATCCTAATTTATACTAAAGAACAGTAGAAAAATGAAAAAGTTTGAAAAATATAAAGTTTTTCACTAAAAGACAAAAACAGTTTGAAATTAAACCCTAATTAAACTAAATTAATTCTAAAAAATAATTAAAAAGTGAACAGTAAAAACTTCTTAAAGTAAAAATCTTAAATTGTTTTTCTAAGTCTATGAAAATTTTTAAAACTGAAAAATAATAATTTTTGTCACTAAAAGACAAAAACAGAAATTAAAAAGTTAATTAAAATAGCAATTTAATGTAAAAAATATAAAATGAACAGTAACAAAAAATCTAATTAAACAGAAAACTTAAAAATAAAATAAGAAAAATTATGAAACTTGTTTGAAACCCTAATTCCTATTTTCAGGCACTAAAGACAAAATATTAAACTTCTGAAAGTGACATGTGCATAGGTTTTGTCTTTTTGCTAAGCAATGGTAACCTATGTATTAGCAGGGGGAACTTTGTTCCCACTGTTAGTGCAAATAATTGGTTAGTTGACCAATAAGCTTAGGGAAGCTTATTTTGAGCTTTTTATTGGGCAATAAGGCACCCCTACACTCAGTGGAGTGTAGGGAGTCAGATTAAACAGGAAGAACAAGTTGCAAGCAAAAAATCAACACACAAAGCCCTAATCAAGTTACTGTAAAGGCTGCTATAGGTCTGATGAATAGTGACTGAATCAAAGTGCTCAAAAGTGAATTTCAAATGCCAAATTCTTGCATACAAGTATACCAAATCACATATAAGCTAGATATAACCCTAGGTTTACCTATTATCTAACAACCTTGCAACAATGGTGATCAAATAAATCAAAAATCAAGCAGAAAAATGGTTTACTCTATTCATGCTATTTTTTACCACTTTATTCATGCAACTTCTACAAAACTTTATCAAACATGAAGCACCTTACTGATTATGACTACTTTGACCCAACCAATTGTGTTGAGACTGATCCCAAGCCCAAAAGCTATTACTGGCCTACCCTGATAAGTATATCCAAACACCCCTTAAATTTCAGAAATTGAATTTTTTCGAACAAAATCAAATCAAACTCAAACCAAACTAATTATAACTTAATCTAACATGCATAAAAACCTAAAACAAACATGAACAAACAGATAAACTACCATTTAGACAAATTCCATGCAAATTTCACGAAATCACATAAATCACAAATTTGAAGAACAAGAGAGTTCAAGCCAAGGGATTTACCTTATGGGGCCTACAATCCAGGTCCCACAATGGCTGAAAAGCCACCTCCTTTCAGGCTCGGGCCTGAGCTGAACTTTTTGGCTGTTGGTATACAAGATGATGATGGTATTTGTTCTTGCTTTGATCCTGCACAAAAACAGACAACCAAGAGAAAACACTACAAGTTGAATAAGCTTGAAGCCAATAAGTTTATCAGGCTTAATGGTTTTAGCTTATTAAACAGTAAGTGTTAATAAAATAAGGAAATAAGATTTTTTCTTAGAAAATCTTTGAAAAACCTGAAAATTTGTAACCAACCAAGATTCTTGACAAAAAGTACACAAATGTAAAACCAGTGTTATGAATCCACTATCACTTCATCATAACACTGATTTTACCCTTTTTTGAAAACCTTTTTCAACAATCCTTAAAAGTATTAATTTTCTGAAAATGCCTTTTCAAAACACCACTTTCCAAAACTTAACCTAATTGAATAGAAATGGAACTCAGATTATGCTAACTTTCACACCAGCTTTTAACAACACAAAAAGGAATTACTTTTAAAAAATACCAACTTTTATATATTAAAAAGGAATTACAAGAAAAACCTAGCAAAATCTGGAACAAAGGGCAAACTCACAACCTGAGTGCTCCTTTTATACTACTGGATAGAAGTTTCTAGTGCTAAAACCCTAATAAACAAAATTCCTAACATGCCCTTGGACGAATCTTGGACTTTTGGTCAAAAGTTGAGCATGTGAATTGCCAGAAGGTGCATCATGTGACACAGTTGTGAAAAAGATGATCATAGCCCTTCATTTTGTCCTTTGGTAACAAGCAATTGATGTGAGCTGTTGGATTACTGGAAAAATTTGTTTATTGCAAAAAAGAGTGAAGCAGGGGACATGAGGGACCCTCTTGGTGGTCACGGGGTGGGGATTTTGTTGGTGGGTTTTGGCTAGGGGATGGTTAATTATTGATCTGGATAAATTGGGGTAAAACCCCTATGATTTGGGGTTAATTCGGTCTAGGAATTTTAGGGTTTATGAGGGGATTAAGGATGGGGTTTAATCTGATTTTGGGGGTTAAGTTTTTAAATAAGTGTTTGGGTAGGAAATTAAGGAGGGGTTGACTGGGTTTGACCAGTTTAATAAATAAACTGGTGGTGGGTTTGGGTAATGGGTTTTTAGACGGGTATTGGGTTCTGTAAAAGGGTAGGGTCGGGTTTAGGTGACGTGGAGGGAGTGTATTGGTGGGGAAAGGTTTGTTGTCTGGTCAGAAAAGGCCCCCCTATTTTCCTTTCTTGTTCACTTAGTAATAAAGAGCACAAACAACTTTTCCTTTGTAAACAAGTTTCCATAACTTGTCAAATTTGGCATGTTGTTTTTATAAACTTGTATCAAGGACCATTTATGCATATTTTTGCATTCTTCAAGGGCTTAACTTGTACAATTTTCATTCTTAAAAGACCAATAGTGATTCTTTAAGGGCAAAAGTTGACAATTCTCCAAAGATGAGGGACCAATCTTGCCAATTCTTCAAACTTCAAGGACTTTATAGGAAATTCATGATTCGGGTCCGGTTCATTGTGCGGCTTCGTTTCCCGTGTTCATTTTTTATTGATTCTTGTGATCTTTTTGTCATTTCCTCAATATCCGCACCTAAAATACACAAGCAACAAACACGAGCATATATTTGGCAGTTTTAATGATATTTAATGCATTTTAAGCCCAATTTGGACGATGAGACTATGTATAAAAGCAGTCTCATCAAGCTCAAGGCTATGTTCGAAAAGCCGCAAGCTGTGGAAATCTACGATTTGGTAGATGCTCTGCATAGTTTCAAGCAAGCTCCTAGAAAGTCTATAAGTGTCCATTATTTGGAGATGAGGGGTTATATGGAACAGCTCATTACACTAGGACAACCCTATGATCATAATATGGCTATCAACTTGATCAATAGGTCCCTTAACAAGGACTCCAATGATTTTGTTCGTAACTATAATATGCATTGCACGGGGAAAACAGTTAATGATTTGCATGCAATGCTCATTGACTACGAAAAGGGGTTAAAGGACAAGGCATCTACTTCTACTCCTCATGTGCTTTAGGTTCAAAAGGGTGGAGTGAGTAAGGAAAAACCGCACAAGAACAACCAGAAAGGCAAAGGCAAAGGCAAGGGTGATAAGGGCAAACAAGTTACGACTTACTCTAAACCCAAGCAAAACTTTGTCAAGAAGAATCAATATCAGAAGTATGAGACTTGTTTCCATTGCAAGGCAAGTGGATACTGGAAGAGGAACTACCCTCTTTATCTCGAGGAGTTGCGAGAAATAAAGAAGAAGACTGAGCTTGGTGCTGCAGCATCTTTAGGTAACTTATATTTGATAGAGTTATTTAATCTTACATGTAGAAACTAGAAGGGGGCGGGGGGTTGAATAGTTTCTTATATTTACTTGTTAAAATGTAGTTTTCAAAAAATCCTTTTTCAAAAACTTAGGCTTGAGGAAATATGTGAAATCTTCTTATGCACAATATGAACAATGATATTGTAACTAAACTAATACTAACAAAAATATATGCACAAAGAATAAAGAATGTAAAGAGTTAAAGGTAAAGAAAGATCAAACCTAACACCAAGGATTTATAGTGGTTCGGCAACGAAGCTCACTCCTCGTTCCTACTCTACTCCTCGAGTACTCCTTACTCGAGAGTTAACTACACAACAAGCTCCTTATGGTGGAGAAAACCGTACACGTCGCTTAACCAATTTCCTACTCTAAGTTAAAGTTGAGCCCTAATCGTAGCTAGGACCAATCTACACAACTATACTTAGTACATACACAACTTCCAAATAGACACAACTACTTGGATATTCACAACTATGACACAACTACAAATGTATAAAATTAGATCTTCAATGTATCTTTGGTGGTGGACTCAACACTTCACAAGGATAGTGTTCTTCTCTTTGCACTTGGAGAGGAAGGGATGACAGAACAAGATTCACTTCTTAAACAAGTAGTAATCAAACAAATGATCAAAGATTTAAGTGATTAAAGAAGAGTGTTTGAATCTGGAAATAGATGTGCAAAAGAGGTGAATTGAAAAGCTGAGAATGGTCCACTATTTATAGGACAAAGGGCCAACGACTATATCTGCCCGCGGTTCCTTATCTTAGCCCGCGGTACCTTATTGATAAGGAACCGCCTAGGAGCTAAGGAACCGCTGGAATAGACTCCGCTCCCTTTTTGTCCTTTAGTGGTGGAGGTCATATCTGGTTTAAAAAATATCCTGATAGAATATTCCTAACCAAATAAGAATATGCCATTTTAAAATTTTCAAATAATTAATTTAATAAAACATTTTCTTTAAAAGAAAGTTTAATAAAAACTTGTCACACTTAATAAAAAGTGAGTTTTAAGAAAAGATTAAATCACTTGATCACTTTATTAAGGTTAGTACTTGTTTATCCATACCTTAAGTGAAAATGGGTAAAATGAAAAATACTTGAACTCAAGAATTCGTTTTTCATTGTTTTCGTAAATGCTTGTTTTTACATATTGTCATAATCAAAACTAAGCGAGACCGAAAAATGAAAGTAACGTTTTCGGGCATTATTGCATTAACAATCTCCCCCTTTTTGATTCCGACAATACATAAACTCAATCACACAAAAAACAAGATTTTCGAAGACGAGTTTATTCATTTCTCCTCCTTTGTCGAAGCAAAAAGGTTGCACAAGTCGGTGTTGAAGAGACGGACTTTGCAAAGACACCCCCTTGGTGCTTACTCCCCCTAGCGTGGGGCACCGAGGAATCGAGATATGGTGACAAGCTACATAGAAGGGTTAGTTGAACAAAAGAAACAACCAACAAGATATAGCAATAGGTCAATGAAAGAGAAGAAAACAAAAAGACAAAGATCCAAGATAGGTTACTAAAAAAACATCATACAAAGATGTATGGAAAAAGAAACAAGCCAAAAGCATAAATCTAATCCTAGTTATTCTAAAATTCTAAGATTTGCTTGAATTTGGTGTCTTGTGGATAAGCAACCAATGCTTATATGAAAGACAAGGTAATGGCGGAGGGTGGTGGTGGTGGCTTGTTGGAGATCTCATAATCATAGTGAAGAGGAGGCTTGATTAACAGACTCTTTATGTAGCGCAACTCCTCATAGATGTGTGCCATAGCAAGATGTTGATATTGACAACAATGACAATATGTTCCATGGTGCATGACATTATCATGAGAAGGAGGAAGAACACTAAAGGGTGGTGGTGGAAGAATAGATGTTCCATAATCAACATTCTTGGTAGGAGAGATGTGATTAAGAGTGTTCTTGGGTGAGTTAGGATTGTAATGGTTTTTGGGTGAGTTGGGATTGAAAGCAATTGGAGAAAATGGAGGAGATCCAAGGCTTTCATTGGGAGAGTAAGACATTTTGAGGTGTGAAGTATGGCAAAATGCTTATGGTTTAAATAGGGAAGGCTTAGGGTATTTTTGGGGTGGTCAAAGTGTTTGAAACAAAGATTCTCAAAAAATGTTGGAGCAAATCTAGAGTTTCTGACAAAAACCCGAAAAAGGAAGGCACTGTAGGCGGTTCCTTATCAAGGCTGGAGGTACCTTATCAATAAGGCACCGCGGTTCACATATGGAACCGCCTGCAAAGGCTGTGTTTGGTGTTTGGAGGAAGATTTTTCAGCAAATCTTATTTTTCTAGTCTAACTTATCATAGGGATATGCTTAAAAGAAAAGATAGACAAAGAAAACATATGCAAACTTACCAAATAGAGATTTGACCAAAATACATGGATTAAAAAATATCTATGTAGGAGGTGTGTAAGACAAGACCTTAAGACATGACACAAAGATCCTCCATGATCCTATCTTGTTCTTGCTATGTTTGAGAGAATCATACATATGAATTATGTAAGCTCTAGATTAATAGCGAGAATCTATGAAAAATCGTTTTTAGATTGAATTAACAATGTCAAACGTATTTCTCAACCATTTTCGAAAGAGACTTTGAGAATTTTGAAAAGGAGAAGAGAGGGTTTTTCAAAAAGAGTTTGGAAGACTCAATGACTCAAAGTGGTAAAAGAAAACACACAAAAAGAAAAGAAATTAAAGAAGATGTTCCATTAATCCTAGACCTAGATGCAAGTAATTAAAAGGTTCCCTCTTAAGTGGCTTAGTGAAGATGTCAGCTAAGTTGTCTTCGGAGGGTACCTTCTCAATTGAAATGTTCCCCTTTTGAACATTATCCCTAAGGAAATGGTGTCGAATTTCTATGTGTTTGGTTCGCGAGTGTTGCACGGGATTCTTGCTAAGGTCTATAGCACCTTTATTATCGCACATGATGGGAACATCATCAAGAGAAATCCCGTAATCAACAAGCGCTTGCTTCATCCATAGAGCTTGTTGGCATGCTTTTCCGGCACTCACATACTCGGCTTCCGTGGTGGATATTGCAAGAGCGATCTGTTTCTTGGAGAACCAAGAAGTTAAACAACAACCCATGAAGGTACAAACTCCACTAGTGCTTTTCTGGTCCACATAGTCTCCCGCATGATCCGAGTCCGCGTAGACAATGGTTTCTACGCCGGTCCCTTTAGGATACCATAATCCTAAATGTATAGTGCCTTTAATGTATCGGAAGATACACTTAACCGCTTCGAGGTGAGAGGTTTTGGGAGCCTATTGGAAGCGAGCACAAAGGCAAACACTAAACATGGATATCCGGTCGACTTGCCGTTAGGTACAACAAACTACCAATCATACCTCTATATTTGGTGTTGTCTACCGACTCACAATCATCATCTACGGTGAGTTTAGTATCCGAGGCCATAGGGGTCTTTATTGGTCTAGATTCTTCTAATCCAAATTTATTTAGCATTTCTTTAGCGTACTTAGATTGACTAAAAAAAATACCATCGTCCATTTGTTTAATTTGGAGTCCTAAAAAGAAGTTAAGTTCTCCCATCATACTCATTTCAAACTCATCATGCATTATTTTGGCAAAGTCATCACACAATTCTTGACAAGTTGAGCCAAATATAATGTCATCAACATATATTTGTACGATTATGAGGTATGGACCTTTCTTCTTTGTAAAGAGCGTATTGTCTACCATCCCCATGGTATACTCATGTTTAACAAGAAACTCTTTAAGTCTATCATACCAAGCTTTGGGTGCTTGTTTGAGACCATAAAGTGCCTTCTTAAGCTTGTAAACATGATCCGGTTTCTCAAAATCAATGAAGCCGGGAGGTTGAGCCACATATACCTCCTCATTGATCAAACCGTTAAGAAATGCACTCTTTACATCCATTTGTTAAAGCTTAAAGTCTAAGGCACAAGCGTAGGCTAAAAGGATTCGAATGGATTCTAATCTAGCTACTGGTGCATATGTCTCGTCATAATCAATACCTTCTTGTTGATTATAGCCTTATGCTACAAGTCTAGCTTTGTTACGAGACACAACACCATTCTCATCTAACTTATTCCTATATACCCATTTGGTTCCTATAATTGTAGAACTTCTAGGTGGAGGAACAAGTTCCCAAACAGCATTGGCAACGAATTGATTCAATTCTTCTTGCATCGCAATGACCCAACTCTCGTCCGTTAAAGCTTCTTTAACATTCTTTGGTTCAATCAAGGAGACGAAACAAAAGAAGTTGCTTTGGTTTTGGACTTGAGATCTTAGGGTCCTTTGATTTAAGTCACCAATGATATTATTGAGAGTATGATCCCTAGACTCCTTAATGTTTACTTCCTTTTCAACACTAAGGTCTTCACCTCCTATTTTTCTAACCTCTTTGGCTTTTACTACTTCTAATTCATCCAAGTCATCATCAACCAATGGTGGTGTCTTGGGTGAGGGAGGGGTTTCATCAAAGGGTTATGTCGAGTGATTCTTCAATAACCCCCGAGGTTCTATTTAGGACAATGTAGGCTTTGCTAGTTGGGGAATAACCTAAAAGGATACCTTCGTAAGACTTTGGGTCAAACTTGGTAAGGTAGTCTTTGGTGTTGAGGATAAAGCACTTGCTTCCAAACACCCTAAAGTATTCCAATGAGGGTTTCTTACCTTTAAGAATCTCATAGGGGGTCTTTCCTATGAAAGGTCGAATAAGAATTCGGTTAAGAATATAAGTCGATGTGTCCAGCATTGCACCAAAACTTTTGAGGCAAAGATTGCTCGTTTAGCATCGTCCTACTCATCTCTTGGAGAGTCCTATTCTTCCTTTCAACTACCCCATTTGATTGTGGAGTGCGAGGAGCCGAGAAGTTATGGGTAATACCATGAGCTTTACAAAAGGCACCAAATTGCATTTCATTATCAAATTCCCTACCATGATCCGTCCTAATAGAGACAATTGGACATCTTAGTTGATTTTGAATTCTTCGACTAAAGATTTCGAAATGATCGAAAGTTTCATTTAGATGCCAAAAATCTAGTCCAAGTGAATCTAGAATAGTCATCAACTATAACTAGGGTATAAAGGTTACCTCCATAACTCCCTATGGCGGAAGGTCCAAAAAGATCCATATGTAGGAGCTCTAAGCACCGAGAGGTCGAAACCAAATTCTTGGCTTTGTGACTTGAGTGAACATGCTTTCCAACTTTGCAAGCATCACAAAAGTGACTATCAAACTTCATCTTGGGGAGGTGTCTTACCAACTCCTTAGAGACTAAAGATTGAATTAAACGCATATTAGCGTGACCTAATATCCTATGCCAAAGAGTAGAACTATCATCTATAGTCGCAAGACATATGTTGTCTTTTGAATTCTTATTAACCTTCATGACATAAAGCCCATGCTTTCTAACACCTTTTCCAATGACTTTTCCATCTTTTACAATTTCACTGTCATGTTCCAAAAAGATGACCTTACATTTATTGTCACAAATTTGACCTATACTTAAAAGGTTAAACCCTAAGTTATCTACGTGCTCAACATTTTCAATGGTCATAGAGTCAAGAGAAACCGTACCTTTGCCAATGATATTACCACGTAGACTACTTGCAAATGTGACGTTACCTCCATCATATGCTTTTTAGTGCGAGAACAAACTTCGATTACCCGTCATGTGTTTAGAACATCCACTATCCTTAATCCACTCGTCGCGCTCCAAATCAATTCCCAAGCATATCTAGGTAACAACACACAAGATCAAACATTTGGTCCCCAATATCTCATGGGTCCAAAATTGTTAGTTCCAAACATCCCTTTCATTTTGTTGGGATGCATGAATGAAGGAGGGGTTCCCCATGGAGAACAAAATGGAGGAGGGTAGTAATTCATATAACCATTTTGTTGTTCGTTATTTCTCCTGGATGTATTTGATCTAGGTTTATAGTTAGGATCATTTCTTCTAGGTGTTGGGGTTTTACTTGTAGATCGTGAATTATTTTGATTATCTCTTCTAGGCGTTGTCGTTTTATTTCTAGGCTTAGACTCATTCCGTATTCTAGGTGGAGTAGTAGATGGTCTTGATAAGCTTCTATTTCCCATGAGAGGTTTACTTAATGGCTTGTAGAACTTATCAATAGCATTGTCGTCAAGTATGGGTAATTTTACCTTATTAACAATAAGATGCTTTGGTTTTTCACCTGATTTTGATTTTTCAGAAAGTTCATGATTTTCACAAAACTCCTCTTCTGGCCGCGGTACCTTATCTATGGCGGCGATTCCATAGTGATAAGGAACCGCCCCATACAATCTGGGACCACGTACAGTGGGTGATTTTTGTGAAAATCTGACTTGTTTAGGTTCACTAGTTGAGGCTTCATTTGAGTTAAAACCTAGACCAAGTCTTTCCTTAGAATGAACTTGTTTGTTTAACATATCATCAAGAGCACTAGAACCTTTCATGAACTTTTCCAATTTAATGGAGGTGCTCTTGAGATCTTCATTCTCTAATCTAAGTTTCTCACAACTTAAGCAACCTAAATACACTTCTTTATTTTTCTCAAGTATTGCCAATTTCTCCCTAAGTTCATTGATCTCATTTTTAAGCTTAGTTTTGGTTGATTTTAAGGTTTTATTCTTTTCTATGAATTTAAGACTAAGTTTGTGTAAACTATCATATTTGCCTTCAAATTCAGTATCATCAAAAGTGGAGCTATCATTCCTATAATATTCGGTTTCAGAATGTACCTCTTTAGAAGTGTGAGCCATAAGACATTGCTCCTCTTTGGGCTTGTCATCGTCATCTTCACCGCTATCGCTCCAAGAGCCACTAACGAACGCCGTGTGATTCTTATCACGAGAGGGCTTTGGACAATCACCAATGAAGTGATTTGGATCACCACATCTAAAGCAATTCCTATCACCTTTTTCGTTCTTGACAAACCGAGTCTTTGAGAATGGTTTCTTATCATTGTTGGGTTGCCTAACGTGTTGACCTCGTCTCTTGAAGAACTTCTTGAAATCTCTCACCGCCAATGCATACTCCTCGTTATCGCTATCAGAGGAACTATCATGGTCACTTTGTGCCATCTTGGCTTTAAGTGTAAGAGATTTTCTTTCACTCTTGGTTTTCACTAATTCCGAGTCCTTCAAAATTATCATCTCATGAACCTTCAAGTTGTCTATGAGTTCATCGAGTGATAAAGTTGAGAGATCTTTCGACTCTTCAATCGCCATGACTTTTACTCTCCACTTTGGATGTAAAGCCCTTAGAAACTTCCTAACATTGTTCTTGCTAGAAAAACCTTCATCAAGTGCTTTTAGACTAGTAATAATGGTGTTAAACCTAGCAAATGCACTATCAACAGTTTCATCTTCTAAGATGACAAATTTTTCTTATTGGTGGACAAGAATATCGATTTTGCTTTCTTTGACTTGGCTATTACCTTGATGGTTTACTAAAAGAGTGTTCTAAATATCTTTAGCGGTTTCACACATAAAAATTCTTTCATACTCTTTCTTAGGCAAAGCATTATAAATCACCACTTTAGCCTCATTATTTTTTGAAAGTTTCTTTTTAGTGTCGTCATTAGCTTTGTCAAAAGTGACCAATTCTTTTGTTTTATAAACTTCATTAAATTGATAAGGTAAAAAATCACCATTGGTAATAACATGCCAAAGATCTAAATCTTTTGATTTCACATAAGTTTCAAATCTATTTTTCCAATAAATAAAACTATCGGTTTCAAAAAGTGGTGGTCTTTGCATAGATTGCCCTTCTAGGTATTTGTTGGAATCCATAGATCGATTCAAGTTTTAAAATACAATATACTTTAAAAATTCTTGAGCAACCTCGCTCTGATACCAATTGTAGAAACTAGAAGAGGGGTTGAATAGTTTCTTATATTTACTTGTTAAAATGTGGTTTTCAAAAAATCCTTTTTCAGAAACTTAGGCTTGAGGAAATATGTGAAATCTTCTTATGCACAATATGAACAATGATAGTGTAACTAAACTAATACTAACAAAAATATATGCACAAAGAATAAAGAATGTAAAGAGTTAAGGGTAAAGAAAGATCAAACCGAACACCAAGGATTTATAGTGGTTCGGCAACGAAGCTCACTCCTCGTTCCTACTCCACTCCTCGATTACTCCTTACTCGAGAGTTCACTACACAACAAGCTCCTTATGGTGGAGAAAACCGTACACGTCGCTTAACCAATTTCTGACTCTAAGCTAAAAGTCGAGCCCTAATCGTAACTAGGACCAATCTACACAACTATACTTAGTACATACACAACTTCCAAATAGACACAACTACTTGGATCTTCACAACTATGACACAACTACAAATGTATAAAATTAGATCTTCAATGGATCTTTTGTGGTGGACTCAACACTTCACAAGAATAGTGTTCTTCTCTTTGCACTTGGAGAGTAACGGATGGAAGAACAAGATTCACTTCTTAAACAAGTAGTAATCAAACAAATGATCAAAGATTTGAGTTATTAAAGAAGAGTGTTTGAATCTGGAAATAGATGTGAAAAATAGGTGAATTGAAAAACTGAGAATGGTCCACTATTTATAGGACAAAGGGACAACGGCTATATCTGCCCGCGGTTCCTTATCTTAGCCTGCGGTACCTTATCGATAAGGAACCGCCTAGGAGCTAAGGAACCGCTGGACTAGACTCCGCTCCCTTTTTGTCCTTTAGTGGTGGAGATCATATTTGGTTTAAAAAATATCCTGATAGAATATTCCTAAACAAATAAGAATATGCCATTTTCAAATTTTCAAATAATTAATTTAATAAAACATTTTCTTAAAAAGAAAGTTTAATAAAAACTTGTCACACTTAATAAAAAATGAGTTTTAAGAAAAGATTAAATCACTTGATCACTTGATTAAGGTTAGTACTTGTTTATCCATACCTTAAGTCAAAATGGGTAAAATGAAAAATACTTGAACTCAAGAATTCGTTTTTCGTTGTTTTCGTAAATGTTTGTTTTTACATATTGTCGTAATCAATACTAAGCGAGACCGAAAAATGCAAGTAACGTTTTTAGGCATTATTGCATAACATTACATACAAATAAAATTCCTAGGTATATGATACGGGGTGTGGTATTAACATTTGTAATACTATGCAGGGATTTGAGTTGGAGAGGAAGCTTACCTATGGGGAACAATTTCTACATGTGGGCATGGCGCACAAGTAGCGGTTGAAGCTATAGGAACATTTAATTTAGTTTTACCTTCGGGTCTAGTACTGAGATTAAATAATTGTCATTTTGCACCTAATATTGTTAGGGGTGTTATTTCCTTTTCTTGTATGATGGACCTTTGATTTATTCACACTATTGGTAATAATAGAATTTCTGTTTTCAAAGATGTTTTATTCTATTTTGATGCAATTTCTGTGAATGGTGTTTTTGAAACTAACATGCATGATAATAATTCCAAGAGAAAGATTAATTTTGTTTTTAGCATGAATAATAAGAGAAAGTTAGACAAGAACTCTTCTTATCTTTGGCATTGTAGACTTGCCCATATTAGGAAGACTCGCATACAAAAGCTTCAACGTGATGGTCTTTTCGTAAATATCAATGATGAATCATTTGATAAATGTGAGTCGTGTATCTATGGAAAGATGATCAAAAAACCTTTTAATAGCAATATTGAAAGGGCTACTGAACTACTTGGTTTAATACACACTGATGTGTGTGGACCACTTAGACATGTGTTAAGGAAAGGTGCTAGCTACTTCTTAACATTACGGATGATTATTGTCGTTATGGTTATGTTTATTTACTTAAGCATAAACATGAGGTATTTGAAACATTCAAAGTGTTTAAAGCAGAAGTAGAATTGCAACTAGGAAAGAAGATTAAAGCTCTTCGTTCTGATCGAGGTGGTGAATATTTAAGTCAAGAGTTTAAAGATTATTTAAGTGAGAACGGAATTGTTCAGAAACTTACTTCTCCATATACTCCACAACAAAATGGTGTATCCGAAAGGGGAAATCCTACATTATTAGATATGGTGCGATCTATGTTTAATCATACAACTTTCCCTGTATCCTTTTAGGATTATGCTTTAGAATCTGTTGTTCGTATTCTGAATATGGTTCCCACAAAGAAGGTTGATAAGACACCATATGAACTATGGCATGGCAAAAAGCCATATTTGTCTTATTTAAAGATTTGGGGTTGTGAGACGTATGTGAAACATGACTCTGTAGATAAACTCCAACAACGCTCTGTAAAATGTATCTTTGTAGGTTACCCTAAGGAAGCTATGGGTTACTACTTTTATTATCCAGCTGAGAACAAAGTTGTTGTGGCTCGGTATGGAGACTTCCTTGAAAGTGATCTTGTAAATCAATAATTCAGTGGGAGAGATTATGATCTTGAAGAAATTCAAGAAGATACATTGCCTTCTGAAAATACTAGCGAAGAAATTTCAATAGAGCTAGAAAGACTGGGAGCTCCACCGGAATTAATTCCTCCATGTAGGTCTAAGAGAACCGTACGTGCGCCAAGCAAACTATGTCTTAACATAGGGGATGATGAGGAGGAAGTAGGGGATCTTGGTGAACCTGCTAACTATCGACCCGCAATGCTTGATCCAGAAAAGTTAAAAAAGATAGTTACGATGAATGAGGAAATGAAATCTATGAAAGTCAACGATGTTTGGACTCTTGTTGATGCACCTAAAAATGCTAAAGTAGTGAAAAATGGGTGTATTTTCAAGAATAAAACTGACATGGATGGTGAAGTACAATCCTACAAAGCACGTTTAGTAGCTAAAGGTTTTACTCAAACTTTTGGCATAGACTATGAGGAGACATTTTCTCCTGTAGCAAACTTACGAGCTATTAGGATTCTCATAGCTATATCAGCATACTATGACTATGAGATATGGCAAATGGATGTTAAAACTGCCTTTTTGAACGGTCGCTTAGATGAGGAAATATATATGCAACAACCAGAAGGGTACGTTGATCATAAATATCCAAAACGCGTGTGTAAACTTCAAAGATCTATTTATGGTTTGAAGCAAGCATCACGTCAATGTAATAAACGATTTGATGAGAAAATCAAAAAGTTCGGATTTATTCAAAATCGAGATGAGCCATGTGTATATCGCAAAGCTAGTGGGAGTGATGTAGTATTTCTAATTTTATATGTCGATGACATATTAATCATGGGAACTAACATTCTAAGACTTAAGGAGGTTAAGGATTATCTTGGTAAATGTTTTTCTATGAAGGATTTGGGAGATGTTGTATATATTCTGGGAATTAAAATCTATCGAGATAAGAAAATACGGTTAGTTGGTCTAAGTCAAGATGCTTATACTGATAAGATATTGAAGAAGTATAGCATGCATAATTCCAAGAAAGGTTTTCAACCTATGGAAGTTAAGCATGAAGTAAGTCATGAGTTAGATGCATCAACACCCGAAGAGGTGGCTTACATACAGAAGGTGTCTTATGCTTCGGTTGTAGGATTTATTATGTATGCTGTAAGATGCACAAGGCCTGATGTGGCATTTGCTTAAAACTTGGTCAGTAGATACCAACAGAATCCAGGGAAGCTTCCCTGGACTGTTGTTAAACATACTCTAAAGTATCTGAGGAATACAAAAGATATGTTTTTGGTATTTGGGGGTAAACCAGACACTAAACTGAAAGTTACAGGTTTCTGTGATGCGTCCTGGCAGTGTGATAAAGACGATACGAAGTCTTAGACGGGTTACAGGTTTGTCATCAATGGAGGAGCAATTAACTGACAGAGCAAGAAGCAAACAACCATTGCTATGCATGCGACTCAATCTGAGTACATGGCTGCTTCAGAAGCTGCAATGGCAGCTGTTTGGATTAGGAAGTTTATTGGAGATCTTGTAACCTATTGATATATATTGCGACAATTTTGTGGCAATTATATTCGCCAATGATCCTGGAGTCATGAAAGGTGCCAGACACTTTAAACGTAGATATCACTACGTACGAGAACAAGTGTAAGCTCGTGAAATAAAATTAATAAAAGTTCACACAGATGATAACGTAGCTGATCCTTTTACTAAGGCTTTGCCTAGACCAAAGGTAGTTAAGCATGCCAAAGCAATTGGGCTGCAACTAGCTAGCGAATTCATGCAATAAATCTGTTGATTAGTATTTGGATAAAGGATGTTAGACATTATTGAATTGATGAAATAAAGATAGAGTTTCGTTTATTTTATGTTATTTGATTTTGTATCCTATTTTAATGTTTTATATCCATGAATAATTGTTATGTTTTAAACGTCCGTTGTCGATTAATAATATGGGAATATTATTAAACTAAGACAATAAAAAATAGTGACAGAGTATACTTGAAAGTATATTGGTCAATTTTGGATGATATTTGATGGATCAAATATTGGACTTATTTCAAATATATGATTTTACTTTATGGATCTTCATCTTATGTAAATTGTAAATAGTTATCCTTAGACCTGAGATATCGGGAAACTGAATAGAATGTAGTGCATTTCTCTAAGATAACCTAACGCTAAACGTAACTGGTAGCCATAAGGGTTATTTTCAGAAGTGTTGCAAAGTTCGTAAGTTTCGCTTGTAGTCAAAATGGGATTTGTTTCCTTCAAATTATTTTGAAGTATAAATACAGCTGGGCCCCTCGTGGGAGTAGTAAGATGTTTGTGCGGCCGCACCCGAATATGTTTTGGTAATCTTGCTATATCCGTAAACGAGAAACAGAATGGTTAATGAAGGAATGAATGAGATCCGTATCCTGTTAACATTGTATTTGAAATGAAAGGATAATAATAAATGATGAATCATTTAAAAGGTTTTGCCAGGAGACCTTACTCGAGTTGTACTAGTGACATTGCTAGTTTAACTAGACGCTAGTCAATGTAATCACGATATTCAAATTTGTCCAAGTGGGAGCTGAAAGTTTATGGACATAAAATTAATATTCGTGTGATAGGATCGAACTCGGGATTACGGGATTGTACACAATACGTAAAGGGTTAATTTTATTTATTAAATATATTTTATATATATTTAATAAATCAAACTAAACTTAACTAAACAATGGTTAATTAAATTAAGAGTTAAGTTAAATAACCGTTATGGAAATATAGTAGAAAAAGGAAAGTGGAAAAGTTCCGGAACACCCCTTGGGGTGTTAGTCGACCGTCGGCCAAATGGGAAGGCAAAAGGAAACTTTGTGTTTCCTAATTTGTGTTTTACTTGGAGAACAAGGTTTTGCTAAGCCTATATAAACACATAAACCCCTTCATAATTTTTTATCCCTCCTCCCTTTTCTCTCCTTGCGATCGCCGAACAAACACACCCTTAGGGTTGTTTGATTTTCGATTTTGCTCCAAATCTACAAGAGTTAAAGTTCCGGTTTGCAAGTGCTAGACTCTCGGTTAGCCCGTTGCATTATGTGTGTACAAGAGCGTAATATAGTTTTGCTTTAAACTATATCTTGGTACAAATCTTGACAAACCCTAATTGGTGATTCGTCGGTGTTCTTGTAGATCTACGCTAGGATAAAGGTATGTAACCCTAATCGATTAATTATAATTGTGTTATTAATGATCTTGTTAAATCTCTTCCCCTATAACGTGCTTTGATCTTTGTTATGATTATATAATTGTTATGAATGTCATAATCTATCAGTTGAGTGATTGGGAAGCCCACCTTAGGCCATTTCTTGGTCAGAGTTGGATATTTCAGGATGATGAGGACTACGCTGATTCTCATTACATGAGAAGTCCGCCGTGTTGTGGTGCATTTCTGAGGTATGGAGGAGAGGATCCGCCGTGCTATGGACCAGATTGGAAGTGCAAGCTGGATGTGGATGGGGAAGAAACCGTTGCTAGTCAAGTTGGAGAAAATGATGTGCCATATCCTATGTAGTGATCACTTGATGGATTTTCTTGTATTTAATTTCTATGTACTTGTTTGATTGTATTTGGATTTATTTAGACTTATGATGTGGTACTGTGGTGGAACATGTTGTCTTCTAGTTTGATAGGGTGAATGATTGTGGTGACAGATCTTGTCACAAATTTTGTCGAATTTTACTGATGCAATCTATTTTACCCTTTATTATCTTGATGTGTCCTTATTATTTATTTTGTAAGTTGATTGGTGAATTTAGGCAGTATTGTGTTGTTCGCACATGTAGTATCCATGATATATCTTGATAAAGAGATCCATAATGTTTCTTTCATCTATTGTAACACTAAAAAGAATTGAGTGAGACATTTTTTGTCATTAGTGGATCTCCACGTGACTAAGTTTCTTGAAATATGTCTCCAGAATTAACAACCGCTAGGACAGAATATATGATTGAGGAAATAATCGCTAGGGTGCTTGAAGTTGATCGTGTTGCAAGGAAAATAAGGTGCCGAGACTGAAGATGCTGCTGTTCCAGTTGGAAATGTTGCTGCTATTCTACAAGATCTTAAGGAATGTCCGTATGCTAGATTCATAAGATTGAGAAGGAGTGTTGTGAAGAGTATCTCATGATACTAATGATGTTTTGGAGATGTAAAAATAGATGGATAAGTTTGAGTAGCTGATGTATATATTGTAATACTAGTGGTACTCTGGAAATATACAAATGGACGAATGAAATAGAGAATAATTCTAAAGTTGGTGTTTGTTTAAGAGTAAGTGAGGTGTAAAAGAGAAAAAGGACGGTATGTTGAGAATAACAATAGGAAATGAAAATTTGATCCCCTTAACAGAAAATAAATTCGGAATCAACGGTCTAAGAAAATGAAGAATGGTGTTTGTGCTGCTACTATAAACTAAGGAACCAAGAAAAATTCTAAGTGTAAGCAGTGTACCTTGTACCATATAGGTAATTGTCTTGCCACTTATGACAAGTATGGTATGGCTTGATACTGAATGTAGGATAAGAAATGTGGTTATAGGAATTATTATTCCTGAAATAGTGATATGTTCTCATTGTGGTAAAGAAGAGTATAAATAGAGAAATTGTTCAGATACTGGGAATCAACAGGAAAGGAACGTTGTTGCTGCTACAACTTATATTGTGAGTAATGCCGATATGTTTTGACATTCAGAGGTGGTGATTGGTATGTTCTTATTGAATGAACATTAAGTTAGTATGTTGTTTGAATATTATATCCGATAAGAATTTTGAAGAGGTTAGAATTAGTTGGCTTAAAGATGAGGAATTAGTAAGAATTAGCAATTAAATGTAATGAGGAATTGACTGATAGAAAGGTTGTTAGTTATTAATTTTATATTAAAAAGGGTATCCTTTGGACTTAAGAAATAAAGTGATTGTAACACCCCATTTTGATAATGGAATGTCACGCGTAATTATGGCGTGTCATCAAAGCATACAAGGATAAATGTATAAAACATTACATGACCATAGGGATAACCGGAATCAAACATCGGTTCCCAAACATAAGCCCAAAACATAATAAAGCAAAAGAAATGAATGAAAAACTAAACAAGCATAAGTATATGAAGGCAAAAAGGAAAAGAAGTCTCTAGCAGCTTCCATCCTATGCACGTCCTCCAACTGCTCGAGTCTTTCCTATGGTACCTGCCGTTTTGGGACATGGAAAGGAAAGTAACGGCTGATCAAAACGCTCAGTGCACTGATATAGACATAGTATGAATGACTACAACATAATAAAGACTTAATAGCAGCGGAATTGTATAAGTCCTGGAAAACCTGGAACATGTTCATAAAACTGGTTTTATAGTTTGAAAAGTCTTATGTTTATCTTATAAAACTGTTTGTCATATTTTACCATTAGCCAATATAGGTCATGAAAATCCACCGTGCATGAATACTTGGAGGGGTGACCTCATCATGCAAATTAGAGGGGCTGCCTCTAATTTAATATACTGGTTTTTGGGTAGGAGGGATCAGCTCCTTGTGAAGGATGCAAGGCACACACCACATTCACCATGAAATCCTGACTGAAAACATGTAACTAGGATGCACCCATACGCCCCACATGATAAATATAAATAAATGGCCAAAAGCTAAAGGGACGCCATGAGCAATCACTCCGCTGTGGTGAAGTCATAACATCAGTGCCTCTAATGTTATGGTTATGGTACCTCCATAACTTGGTGAAACTGGTCATGCATGTATATGGCTATAGGTAAGCTTAATTAAACATAAGAAATCAAACACGTAACTTATACTACGGGAAAACAGTTGGTTACATACGGGGAAATCCTAATAAGGAAAGAATGTCCATACTGAAAGGACGGCAATCCGTACCTTATGTCCAGTGAACGAAGAAGATGAACTGAGAGAAATCCTACTTCCGAATCACTAGTGCTACATAAATACATACATGAATAAGTATCTGCTTACTAAATACGTAGCTAGTTTTATGTCATGTCTTAGCTTATTTTATGTGTTCTTACCATGTTTTACTGTTTTAAAGCCTTAAACTGTGTTTATCTTATATTCTGTTTAATCTGATTAAGTATTTCTGGTATTTCTTGTGTTATTATACTTACTGTGTAATATAAGTAACTTTCCAAAAATAGCAGGTTTCCTAAAATAGAAAGTTTCCAAAAATAGAAAGTTTCCAAAAATAGAAAGTTTCCAAAAATAGAAAGTTACGAAAAATAGAATGTTTCCAAAAAATAGAAAGTTTCCAAAAATAGAAAGTTTCCAAAAATAGAAAGTTTCCAAAAATAGAAAGTTTCCAAAAATAGAAAGTTTCCAAAAATAGATTTACTGCTTAAAATAGATAAGTTTCTAAAAATAGAAAGTTTTCATAAATAGATTAGCTGCCTTAATTAAATAAGTTTCCATAAATAGATTAGCTGCCTGAAATAAATAAGTTTCTAAAAATAGAAGGTTTCCATAAATAGATTAGCTGCCTTATTTAATTAAGTTTCTAAAAATAGAAAGTTTCCATAATTAGAAATAAGCTCGTTAAATAAGCTAAGTATATAAGCCTAAGTGTTTACATGATTATTTTCTAAGTCATATGATATAATGTATAGTTTAATAATTATTTCATGTAATTAAATTAAACTATAGGTTTAAATATTTATTTAAAGTATAACATGTTTTTAATTAAATAAGTTAAATACTTCGGTTAA
Source organism: Glebionis coronaria (assembly GCA_025667525.1). Taxonomy (NCBI): domain Eukaryota; kingdom Viridiplantae; phylum Streptophyta; class Magnoliopsida; order Asterales; family Asteraceae; genus Glebionis; species Glebionis coronaria. The sequence continues at coordinate 419,948,964 of CM046876.1, read as the reverse complement.
AATATGTATTATTATATATTAATAATATAACCTAAGTCATGTTAATTAATTAATTATATCCATGGTTTTAAAATAATTAATTAATTATAAGTCTTAAATATATAAATACTTAGGTTAAAATAATTTCATGATCATTAATAATTAAATAACCTAAGTCATGTTATTAAATTAATCATATCATTTTATTAATTTAATTTTTAACCTAAGATCGTAAACATAAAAAAAACTAAACATACACCATGAACCGGATCCACACTAAAAACAATGAACCGGACATGAAATCGACACCGTACCCCGAACCAACTCGGGGTACCCCGTGTTTTACTGCTGTCGTGGGACCCACACGCACCAACCAAGACCATAAGGTCTTGGTGGTGGTCGACTTGGCAAACCGAGACCCATTCGGGTTCGGTGCAGCCTGCGGCAAAAAACAAACACCCCTTAAAACACCCTTTTGATTTTATTTAACACCAAATCATGTTAGATCCATGTTTAATTATTATGTTTTTGTAAAAACATTACATGTTCTTGATTTATAAAAAGATTAAATCAAAAGAAAAGGTTTAAAAAGGATTTACCGAATTCGTGGATCAAAAGGACGAAGAACCAACACGATCAATCACTAAAACTTCAAGATCCACGATCACAAACCACTCCTTATGGTGGTTGTAGGGTGGCGGCACAAAGGAGAAAGGAGGAAGGAGGTTTTTAGGTTTTCTTAAAAATCTTCTGTAAAATTTTATGAGTAGTGAAAATCTCCTAATTCCCTTTTAGTAAATTTGACAAATGGGCTTGGCCCATTTGTCCTTGTTGCCGCGGGTAGGGACCCCACTTGGGGTACCCATACCTTTTTCCGTGTCTCGTTATTAAGTTAAACGTTTGTGATTATTTGTGTTCGTGTTTTAAATGTTCTCGTTACGTAAATACCGTGATCTAATATATTTAATTACGCTCGTAATAAATATATATACGTAATTAATAATAGTTCGTGTTTTAATTACGTTCATGATTTCATGATCGCATGTTCGTGATTACTTATCGTTAAATAATTATTACGTGATCGTGCGTAGTAAATACTTATCGTGTTCTAACACGTACGTAATACGTAAAATCCTAACACGTAATCGTAATCATGCTATAATAGGAAAGTTTTAATCTAGTACGTACGATCTTAAGAGTACTATTCATGGTAAAAGCATACGGGTTTTACAACTCTTCCCCCCTAAAAAGAATAATTCGTCCCCGAATTATAGATAACGTAACTGGAAGCGAAACATACCCGAATCAAACTGGAAAGGTATGCAAAATAACGGAAATGAAGGTGACATGGTAGAAGGGAACGTGGAACGTGACATGTCTTGAAAAGACATGGAACGTGACGTGACTGAAAGGACATATCTAATCGATAAGAGAAAAAAACGGATAAGAAGTCCGGATGAACTTGTCCGTTTCCAAGTGGCCTCCCTCTTGGAACGGTTCCTTCAGAAGATCCTGACACTAATGATAAATCTTGGTCCTCCTGACCTTGACTTGGAATACGAAGAAATTCTTGGTCATCAACGGAAGGTAGATCCCCAAAATTCGATCGAGGAAAATAAGAGTTAACGTGCTAGGGTAACTGAAACGTTGCGATGCAAGACAATCTGACTTAACTGATAATTAGAAACGATTCGAGAGACATAAAGAAACGTAGTACGTGAAAATTTTTTAACGTGATACGTGAAAAATTTTGAACGTGCTACGTAGAGATATGGCGAGTGTAGTATGAGTAAACATGTCGTGATCCATGATACGTGTAACATATCTTGATCATGATATGAGGAACGTGGAATGAACATGACATGTGAAACATATCGTGATCATAGAATACAATGGCGGTAACGCCAAACGCTACAAGGTGAGACATGGAATATGACGTGAAACGTCTATCTGAGGATAGGGAGTTATACTAAACTTGGGTCTGGTCTCTCAAGTTCTTGCAAAACTTCCAAAATGAGAAAAATGAGAAAAATGAACGTAAAATCGTAAGCCAAGATACGATCATGAACATGAATAGTGTCATGAATGCGAGCGCGAAAGCAAGTCGTAGAATCAGAATAAAGACGTGAAGTAATTTAGGAGTACAATTGTGAATCTTTGTCTGACCCGATAGTTGAGGGATTACCAAGTGGTCGGATGAGCCTTGGCTGGAACATGTCCGATCAATCTGTTGGTTCTACAATCCTTGCGGATGTAAGGATTCTGCAGACTTGATCAATCTGTTTGCAATAATCCAGATAGCATCATGCTTCTTCTGAGTTTGCGTTAATTTGGTAACCAAAATCCGTGGAGATCTTGTCCCATTTCAATTCACAATTTCAGATGATGAAAACATCCCAGTTTGTTGGTGTCCTATCTTAACCTGTTGGTATGTCAGGTACCTAGATATGAACGTAACTGTATCTTGCTTCGTAGAACTTGATACATAGGAGTTTGCGAAACTCTGAGTCTCTGAATCTAGACTTCTCCTAGCGTAGGATTTTCTAGAACACCTAATGTAGTGTAGGGTTCTCTCCTTTACGCATAAGCTGAGTCATGGTAATATTAACCATAGAAACCCATGTGATTCAGTGTGTCACTGTAATCAAACAGAATTGATATTGGAAAAATTTCCAGGGTAGAATTTCTCTTGTCATAGAATTTACAACATAGTGCAGATATGGTCTTCCTGTTCTTCTCTAAGCTTAGAGGGAATCAGGTTACCCTCAATGAAAACACTGATGAATTTGCTTAGGAGTTCATGGAAACTCAATTTATTAAGTCCATAGTGCTGTTGGAGCATTGATGAGACTAAATCAAAATCATAAATCTAGCATGACCGAGTCGTGCACGAATAGCAGTCATGGACATGTCCTGCTCTTTCACCCGTCACTATTGGCAGCATGATCATGAATACGACCTTGTCAATGCATGGAGGAGAGTAACGGTCGTAAATGGTGATTTGTTTAAAATCAACGGTAGTCGACACATAATCTTATGTTACCGTCCTTCTCCTTGAAGGTTCTTCTGGAATGTAAGGAACAATTTTGGAATAATCCGTTGGTTATGCGTAAAAGGACTTTAGTAGTCGTGTGTTACTGACAGCTAGAAAATCTTAGCAATCATGGCTAACAAAGCACGTGCCTGGAAGCATATATAGTTTGTACAGATTTTCCTGATGGAAAAATCAAGCTGAATGTATTCAGGAGCCTGAACATTACTGTACATAATTATGAATCGTAGCATGGTGTGCTTTTCATAGTCCATAATTAGGATAAAATTCATCTCGTGTCTGTCCGGGGAAATGCGTTAGCAACTTGGATCTCATCATTAAACTGAAGGAAAACCTTCGTATGCGTGTGAATACGAAAGGCGTCCTTCATGGTCATGAATATATGAACTATGGTGAAAGAAATGAAAGTGACATCGGCAACGTGATAGTTCTCACTGATGCGCCGATAATGGTATTGAAATTCTTGTGGCCTGATTAATACATGGCACAACAAACTAGATATACCCTTGGAGGGTACCCTGAATTTCTTAGAAATGTTCCATAGTTGGACGTGAGTCATGTGTCTTGACTCGTGTCTTGGAACCATAAGCATGACATATGTCTTGACTGGTGTCTTGACATGTGTCTTCAGAAAGTATACGTGAGACATGTGTCTTGACTGATGTCTTGACATGTGTCTCGAGAAGTAAAACAATAGAATTACAATATTAGGTTATTATGCCAGACTTGGCAGATTGGTTGGACTACTGATCCTTTGTATGTCTGATCACGTCCGCGGCCGGAGCCTCGGTTGCGATTTCTAGGATAGTTTATGTCATAGTAGTGGTTACTATCTTCCTGTCTGTCAGTTCCATGACGGTCATTCTCATGACCATGATTCATGTAACTATTCAGCTGAGTGGCCGGCTGGTACCGGTTTGCACTCATATGGCTGAAATGACAGCCGAATGACGTGTGACATGTAACTAAGAATTAGGGACAATGATTGATGGAAATTGTCTGATGGTGAAGCATCTTCTCGTCCAATTGCTTTGCTCTGACGCCTTTGTCTTCGTCTAGTACGATCTCCAGATTGTGAACAGCATCCGCATCTCGTAGCGTCTCCGAACTTCAGCAGCATCAACCTTTAGTAACATCTCCAAGTTATGAGCGGCATCAGCAATCTTGTAGAATATCAGCAATTGAAAATACGCCTGAGGTGATTCAGAATTGACTAGCGAATACTCATGGAGTATTGCAAGTGAAATACACATGGATTAAGGTACGTGTAATACACATGAAATACGGTACGTGGAGTACACGTGGATTGCACATGAAATGATCGGTATGGGGTCGATCATTTATCATGATTTAAGGAAGGTATATCGGTTAAACGGTTACGAAAACCATCATGATAACCTGGCAATGCCAGTATATACCTCATTCTGGTTGCATAGAGGAACGCTAAAGTGTGGTTACAACAATTCAACGATGATTTGCCTGACAGCATGATCAATGAAAACCAACCATGACTATCATGAAAGCATGATTCAGTGAAATCTAACAATGTCTAACAGGACAACGTAAATAACAAAAGAGGCGTAAAACATAATCAACATGAAGACGGAATTATCATGAAGAAACATGAAACCATCTATCACGAAGAAGTGTATAACATAATCAGCATGAAACTGAAGTTAACCATGACAGTATGAAAACATACTTGACATAAAAACATAATAACTTATGAGGGGACATGAAAATTTTTTTATGCCAATTTAAATCATGAGAAAATATTTTATGCATGAAAAACAGTGCATGAATGCGTAATGTAGTTTATAAAACCTTTATATGTGCGAGGGAACGCCTATGGGTCGGTTCCAAAACAAAAGACATGGCGAGGGGACGCCTATGGGTCGGTCCCAAAGTTAAAAGTTTCGATAAAAGCACATGCAACTAAATAGGGCCAGTCCTGTACCAACCATTACTTAGTCATAATCCCTGCAACAATGATACATGAAACATAAATAAATGAAACTCATCTGTCAAAACTTATCAGAAAAAAAATTTTATGTGACTAATTATGAACTACTGGGGTTCAGTCCACATAGCCACAGTTCACGAGGAACATTATGCATTAGACAATGACACATAACTAAATATGAATGACGGTTGTCCATCCATATTAGTAATACAATATCGATGAAAACATCAAGGTTAAAACCTCAAGGTGCTGAAAACATCATGGTTAAAACAACAATGCGCTGAAAACATCAATACGTGGAATAACAAACGTTGGCTTAGGAAGCTCCTGGTGACTACCCACTAGTCACAGGTCGAGTTTTAGAGCCTACAGGTCGAAGCCTTGGCTCTGATACCATAATTGTAACACCCCATTTTGATAATGGAATTTCACGCGTAATTATGGCGTGTCATCAAAGCATACAAGGATAAATGTATAAAACATTACATGACCATAGGGATAACCGGAATCAAACATCGGTTCCCAAACATAAGCCCAAAACATAATAAAGCAAAACAAATGAATGAAGGACTAAACAAGCATAAGTATATGAAGGCAAAAAGGAAAAGAAATCTCTAGTAGCTTCCATCCTATGCACGTCCTCCAACTGCTCGACTCTTTCCTATGGTACCTGCCGTTTTGGGACATGGAAAGGAAAGTAACGTCTGAGCAAAACGCTCAGTGCACGGATATATACATAGTATGAATGACTACAACATAATAAAGACTTAATAGCAGCGGAACTGTATAAGTCCTGGAAAACCTAGAACATGTTCATAAAACTGGTTTTATAGTTTGAAAAGTCTTATGTTTATCTTATAAAATTGTTTGTCATATTTTACCATTAGCCAATATAGGTCATGAAAATCCACCGTGCATGAATACTTGGAGGGGTGACCTCATCATGCAAATTAGAGGGGCTGCCTCTAATTTAATATACTGGTTTTTGGGTAGGAGGGATCAGCTCCTTGTGAAGGATGCAAGGCACACACCACATTTACCATGAAATCCTGACTGAAAACATGTAACTAGGATGCACCCATACGCCCCACATGATAAATATAAATAAATGGCCAAAAGCTTAAGGGACGGCACGAGCAATCACTCCGTCGTGGTGAAGTCATAACATCAGTGCCTCTAATTTTATGGTTATGGTACCTCCATAACTAGGTGAAACTGGTCATGCATGTATATGGCTATAGGTAATCTTAATTAAACATAAGAAATCAAACACGTAACTTATACTACGGGAAAACAGTTGGCTGCATACGGGGAAATCCTAATAAGGAAAGAATGTCCATACTGAAAAGACGGGAATCCGTACCTTATGTCCAGTGAACGAAGAAGATGAACTGAGAGAAATCCTACTTCCGAATCACTAGTGCTACATAAATACATACATGAATAAGTATCTGCTTACTAAATACGTAGCTGGTTTTATGTCATGTCTTAGCTTATTTTATGTGTTCTTACCATGTTTTACTGTTTTAAAGCCTTAAACTGTGTTTATCTTATATTCTGTTTAATCTGATTAAGTATTTCTGGTATTTCATGTGTTATTATACTTACTGTGTAATAATAAATAACTTTCCAAAAATAGCAGGTTTCCTAAAATAGAAAGTTTCTGAAAATAGAAAGTTTCCAAAAATAGAAAGTTTCCAAAAATAGAAAGTTACGAAAAATAGAAAGTTTCCAAAAATAGAAAGTTTCCAAAAATAGAAATTTTCCAAAAATAGAAAGTTTCCAAAAATAGATTTACAGCTTAAAATAGATAAGTTTCTAAAAATAGAAAGTTTCCATAAATAGATTAGCTGCCTTAATTAAATAAGTTTTCATAAATAGATTAGCTGCCTGAAATAAATGAGTTTCTAAAAATAGAAGGTTTCCATAAATAGATTAGCTGCCTTATTTAATTAAGTTTCTAAAAATAGAAAGTTTCCATAATTAGAAATAAGTTGGTTAAATAAGCTAAGTATATAAGCCTAAGTGTTTACATGATTATTTTCTAATTCATATGATATAATGTATAATTTAATAGTTATTTCATGTAATTAAATTAAACTATAGGTTAAAATATTTAATTAAAGTATAACATGTTTTTAATTAAATAACTTAAATACTTAGGTTAAAATATGTATTATTATATATTAATAATATAACCTAAGTCATGTTAATTAATTAATTATATCCATGGTTTTAAAATAATTAATTAATTATAAGTCTTAAATATATAAATACTTAGGTTAAAATAATTTCATGATCATTAATAATTAAATAACCTAAGTCATGTTATTAAATTAATCATATCATTTTATTAATTTAATTTTTAAACTAAGATCATAAACATAAAAAAACTAAACATACACCATGAACCGGATCCACACTAAAAACAATGAACCGGACATGAAATCGACACCGTACCCCGAACCAACTCGGAATACCCCGTGTTTTACTGCTGCCGTGGGACCCACACACACCAACCAAGACCATAAGGTCTTGGTGGTGGTCGGCTTGGCAAACCGAGACCCATTCGGGTTCGGTGCAGCCTGCGGCCAAAAACAAACACCCCTTTAAACACCCTTTTGATTTTATTTAACACCAAATCATGTTAGATCCATGTTTAATTATTATGTTTTTGTAAAAACATTACATGTTCTTGATTTATAAAAAGATTAAATCAAAAGAAAAGGTTTAAAAAGGATTTACCGAATTCGTGGATCAAAAGGACGAAGAACCAACACGATCAATCACTAAAACTTCAAGATCCAAGATCACAAACCACTCCTTATGGTGGTTGTAGGGTGGCGGCACAAAGGAGAAAGGAGGAAGGAGGTTTTTAGGTTTTCTTAAAAATCTTCTGTAAAAATTTATGAGTAGTGATATTCTCCTAATTCCCTTTTAGTAAATTTGACAAATGGGCTTGGCCCATTTGTCCTTGTTGTCGCGGGTAGGGACCCCACTTGGGGTACCCATACCTTTTTCTGTGTCTCGTTATTAAGTTAAACGTTTGTGATTATTTGTGTTCGTGTTTTAAATGTTCTCGTTACGTAAATACCGTGATCTAATATATTTAATTACGCTCTTAATAAATATATATACGTAATTAATAATAGTTCGTGTTTTAATTACGTTCATGATTTCATGATCGCATGTTCGTGATTACTTATCGTTAAATAATTATTACGTGATCGTGCGTAGTAAATACTTATCGTGTTCTAACACGTACACGTAAAATCCTAACACGTAATCGTAATCATGCTATAATAGGAAAGTTTTAATCTAGTACGTACGATCTTAAGGGTACTATTCATGGTAAAAGCATACGGGTTTTACAGTGATATTATACACTTAACCAAACTAGGATTGTGTTGTAGATTGTTGGAATAGGAATGAAAGTTGTATAATAAGATGAGTATTTGTGGAAAAGGATCGGTTTAAATTTTGTTGGGAATTAAGTATTAATTGCAAGAAGTGATGAGTGAATTTTCAATTTGAGGATTTTATTTGGTTAAAAATGAAAAGGTATGCCGAAGGAGACTATAATATATTGTATGTTTAGAGCACTTCATCAGTAGCGATTGAAAGGAAATGAGAAGACATATTTTTTATTCAAAATGTTATGAAGTTATCTTGTAAAATGGTTAAGTTTGTTATTGTATGGTAAAATGGAGTTTCGTGTTAATTTGGTGCTGGGAATTATGCCTGTTGTTTGTGTGTTTTATCATTCGGCATTTATAGGAATTGAGAATGGTTAATTGATCGATTGTAGTAATTGATGGATGGGGCGACGAAGCTAATCTTATATATTAAAATGTAATATATTACATGTGAAGCTAATCTAATAACATTTGCTCTGATACCAAATGTTTTTCCCATATTAAAAGTTTCGATAAAACACATGCAACTAAATAGGGCCAGTCCTATACCAACCATTACTTAGTCATAAACCTGCGACAATGACATATATATGTATGCATAAAACTGATGAATGCATGAAAACGACTGTCAGTTCTCGGAAGACCATAGTGACTACCCACTAATCACAGGTCATAATTTGAGAGCCTACAGGTCGAAGCCTTGGCTCTGATACCATAATTGTAACACCCCATTTTGATAATGGAATGTCACGCGTAATTATGGCATTTCATCAAAGCATACAAGGATAAATGTCTAAAACATTACATGACCATAAAAGGAAAATACCGGAATCAAACATCGGTAGTCCAAAAGTAAAGCTCGTCACACACAAACATAAGTACCGTAAATGAAAGGACTAAACAATGTCCATGAAAAGAGTATCAAAGTAAAGCTAATGCATAAAGTAAAGAAAGGCTAGAAAGCTTCCAGTCCATATGCACATACGCTTAAAGTCTACGAGCGTCCCTGAGTACCTGCCGTTTTGGGAACATAGAAAAGGAAAACAGCTGAGCAATACGCTCAGTGCACGGATGTACAATAAAGCATGAACAATATGAACATATAAGCATATAGCAGCGGAAGAAACTAAGTCCCGAATAACCCGGTTAAGTATTGGTAAAACTGGTTTTATAGTTTGAAAAGCCTTATGTTTAACTTATAAAACTATTTAACATATTCTACCATAAGCCAACATAGGTCATGAAAATCTACCGTGCATGAATACTTGGAGGGGTGACCTCATCATGCAAATTAGAGGGGTTGCCTCTAATTTAATATACTGGTTTGGGTAGGAGGGATCAGCTCCTTGTGAAGGATTCAAGGCACACACCACATTCACACTGAATAATCTGTTGAAAACATGTAACTAGGATGCACCCATACGCCCCATATGATAAATATAATAATATGGCCAAAAGCTGAAGGGACGCCACGAGCAATCACTCCGCCGTGGGGAAGTCATAACACTAGTGCCTCTAGTGTTATGGTTATTGTACCTCCATAACTAGGTGAAACTGGTCATGCATGTATATGGATATAGGTATTCTAAATTAAACATAAGCAAATCAAACATATAAACTTATACTACGGGAAAATAGTTGGCTGCATATGGGGAATCCTAATAAGGAAAGAATGTCCATACTAAAAGGACGGGAATCCGTACCTTATGTCCAGTGAACGAAGAAGACGAACGAAAGAGAGTCCTACTTCGGTATCACTAATGCTACATAAATACATACGTGTATAAGTATCTGATTACTAAATACGTAACTAGTTTTATGTCATGTCTTAGCTTATTTTATATGTTCATGTCATGTTCTACTGTTTAAAGCTTTATACTCTATTTATCTTATATTCTGTCTATTCTGATTAAGTATTACTTGTACTTCATGTATTATTATACTTACTGTGTAATAATAAGTAACTTTCTAAAAATAGCAGGTTTCCTAAAATATAAAGTTTCCAAAAATAGAAAGTTACCAAAAATAGAAAGTTTCCAAAAATAGAAAGTTTCCAAAAATAGAAAGTTTCCAAAAATAGAATTACTGCTTAAAATAGATAAGTTTCTAAAAATAGAAAGTTTCCATAAATAGACTAGCTGCCTTAATTAAATAAGTTTCTAAAAATAGAAAGTTTCCATAAATAGATATAAGCTGGTTAAATAAGCTAATTATATAAGCTTAAGTGTTTTTTGATTATTATTCTAAGTCATATTGATATAAGGTATAGTTTATTAATTATTACATGTCATTTAAATAAACTATAGGTTAAAAGTATTTAATTAAATATATCATGTTTTTAATTAAATAAAGTTAAATACTTATGTTAAAACATGTATTATTAATTATTAATAATATAACCTAAGTCATGTTAATTAATTAATTATAGTCATGGTTTTTAATAGTAATGAATTAATTATAAAGTCTAGAAAATATAAATACTTAGGTTAAAAATTCATGATCTAATAATTAAACTATAACCTAAGTCATGTTTATTAAATTAATTATGTCATGCTTTATTAATTTAATTTTTAACATATAATTTTTAAAATCATAAACCTTAACATAAACAATGAACCGGACCGTGACTAGAAACCATGAACCGGACCCGTAATCAACACCATCCCTAAACCAAAGTCGGGGTACCCCTTGTTTGCTGCTGCCGTGGGACCCACACCACCATACCGAGACCATGAGGTCTCGGTGGTGGTTCATAAGCCAAGCCGAGACCCCCCTTTGTCTCGGTTAGGCGTCGGCCAACATCAAACACCCCTAAATCCCTTGTTTTGATTTACCCCATAACCATTTACATGTTTAATAAATGTTTTTAATTAGTTTTTAAAAACACATCATGATTTTATGTGACTAATTAAATCAAAACATAAAAGAAAAGGACTAAAAAGGTTATACCAAATGTGTGGATCAAACGAGGATGAACACACACGAATGCTTGCACAAAATTCAAGATCAAAATCAACCGAACACCCCCTTTTGATGATATATAGCCGGCGGCCAAGAGGAGCAAGAAGAACATTAGGGTTTTTGTTACTTTTCCTGTAATGTGAAAATGACTAAAAGATTTTACCTTAACCCCTTGTTAGTAAAAATTAGATGGGCTTGGCCCATCCTCTTGGTGTAGCCGCGGGTAGGGGGCCCCACATGGGGTAACCCGTACCTTTTCCGAGTCTAAGTATTTTAGTGTTCGTGTTCGTGTTTTATGTGTTCTAGTTAATTATTAACCGTGACTTAATATACTTATTCGTGTTCGTAATAAATATATATACATAATTAATATTAGCTCGTGATTAATTTACGTTCATGATTTCATGATCGCATGTTCGTGATTAATTATTGTTTGAATAATTATTGTGTGTTCATACGTAATAAATACTTATTGTGTTCTAACACGTACGTAATACTTAAAATTCTTATACGTGAACGTAATCATACTATAAAAGGAAAGTTTTAATCTTGTACGTACGATCTTAAGGGTACTATTCATGGTAAAATCATGCGGGTTTTACAACTCTTCCCCCCTAAAAAGAATAATTCGTCCCTGAATTATAGATAAAGTAAACTGGAAAAGAAGAACATACCCGAATTCAAAATATGAAATGAGGGTAAGAAGCCCGGATAGACTCCTCTGTTTCCCAAGTGGCTTCCCGCTCGGTATGATCCCTCCAAAGGATTTTGACGAATGGAATCGTCTTCCTTCTCATGACTCGTTCTTGTCTGTCAAGGGGTTCATCTATGAAGGTGAGATCTTCACGTATCTATTCCAGTGGATACTGAACCATGTGAAGGGGATGATACTGGTACCCTCTGAGTAAGGACACATGAAACACATTGTGTACATGCGAAAGCTGCGGAGGTAACGCTAACCAGTAAGATACTTCATCGACTCGTTCAATGATATCAAACGGTCCGATGAAACGAGGAATGAGCTTCGGTTTAATCCTGAAGCGTCTAACACCACGTGCCAGTGAAACCTTAAGGAAGACGTGATCTCCTACGTTAAAATGCATGTCCCTACGATGCTTATCAGCGTAACTCTTCTGACGTGATCGTGCTTCCTGAAGTTTCTGCTTAGCTACTGCGATCCTTTCATTGGTCATCTCTATGATTTCTGGTCCTTCAAGTGTTCGCTCGCCAACCTGATCCCAGCAGATTGGGGCGCGACACTTTCTGCCATACAACATCTCGAAAGGAGCACACTTGATACTTGGGTGCCAACTGTTGTTGTATGCAAACTCCACCAGATAGATGTAATCGTCCCAATCACCCGTCCATTCCAATGCACATGACCTCAGCATGTCTTCCAATGTTTGAATCGTTCGCTCCGACTGTCCGTCTGTTTGAGGATGAAAAGCCTTGCTAAGATTAAGTTGTGTACCCCAAGCCTTCTGCAGACTCTTCCAAAATCGCAAAGTGAAACGAGGATCTCTGTCTGAGAAGATGCTGGATGGAGCACCGTGGAGTCTCATGATCTCTCTTCTATACATATCGGCGAGTTTACTTACCGGATCTTCCTTGCGGATCGGTAAGAAATGAGCTGATTTGGTAAGTCGATCTACGATAACCCAAATTGCATCGTGCTTCCTCTTGGTAGGCGGAAGTACAGTAACAAAAACCATGGTGATTGTGTCCCACTTCCACTCTGGAATATCTAACGGTTGAAGGAGACCGCCAGATCGCTGATGCTCGATCTTAACCTGCTGGCAGGTAAGACATTTGGAGACGTAAGTGGCCACATCCTGTTTCATACCACTCCACCAAAAGTACTGCTTGATGTCATGGTACATTTTAGTCGAACCAGGATGTATAGAGAATAGGGAGCTATGAGCTTCAACTAACAAGGCTTCCCGGAGTTCTTGATCATCAGGAACACAAAGTCTCGTGCCCTGCCATACGATACCATCTGCATCTACTCTGAATTCCGGCTATTTCTATAAATTCTGAACTATCGCCCAGATTTCTCCATCATCTTTCTGAGCTTCCTTGATCTTAGAGAGTAACTCGGGTTCTACTCTAAGATTAGCCCAGTAATCGTGATGTCCACGTACCATGATCTCGATGTCTAGTCGCTCCAAGTCTCTTATGATTTCCTCCTCAATTTTAATGCCGTTGATCATTCCGGACTTCCTGCTAAGAGCATCTGCTACTACATTTGCCTTTCCGGGATGATACTGTAGATTAATGTCATAATCCTTCAACAGCTCTAACCATCTCCTCTGCCTCATGTTCAATTCACGTTGAGTGAAGATATACTTCAATCTCTTGTGGTCTGTGAAAATGTCACATGATTCTCCATATAAGTAGTGCCTCCATATCTTCAATGCAAACACGACTGCAGCAAGTTCCAAGTCATGCGTAGGGTAATTTTCTTCATAAGTCTTAAGCTTCCGTGAAGCGTACGCGGTCACTTTCCCATGTTGCATGAGAACACAGCCAAGTCCCTTCCCCGATGCATCACTGTAGATTTGAAATGCACCCGTACTAGATGGGAGAGTAAGAATAGGTGCAGATACTAGCTTCTGCTTCAGGTCTTCAAAGCTCTTCTCTCGTTCTTCAGTCCAGATGAATTTCTCCCCATTCCGCATCAGTTTGGTCAATGGTAGTGCTAAGCGGGAAAAGTTCTCCACGAACCTACGGTAATAGCCAGCTAAGCCTAAGAAACTGCGGAATTCCGTCGCTGATGTCGGCCTCGGCCACTTAGTAATGGCCTCAACCTTCGCTGGATCCATAGTGATTCCTTCTGCTGATACAATGTGACCTAAGAATGCCACCTTGTCTAACCAGAAATCACATTTGGAGAATTTAGCATACAACTGCTTTTGGCGAAGAATCTGTAGTACTGTACGAAGATGGTCTTCGTGTTCCTCCTTGGACTTTGAGAAAATCAGGATGTCATCGATGAAGACAATGACGAACTTGTCCAGAAATTCATGGAAGATTCTGTTCATCAAGTCCATGAACACTGCTGGAGCATTGGTCAGGCCGAATGGCATAACTACAAATTCGTAGTGGCCATAGCGGGTACGAAAAGCAGTCTTGGCGATGTCCTGCTCCTTAACCCGTAGCTGATGATAACCTGACCTAGGATCAATCTTGGCGAAGTGTTTGGCCCCTTAGAGTTGGTCAAACAGATCGTCTATGCGCGACAGTGGATACCTATTACGGATAGTAATCTTGTTGAGCTCGCGATAGTCTATGCAAAGACGCATACTGTCGTCCTTCTTCTTAACAAATAAGACCGGTGCGCCCCATGGAGATGCGCTCGGTCGAATGAAACCTCGTTCTAGAAGTTCTTGCAGTTGATCCTTCACCTCTTTTAACTCTATGGGAGCCATGCGATAAGGAGCCTTGGAGATCGGTTCAGCTCCTGGAATAAGCTCGATATTGAATTCCACTTCTCGTGCAGGTGGTATGCCCGGAAGTTCTTCTGGAAATACATCTTGGAATTCCGACACTATTGGTTGATCCTGAATCCATAGAGATTCAACATCCATGTCGTGAACCGTAGTGATACAAAGATTTTGCTAGGTTCAATTAAAGTTCTCGGTATCTTCTCGAATTGATTTCCGGTTCAAAGTGTGACTCAGTCGTTCTTGGTAACTAAAAATGAAGTTGGATATCTATTCTATTGGAAAAGGTAAATGCGAAGCGAAAATAAAAATAAACAAAGACAAATAATTAAGGAGCAATGCAAATAATAAAATGAAAAGTAAAGCGAAACAATAAATAAAAATAAAACTAAAAGATGAAATTAATTAAAGACTGAAAAATAAAATAAGACAAACTAAAACTCAAACTAAAAGGAAGGCAAGTAAAATAAAAATGCGACTAAGTAAAAAGGCGGGAAAAATAAAGTTTAAAACTAACTGTATAAAATTACAAAAATGAGAAAATCATTCATCCGGAATAAAAACGTTCATTCGGAATAAATTCCTTCATCCGGAATAAAATCATTCTTTCGGAACAAATTCCTTCATCCGGAATAAAATCATTCATTCAGAACAAATTCCTTCATCCGGAATAAAGTGGTTCATCCGGAATAAAATGGTTCATTCGGAACAAATTCCTTCATCCGGAATAAAGTGGTTCATCCGGAATAAAATGGTTCATCCGGAATAAACATTGATTCGGAATAAAAATACTGATTCGAAATAATAACTAGAAAACATTGATCCGGATAGATGTACTGATTCGGAACAATTAAACTAATAAGCTCATTCAGAACATTTCCTTGATCCGGAATAATCCCTTGATGCGGAATATTCACTGATCCGGAATAACACTAAAAATCCCTTCATTCGGAATGAATAACTAAAAATGCTAGTTCGGAATCTGGGCAAGTAAACAGTAGCGAAGAACAAGGAAGGAGAAGAGGACGAATTTAAACAAGATCAATCAAAATCAACAAAAAGATTAAACCAAAACAACCACTAACCATCAACTAACAATAATCAATCAAAACAAATCAACAAAACTAACAAATATAACCAAATCAATCAAAACCCACTTGATTGAAAACCATAAAAATAAAAGAACATGAACATAAAGATTAAGATTAAGATCAAACAAGAAAGGTAGATGAGAGATTAAAAATAAAGATAAAGATTCAATAAACATAAAAGTAACTTACTTGGAATTAAAGGAATTAAAGGTGCAAGACAATGTATTTAAATTGACATGAAAATTAAAGGTGCAAAATTTAAAGATGGAATTGCATAGTTTGTCAAACTAGCCAACCACAATGAAATTAACACTAATGATCTATTTATAGGGGAGGAGGAGGATTAGTGGAAGGAAGCTTCCTCCTCTCTTTCTTCTTTCTTTAATTACTTTTTTAGTCCTTAATCTTCTTAAGTCTTCGACTTTTGTCTCGGGATTAAAAAACTCGTCTTGTAATTTCTTCAATAAATTTGACTTGAGTTCTTCGGCTTTTAGTAAACTTCCGTCTTTTGACTTTTTCTTCGATAAATCTTCAGAATTGGTCTTGGAATTCCGTTCTTTTTGCACTCTTGATTTCTTGACTTCGTCTTTTGTCTTTTTCTTCAATAAAAGCCCGTGAAATCCCGTGTTTTCTCCCCTTTTCACAATTTGATCCTAAATCACAACAAAAACACAAACCACGCATAATTCCGACATAAACGACATAAAATACACGTTTTGTCCTGGTTATTATTGTAATTAAGTGGTAAAAGGATGGGTGTTTACACACCTATCAAATCCCCTACACTTGACCATTGCAATGTCCTCATGCAATGCATTAGTTACAAAGCACGTTTTTACATTTTCCATCATAATCAATCCATATTGGCCTTTATTAAAGAGATAGAAAATTATAAACATTCAAAGGAAGAAAGTAAGTAAAGAAATTAAGAACATACCTTAGGGTTTTGGAAATGTCATGAATAATCATCATCCTCAAGTTTTCACATTCTCCAAACCAAGCTTAAAAACGAGATCATTGTTATTATAAGTTAGCAAACTAACATGAACTCATGTGGGCCAATTATTTACTTAGACTCCCTTATTCCTAGGTGTATCTCTTATATTTTATTATTGTCTTGAATGATCACGAGGATGCATTGTTGACTTATTTCGATAGTTATTAAGGTTGAAAATAAAGTGGGATGATTTAATCAATAGTTAGCTAAAGGACAAAATCTTTTAAAACTGCTTCTCGGGACCTCAAAAAGTTCATATCTTGGCATAACTCGCTTCGCGATTTGAGACCTTTCTCGGACCGATATTTGGCAGCGACTTCATACTTCAAATCTTGAGAGACGTTCATGAAATAGTGGTCTTCTCTTCATAATAGGAATTTCTTCACTTGAAGTTTTGAGAGATTCTTTATATTTGGACTACGACTTCTTCATTTTTCTCCAATCTTTATTTTGGACTTTGATATACAACGATCCGCCTCCTTTTTGGACTTGGATTTATTTATCCTCATACCTTGTTAGGGCCTTTTTGGATAGACTTCTCCATGATCTTTACGGGAGTGTTTGCTTTTCGTCGTATGTCTCGATCCTTTATATTGATCTTTGATAAATGATTCTTCACATCACTTTTGGATCTTTAGCAACAAAATGTAGCCCTCATGTCTTGTTAGGACCTTTTTGGACTCGCCAATCTTCGCATCCCGCTTCAATAAGTTATGCCTTGGCTATGAACTCTAATCCATACCGAGAAACTTTTAAACGATCTTGGGCTAGAAGCTAAGTAACTTTTCAAATCGTACAACCTTATTTATTGCAGATAAATTTATTAACAAGCGATGGGAGAATAGGCTCATAATTAACTCACATAAATTCACGAAAGAATACCAAACTTATAATTGACCCTATCATCTCTCGTTCTCCACAATTTAAAATCTCAAAGAATGAGACTCGTGGATGCTTAGCCAATTAAATCAAAGTTTTGGGTTTTCGAGTCGCCTATAGGATCTTGCAAATTCTTAGACTTTTTCAAGTTTAGAAATCGCATTTTAAAGTTCCCTTGATAAACGACTCTCTAGGATCAATTATAGGAACTTGCGAAAAGTTCTTGTTCTTAACCCGTGAGAGTTAAGACTTTCGCGTTTTATAGCTCCCTATATAAAAGCCTAGCAAAACTTGACTTAAACACGTTAAGGATACTAGCTAGAGTAAACTTAGATAAGTAAAATCGGGTTGAGTCAAAAGATTTACAACGTTTGAAAATTAAAACCACTTTATTCAAATTTATTCTAGCAAAGAAGGAAAAATAACTATGCAAAGGTAAAACTAATAGGCCAAAATAGATCAAAATTTTTGAAAAATGTCGAAAAATTGATTTTCCGGTTAAAATGAGGACAAATACAGGGAAAAGACCACTTAACTTCGATATAAGTCCCCCATACACTTGATATAAACATTGTCCTTAATGTTTAAGCATGTGGGAGTAAACTCCCTTGATTAAAATTGGTTGAAAAATTTATTTAGTATGGTTTTTAAAAAGGTATTTTAGGGCAGTAGGTTCAAGGCCAATTTTGGCAACCTTACTGTTTGAAAATGAACAAACTAATTAGATGTGGTTGTAGAGAATTCTTTTAGCTTCGATTTGATATAAGATAGAGCTTCTAGCTCCAAACGAGCGCGAAGTTATGATGTTTTGATTATTCGTGTACCGGGAGACGAGTATCGACACAATCCGAAGTTGTTGTCGATATTTGCATCGAATCTCGGGGACTATAGAATGAGTTGTGAAAATGGTCAAGGACTGATGTTTGGTTCTAAACTTAGGGTTGTGAGTCTATTTTCAAACCCAAGTGTCTGAGTTGTAAACGGGATTGTTTAGAATGGTCCAAATGGTTGTATGAGTCGGTGACGTAAAACTGTCCGGTTTTTGTAGTTCAAAGATGTGTCGGGCAGGGAACTTTAAATGTAAAATCTTTTGATGGGATTTTAACAGGTCTTTCTATATTCAGTAAGTGAGGTCTCTGATTAGTACCATAAGCAATTGATGTGTTTAAGTGGGGTAAACGAGCTCGTACATTTGGTATGTACCGGCAGATTTTTATTGAAAGGATTAACTACTAACGTAATCATATAGAATGAAGTAATAGGTCACTTGTATTGTTTTCATTTTGGGTTGAGTGTGATTTTATTATTTTGAGTTTGATGATGTTTAGTATGGATTTTATTCAAGTTTATTATTGATGAACGCGCCTTATTTGATAGTTTGCGGTTTTTGTGTTTATCGGGCATCAACTATCGTCGAAGATCGTCTTACTACTGCTATTACTCCAGGTGAGTCTTTAGCCTCACTTTTGTAATTGTTTTGAATGACTTTAAAACCCGCGAGGGGGATACATGCTATTTGAAAGTAAAATGAACACAAGTCATGATTGATTGTTTGGACCCGAATATTGCCTTTGTTGCCTTTGTTGTTTTGAATTGTATAAGTACCTAAGCTGCAAAAGTCCCTAAATTCATGAGCCGTTAACTATCTTCTGACTTGATGTTGTGAGTTGGGAATAGCCGCTTATTCTAATAATAGTACTATTGGGCTGACGACCCTATCTGAGACCCGGGCTTTACGCTGAGTAACCCGCTGGGAAGGATAATTTTACGTGAATAAGAATGTGGTATACTTGCAACTGATACCCTAGTAGGGGCACTGGAATTCATCTAGTCATGCCGGCTTTAGGCGTGGGTGACTAAGTTAAGGGGTCGGTGTCATGAGCTTAATACAATTCAAT
This sequence comes from Glebionis coronaria, assembly GCA_025667525.1. NCBI lineage: Eukaryota > Viridiplantae > Streptophyta > Magnoliopsida > Asterales > Asteraceae > Glebionis > Glebionis coronaria. The sequence goes on along the minus strand of CM046876.1, from coordinate 419,929,285 downwards.
AGCTATTGCTATATACCAGAATGCTTGACTAATAGATTGTATGTGCACAATTCTATTAAATGATCTTGATTGATTTTTCTCTTGTGTTCAAATGTTGATTTGGAAAACCTATAGACTCGCTCAACCGTTGTGTTGATGATTTTAAGCATGTATTTCAGGTATTGAAGATGATGAATTGCGGAGCTTGTTGTAGAAGGATTGCGGGGTTGCTTTTGTGGTGATGGGTCTAAAACGGATTTCTTTCCCTTTTGGTCATAAAAATAATAATGTACGTCGAGTACTTTGGTAAAGTGTTTGTGGATTTGATTAAGTCTTTGGGGGACCTAAATGTGACTATGATATTTCTAAAATTGTTTTACTTGGGATCGAAAGTTTTAGACAATCGTTAAATTATTTCCTTTTATATTCTAAATTTATCGTTTTGAGTTTGTTCAAAATGTCTTGTGTAGCAATATTTGTATTTAGCACCCAAATATGTATTTCCGCTACGCAATGTAATTTGGGGGTGTTATAGATTGGTAATCAGAGCTTTTTAGTTATAGCGAATTAGGTCGAATTTTTTTTTGAAAAATGTCCTAAACTATAACTTTGGTGTTGAAAATATTTTACAAAAGCAACGCAAATTCTCCGCAAGGCTCCGGTAAGATTATTTGTTTTGTATTGTTTTATTGATTGATGTATCCCTTAAAAGTTGAAATGATTTTAAAGTATTTATTAAGTAAATACTATGATGATATATAATGATGTATTGTGATGTATTGATGATGTATTGATGTTGTTGAAAGTACGTTGAGTACTTGTTCTCGTAATTTTCTTTATGTAATGTATATGTATATAATTTTTAATAATGACCTTATATACTACCGAGGGTCTGGGACAGTAAACCAGATGATGAACGATTTTACAACTGACTGCTTGCGAATTGTATCGAGTATGAGAAAGTTTGATTTGTTGATGTATGATAGATATGTGGTTGAAATTGGCGTGAATACGAGGTTGATGGGAAAGAAAAGTGGTTTTAAAAGGTTGTATTTGGTATGTGGAGATTTGAGTTTGTTAGGACTTGGAAGATGGATGAGATTGCTAGTCTTGGGTCGATGGTGATGAATTGGTATGTTTGAATTGAATGGTTTAAAGAGAAGTAGGTAAGTTTTAAAAGAATGAGTGAGTGGAGCCTCAGGTGAGATTGATTTTGAGTAGAGCTTGGAAGCTTAGGAATGTTGAAAGTCGTATTGAGAATTGCCTGGTGATTGATCTGTCGTGTATGAGTGAGTATTTGGATTTTGAGAATGAGTTGCCATCATGTTATGGATTTGACCTTGAGGTGTGAAAAGGGAAATAGACGAGTGTGATGTGGCTGACAACAATGTTAAGGAGGATGAGGAGCTGCTGTCTAAGGAACTAATCGCGTGATGGATTTCCTTGTATCTTATTATCTTTTGCGATCGAACTTATTTAAACCTTGTGTCGTAGCATTGTGATGGAACTTATTATCTTTTAAGTTTATTCGGTAGATGATTCTAGTGACAGACATTGCCACTGCCTTGTTGAATCCTCAACGCAATCTAAATTACCCTCATGATCTATGATGTGCCTTTATTAACTCTTTTGAGTTTTGGTTGATGAACCATTGTAGTTTATGTTGTTCGTGCATGTAGTATCCATGAGATGTCCTGATAAAGAATTCCTTCTTTTATCTTGATATGTATACCTAACATGTTTCTTTCTTCCGTGATGATGGAAGAAGGAGTAGTGGAATCATATTTCTGTCATTAGTAGAACGCTACGTGACTAAGTTTCTTGAAATATGCTGCCAAAACTAACGACTGCTACTGTGGACACTATGATCGAACAAGTTATTGCTAGAGCATTTGGAGCTGATCGTGCTGCCAGGAATTAAAGATGTTGGGGTTTATTGTGTTGTAGATAATGGTGCTGCAGTAGATGCTGCTGAGAATAATGATGATGCTGCTGAGGATAATGATGATGCTGCTAAGAATAATGATGATGCTGCTGAAAATAATTGCGATGCTGCTAACAATGATGAGGATGCTGCTGATCCAGATGATTGTGTTGCTGCTGTTCTTCAAGTTCAAGAGAATGTACTTAATGTTAGTTTTCAGAAGTGTGGTTCTGCGCTGTTTGGTGGTAATAGTAGTGCATTAGAATTGCATAGTTGGATTGATAAGATAGAGATTACTTTGAGATTATTGGGTGTTCAGAAACTAATAAGGTGAAATTTACTGCTGCTATATTTCAGAATGGTACACTAAGATGGTGGAATACCAAGTGACTACTTTAGGATTGGTTGTGACTAATAGTAAGGCATGGACTGTGATGAAAGGACTATTGACTGCTAGGTTTTGTCTCAAGAAGGAACTAGGACAGTTGGAATCCGAATTGCGATAAGTCGTGCTAAGGAACGATGTTATTACTGCTTACTGGGAAATTTTCTAAGCTATATTTGCTCTACCATGATACTTTTGTAAATGACCGTAAAACAACGAAGCAGTACATTAGAGGATTGTTTAGTAATATCAAGGGTGAGGTTATTTCTTTAAGACCTAAATCTTTCGATGAAGCCGTTCAGATGGCGCATGATTTAATGGATGTGAAAGTGCAAGATAGGAAAGATAGTATTGTTGAAAACAATAAGAGGAAGTGGGAATCTGCTCAGTTCAACCAGAATAAAGGACAGATGTGTGAGGATTACAGTAATAACAATAACCAAAGACAGAACCGAAATCAGTATTTAAACTATGGAAGGAATGAGTGAATTCGTACTGCTACGTTGGCTGGAAGTAATAAGATAAATCTCAGGTGTGTTTGTTGTACTCTATACCATGTAGGTAATTTTCCACAATTGCGACTAGAGTTAGGACAACCTAGTCATAAAGCTGCTAAGTGCAGAACAAGAGGATTAGTCATTGTAATTAGTACCCCTGGAGTAGTGATGTCTTTTAGCCGTGGTGAGAAAGAATACAAGCAAAGGAATTGTCCAAGAAAAGGAAATTGACAAGATAGGAATGTTGCCGCTCCGGTTTACGTTTGAATGATGCTGACAAACCTTAAGGTCTGGATGTTGTAAATGGTATATTCTTACTTGAGATTCTTTATGTCAGTATGTTGTTTGGTTTCAGATCGGGTAGAAACTATAGAAATGTAAAGATTCGGTTGTTTTATCAATGGAGAGTCAATAAGATTGACAATTAACTATGGTGTGGAGTTAACCGATGGAAAGGTTGCTAGTGTTAGTTTTACATTGAGAGTGTGTTCCTTGAATTTAGGAAAGTAGGTGTTTAGTATCTACTTGATGCTCAAAGAGTTGGAATCTTTTGGATGTGGATTATTGGTATGAATTGGTTAGTAGTGCGAAGTGATGATGCTTGAGATTGGACTAATATTCACTATAAATTGATAGCTGCTGGTTTAGATCTTGCTGCAAAAGCTGAGTGTTGACTATGAGAGCTGATGAGTGAATTTTCCGTTTGAGAGGTATCTTGTTTGGAAACAAGGAAGTATGTGGAAGAGGAATGTGATGTATTCCTAGATCAGGTAATTAGTGATAGGGTGGTTGTGGAGAAGTTGAGAGATCTGTTAATGACTCGAGAGTATTCTGAGGTTTTCCTGAAGTTTTGCAGAGTTGCTGCCGCCTCATGAAGTGGAGTTAGTGTCGATTGAGTGTTGTAAACAATAGGTGTAGTTCTTCTGCGTTTCGTTGTATAATGTTGTTGCGTTCGGTTGAGTAGTATTTGTATACCCTATCATTTGGCACCGTCAGAATTGAATGAGTTATTCGGTTAACTGCGAGAAGTGATGGATAAAGGATGTATTAGATTAAGTTTTGTTATAGTGATGATCGTCTGTGTTGTTTGTCAAAGAAGGATGGATTGTTTCAGATATGTATTGATTATCGAGAGCTTAACTAATTAACAGCCAAGAATCGGTATCCATTACCGAGGATTTATGATTCGTTTGATCCATGCAACTTGTCTGGATCTAGTGTGTACTCAATGACCGCTTTGAGTCCTGGTTATCATTAACTGAGAGTTAGGAAGAAGGATGTTCCTATAGTTGTTTTTCGTACTTGATGTGGGTACTTTAAGTTTTAAGTGATGTTTTTGGAATGGACGAACGCGTATGCCGTATTAATGGACTGGGTGAATCTTGTGTGTAAGAGGTGTTAGAATGAGTTAGTCATTATATCTATTGGAGATATTCTATTTTATTCCACGAGGAAAGGAGGAAAATAAGTAGCATATAAGGATAAATTTTTGGAATGGTTGGAAAAAGGAGAAACTGTATGTAAAGTTTCCTATGTGTGAATGTTGGTTGAAATATTTGCGTTTTCTAAGGCAGTTGATTGACAACAAAGGTATTCGTGAAGATATTGCCAAGATTGAAACGATTAAGGATTGGTCGGTTCCAACGATGCCGACGGAAATCTGTCAATTCCTTAAGTTAAGCTGGGAATAATTGGAGGTTTATCGAAAGGTTTTCACTGATTGTTAAACCATTGATTAAGCTGACTAAGAAGAATTGGATGTGTGAGTCCCACTTATACATCTAAATTTTAAGTTTCGAGATCTGATCCTTATCAGACGAGGAAGTTGTATTATGAACACTGAAGGGTAAGATTCTGTTCTGCACCGATGTTGTCGTTGTTGAAAGGATCTGAAGTATTTATAGTTTGTAGTTTGCTGTGATGTGTCTCATAAGGGTTATGTAGTTGTGGTGTTTGTTTTGAGATGGTAGAAATATTACTTGTATTGAATCAAGTGTGTAGTGATAAAGGATCATAGAAGTTGCTCCATAATTAATTTCCTGGGATGACAAAGGAAATGAGTAGAGGATTACCTGTTGTATATTTCGAGTATTTGAGTATGTTGATGATTATGACTGTGAGTGATTATGACAACGAGATTCGCTACCATCCAGGAAAGGGGAATGTGGTAGCTAATGCACTTATCAGGGATAAAAAGGGGAAATCTTTTAAGATTTGAGTTTTGGTAATGATAAGAAGTGTGGGCTTGATAGCAAGGATACGAAATTTTAAGTTAGAGGTCTGAATTGAGAAGGATGTCAAGGTAATTGGTTTCAACATTTTGTTAAACTTATGGAAAGGATTTTGTTGTAACGCCAAGTTAGGCATGGTATATTGATCACTCCTAACATACCTAAGTTAAGGGAGTGAGACATAGTGATGAAGGAATCTCACAAGTCAAGTAATCGGTACGATTTGGTTTGGATAAAGATGAAAGTTGAGTTGAGTATGGTGAGTTATACAGAGACTGATGGATAGAGTGAAAGGACGATTCGAACATTGAACGGTATGCTTGTACATGTGTGATTGACATAGAAATTGTTGGAATTTTTATATGACGATGATTGTCATGCTAGTAATGAGGCTGTACTGTTTGATGGTACATAGAGAACTTCAATTTGTGAAGGTTAAAGATAGTGAGTTATGGACATAATATTAGTTTTCGGTGTATTGCAAATATGTAGGTGGAAATTGAATGACAGAACTAGAAGTGATATTGCAAATATTGATAAGATTGTATAGATTAAAGATTATCCATTAGTAACAAGGAATCATCAGAAGAGTTATGTTGGTATTCGAAGGAAATCGATGGAGTTTGAAATTGGGAAACATGGTTATGCATAAGCTATCGTTATGAAGGGTGAAATTTGTTTTGGGAACAAGGAAAGAATTCAACTTGAAGATAAGTTGCTTTTCAAAGAAAGAACTGTGAAGAGTTCTTGTGAGGTCGAAACATAGTAAGGATTATATTTTGAAGATACATGAATTATAGGAATGGATTTGAAATGGTGAAGGAAGCATGAGAATTTCTTTAAGGAAAAGAGTTCTCTTTTGTTCTGGAGGTATGGGATGTGAGTCTGAAGAGGGGCCGAGCGTCGGGACGTCGCTCTCTTTTAGGAGGGTAGGATGTGACAACCCATACCCGACGTCATTTATTTAATATTATATAATATTATTTTTACGAATGATTTTGAAATTTTGGATGAGTTGAATGGAATGACGATTGATGGTTTTATTTAAAACCGACGTTGGAGGTCTTATTTTTATCTTTTTACTAATAGCGAGGATTATTAGTGACCACGATATCGACGGATGCCGGATATTTTATGTTTTATCATTTGTTGCCTCGATGTTTATATTTTTGACGTTTTTATTTTAAGTTCGTATTAAGTCGAACCGGGATCATATTATTATCATATTTTGAGTGCGTTTTAACTTTTGAAAAGTATTTTTACGAAACCCGAGCCTCGTAAATATTTTCAAAATTTACAATTTATATTTTCCACCCTTACAACTATTTAATTGCATTTTGGACTAAAACTATCACAAATTGGCAAAATCTACCCCTCCATCCCACTATAAATAGATTTTCCACTAGCAACTTTAAATAAAAAATTCATTTTCACAAAAACTCACCCACCCATTTTCTCCCTCTTGTTCTTGCCGTCCATAACACCAAACAAAAACCCCTTTGATCATTGATTTCTACTTTGAATCAATAAAAACTAATTCATATCCTACTCTTATAATTTGATGAGGATCATTTTGATGTAATTTTTGTACACATGCAACAACTTTTCAAATTTTGATGAAGAACAAGGTTGTTTGATCTATTTCTATGCTTGTATTTGAAATTTTGAGTGCTTGCATGTATGGATTTATGAATGGGTAAAATTTTGTATGATCATCCAAGGGTGATATGGGTTAGATGAGTTGTTTAAAATGATATTAGGGTGATATTAGGCATATGTGATTGATTAAAATTGGTTGAAAAATTTATTAGTATGGTTTTTAAAAAGGTATTTTAGGGCAGTAGGTTCAAGGCCAATTTTGGCAACCTTACTGTTTGAAAATGAACAAAATAATTAGATGAGGTTGTATAGAATTCGTGTAGCTTCGATTTGATATATGATATAGCTTCTAGCTCCAAACAAGCGCGAAGTTATGATGTTTTGATTATTCGTGTACCGGGAGACGAGTATCGACACAATCCGAACTTGTTGTCGATATTTGGATCGAATCTAGGGGACTATAGAATGAGTTGTGAAAATGGTCAAGGACTGATGTTTAGTTCTAAACTTAGGGTTGTGAGTCTATTTTCAAACCCAAGTGTCGGAGTTGTAAATGGAATTGTTTAGAATGGTCAAAATGGTTGTATGAGTCGGTGACGTAAAACTGTCCGGTTTTTGTAGTTCAAATATGTGTCGGGCAGGGAACTTTAAAAGTAAAATCTTTTGATGGGCTTTTAACAGGTATTTCTATATATAGTAAGTGAGGTCTCTGATTAGTACCATAAGCAATTGATGTGTTTAAGTGGGGTAAACGAGCTCGTACATTTGGTATGTACCGGCAGATTTTTATTGAAAGGATTAACTACTAACGTAATTATATAGAATGAAGTAATAGGTCACTTGTATTTTTTTATTTTGGGTTGAGTGTGATTTTATTATTTTGAGTTTTATGATGTTAAGTATGGATTTTATTCGAGTTTGTTATTGATGAACACGCCTTATTTGATAGGTTGCGGTTTTTGTGTTTATCGGGCATCAACTATCGTCGAAGATCGTCTTACTACTGCTATTACTCCAGGTGAGTCTTTAGCCTCGCTTTTATAATTGTTTTGAATGATTTTAAAACCCGCGAGGGGGATACATGCTATTTGAAAGTAAAATGAACACAAGTCATGATTCATTGTTTGGACCCGAATATTGCCTTTGTTGCCTTTGTTGTTTTGAATTGTATAAGTACCTAAGCTGCAAAAGTCCCTAAATTCATGAGCCGTTAACTATCTTCTGGCTTCATGTTGTGAGTTGGGAATAGCCGCTTATTCTAATAATAGTACTATTGGGCTGACGACCCTATCTAAGACCAGGGCTTTACGCTGAGTAACCCGCTGGGAAGGATAATTTTACGTGAATTAGAATGTGGTATACTTGCAACTCATACCCTAGTAGGGGAACTAGAATTCATCTAGTCATGCCGGCTTTAGGCGTTGGTGACTAAGTTAAGGGGTCGGTGTCATGAGCTTAATACAATTCAATTGCTATTGCTATATACCAGAATGCCTGACTAATAGATTGTATGCGCACAATTCTATTAAATGATCTTGATTGATTTTTCTCTTGTGTTCAAATGTTGATTTGGAAATCCTATAGACTCGCTCAACCGTTTTGTTGATGATTTTAAGCATGTATTTCAGGTATTGAAGATGATGAATTGCGGAGCTTGCTGGAGAAGGATTGCGGGATTGCTTTTGTGGTGATGGGTCTAAAACGGATTTCTTTCCCTTTTGGTCATAAAAATAATAATGTACGGTCGAGTACTTTGGTAAAGTGTTTGTGGATTTGATTAAGTCTTTGGGGGACCTAAATGTGACTCTGATATTTCTAAAATTGTTTTACTTGGGATCGAAAGTTTTAGACAATCGGTAAATTATTTCCTTTTATATTCCAAATTTATCATTTTGAGTTTGTTCAAAATGTCTTGTGTAACAATATTTGTATTTAGCACCCAAATGTGTATTTCCGCTGCGCAATGTAATTTGGGGGTGTTATATGGGACTAAATATGGTTAGCTGTAGTCCAATCCATACTTGTCAAATTTTTTTATAAAATGTCTTGATATGACAAAGGTGAACAACTATGGATCGGTTCACCAAAACAACATTCGACTGATAAGCATGAAATTTGACCTGAGAAATGGTGAACGCATGCGGGTCAGTTCACCTAATAACATTCGATTGAAAACATGAATCTGTCATGAGTAAGGGTAAACGTATATAGGTCGATTTACCAATACAAAATCTGAACGGTCAAGGGTGAACACCTATGGGTCGGTTCACCAAAACAAAACTCGTAGAAAAGCACAAGCGACTAAATATGGCCGGTCCTGTACCAACCTTTTACTTAGTCAATTTTTTTTTTGAAAACTGACTGATAATAGAAGAAAACTGACTGATAACTGCATGAGAAACATGAAAGATAACAACGCCAAAATCTGGGAAGCTCTTGGTGACTACCCACTAGTCACAGGTCAAGTTTTAGAGCTTAAAAGTCGAACCTATAGCTCTGATACAATAATTGTAGCAACCCAATTGGATAAGTGGACCGTTACGTGTATTTATGACGTGTCATTAAAGCATAAGGTAAATGTCCTAAAACATTAACTGACCATAAAGGAAATACCGGAATCAAACATCAGTAATCCAAACATAAGCTCAAAATGTAAAACCCGTATTTAAAAATCAGAACATTTAAATACGTGGCTTAATTTTAATAATTATATAAGTATTAATGACAGAGACATAAATGCAGAAATTAAATACGCATTCCAGTTTATTTAAATACTATAAATATTACAGTTTACTCAGTTAATAAGTATTTAGTCTCAGAAAATATTACAGATGAATTAAATACTTTACAGAAATAATTAAACGTTAACAGTAAATTACGCGCTCAGTTTTATTTAAATATTACAAATTAATATTTCAGGAAAATAAATACTATCGAACGTATTACGTTAGTTATAGAAAAGAGTATTACGTTTTCCAGAAATGTAAAACGTAAACACGTACGCGAGTATTTAAAACACGACGCGAAATTTAAAAGGTGTGCGTGTGTTGGGCTACGTGGGCCGCATCTTTTAAACAAAAGGGAGAAAGGATAATGGGCTATGGCCCATTTCATTTTGTCTAGGCCGGTTTTTAAAAAAAAAGGGACGGGGGTTATTTCTTTTCTATGCCTACACAAACACAAACACAGAAAACCCTAGAAACTCAATACAGCCGCCACTTTTCTTTCTTTCTTTCTACTATGTCGCGACCAACACTAAGAACAGGCTGTAGGGGATCGGACATCTTAATCCATAGATCAGAGTTTTGTTTTCGTGTTTAAATTCTAAGCCCTAACACGAACACAAGGTAAGAAACCCTAATTTCGTTCTATTCCTTCTTTTAATCCGAGTTCATGGGTTTTAATCATGATTCGGACAGTAATATTGATGGGGGGTTCGTTTGCTTGTTGTTGGGTTCGAAAAGCACACAAACCGAGACTCATATGAGTCTCGGTGATGACTGGAATGCACCTGCGCAACCCTAATTAGGGTTTGGGCTTGGTTTGTGCTAACGGGGGAAACATAAAAACTAGCAGGGGAAAGACCTTGTTCTAACAGTGGGAACCGAGACCATCTAGGTCTCGGTGGGATAATATTAACAAGCAGGGGGAACAAATAACTAGCAGGGGAAACGAACAACAGGCAGGGGGAAAAACGGGCAATAAGGGCTGTTTGGCAGTGAGTTTTAAACCAGAATTAGGGCTGTTTGGCTACGGGTTTAAGGGCAGATTAAGGGGCGTTTGGCAGTGGGGTTTGTAACAGGTTTAAGGGGGTGTTTGGCTTCCAGTTTTAAAAGACATTAAGGGGGCTGTTTGGCTCGGCTTATTTAAATACGTAACACGAGTTTCACCTTTCAAATTAATAAGACACGGGTTCGGTTTTCGATGTGTTTTAATAAGAGAATACAAGAGTACGTGTTATTATTCTACGGGATTATTTTACTTACATTACTTATTAATTTTACAAGGTAAATAAAATTTAATAAAACCCGACTTATTATTACGAGTGCATTATATCTTTATTTAATTAAATCACATTATATTTAATTAAATGCCTTTAACCTATAGTTTATTTAAATGACATGTGATAATTAATAAACTATACATTATATCATTATGACTTAGAATACGAATCAGTAAACACTTAAGCTTATTTATTAGCCTATTTAGTCAGCTTATAACTATTTAGGTAAACTTCTATTTTTAGAAACTTATATATTTTAAGCAGTAATTCTATTTATGGAAACTTTCTATCTTTAGAAACTATTTAATCAAGGCAGCGAATCTATTTTTGGAAACTTTCTATTTTTGGAAAGTTACTTAATATTGCTCGGTAAGCATAATAATACATGAAATACCAGAGATACTAAATCAGATTTATCAGAATATAAGATAAACACAGATTAAAGCTTAAAACAGTAATCAGACGACTTATTTTTCCGTCCGTTATTTATGTAGTACCCGTGAAGTCGGAGTAGATCTTTCAGCTTTCAGTCTTATTTCAGTACTGGACACGAGGTACGGATTTTCCGTCCTTTCAGTAAGGACTTCCTTTCTGTGCATGATTAGGATTTCCCATCTTCAGCCAAATGTTTTTCCCCAGTATATGTTTAAATTTATCAGTAATCATGTTAATAACTAAATAAATTGCCTGAGAATTATATACAAGCACGACCAGTTTATGTACTAGTTACGGAGGTACCGTAACCACGGCACTAGAGGCACCGGTGTCGTGACTCACATGCAGGAGAGTGATATCCTGCATCATCCCACTCAGCTCAGCTTGGCCATTTTATCAGTATTTTTAGTGGGGCGTATGGATGCATCCTAGGCTTATAAGTGTTTCATGTTTATCAGGGTGAATGTGGTGTGTGCTCTACATCCTTCACATTGGAGCTGATCCCTCCACCCAGCACAGTTATTTAGAGGTCACCCCTCTAAAGCATGACGAGGTCACCCCTCCAGTTATTCATGCACGGTTGTTACAGCACGTGACCTATATAAGCTCTGGCAAATAATACAGTAAATGCATGTTTTCAGAATTAATAGTTATATTTTCAGTATCAGTATATATGAACCAGGTTGCTCAGATGTTATGCAGAATTCTACCACATGTACATATCAGTCTTACAGCTTCTGTATTCTATCGTCTGTTTCATTCAGTATATTCTTATCATGCTTTATATCCGTTCACTGAGCGTTATGCTCAGCCGTAGTTCCTTTCATGTTCTAACGGCAGGTACATTAGGACGCTTTTAGGATTCTAAGAGCATGTGCATTTGGAGGGAAGCTATCCAGACTTCTTACATTATGCATCTCTTTTATTATTCTGCTTATTTGGACATTGTTTAGTCCTTCCATTCAGTATTTTATATTTCATGTTTTGGGCTTATGTTTGGATTGCCGAAGTTTGATTCCGGTATTTCCTTTATGGTCAGTTAATGTTCTAGGACATTTACCTTATGCTTTGATGACACGCCATAAATACACGTAACGGTCCATTTATCCAAGTGGGGTGTTACAATTATGGTATCAGAGCTATAGGTTCGACCTGTAGGCTCTAAAACTTGACCTGTGACTAGTGGGTAGTCACCAGGAACTTCCCAGATTTTGGCGTTGTTATCTTTCATGTTTCTCATGGATTATTCAGTCAGCTTTTCTTCATTTATCAGTCAGTTTTCTTAAAGTTTTGACTAAGTAAAAGGTTGGTACATAACTAGCCATATTTAGTCGCATGTGCTTTTAGCGAGTTATTGTTTTGGTGAACTGACCATAGGCGTTCACCCTTGCCCGTTCGGATTTTTGTATAGATGAACTGATCATGTGCACTTATCCTTACTCATGTCAGATTCATGTTTTCAGTCCAATATTACGTGGTGAACCCGCCCATATACGTTCACCAATGTTCAGATCAATTTCATGATTTTCAGTCAAATGTTGTTTTGTGAACCGATCCATAGTTCACATTTGTCATATCATGACATTCTATAAATTTTGACAAGTATGGATTGGACCACAGTCATCCATATTTAATATCAGATTATAAATTTCTATACATGACAGTTCTCAGAAAATTTTGACCCGTATGGATCGAACCAGAATAACCCATACTTAGTCTCATGTTTCCTTCCTTAAAGTACGTGGATTGAACCATAGCCGTCCACATCAGTTAATATTACACCTCAATTGGTTTAACTTTTTGTGTTCCTTATAACAGTCAAATTTTATACCCTCACGTTGATGTCATCTACATGATGATTCAGTTTCATGTCTCCTTACGAGGATTATGTTTTCAGCAAAGTGATGATGCCTTCAGGCTAAAATATAGAAGGATTACAGTAAAATCCTATTTCATGATAAATCATGTTCTGGTCTTTATCAATCATGTCTTCTGTCTTCATACTGAACATTGATGAAACTCTGTTTAATCATACTTTCAGCCTCTATACAACCAACATTAAGTCTACGTAGAAATTATCAGCCTATCACGTTACCCATTTCAGTTCAGTTTACTACCGTTTAAATCAATTCATCTCTTTGATAATGCAGACAAGCGACACCAGTATCGATCATCCCATAAAATTTCCACCAGCTCCATGTACAGTATTCCATATGTACCCCATGTACAGTGTCGCAGTTATACTCCATGTATACTATTTCACGTGTACTCCAGGTACAACGTCTCGGATATGCTCCATGAGCAGTATTCATTTTGTACTTCATGTACAGTAGTTCGGGTGTACTCCAGGTACCATACTCCATGGATATTGCTAATCGATCCTTAATCATCTCAGGCGTTTCCACTTGTCGATATTCTACCAGGTGCTGATGTTGCTCGTGAGTTGAAGATTTTACCAGATGCTGATGCTGCTAACACTCTGAAGACCACACAGATGCTGATGCTACTGAACTTTGGAGATTTCTCAAAATGCTGATGCCGCGGAACGAGGACGAAAACTATAAACTTGAAATTTCTGACAAGAATAAATTCAACCATTAGACACTACCATTCGATTTTATGCTGTTACTTTCTCAGTTAGATGTCACAATTCACCCAGCTAACTTTCATTCAGAAGAGTGGGAACCGGAACCCAGCCGGCCACTCAGCAGAATAGTCACATGAATCACGGTCATGATAATGACCGTCATAAATTGACAGACAAAGCAGTAGTGACAACCATCGTACTTATAATTAATCAGTCAGTAACCATCGGAACTCCGGCACGGACGTGACCAGAAATACAGAGGTCAGCAGTCTAACCGGTCCGCCAATCCTAGCAATTACCAAAAAATTTTCAGCCTTGTTCAAATTTATCTATTAAAACACGTGCCAAGACATCAGTCAAGACATAGTTCTCAGGTATCATTTCGGAAGACACATATCGGGGCACCAGTCACGGTACACGTCATACGAATCTTTTCTCAAAATACGAGTCAGAACCCATAACTCCAGTATGTTTCTAAATAAGGCCCCCAGAAATTCAGAGTACCCTTCAGAAAGGAGTATGCCCGTTCTATTATGTCACTCATGAATCGGACCATTAAAATTCAGTCACCACAGTAGATTATTATTCATATTAAACACGTAATATTCACTCTGTAAAGTTATAGACAAACCCACTCAGTGGAAGTCGCCACGTTACTCACGTATCCCTATGTCAGCTTTATGTAAATCAGGTAGTTACCTACCTCTCAGCCAGAAAGGAATCCACAGTACCTCCTATGTTTATTAAGTTATCCTTCAGTTAACGACAAGATCCTTCTTACTAATCCCAAATATATTCATTATATTTTCTGCTAGGAAAATCAGTACAAGTTGTTTCTGCCTTACAAACGCGTGATTTGTCAGTCTATAGCTACGAAGACTTTTACCTACCTGTTATAAATCCACTTTTGAAATTCCTTAAATTCATGATCAGCAGATTATTCCAGAGTTCCAGATATAATTTCAGAAAGCTTTCAAGAAATTCCTCCCTAACCACGAGACAGAAATTTAACATCGAGCTAGTCTCAAGAACAGAACCTGTTTTCAGAACTCTTTATTGCAAGGCTTCAGCTAAGTTAAAGAGTTGCAGCAATTGCTGCAAAAGTTACCGGAACGAGGCCTTATTTTCCCTAGCGCACCACCAGGAAGTGCACCGTTTCTGTCTATTAGAAAGAAGGTCGGTAACATGAGATCATGTATTGCCCACTAAAAATTTTGACAATCCCATCATTCTTAATCAATATTTATTCCATAAATAGCAGGTTTATCTGACCTGCTACGATATCTTAAATATTTTCCAGAACAAAATTGCGACCATGCCACCAGAAGTGGTGAGAGAAGAACATGATGTTTTCCATGACTGCGGTTGCACATATTATAGTCTCTAAAAATTTTAAATTTTATTTCTGAGCTCCCTAATGCTCCAGCTATATTATGGAGTTTATGAATAAATTTTTCCTATGATTCTCAGACAAAAACGTCAGCGTATTCATTGATCACATTTTGGTATGCTAAATTCTAGAGAAGAATAAGAGAGTCATTTTCTCACAGTTGTATAGAATCTTCGATAGGAGTTATTTGTTTCAAACACAGCTTTCCAGGTAGGAATTCCAATTGAACAAAGTGGCATTCTGAAGCCATGCTACCTTAGCAGAAAGAAATTGCAAGTAATCCTGCGAAGGCGAAGGCCATCACCGGATGGTCCCGACTGATGACTGTGAGCGTAGTATAAAATTTCTAGAACTCAATTGACTGCTACCGCAGAAATTGCCTACAGTCATCACTAGAAATTCTTTTATGACTATTCAACAAGATTTCCACCAGAATGTTCCATAATCCAGACAAAACACTGATAGAATCCGCGTCACACGTTAATGCAGCTATGTTCATATCTAGATGCCTGACCTACTGCAGGTTCAAGATAGAACACCGACATGCTATCACTACAAGTAGAAATTCTAGACCGAAAAGAGACAAGACTCCATGGAGATTGTAATCAGTTTACCACAGACTCAGAGAAATTATGATGCTATCTAAGTTATCATCAACCATGTAATCAGCCTGCGCATCCCTTTCATCCGAAAGGAGCACGTAGTAGCAGATCTGCAGAAAATTTTAAAATTCAGCAATAAATCGTACGAATTCAAGGCATTCCATCGACCATCATATCAAACAGAATACATGTTCACGATCAAGTGTATGTTTACGTCCACTTTAAGTTCATGTTTATTTCCACTTTCACGTTTACGTCTCATTCGCAGTATGATGCTGTTTCAGTTCATCTTTTATGCTATTTCCTGATTTAAGCTCACGTTAGCGTTCATAACGTTGTTCGCGTTCAAGTTCGTGTGCCATTTCACGATACACGTTTCTCAGTTATTACCGAATACGGTTACAGAAAGCTTGAGAGAACAGACTCAAGTTTAGCACAACTATTCCATAACCAGGCAGACGTTTCACATCTCAGGCCGTATCGTTTGGCATTCATTCCTCAGTCAGCCTACGTTCATGATATGTTCTAGTACCACGTTCACAGTATATTTCACTTATCATATTCTAATTCTATGCCAGCGCTCCTCATATAATTATGAACCATGTTCACAATTACTCACTCAGCATGTTCGCAATTGTTCACGTAGTTCGTCCCTATATATATTCTCAACAGCTTGCTTAGAGATATAAATATTATCCTTCAGAATATTTATACGTATCATTCCATGTATCCTACATGCTATAGTTATTCAGCCTATCAGATTCAGAAATCTATCTTAAGTATGAAACCTGGAAGTATTCAGCGTCATCAGGAAAGGGTCATCAGGACCAAGATTTTTATGTTAGACCTTGAAGGAATCGTTTCGAGCGGGAGGCCACTCGAAACAGAGGAGTCCATCCGGACCTCTCATTCCCTTTCCTTCAATAAATCCAGTTAAGTTCTTTCAGTCATGTCACGTACATGATCATTTCAGTCACGTTAGGTTAATACCTATCAGCAGCATTATGTCTTAATTAGAAGACAATTTATCCTCTAGTTTAATCATCTTTTCAGTCTACGTGTTCTTTCAGTTCTTATAACTTCATCAGCTTATTACCTGTAATTCGAGGACGAATTTCTCCTTTTTAGAGGGGAAGAATTGTAAAACCCAGTATGGTCGTATCTTTAATTCGGGGACGAATTATTGTTTTTAGAGGGGAAGAATTGTAAAACCCGTATTTAAAAATCAGAACATTTAAATACGTGGCTTAATTTTAATAATTATATAAGTATTAATATTAGACAGAGACATAAATGCAGAAATTAAATACGCATTCCAGTTTATTTAAATACTATAAATATTACAGTTTACTCAGTTAATAAGTATTTAGTCTCAGAAAATATTACAGATGAATTAAATACTTTACAGAAATAATTACACGTTAACAGTAAATTACGCGCTTAGTTTTATTTAAATATTACAAATTAATATTTCAGGAAAATAAATACTATCGAACGTATTACGTTAGTTATAGAAAAGAGTATTACGTTTTCCAGAAATGTAAAACGTAAACACGTACGCGAGTATTTAAAACACGACGCGAAATTTAAAAGGTGTGCGTGTGTTGGGCTACATGGGCCGCATCTTTTAAACAAAAGGGAGAAAGGATAATGGGCTATGGCCCATTTCATTTTGTTTAGGCCGGTTTTTAAAAAAAAAAGGGACGGGGGTTATTTCTTTTCTATGCCGACACAAACACAAACACAGAAAACCCTAGAAACTCAATACAACCGCCACTTTTCTTTCTTTCTTTCTACTATGTCGCGACCAACACTAAGAACAGGCTGTAGGGGATCGGACATCTTAATCCATAGATCAGAGTTTTGTTTTCGTGTTTAAATTCTAAGCCCTAACACGAACACAAGGTAAGAAACCCTAATTTCGTTCTATTCCTTCTTTTAATCCGAGTTCATGGGTTTTAATCATGATTCAGACAGTAATATTGATGGAGGGTTCGTTTGCTTGTTGTTGGGTTCGAAAAGCACACAAACCGAGACTCATATGAGTCTCGGTGATGACTGGAATGCACCAGCGCAACCCTAATTAGGGTTTGGGCTGGGTTTGTGCTAACGGGGGAAACATAAAAACTAGCAGGGGAAAGACCTTGTTCTAACAGTGGGAACCGAGACCATCTAGGTCTCGGTGGGATAATATTAACAAGCAGGGGGAACACATAACTAGCAGGGGAAACGAACAACAGGCAGGGGGGAAAAACGGGCAATAAGGGCTGTTTGGCAGTGAGTTTTAAACCAGAATTAGGGCTGTTTGGCTACGGGTTTAAGGGCAGATTAAGGGGCGTTTGGCAGTGGGGTTTGTAACAGGTTTAAGGGGGTGTTTGGCTTCCAGTTTTAAAAGACATTAAGGGGGCTGTTTGGCTCGGCTTATTTAAATACGTAACACGAGTTTCACCTTTCAAATTAATAAGACACGGGTTCGGTTTTCGATGTGTTTTAATAAGAGAATACAAGAGTACGTGTTATTATTCTACGGGATTATTTTACTTACATTACTTATTCATTTTACAAGGTAAATAAAATTTAATAAAACCCGACTTATTATTACGAGTGCATTATATCTTTATTTAATTAAATCACATTATATTTAATTAAATTCCTTTAACCTATAGTTTATTTAAATGACATGTGATAATTAATAAACTATACATTATATCATTATGACTTAGAATACGAATCAGTAAACACTTAAGCTTATTTATTAGCCTGTTTAGTCAACTTATAACTATTTAGGTAAACTTCTATTTTTAGAAACTTATATATTTTAAGCAGTAATTCTATTTATGGAAACTTTCTATCTTTAGAAACTATTTAATCAAGGCAGCTAATCTATTTTTGGAAACTTTCTATTTTTGGAAAGTTACTTAATATTGCTCGGTAAGCATAATAATACATGAAATACCAGAGATACTAAATCAGATTTATCAGAATATAAGATAAACACAGATTAAAGCTTAAAACAGTAATCAGACGACTTATTTTTCCGTCCGTTATTTATGTAGTACCCGTGAAGTCGGAGTAGATCTTTCAGCTTTCAGTCTTATTTTAGTACTGGACACGAGGTACGGATTTTCCGTCCTTTCAGTAAGGACTTCCTTTCTGTGCATGATTAGGATTTCCCATCTTCAGCCAAATGTTTTTCCCCAGTATATGTTTAAATTTATCAGTAATCATGTTAATAACTAAATAAATTGCCTGAGCATTATATACAAGCACGACCAGTTTATGTACTAGTTACGGAGGTACCGTAACCACGGCACTAGAGGCACCGGTGTCGTGACTCACATGCAGGAGAGTGATATCCTGCATCGTCCCACTCAGCTCAGCTTGGCCATTTTATCAGTATTTTTAGTGGGGCGTATGGATGCATCCTAGGCTTATAAGTGTTTCATGTTTATCAGGGTGAATGTGGTGTGTGCTCTACATCCTTCACATTGGAGCTGATCCCTCCACCCAGCACAGTTATTTAGAGGTCACCCCTCTACAGCATGACGAGGTCACCCCTCCAGTTATTCATGCACGGTTGTTACAGCACGTGACCTATATAAGCTCTGGCAAATAATACAGTAAATGCATGTTTTCAGAATTAATAGTTATATTTTCAGTATCAGTATATATGAACCAGGTTGCTCAGATGTTATGCAGAATTCTACCACATGTACATATCAGTCTTACAGCTTCTGTATTCTATCGTCTGTTTCATTCAGTATATTCTTATCATGCTTTATATCCGTTCACTGAGCGTTATGCTCAGCCGTAGTTCCTTTCATGTTCTAACGGCAGGTACATCAGGACGCTTTTAGGATTCTAAGAGCATGTGCATTTGGAGGGAAGCTATCCAGACTTCTTACATTATGCATTTCTTTTATTATTCTGCTTATTTGGACATTGTTTAGTCCTTCCATTCAGTATTTTATATTTCATGTTTTGGGCTTATGTTTGGATTGCCGAAGTTTGATTCCGGTATTTCCTTTATGGTCAGTTAATGTTCTAGGACATTTACCTTATGCTTTGATGACACGCCATAAATACACGTAACGGTCCATTTATCCAAGTGGGGTGTTACACAAAACATGAAAAGTAAATACTGAAGGAAAAGACCAAACAATGTCCAAATAAACAGGATAATGTAAGAAGTGCATAAAGTAAGAAGTCTAGATAGCTTCCATCCAAATGCACATGCTCTCAGAATCCTAAGAGCGTCCTAGTGTACCTGCCGTTAGAACATGAAAGGAACTACGGCTGAGCATAGCGCCCAGTGAACAGATATAAATCATGATAAGAAATACTAAAATAAAGTAGATGATGAAATATTGAAGCTGTAAGACTGATAAGTAAAGTTGCAGCGGAAACCTGCGTAAAATCTGAAAAGTCTGATTTATAAATAACAAAGCTGAAATGTTATCTATTAAATCTGAAAACATGCATTTACTGTATTTTAATTGCCAATAGCTTATATAGGTCATGTGTTGTAACAACTGTTGCATGAATAACTGGAGGGGTGACCTCGTCATGCTGTAGAGGGGTGACCTCTCACTAATGTGCTGGGTAGAGGGATCAACTCCAATGTGAAGGATGTAGAGCACACACCACATTCACCTGATAACTGTAAACTGATAGCCTAGGATGCATCCATACGCCCCGCTGATAATACTGATAAATGGCCAAGCTGAAATAAATGGGACGCTGTAAGAAATCACTCCCTCGTAGAGGAGTCATGACATCGGTGCCTCTAGCGTCATGGTTACGGTACCTCCGTAACTAGTACATAAACTGATCATGCTTGTATATAAAGCCCAAAGAATTTATTTAGTTATTAAAATGATAATTGATAAGCTTAAAACATATACTGGGGAAAACATTTGGCTACAGACGCGAAATCCTAATCATGCATAGAAGGAAGTCCTTACTGAAGGACGGGAAATCCGTACCTCGTGTCCAGTAATGAAATAAGAAAGAAAGCTGAAGGATTGACTCTGACTTCACGGATACTACATAAATAAAGAACGCGAAATGAGTTGTCTGATTACTGTTTACTATTACTGATTCTTATTTGTCCTTAGTTTAATTTTATTTATTCTTGTATTACTATTTATGTATAATCTGGTAAATTTGATTGTATTGTGTATTTCTGATAAACCTGACTGTTTTTAAATATTCACTGAATAGCGTACAACATGTATTTCTGATTACTGTATATTATACGTTATTCTAATTACGGTATTAAACTTTATTCTGGTATTATTACTTATTCTTGAAATATTGTAATTCTGACTGTCTTTAATTAGTTACTGATTACTATACTACGTATTCTGATACTTACGATATTGCTAAAAATAATAACCTGTTATAAATATAAAGTTTCCTAAATTAGAAAGATTCTCAATTTAATTTCTTCGAAAATAAATCGTTAATTAAACCCCAGGCCGGCGTAGTAAAAAGGTAGAGTTAATATCAATTTAATTTTCAATTAAATTAATAACAAAAACAATATGATTTAACTTTATTTTTTTTAAGCATTTTTGTAAATGATTTTATAAGACTTAACATAATCCCTTTATTTTAATATTACTCGTGATTCCCAAAACCCGAGCTGAAACTATCCCCGAGACACCTACGTCTCGGGTTGAATCGAACCGAGCCCAACAGCCCCCGGCTGTGGCTCGTTGCTGCTGGTCTACCACAGTAGCCACCGGCTTAAGCCGGCAGCCACTGCCCCCTTGCGTTTCCCACTGTTTCGGTGTAAAAGTTCCCACTACCCTGTTATGGTTTCCCACTGTTAATGCAGGGTTCCCACTGCTAATGTAGTGGTTCCTACAGCTCGTAGTCCCAAACACCCCCCTTTTTGCAAGTTAACCCAAACAGACCGTGTTGGTGGTCTTTGCTACTGTTTGAAACACAAAACACCCCACCAGTGTTTTGGTTCGTTGCTATTTACCCTCATGCCCACAGCCTAAATGGTTGGGTTAAAGCAAACGAACACTGAGACACCTAGCGTGTCTCGGTTTGCATGTAACGCCAAAAAATCCGCACACGAGAATTTAAATTTTTTTGTTACCTTATTATTGATTAGCCCGTGATATAAACTAAAATTAAGAATAATGGGATTTACTTTGGATGCCATTAGTGATTGGTTACACACGCACCATATGATCAATTGCTAAAAACGAGATCTCCTTCCTTGATTTTGTTCCAGTCGTCGGTTTCGACCAGCCAACCATGAAACCCTATTCTTTTTTTTATTCGGTTACTGTATTGTGGAAAGGGGGTTCTCCCCATGTATTTTCTTTTTCCAAAAGGGCCTTCCAAGCCCATCTTTTCTTCTTTATTTTCTAAATGGACCGAAGCCCAAATACATGTTGTATAAGTTTGGTTTTCGTTACGTTTATAAACATTTACTTACGTTTTTGTGTTTTAAAAATTCCGTCAAGTATTTATTTATTTTAGTGAAATAAAATAAGTACGTAATACTGAATAATTATTTTCTGATTTATTTTCTGGATTAATTAATTACGTCGTGATCTTAATTAAACTGAGACTGCGTGATATTAATATTTGTGGATTTTAAAGATTGCGTACGTGTTCGTAAATTAATCCTCGTAAATATATTCTGTCGTGAATTATTTATTTCCTGAATGAATAATACTTTCGTAATACTTGAATTAACACTGTTATTTATTATCTAAATAAATAATTACGTAACGTTTAAATTATAGTTGTGATTGTTCGTAATTAATGTTCGAGGACTTTTAAGGTGAGTTTTACAATACTTGTTTGCCTGATCCCTGGTAGTGGTTTACACACGGCCTGATGCTGCTGGTTTCTGATGGGTAGTACTCGATGTACCAACGGTTTCCCCTTTCTTGTAGTCTTTCCCAAGATGGCCTGCTTGCCCACATTTGAAGCAAACACCTACAGCACGACGACATGGTCCTGGATGCCTACATCCATAAGTGGTGCAGATGGGATGAGAGTACCCTCTAGTGGGTACCCTTGCTAAGTGGGAGCCTGATTCCGAAGATATGTGTGAGACATGATTGTTTGAACATAAACATGACTAGACTGGAAGTTTAGGTATAATACCAGACTGAGTTGAGTGATTAGGCTGCTGACCCTTGTTGTTCTGGTCACGCCCATTACCAGAATTCCTGTTATAATGCTGAGATATTAGAATTTATGTCATACAACAGCTTAACATGGAAAAGATTAAATTTTAGGGACCTGCTGTTGTTGGAGTAGCTAGCATTGTTATGGTAGTTATCACTACCGCCATGCTTGTCTGATACATTATGGTCATTAGTCTGACTGTGTCACTTGTAGTTGTTTTGATGAGTGGCCGGTTGAGACCGGTCTCCACCCTTCTGCCTAAAAGATACAACTGAATAGAACATGATATAAAATTGAAAATACTGATTTGAATGAGATGGTTACGCTTGATGACTGAAATATACCTCTTCTCAGGTCGAGCTAACTCCTCATAATCATCCCTCTCATGGAGCATCTCCAGACTGCATGCTGCATCCGTAACTTTTGCCACATTGGTGAATGTAGCACACAACATAATCGAGGTGTGAAAAGCCCAGCAGAAATGCTTCGCTTGCTCTTCTACTGTGCCAGCAGCTGCACCCAGAAAACCAGCTAACCTAAGGAATCGCTACATGAATTATATATTGTTCTCACCTGCCTTCTGACGGATAGCATGATAATCTGTCCTCAATCGTTCTTGCTCAACTCTAGGGAAGAACTGGTTGTAGAACAAGTCCTGAACTGCACCCATGTCAAGGTAGTAAGCCATGCCTCACCTCTATTAGTCTGCTTGTAAGCTCTCTACCATGCTAACGCATCACCCTCAAACTTGTAGCATGCCAACCTAGCCTTGTATATCCCATCGCAACCCATGGCATCAAAGATATTATCTACATGCGAGATCCAATTCTCAGCATCTAACGGGACCTTAGCCTTCTCGAATGATCGAGGCTTTTGTTTGTTGAATCTCTCCAGCCAGGTGTGGAGTGTGACTGGTGGAGGAGGGGGTGGATTCGCATGATGTGTTCCATTCTGAAATTCTGCTTGAATCTTGTTTCAGATTTGGGGTAGCATAGTCTGCAGAGCTGCTCAGACAGTTACAGCGAGTTCCTGATCATTGCGTGTGTTAACCCTCTAACATTTTTAAAATAAGGTAAATGATTAATTTGATAGAAACATGGAATAAGCATGAGATACCTGGAAGAATTATGAAGACATAGTCTACGAAATCTAGCATTAGCACGGGTGGACGACTAAGGTTTAGTCCACAAAACAAAATTCGAAGAAAATCACATGCGACTAAATATGGTCGATCATGTATCAACCCTTACTTAGTCAAAAACATAAATAAAACAATGACACATGAAATAATATCAACGGTTAGTTTAGGAAGATCCTGGTGACTACCCACTAATCACAGGTCAAGTTTTAGAGCCTATAGGTCGAAACCTTGGCTCTAATACCCTAATTGTAACACCCCACTTTTACAAGTGAAAGTTTACATGATAATTATGGCGTGTCATCAAAGGATGCAAGGTAAATATCTTAAAACATGAATGACCAAAAAGAAAACCGGAATCAAACATCGGTCCCAAAACATAAGCTCACACATGCATAAGTAAAGAATGTAAAGAAAGGACTAAACAATGTCCAAACAAAGCAGAAGTATATAAATGCATAAGAGAAATGAAGCCAAGGAAGCCTCCATCCTATGCACGTACTCTTGATTGCCTAAGTCTGTCCTTTAGTACCTGTCGTATGGGAACATGAAAAGAAATACGGTTGAGCAATACGCTTAGTGAACGGATATATGACATGATATGAATAACTGAAACATAAGTAAAGTATGAAAATGCAGCGGAATAATGTATGCCCTGGAAAACCTGGAACATGTTTTATAAACTGGTTTATATTTGAAAATTCCTATGTTTATTCATGAAAAAGTAATTTAAATGCCAAGAGCCCATATAGGTCATGAAAGGTATCAACTTGCATGAATACATAGAGCGGTGACCTCGTCATGCAATTAGAGGGGCTGCCTCTAATTATATAAGTCTGGATGGAGGGATCAGCTCTATTTGACGGATGTAGAGCACACACCACAGTCACCGTGTAAATCTGTAAACATGTACTTGGATGCACCAATTCCCCCCACATGATAATAATAATAATAATGGCCAATAACTAAATGGGACGCCGCGAGAAATCACTCTCGTCGCGAAAGAGTCATAACACCGGTGCCTCAAGTGTTATGGTTATAGTACCTCTATAAGTAGGTGAACATGGCATGCGTGTATATAGCTCAAGAAATTTAAAATCATAGTATCGTAATTACTAAAAAGTTTAATGACATTGTGGAAAACAGATTGTAGCAAACGGGGAATCCTAATCATACATAGAGAAGGAATGTCCTTACTGAAGGACGGAATGTCCGTACCTTATGTCCAGTAACGAAGAAGATAAAAGGCGGAAAGTAATCTACTCCGACTTCACAAGTGCTACATAATAAAGGACGTGAATGAGTCGTGTGTTCATGTATACTAACTGAATATTAGTTTACTTTACATGTTCTTGACTTGTTTTACTTGTTTTTGACTTGTTTTACATGTTCTTGACTCGTTTTTACTGTTTCATGTGCTATCATGTATTTCTTAGTTTTTTCATGTGTTCATGATTATTATATTTCATGTTTCATGTGTTATTATACTTGATGTTCCATAATGAGTAACTTTCCAAAAATAGCAGGTTTCTATATATAGTAACTATCCAAAAATAACAAGTTTCCATATAGTAACTTTCAAAAATTAGCAAGTTTCCGAAATAGAAGGTTTCCATAAATAGTAAGTTTTCAAAAATAAAAAGTTTCTATAAATAGTATGTTACCATAAGTAGCATGTTTCCAAAAATAATATATTTCCATAAATAGCAGGTCTCCATAAATAGCATGTTTCCATAATTAGTATGTATCCATAAATAGCATGTTTCCATAATTAGTATGTTTTCATAAATAGTAATAAGCTTGTTTAATAAGCATGTGATATAAGCTAAACCTTAATAACATATATTATAAGTCATGGTTAATTAAATGTCATAATATAGTAAAGTTTATTAATAAATAAATACATTAGGTTAACATGATAATTATTAATTAATAATATAATACATGCTTTATAAGTGATTACTAATTAATAATATACCTTAATTTAATATTAATAATACATTACCAAAACTTGATATTGTATAATTAAATTAAAGTAAGATATTAGTTTAATTAAACCATGGTTAACATGTAATTAAATACTTATGCTAAGTTATTAATTAAATCAATTAAATGTAACATGTAATTTATCATGAATAATTATTTACAATAATTATTTTTAGTGTACCATTAATTTAATTAATGTACCCTGTTAAATTTATACAACATTATTATTATAACCTAAAGTTAATAAATAGCCATGATATATTTAATAATTAACTTAACCTAAGTCTTGATTTAATTTAGCAAATCATTTAACCAAACACACCCTTGTGTGTTTTTCGTGTACCCGAGCCCCAAACCGAACCACACCGAGACACCATGTCTCGGCATGCCTCGAACCACACGACACCACCACAACCGAAAGGCTGTGGTTTGTCGCTACATGCACACAGCAGCCACCGGCCTTACCGGTTGCCACTGTTGGCTCGAAGATCCGACCGAGAGCTTCATAGCTCTCGGTTGCCACTGTTTTACCAAACGCCCCACTGTGGGGGTGGTTTGTTGCTGCGGCTGACCACACACAGCAGCCACCGCCCCCTTATGGGATACGGCTGGCTTAAGCAAAATCACACCGAGACCCTATGTGGTCACGATTTCCATGAAAAAAACCAACCAAAACCCGACTTGTTCTTGATTTAATACATTTTTTAATCCTTTAAAATTATATGTTCTTTTATAATTAAATAGATCCATGAATTAATAAAAATATAATGAAAGATTAAAGTTTAGAGATACCTTGCGCGTAGTGATTAGGGGTTTATGAACACGAACTAATCCCGTACAAATCAAAGATCAAACTTGGCTTTTTCCTCTTCCTTTTCTTGTGTGTTACCGACGGCCGAGGAAACAAAGGAGGCTAGTGTTTTCTATTGTTTTGTTAAAAATTTATAATGTGTTTTCCTAGGAGGTTTTTTTTACATGTTAAATTGCTTAACGGGCCGGACCATGGGCCCTCCCTTTCTTTGCCTTTTTAGCCGTCCAAACACCCGTTGTACATATATGTTTTCATTTTTCGTTTTATTTAATCTCGTGTCTTGTATTAAAGTTCATGACATGTGTTCGTGTTTTACGTTCATGTTTATTCTTGTCATGTATTATTTATTCTACGTAAATACTTGTAAATAACAAATAATATTATACGTAATACTTGTACTTAAACATTAATTACTTTTGGTACGTGTCGTGTATCAATTAAATGTAAAGTATTAATTGATATGTGTTTTCGTGTAATTAATGCATTCATGTATTGTATGCGGGTTTTATAACTCTTCCTCTCTAAAAAGAATAATACGTCCTCGAATTAGAGAAACGATAAGCTGAAAAGGACATACCTGAATCATAGCAGAAAATGAGGGTAAGAAGTCCGGATAGACTCCTCCGTTTCCCAAGTGGCTTCTCGCTCGGGATGGTCCCTCCAAAGGATCTTGACAAATGGAATCGTCTTTCTCCTCATGACCTGATCTTGACGATCAAGGACTGCCTCGTGTTCCTCAACATAGGATAGGTCCTCTCGAATCTGATCGAGTGGATACGAGACAATGTGCAGATGATGATAATTGTAGCCTCTTAGTAAGGACACATGGAACACATTATGAACATGAGATAGCTGAGGAGGTAACACCAACTGATACGATACCTCACCGACACGTTCGAGGATCTCGAACGTTCCAATGAAACGAGGACTGAGCTTGCCCTTGATACCAAAATGCTTGACTTCATGTGTTGGTGATACCTTTAAGAAAACACGATCACCAGGCTGAAATTCTAATGACCTGCGATGTTTGTCAGCATAGCTCTTCTGACGAGCACGAGCTTCCTGAAGCTTCGCCTTGGCGATGGCGACCATCTCATTGGTCACCTAAGTCATCTCTAGACCCTTAATGATTTGTTCACCAACCTGATCCCAGCAGATTGGAGCACGACACTTTCTGCCATAAAGCATCTCAAAAGGTGCACATTTGATGCTCGCGTGCCAACTGTTGTTGTAAGTAAACTCAACCAAACAGATGTAGCCATCCCAATTCCCTATCCAATCTAACGCACAAGCACGCAACATATCTTCCAAAGTCTGAATAGTACGTTTTGACTGACTGTCGGTCTGAGGATGAAAGGCTGTGCTAAGCTTGAGTTTGGTGCCCCAAGCTTTCTGAAAGCCTCTCCGGAAACAAGAAGTAAATCGTGGGTCTCTATTTTATATGATATCTGATGGAGTACTATGCAGTCAGAATTATCTCCTTCTGTAATATTTCTACCAACTTGCTAACCGGATAATCCTTGCAAATTGGAAGAAAATAAGCGGACTTGGTTAAACGATCGACAACGGCCCATATAACATCATGCTTCCTCTGATTCTGCGGTAGTCCGGTAACAAAATCCATGGAGATCTTGTCCCACTTCCATTCAGGAATTTCTAATGGTTGTAGTAAACTACTAGCCCGCTGATGTTCTATCTTAACCTGCTGGCAGGTCAGACATTTAGAAACGAAGGTAGCAACATCTTGCTTCATGCCGCTTCACCAAAAATGCTTCTTGAGGTCATGGTACATTTTGGTAGAACCTGGATGAATCGAAAATGGAGAGCTGTGAGCCTCAGTCAATAAGGCTTCTCTAAGTGTAGAATCTTTTAGAACACATAACTTGGTACCCTGCCATACGATGCCATCATCATCTATACGGAACTCTGTCTGCTGATCGATATTCTAAATAATCGCCCATATCTCACCGTCGTCCTTCTGAGCTGCCTTAATCTGAGAGATTAAGTCTGGCTCCATTCTCAGATTAGCCTAGTAACCATGTTGTCCACGCACAAAGAACTCAATGTTTAAACGCTCTAGATCACGAATAATCTCTTCTTTCACCTTAATGCCAGCAATCATGCCTGGTTTCTTGCAGAGAGCATCGGCCACCACATTTGCTTTACCCAGATGGTACTGAATGTTGGTGTCATAATCCTTTAGTAACTATAAACACCGTATTTGTCTCATGTTTAGTTCCCGCTGAGTGAATATGTATTTGAGGCTCTTGTGATCTGTGAAGATGTCACATGACTCATCGTAAATATAATACCTTCAGATTTTAAGTGCAAAAACAACGGCTGCTAGTTCCAGATCATGATTGGGAAAATTATCTTCATATGGCGTAAGCTGTCGTGATGCATATGCAACCACCTTCCCATGTTGCATGAGTACACGCCAAGTCCTTTTCCCAAAGCATCGTTATAAATTTGAAATCCACCTGTGCCGGATGGGAGAGTAAGATTAGGTGCATAAACCAAACACTGCTTAAGTTCTTCAAACTCTTCTCTCGCTCATCGTTCCAGACGAATTTCTCACCCTTATGCATCAGCTTAGTCAAAGGCAAGGCTAACCGTGAAAAGTTCTCCACAAATCTGTGATAATATCCAACTAAACCCAGAACTACGAACCTCTGTTGCAGATGTCGGTCTCGGCCATTTTGTGATAGCTTCAACCTTCGTAGAATCCATGGTGATCCCTTCTACGGAAATAATATGGCCTAGAAATGCCACCTTACTTAAGCAGAATTCACACTTGGAATATTTTGCATACAGTTGCTTCTGGCGAAGAAACTGCAGCATCGTGCGAAGGTGTTCCTCGTCTTCTTCCTTGGATTTAGAGAAGATCATAATGTCATCAATAAATACAATGACGAACTTTTCAACAAACTCATGAAAAATGCGGTTCATCAAATCTATAAATATTGTTGGAGCGTTTGTGAGTCCAAAAGGCATGAATACGAACTCATAGTGACCAGATCGTGTGCGAAAAGCAGCCTTAGAAATATCATGCTCCTTCACTCATAACTGATGGTAACCTGATCGTAGATCAATCTTGGAGAAGTGCTTGGCACCTTGTAGTTGGTCAAATAGATCATCAATAGGTGGTAATAGATAACGGTTTCTGATAGTGATCTTGTTTAGCTCATGGTAGTCGATACGCAGTCGCATGCTGTTGTCCTTCTTCTTAACGAAAAGCACCGGTGCACCCCATGGTGATACACTCGGTCGAATAAAACCTCGCTCAAGGAACTCCTGCAGCTGGTCTTTCAACTCCTTGAGCTCTATGGGAGCCATGCGATAAGGAGACTTGAAGATAGGTTCAGCTTCTAAAATGGGATCAATGCCAAACTCCACTTCACGGATAGGTGGTATACCCAGAAGTTCTTCTGGAAACACATCTGGGAATTCTGAGACAATAGGCTGATCACGAATAGATGGAGCTTCAGCAGTCGTGTCATGAACATTAGCTAAGAAACCTTCACAGACATGAGCTAGTAAGGCACATGCTTGCAAGGTAAAAATGATTTGTACAGACTTTCCTGGTATAAAACAATTATGAATGTATTTTGGGGCTTGAACAGCGCCGAATATAACTCGATATGTATGGCAATGAATCGTAGCGTGGTGTTTTGCTAATAAGTCCATGCCTAAAATCATATCAAAATCACACATGTCCAAAGGAAGTGCATCGACAGGACGAATCTTGTCTTCAAATTCTAAGGGAAGATCTCTGTACACATGTCTAACGCATACAAAGTCTCTTATAGGCACGGATATATATAACACAGTCTCAAGTGGTGTAGGTGTCTTATTAATACGAGCAGCATAAGTAGTGGATATAACTGAATGGGTCGCACTCGTATCAAATAAAACGCAGGGAGCATGTCCATACAAAAATAAGATGCCAGTAATGGTATATGTAGACTTGTTTGCCTTATTCCTGGTAGTGGTGTACACACGGCCTGATGCTGCTGGTTTCTGAGGGGTAGTACCCGATGTACCAACGGTTTCCCCTTTCTTGCAGTCTTTCATGAGATAGCCTGCTTGCTTACACTTGAAGCAAACACCTGTAGCACGACGACATGGTCATGGATGCCTACGTCCGCAAGTGGTGCAGATGGGATGAGAGTACCCTCTAGTGGGCACCCTTGCTAACTGGGAGCCTGATTCGGAAGATACACGTGAAACGTGATTGTTGGAACATAAACATGACTACACTGAAAGTTTAGGTATAATACCAGACTGAGCTCGGTGATTAGGCTGCTGGCCCTTGTTGTTCTGGTTACGCCCATTACCAGAGTTCCTGTTATAATGCTGAGATGTTAGAATTTATGTCATATTGCAGCTTAACATGGAAAAGTTTCATTTTTAAGGACCTGCTGTTGTTGGAGTAGCTAGGATTGTGACGGTAGTTATCACTACCGCCACGCTTGTCTGATCCATTATGGTCATTAGTCTGACCGTGTCCCATGTAGTTGTTCTGATGAGTGGCCGGTTGGGACTGGTCTCCACCCTTCTGCCTGAAAGATACAACTGAATAGAACATGATATATAATTGAAAATACTGATTTGAATGAGATGGTTACGCTTGATGACTGAAATATACCTCTTCTTGGGTCGAGCTGAATCCTCATAATCATCCCTCTTATGGAGCATCTCCAGACCGTGTGCTGCATCCGCAACTTTTGCCACATTGGTGAATGTAGCACACAACAGACGATCAGTAATCAAGGTGTGAAGAGCCTAATGGAAATTCTTTGCTTGCTCTTCTATTGTGGCAGCAGCTATACCAAGAAAACCAGCAAACCTGAGGAATCGCTACATGAATTATATACTGTTCTCACCTGCCTTCTAATGGATAGCATGATAATCTCTCCTCAATCGTTCTTGCTCAGCTCTAGGGAAGAACTGGTTGTAGAACAAGTCCTTGAACTGCACCTATGTCAAGGTAGTAAGCCATACCTCACCTCCATTAGTCTACTTGTAAGCTCTCCACCATGCTAATGCATCACCCTCAAACTTGTAGCATGCCAACCTAGCCTTGTATATCCCATCGCAACCCATGACATCAATGGACTTCTCCATATGCGAGATCCAGTTCTCTGCATCTGACGGGACCTATGCCTTCTCGAATGATCGAGGCTTCTGTTTGTTGAATCACTCCATCCACGTGTGGAGTGTGACTGGTGGAGGAGGGGGAGGATTCGCAGGATGTGTTCCATTCTGAAATTTTGCCCGAATCTCGTTTCGGATTTGGGGCAGCATAGTCTGTAGAGCTGCTCGGACAGCTGTAGCGAGTTCCTGATTATTGCGTGTGTTAACCATTTGACAGTTTCAAAAGAAGGTAAATGAATAATCTGTTAGAAACATGGAATAAGCATGAGATACATGGAATAATTATGAAGACATAGCCTATGAAATCTGTCATTAGCAAGGGTGGACGACTATGGTTCAGTCCACAAAACAAAATTCGAAGAAAATCACATGCGACTAAGTATGGATGATCCTGTATTAACCCTTACTTAGTCAAAAACTTAAAGAAAACAATGATACATGAAATAAAATCAACTGTCAGTTTAGGAAGATCCTGGTGACTACCCACTAGTCACAGGTGAAGTTTTAGAGCCAATAGGCCGAAACGTTGGCTCTGATACCATACTTGTAACACCCCACTTTGACAAGTGGACGTTTACATGATAATTATAGTGTGTCATCAAAGCATGCAAGGTAAATGTCTTAAAACATAAATGACCAAAAAGTAAAATTGAAATCTAACATCGGTCCCAAAACATAAGCTCACACATGCATAAGTAAAGAATGTACGGAAAGGAGTAAACAATGTCCAAGCAAAGCAGAAGTATATAAACGCATAAGAGAAATGAAGTCAAGGAAGCCTCCATCCTATGCACGTACTCTTGATTGCCTAAGTCTGTCCTTTATTACCTATTGTATGGGAACATGAAAAGAAATACGGCTAAGTAATACGCTCAGTGAACGGATATATGACATGATATGAATCACTAAAACATAAGTAAAGTATGAAAATGCAGCGGAATAATGTAAGCCCTAGAAAATCTGAAACATGTTTTATAAACTGGTTTAATTCTGAAAAGTCTTATGTTTATTCATGAAAAAGTAATTTAAATGCCAAGAGCCCATATAGGTCATGAAAGATATCAACTTGCATGAATACATAGAGGGGTGACCTATTCATGCAATTAGAGGGGTTGCCTCTAATTATATAAGTCTAGTTGGAGGGATCAGCTCCATGTGACGGATGTAGAGCACACACCACAGTCACCGTGTAAATCTGTAAACATGTACTAGGATGCACCCATTCGACCCACATGATAATAATAATAATGGCCAATAACTGAAAGGGACACCGCGAGAAATCACTCTCGTCGCGAGAGAGTCATAATACCGGTGCCTTAAGTGTTATGGTTATGGTACCTCCATAACTAGGTGAACATGGCATGTGTGTATATAGCTCAGGCCATTTAAAATCATAGCATGGTAATTACTAAAAAGTTTAATGACATGTAGACTACTGGGAAAACGGATGGCAGCAAACGGGGAATCCTAATCATACATAGAGAAGGAATGTCCTTACTGAAGGACGGAATATCCGTACCTTATGTCCAGTAACGAAGAAGATGAAAGGCGGAAAGTAATCTACTCCGACTTCACAAGTGCTACATAATAAATGACGTGAATGAGTCGTGTGTTCAAGTATACTAAATGGATATTAGGTTACTTTACTTGTTCTTGACTTGTTTTACTTGTTCTTGACTTGTTTTACATGTTCTTGACTGGTTTTACATGTTTTTGACTCGTTTTTACTATTTCATGTGTTGTCATGTATTTCTTAGTGTTTTCATGTGTTCTTGATTATTATATTTCATGTTTCATGTGTTATTATACTTGATGTTCTATGATGAGTAACTTTTTAAAAATAGCAGGATTCTATATATAGTAACTTTCCAAAAGTAGCAGGTTTCCATATTTAGTAACTTTCCAAAAATAGCAAGTTTCCATAAATAGTAAGTTTCCAAAATTAGAAGGTTTCCCTAATTAGTAAGTTCCCAAAAAAAGAAAGTTTCCATAAATAGCATGTTTCCATAAATAGTATATTTCCATAAATAGCATGTTTTCGTAAATAGCATGTTTCCATAATTAGTATGTTTCCATAAATAGCATGTTTCCATAATTAGTATTGTATAATTAATAATATAGCTTGATTTAATATTAATAATATTTTACCATAACTTGATCTTGTATAACTAAATTAAAGTAAGATATTAATTTAATTATTTCATGGTTAACATGTAATTATATACTTATGCTAAGTTATTATTAAATCAATTTAATGTAACACGTAAGTTATCATGAATAATTATTTACAATAATTATTTCTAGTGTACCATTAATTTAATTAATGTACCATGTTAAATTTATACAACATAATTATTATAACCTAAAGTTAATTTAATTAAATAGCCATGATATATTTAATAATTAAATTAACCTAAGTCTTGATTTAATTTAGCAAATCATTTAACCAAACACACCCTTGTGTGTTTTTCATGTTCTCGAGCCCCGAACCGAGCCACACCGAGACACCATGTCTCGACATTCCTCAAACCACATGACACTACCACAGCCGCAAGGCTGTGGTTTGCCGCCGCATGCACACAACAGCCACCTGCCTAGCCGGTTGCCACTATTGGCTCGAAGATCCCACCGAGAGCTTCATTGCTCCCGGTTGCCACTAATTTACCAACGCCCCACTACTGGGGTGGTTTGGTGTTGCGGCTGACCACACACATCAGCTACCGCCCCCTTATGGGGTGCGGCTGGCTTAAGCAAAACCACACCGAGACCCTATGTGGTCTTGGTTTCCGTGACAAACAAACCAAAACCCGACTTGTTCTTGATTTAATACATGTTTTAATCCTTTAACATTATATGTTCTTGTTATAATTAAATAGATCCATGAATTAATAAAAATATAATGAAAGATTAAAGTTTAGAGATACCGTGCGCGTAGTGATTAGGGGTTTATAAACACGAACTAATCCCGTACAAATCAAAGATCAAACTTAGCTTTTTCCTCTTCCTTTTCTTGTGTGTAACCGGCGTCCAAAGGAACAAAGGAGGCTAGGGTTTTCTATTTTTTTGTTAAAAATCGCAAATGTGTTTTCCTGGGAGGTTTTTGTTACATGTTAAATTGCTTAACGGGCAGAACCATGGGCCTTCCCTTTCTTTTCCTTTTTAGTCGTCGAAACACCTCTTGTACATATATGTTTTCGTTTTTCTTTTTATTTAATCTCGTGTCGTGTTTTAAAGTTCATGACACGTGTTCGTGTTTTACGTTCATGTTTATTCTTATCATGTATTATTTATTATGCGTAAATACTTGTAGATAATAAATAATATTACACGTAATACTTGTATTTAAACATTAATAATTCTTGGTACGTGTCGTGTATTAATTAAATGTGAAGTTTTAATTAATCCGTGTTTTCGTGTAATTAATGCATTCATGTATTTTTATGTGGGTTTTACAGAAATACGATATACCTTTACCTAATTTCATATACCATATAGTAAGGCAAAGTCACGAAACTAGAATCAATTTATGTTGAATTTGCAGTCACAAGAAACCATTGAATATGGAGAACCAAATCATTATTTGCAACTGTTTAGACCTTTTAATAGATACGATTGCAGGAGCATGTATCACCATTTCTAAGAATCCCACACAAAGGAAACCAAACAACATAGATATCTTTGGCAATAAGTTTCACGAGCTTACTGCAAACATGTTATGCAATTTAATGTTAGGTCTTTAAACAATCTATTTGTGGATTCCAAGGATTCATTTTTGGATAACTATAGAAACTTGGTTCATGAGGCTCCAAATTGGCTGCTGACGGGTGATAACTAGTCTTTTAGTTATAAAAATTATTTGTTCGTCGTATTGGTCTCTTCGAATTGAAAAATGGATTAACTATGCGACTCAGTCGTTCTTTGGTGAAACAAATAGTTGTGTCGTTGTAGTATTAAAAATGTGCAAAAACTTAAATGAAAATGACGTTAATTTAAATCTAACTCTAATTTAAACTAAATGATGAGAATTTAAAAGCGTGACGAAAATAAAAAGGCAATAAAAGTAAATAACGCAAACTTAAATCTATCTAAGGCAAACTTAAAACGCAACTAAAACTTAAAACTAAGGCAAGGCTAAAATAATTCTAAACCCATTCCATCGGAATCCAGATCGGAAAGCTGTCACCAAGTCCATCGGAATGTCAGATCGGAATATAGGTACAAAATCCATCGGAATGTTTGAAGTGCAACCTATCGGAATGTTTGTTCAGATTGGAAAGGCCAGATCGCAATCCTTGATCAGAATGTTGCTCAATAAATTTGGGCAGCACTTCGTCTTAGCAAACCTCAAGAGCCCTCGAAATGTGCGATCGCAATGTGCGATTGCAATCCCAGATCGGAATGAGGCTGATGCTAATCTAGATCGCAATCCCGGATCGGAATGCAAAACCCTTGTCCAAAGCTGTCACCATCGGAATGTGGGTGATGCAATCGCAATGTGTAATTTCCTTTCTTTCCGATGGAGTTACAATTTCGTAATAAGCTCAAGTCCAAATAAGCTAGAACTAATAAGCAGTAACAAAAACTAAAATGGAATGGAAACAAAACGAGACAATAAGCTAAAAAGTTAAAACCTTTCGAAATTCAAAAGACGAAACTTAATGGAATGGAATTTAAAAGGTAAAACTTTTTAAGAAAAACTTGAAAACACTTAAGCTAAATACCAAATAAGCACATACGATTGTCAAACTTGTGGCTTATTTCGTATGAAAACTTAAAGGGAAAAGTAAGGACGTAACTTTTAATCAAATAAGCAAAGGGATTAAGCAAATCTTGCTTAATCCGAATTTTAAAACAAAAACAAAAACAAGAGAAAGGTAGAAAGAGAATGATGAAAGAACACTTGATCAAAGGTAAATGAAGATTAAAGCAACAAAATTAAAGAACACTTACTTGGAATTAAAAGTATTAAAAGTGCAAGACAATGTATTTAAATGGACATGAATTTAAATGACAAGGAAAATAAAATGGAACAACTAATTGTCACTATTAGCCAACAAGAGAAATGAAATGAAGTCCTAATCTATTTATAGGAGATTAGGGAGGTGCTTAGAGGAAGCTTCCTCCCCTCTTTCTTCTTTCTTTAATTGCACCATTAAGTCCTTAATCTTCTCAATCATGGACTTTAACGACTTTGTCTCGGGATTTCTACTCTCGTCTTGTGATTTCTTCAATAAATAAGACTTGAGTTCTTCGGCTTTTAGTAAACTTTCGTCTTTTGACTTTTTCTTCGATAAATCTTCAGAATTGGTCTTGGACTTCCGTTCTTTTTGCACTCTTGATTTCTTGACTTCGTCTTTTGTCTTTTTCTTCGATAAAAGCCCGTGAATGCCCGTGTTTTCTCCACTTTTCACCTTTTCATCCTAAATCACAACAAAAACACAATCCACGCATAATTCCGACATAAATGACATAAAATACACGTTTTGGCTCGGTTATTATTGTAATTAAGTGGTAAAAAGAATGGGTGTTTACACACCTATCAAATCCCCTACACTTGACCATTGCAATGTCCTCATGCAATGCATTAGTTACAAAGCACGATTACATTTTTCATCACGATAAATCCACCTTGGCCTTTATTAAAGAGATAGAAAATTATAAACATTCAAAGGAAGAAAGTAAAGAAATCAAAAACATACCTTAGGGTTTTGGAAATGTTGTGAATGATCATCATCCTCAAGTTTCACGTTCCCCATACCAAGCTTAAAAACGAGATCATTGTTATTATAAGTTAGCAAACTAACACGAACTCATGTGGGTCAATTATTCACTTAGACTCCCTTATTCCTAGGTGTATCTCTTATATTTTATTTTTGTCTTCAATGATCACGAGGATGCATTGTTTGACTTATTTCGATAGTTATTTAGGCCGAAAATAAAGTGGGACGATTTAATCAATAGTTAGCTAAAGGACAAAATATTTTAAATCTGCTTCTCGAGACCTCATAAAGTTCATATCTTGTCATAACTGGCTTCGCGATTTGAGACCTTTCTCGGACCGATATCTGGCAGCGACTTCATACTTCAAATTTTGAGAGACGTTCATGAAATAATGGTCGTCTCTTCATAATAGGAATTTCTTCACTTGAAATTTTGAGAGATTCATCATATTTGGACCACGACTTCTTCATTTTTCTCCAATCTTTATTTTGGACTTTGATATACAACGATCCGCCTCCTTTTTGGACTTGTATCTATTTATCCTCATACCTTTTTAGGGCCTTTTTGGATAGACTTCTCCATGATCTTTACGGGAGTATTTGCTTTTCGTCGTGTGTCTCGATCCTTCATATTGATTTTCGATAAATGATTCTTCACATCACTTTTGGATCTTTAGCAACAAAATATAGCCCTCATGCCTTGTTAGGACCTTTTCGGACTCGCCAATCTTCGCATCCCGCTTCAATAAGTTATGCCTTGGCTACGAACTCTAATCCATACCGAGCAACTTTTAAACGATCTTGGGCTAGAAGCTAAGTAACTTTTCAAATCGTACAACCTTATTTATTGCAGATAACTTTATTAGCAAGCGATGGGAGAATAGGCTCATAATTAACTCACATAAATTCACGAAAGAATACCAAACTTATAATTGACTCTATCATCTCTCGTTCTCCACAGTTTAAAATCTCAAAGAATGAGACTCGTGGATGCTTAGCCTATTAAATCAAAGTTTTGGGTTTTCGAGTCATCTATAGGATCTTGCATACTCTTATACTTTTTCAAGTTTAGAAATCGCATTTTAAAGTTCCCTTGATAAACGACTCTCTAGGATCAATTATAGGAACTTGCGAAAAGTTCTTGTTCTTAACCCGTGAGAGTTAAGACTTTCGCATTTTATAGCTCCCTATATAAAAGCCTAGCAAAACTTGACTTAAACACGTTAAGGATACTAGCTAGAGTAAACTTAAATAAATAAACTCGGGTTGAGTCAAAAGATTCACCACGTTTGAAAATTAAAACCACTTTATTAAAATTTATACTAGCAAAGAAAGAAAATAATTATACAAAGGTAAAAACTAATAGGCCAAAATAGATCAAAAATTTTGAAAAATGTCGAAAAATTGATTTTCTGGTTAAAATGAGGACAAATACAAGGAAAAGAGCCACTTAACTTCGATAGAAGTCCCCCCTACACTTGAGATAAACATTGTCCTCAATGTTTAAGCATGTGGGAGTAAACTCCCCTACACTTAGGACATTGTGCATGTTATTTAAATCTTGCTAAGGAAGAGACAACTAACGAGATTCCTTTTTTAATATTGAGAATATAAAATAGTGAATCGAAAAGAGTTTAGGATAGAATCGGGAAGAAGGGAACACGGAATCACGGGTCATCAAAATCATCAAGAGTGGATCATGAGCGCTCGAATCCATGAATATGAGAAGAGAGGAAATAGCAAACACCAACGTGTCTCCCCTACACTTAGGATATAGAAAGCTAAAAGATAGAAACATGGGTTGCCTCCCAAGAAGCTCTTGATTTTTGTTCACCGAGTCGTGAGCCTGACTCGACCTTGATTAGCATAAGAAGAAGCATGAAAAACATCCACCGGGATCAAATACATAGTTTTTGTCCATCAAATAGCACAAGCTTAAGGCGAACAAGGCAAGCCAAAGAAGAATAGGCAAGGTTCCCTTAAGCAAAGATGGAGCACGGTGGGAGCAAGGGTGAAGTGGTGCAAGCAGATTTCCATAAGTTCCAAAGATATTTCCTTTTATTTCATCAGGTGGATACTGAGATGGCTGAAGATTATCGAAACTAGGGTCGAACAACCTTTTCCTTTAGGGGAAAATAGCACTCAGGCTCAGCAGAATTTGAAGATGATCCGCGAAGAAGATGCACAACCTCGTCCTCAGAAGGGGGACAAAGAGGTGTCAAATCATACGTGTTGCGGATGTTGGTGTCGACCGGTTGCTTCTCTTTTGAAATAATTTTCTTCAAATCCAAAGTAGGATCAAGACGATAATCATCAAAGTCTAAAGGAGGAGCATCACTCTCATGAGGGAAGTATGTATTGAGAAAAGTAGAGAAGTCTTCCTCAAATGAGTAATCATCCAAAGTAGGATTAAGTGATGGCGGAGGATCTTCATCATGAGAAGAATCACTCGAAAGAGTATCAGCCTCATCAAAATCAACATACGTGGGCATGTCGGGATACTCGGAAGTAAGGTCATCATAATCATCCAAATCTGAGCTAGAATCATCATCATAAGCATCAAAGATCGGTGGAGAATCATATATGGGTGAAGGTTCCAAATTGGAGAGAGAATCATCCACATCATCTTGAAACAGTGGATTATCATTGCAAGACTCGAATAGAGGATTGTTGTAGACGACAAAATAATCAAACACATTAATCATATTCGCTGATTCTCGGCCTCCAAAGGATTTTCTTGTAAGCTTCCCCATTTCAAACACTTGTGCTCATCCCGACTCTTAAAATGAGCTCACATTTATCCACATTAATTAAAGCTCTACCGGTTCTCAAAAATGGGCGACCAAGTATTAATGGAATACGAGGATCCATTTCATAATCAACAACGACGAAGTCGACCGGAAAAGTGAATGTGCCAACTTTAATTAACACATATTCGGCAATACCAACGGGGTAAGCGAGAGTGCGATTGGCTAGCTCAAGAGTCATTTTGGTGGGTGTAAGGTCGGGCAATGATAACTTTTTCCAAACACTTAACGGCATCAAATTTATACTTGCCCCGAGATCGACTAAGGCAGTAAATTTGTCGGTTTGGTTAAAAGTACAAGGTAGCACAAAACAACCGGGATCTCCAA
The DNA here is from genome assembly GCA_025667525.1 of Glebionis coronaria. NCBI lineage: Eukaryota > Viridiplantae > Streptophyta > Magnoliopsida > Asterales > Asteraceae > Glebionis > Glebionis coronaria. The sequence continues at coordinate 419,888,546 of CM046876.1, read as the reverse complement.
GTTTTTCCGGAAGTTCTTTAAGAAGGACGGCAGAACAATTTTCATTCAATCGAGTATTAACAAACTCGGCCATCTTCTCCTTCTTACTAAGCAATTCCTTAAATATCTTGACAAATTGTGGGATTTGTGCAAGAGCTTCAACAAGGGTAAAGGTGATCTTCATGCCGGCAACCTTTTCCAAAAGGTGAGAGACTTGAATATCATTCTTAGTCAAAATTCTAGCCTTGTTGAGTCGAGAAGGGTAAGGAATGCCGGGGTTGGGTGGTGGAGGCGTAGAAGGTGAAGGTTGAGATGTTGAAGGGTGAGATGTTGAAGGGTTCATCTTGGGGACATCGTCATGACGAGGCGGAGACGGTAATGGTGTACTAATACTAGGTGTGGGAGTAGTAGGGATAAATGGTGGTGGAGGAGGTGTAGATGATGGGGGCGGGATAGGTGCTCCTACTATGGTAACTCCACTACGGGTAGTAATAGCACTCACATTCGCTCGCGGATTGGTGACGGTGTTTGAAGGTAGAGAACTCGAAGAAGAGGGTTAAGTTGTGGGCAAGAAACTAGCAAGCATATTCTTCAAATCATTCGTTTGATTGCTGAAGGAGGATTGAATATTATCTCGAAGCTCGGATCTAATGTCATTCCCTTGCTTGGTGATATCTCCTTTCAAATTGATAATTTGGCTTTACAGATGCTTGATTTGCTCACCTTGGGTTCTCATTAAAGCTTCAACATCTTGATTGATGGGTGGGGCTTGTTGTGTGGGTGGGTGATAAGGGTTAGAAGCTCGAGGTGGGATTTGGTTGCTTCTATTGTAGTTGTTGTTGAGGTTTTGGTTTTGAGGAGAAAAACCGGGTGAAAGGTAGTTGTTTGATCGGTAACTCAACAAATTTTGATCCCTTGAGGTCGAGCTTGGTAATTTTCCGGTGAATAATTACCGTAAGCCGCATACACGTTTTCCGGATTTCCTTGAGTAGAAGGACAATCAGTGTATGGGTGTGGACCGCCGCATGTTTCACAAGAAGGTGCTACCGCTTTAACTTGTTGTTGGTTTGTAGCGAGAAGCAAGATATTTTTGTTCATTTCAGTCATCATGCGTGTGAATTTGGTCATGTCGGGGCTTGCTGAAGTAGAAGAAACATTGACTCTCGGGTTGTTCCTTGAAGAAGCGGAGGAATCCCAGTTTTTGTGATGAGTAGTCATGTTCTCAATAAGCTCTCTACACTCCTCGGGTCTCCTTTTCATAAATGTGCCACCGGCGGCTGCATTAATCGTATCACGATCTCGAAAAGTCAAACCGTTGTAGAAAGTATCAATTAAGGTCACATGGAGCATGTTGTGGTTTGGACAACGATCGATCAAAACATTATATCTTTCCCAAGCATCAAAGAGAGATTCATCGGGTTCTTGCATGAAACCGCTGATTTGATTGCGAAGGCTCATGACCAGGATGGTGGAAAGTAGCGCGACAAAAAGGGTTGAGTCATGTCATCCCAAGTATGAATGGAATTCTTCGGGATACGATCAAACCATTTCTCGGCGTGGTGTGATAAAGTATGTGGAAAGAGTTGTAGGCGAAGCACATCCATTTGTGGCACCAGGCAACTTCATGCTTTGGGTGATTGTAATGAATTTGTCGAGGTGTTTTTTGGCATCATCATCAGGCATTCCTCGAAAAGGATTTGTTTGCACTTGCTGAATCATGTGGTGCTTCAACGAAAAATCCGGAAGCCGTGATTTGCATCGGCGCAATCGGTCCTCCTCGTCCAAACATGGTAGGTTGACAAAGCTCCTCCATTGTCCGAAGATCGGGCTGTGGATGAACATTGTTGTTATTGTTGAGGTGTGGTGGATTATTATTGTTGTTAACACCTGCCATAGCTAAATCTTCTCGAGTCTCGGGCTCTTGATAATTAGAAGATCTAGTACGCATACACCTACAAAGGCAAAAGAAAACAATACCAAACACAAAGAGAATATATATACACAATAAAAATAAAATATTTTTGGATTTTTGAATTTTTTTTTATTTTTATGGATTTTTAACAATTTTTAATTTTTATGGTTTTTTGAATTTTTTAAGCAAGAAAAATAACGCTCACAAGTGAACGGATCCCAAAAAGCAACGCGTCTTTCACAGAAAACCGTTAATCTTTACGAAAAGAGCCGGCATCGGCGCCATTTAATACGAGAGATTTTGTATGTAAAAAGTTATCGTCACAGTCTCTTCGAACTGAAAAACGGATTAACTATGCAACTCAGTCGTCTTTTGGTGAAACAAAGACTTGTGTCGTTGTAATAATTAAAAGGTGCAAAACTTTAATGTAAATGGCGGTTAATTTAAATCAAAAACTAATTAAAAGTTAAATTGTGCAATATTAAAACTTTTTAAAAGTAAAGTTAATTAAATGACTTAAAGTTAAAGCGTGACGAAAATTAAATTTGACGAAGTATTAAAATGTAACTTAAAAACAAAACTAAGCAAAATATAATTCTAAACCCCAAACCATCGGAATCCAGATCGGAAAGTTGTCACCAAGTCCATCGGAATGCCAGATCGGAATATAGGTACAAAATCCATCGGAATGTAGAAAAATGCTATCTATCGGAATGTTTGAAGTGCAACCTATCGGAATGTTTGTTCAGATCGGAAAGCCCAGATCGCTATCCTTGATCGGAAAGTTGCTCAACAAATTTGGGCATCACTTCGTCTTAGCAAACCTCAAGAGCCGTAGGAATGTGCGATCGCAATGTGCGATCGCAATCCCAGATCCGAATGAGGGTAATGTTACTCTAGATCGCAATCCCGGATCGGAATGCAAAACCCTTGTCCAAAGCTGTCACCATCGGAATGTGGGTGATGCAATCACAATCTGTACAGTCCCTTACTTCTGATGGATTACAAATTCGCATTAAGCACAATATAATAAGCTATGACTAGTAAGCTGTAACCAAAAACTTAAATGAAATGAAAGCAAAACGAGACAATAAGCTAAAAAGTTAAAATCTTTCGAAATTTAAAGACGAAACTTAATGAAATGGATTTTACAAAGATAAAACTTTTATGAAAACTTTGAAAACAATTAAGCTAAATACCAAATAAGCACATAAGATTGTCAAACTTGTGGCTTATTTCGTATGAAAACCTAAAGGGAAAAGAAAAGACAAAACTTTCAATCGAGTAAGTAAAGTGATTAAGCAAAACTTGCTTAATCCGTTTTCAAAACAAACCAAAATCAAAAGAAAGGTAGAAAGAGAATGATAAAAGAACACTTGATCAAAGGTAAATGAAGATTAAAGCAACAAAATTAAAGAACACTTACTTGGAATTAAAAGTGTTAAAAGTGCAAGACAAGTATTTAAATGGACATGAAAATTAAATGTGCACAAAATTAAAGGTGGAAGAACTAGTGTCACTCTAGCCAACAAGAGAAAATGAAATGAAGTACTAATCTATTTATAGGGGAGATTAGGGAGGTGCTTAGGAAGCTTCCTCCCCTCTTTCTTCTTCTTTCCTTAATTGCGTCATTAAGTCCTTGCTCTTCTTAATTCTTTGTTAATCTTCATATTTCTTTGACTTTAACGACTTTGTCTCGGGATTTCTTTGAACTCGTCTTGTAATTCTTCAATAAATTAGACTTGAGTTCTTCGGCTTTCAGTAAACTTCCGTCTTTTGACTTTTTCTTCGATAAATCTCCAGAATTGGTCTTGGACTTCCGTTCTTTTTGCACTCTTGACTTCTTGACTTCGTCTTTCGTCTTTTTCTTCGATAAAAGCCCGTGAATGCCTGTGTTTTCTCCCTTTTCCTCATTTTCGTCTTAAATCACAACAAAAACACAAACCACGCATAATTTCGACATTTACGACATAAAATACACGTTTTGGTCCGGTTATTGTTGATCCCAAACTTAGATCGATTAGCTTTGTGTATACGAGATTAGATCAAGTAATACACATAGAGAAACCTTTGTATATACTTATGAATCTAAGTGTTATGCGGAATTTAACACTTAAACAAGAACACACAATGATATAAACAAACTTTCACTTTGATTATCAATATCAAACTTGCTTACAATGAAAGATGTTTACGAATGAAAACTTATATGAAACTTATATTAAAACATTAACCTAAAGGTCTTCTTTTATAGACATAAGAAGCCTTGTACAATAATCTACGTATCAGCTATTCTAGGTAAAGATAAATATAGAAAATACATTGTTGTTCCTATCTTTACTAGAAGTATTCTAGAATATAATACACGCGTAGAATATATCTTCCATCAGTGCTTGTCTTCAATGTGTGATTATGGTATTTTACTACTCTTGTTTAGGAAAACAAAAGAGCGTAAATGAGCGGTGAGTATTGAACAAATGACTTTAGGAAAAATCAAGTGTTAATGACCCAATTAAGTTCGTTTCCCAAGGAGGTATATGTGTGTGACTAAGATGTACAAGATTTGAGATTAATATTTGGTTTAGAAGGGGATTAGAAGAGAAAATGACGAAGTCGTAAAAATAAAAATTAACAAAAAATCACTATTAGAAAGTTAAAACGTAGAACCTAAAAAATCACCAAAATTAAAATAAATTCTAAAAATTACCAAAAATTCACCAAAAATCAAAAATAATAAACTAAGAGTTTACCAATTATCAAAACTTTTTCAAGCCTTTTAAATAATTAAATATTCAATTTTTAAATGCTAATTAAAGCCCTAAAAATCAAATAAAGTATCAAAAAGCCCAAATAAAGATTTTTCAATTGATAAACCTCTAAAATGACCTAAAATGATTAAAAACTATTTTTAGAAATTTTAAAACTAATAAAAACTATTTAAAATGATTTAAAAACTATTAAAACTTAAAATAATTATAAAAATTAATCTAAAAGTAAAAAAAATTATTTTAAAAGTTTCTAAATTCTTATTTTAATGTATTTAACCTAAGAAAAATGTAAAAAGTTGGGAAAAGTGAAATTTTAAAAATAATAATAAAATAATATTAAAAATCCAAAAATTATAAAAAATTCTAAAAACTTGAAAACTAGTTTATTTTAACCTAAATAATCAGAAAATCAAAGTGAAATTACCAAAATACCCCTAATGGGCCCTCAAATGGGCCAAATCCAAAAACAGTCAACCTAAATGGGCTTTTGGGCCCAAAAAGTCAAACTTGGCCCAATTGACTTGGAAAAGCCCTATCTGACTTAAAATGTAATTCTAAGAACAAAACTCTAAAGGCCCAAAAGCTGAAAATGTGCTTATCACAGCTTATTGATCACAAAGCTTATTCTTATTGGGCTTTTCAGCCCATTAAGCCATAATCTAATGCCATAAGCTCTAATTTGACACACAACCCTCTTTTTGGATGCTTAAGAGATCTGTAAAAAGAAATTTTCAATAAGCTCACTCAATAAGCCAGAAAATAGAAAAGAAAAATTCCACAAAACGACAAAATAGTCGTTTTTGAGAAATACTCAACCTCAGAAGCTGATTTAACTTGCAAAAGCTTTCAAATGGACTCAATAAGCAATATCAATCAACAGAAATCCAATAAGCACAAGCAATAAGCCAGAATAAGCACAAATGAACTTATGTAAAAGTCAAACGACTTGGTTTTCTAGTCAAACCTAAAAGTCAACCACCCAAATGCTCCAGGATGAACAAATGGGTCAAAATATGAGCACCTATTACAAAATCAAAGTTGTTGCTGGTTAAAATAAGCTATTATAGCTTATTGATAAGCTGACACCAAAAATGCACTATCAGTGGCAACCAGCAGGGGAAAGGAGTTCCCACTGCTTTGACTAATTGACCAAGCTTATTTGAGAGTTCTGGTTTGATTCAATTGGAAACAATGGAACCCTTGTGATCAGTGAACCACAAGGAGTCAATAGCAACAATAAAATCACAAAATGATCCACACAATAAGCCACAATAAGCCAAACAGTCACCAGATAAGCACCAGATATGCAAATAAGCAGTTAAGCACTTAATAAGCAGATTTCAGCAAAATAAGCCAACCAAACTTAACCAGATGCACACACAAGCTATATAAACTAACAATAAACACAAAGCAACAAGAATCAAACACTGAATCAAAGTAAATATCAAGATCAAAGCACAAAAAGTTACTGATGAACAAAGAACATATGCAGAAACAAGTTTGCTGATATACTTGACACTTGATCCAATTTCAAGCCTCAAATCCCTCTACCCTGGTGTGATTAGCTATGATTTAGCACTTGTTACCCTTAACCTATGCTTAGATCTAGGTGTCCTCAAAGTCCTAGCCAATTTTACCAAGTTATGAAGATTTTATAGCCAATCTATGAATCAATGTGTTTAAGACCACAAAACCTGCAAACAGATGCACAAATACTCCCAAATAACAGATACCAATACTTGCATACAACACACAAGCACTTAACAAACCTCAAATCCAACTTATGCAGTAATCCCAAACACCCTTTTAAAACTTATTTTCACAAATTTTCAAAGGATCATTAAGATTCAACCCACAAATCAGATCAATAACACCTCATTAACATCAAACCAAGCCAAATCAACAATAAACATCCACAATAACACAGATTCAAGCACAAATCCACAAAATCACAAATATTCAGAAACTTAAAGAGAAAATGAAAAGGGAAGAAGGTGCAAACCTCCAAGACCTACATCCAGGACCTGGATTGTTTGAGCTGAGGTACTAGCAGAACAAGTACCAGCTTCCAATGCTGCTAAGATGAACAAACACAAAGGTGAGATCAAATATAAGGCCAACTTTCTGATTTTTGAAACCCAAGCTTTATCAACTAAAACCTTGCCTCAAAAACCTTCAAACATATAAATGGAACTCAGATTTTATCTTCTCAAACACCAAACTTTTATAAATAACAGATTAAAACTCAGAATTTTAAGAAATTTAAACTTTATTTCATAAAAAGGAATTACAAAGATTAAAAGCTAAAATCTGGAACAAAAGCTCTCTCACATGTTGAGGAGTCTTTATATAGGCAAATGCCAAAGCTACACTGTTCACAAACCCTAGAACTGAATTTCCCTAAATGCCCTTGAGTCTTCTAGATGATTTCTTGGTGTGAGCTGTCCAAAATGATCTTGGCTGTTCATTTTAGCTTTGGAATGAAGCAAGGAAGGATAGCTGTTGATTTTGCCATGTCAGATAACTTGGAGGCCAAGGTGTCATGTGATTGGTTAAACGGGAATTGGGGGTGGGGTCCATAGTGAGTGGGATTAAGGGTTTTAAGGTTGGGATAGGTTTCTACATGTGTGAATCACACATGTGCAAAGGTAATTGATTTTTACCTTAAGTTTTAAGTGGAGTAAAATCTGGGGGGTGAAGAATGGTAAACAGTGAAGTGTTTGATCCCGATTTTGGGGGAAAAGTGTGTGTTTGGCGCATTTTTATGTTTAAATGTTTCATATGCACACTTTCAGTCCTTGTTCTATGGTATTTTTGGTAAACTAGATCTTTCAGCCAACAAAACGTATTTCCCTTTGTTAATAACTTTCACCACTTGTCACTTTTGGCACCAAACTTTGGAAAAAGGTTATCAAGGGTTATTTTTGACATTTTTGGATAATTTAAGGGCTGATCTTGGACATTGTTGATCTTCAAAGGTCTTCATTGTAACTTTGACTTCATGAGGGACCATTTTTGGCAATTTTGATTTGTTGAGGGACTAATCTTGCCATTTCTTCAAAGTTGAGGGACCTTTTGTGTAATTTTGACAAACTTAAGGGACCAAACTTATAATTATGAATATACAAGGGTTTTTAAGTGTCATTTCTTCAATAAATGAGGATCAATCTTGTTTGTCTTCAAGGGTATTTGTTGAAAATTCCATGATTAAGGCCCGGGTTCTTTGTACGGCTTCGTTTCTCGTGTCCATTTTTCCTTGTAACTTGTGATCTTTTGTCTTTTTCACGATATCCATACCTAAAATACACAAGTAAACAAACACAAGCATATATATGGTATTTTATGACATTTTTATACATTTAAAGCCCGAAAAGAACGATGAGATCATGTATAAATGCCATCTCATCACTCCCCCATACTAAGCCATTGCCGTGCCCTCACGCAATGCTAGAATAAAGTATCTAAGCATCACCAAAGTTCAATTTTTATTAACCTTTATTGAAGAGTAAAAGACTTGCAACATAATACGATGATGTGTAAAGACATAATGTATGATTTTCATCACCATAAAGTGACTTTTAGGGTCAAAGAATAGAAACAAGTTAATGTCCCTTAGAGTAAACTTCGTCATCCTTGATTGTCATACATTCCATGCTAAGTGCAAAAACAAGATCATTGTTGGTACAAGTCACAATGCTAACACTACTCATACGTCCAAATTGTGTAATACTTTTTCTCCCCGCAATCCTAGTTATTATAAAAGGAAATGGGTTACTAGCTTTTTTTTATCTATTTGTCATGGATCACAAGTGATTCATATTGACTTATTTGAGTAGTTATTAGTCCGAAAGCAAAGTAGCACGATTTGATCAATAGTTAGCCGAAGGACAAAATCTTTTAAAACGGCTTCTCGTGTATCTCCTTAAGTTCATATCTTGGCATAATTCGTTTCACGATTTGAGACCTTTCTCGGACCGATATTTGGAATGTACTTCATACTTCAAATCTTGGGAAGACGTTCTTGAAATAATGGTCTTCTCTTCATATATTTGGAATTTCTTCACTTGACATTTTTGAGAGATTCTTCATATTGGACCACAACTTCATCATTTTTCTTCAATCTTTACTTTGGATTTTGATATACAACGATCCGCCTCCTATTCGGACTTGGATATATTTATCCTCATACCTTGTTAGGGTCTTTTTGGATAGACTTTCTCCATTCTTTAGGGGAGTAATTGCTTCTCGTCGTGTGTCTCGATCCTTCATATTTATTTAGGAATAATGATACTTCACATCATCTTTGGATCTTTAGCAAAAATAGAGCTCCTCATGCCTTGTTAGGGCCTTTTTGGATGATCGCCAATCTTCGCGTCCCGCTTCAATAAGTTATGCTTTGGCTATGAACTCTATTCAACCCCGAGCAACTTTTAAACGATCTTGCGCTAGAGGCTAAGTAACCTTTCAAATCGTACGACCTTACTTATTGCAATTATGATTTATTCCTAATGCATTGATCTTATGGGAAGAAAAAGCCACAATTAAAAACATATGAGTTTTTGAAAGAACACTTTCATGTTCTACGTTTAGCATGATCACTTGTCTAACTCTATCATTTCTCGTTCTTCACTATGTAAAGACCTCTAATTAAAGAGACTCGTGAATACTTAGCCATGCAAGTCAAAATTAAGCCAAATTTGGATTAGCTTTCATTGGGACTATATCAAATCAAAGTTTTGGGTTTTCAAGCCACCTATAGGATCTTGCACTTTCTTGGACTTTTTCAAGTTTAGAGAATGCATTTTATAGTTCCCTTGCTAAGTGACTTTCTAGAATCAATTATAGGAACTTGCGAAAAGTTCTTGTTCTTAACCCGAATGAATTAAGACTTTCGCGTTTTAAAGCTCCCTATATAAAAGTCTAGCAAAACTTGAATTGAGCGAGTTAAGGAATGTAAATGGCTCCAAATGCCCATCAAGTCAAAAATTAACTCTTATTCTACCCAACGGAAAATATACATTCGTGTCTTAAAAACACTTATGAAAACTACGAAAATTTTAAAATTTGGCCATTTTTAGCCTTATTAGCAAAACAAAAGATTGAAATTTGGAAAGCGTGAGGGCGTAGCAAAGCAAGTATCTATTCACCCCCCCATACTAAAAGTAAACATTATCCTCAATGTTTCGAGTCTAAAGGTGGAGCACCCCCATACTAGAGACGAAGAGTCGAATGCTTAGGATCTAGCATGGAAAGGGTGATCAACAATATATCTAAAGTCGTTTATTAAGTATGCTAAAAGAAAATTGTTAGAACAATAAAGGATATGTCATGGAATCGTGAAAAACTTCTTTAAACGAACGATTGAGGCTCACGTAAACGAACACGAGAGTCTTCAATCGTAGATGATGATGATCTAGATAACACAATCACAAACAACCACGAGACAACGAGTTGAAAGGGTACAAGTCCCCTTATTAGTGAATAGTGAGCATAAAAGATAAGAATGGGATTTCCCCCACGAGGCACCTCGTTTTTGATTACCGAGTCATGAGCTCGACTCGATCCCCTCAATGCTATTTATCATTGGGGAAGGTGTCTTGGTCGGGGGCAACCATTGAAGGAATTTCCCCACCAAAGTAGTGCTTAAGCCTATGTCCATTCACCTTGAAATTAGGACCATCATCTTGAGCTAGCTCAATGGTCCCATATGGAAACACTTGTGTAATGGTGAACGGACCCGACCAACGAGATTTCAATTTCCCGGAAAATATCTTAAGACGAGAGTTAAAAAGCAACACTTGATCACCAACGTTAAAAACCCGGTTTTTATCTTTGAATCATGAAACTTTTTAGTCTTTTCTTTAAAAATTAATGAATTTTCATAAGCATTATCCCTTAATTCATCCAATTCATTTAATTGTATTTTCCGGTGATCTCCCGCGGTCTTCAAGTCAAAATTAGCATGCTTAAGGGCCCAATATGCCTTATGCTCCAACTCAATGGGCAAATGACAATTCTTCCCATAGACTAACTTATAAGGAGTGCAACCGATAGGTGTCTTATAAGCGGTCCTAAAGGCCCATAAAGCGTCATCGAGTTTGTAGGACCATGAAGCACGGTTTTCTCCAATTGACCTCTCTAAAATCCTCTTCAAAGCTCGGTTCGAAACCTCGACTTGCCCACTCGTTTGCGGGTGATAAGCCGTAGAAAGACGATGTGTAACCCCATATTTCTTTAGAACCTTTTCGAATTGGTCATTACAAAAATGGGTTCCACGATCGCTTATAATAGCACGAGGGGTTCCGAACCGAGAGAATAGTTGCTTCAAAAACTTCACTACCACACGAGCATCATTAGTAGGCAAAGCCTTAGCTTCACCCACTTAGAAAGGTAGTCCACCGCGACGAGGATATATTTGTTGCCATGAGACGATGGGAACGGCCCCATAAAGTCTATTCCCCATATGTCGAAAATCTCACGTACTTGAATTATGTTTTGCGGCATTTCATCACGTTGAGACGATTTTCCTTGACGTTGGCACGAATCACACGACTTCATAAGTGCGTGTGCATCACGATAGATAGAAGGCCAAAAGAAACCGGCATCGAACACTTTCTTAGCCGTGAGATTAGCACCGTGGTGACCGCCCGTGGGTCCCTCGTGACAAGCTCTAAGGATATTAGAAGCTTCGGCACCAAACACACAACTTCGAACGAGTTGATCCGCACAAATCCGAAAGAGATAAGGGTCGTCCCAAAAATAGAACTTGACGTCACGAAAGAATTTTCGTTTTTGTTGTGTCGTCATACCCTTGATTATGAAATTGCCCGCATGGTAATTTGCAATGTCGGCAAACCATGGGGTGGTGTCTTTAGAATTCACTACACCGAGAGTCTCAAGAGGAAATGTTTCGGTAATTTCCTTGTTCTCGAAAACATCTTTGTGAGGATCTTATAGACGAGAGAGATGATCGGCCGCTAGATTCTCGGCTCCTTTTTTTGTCAAGCACGGTGACATCAAATTCTTGGAGGAGGAGCATCCAACGAAGCAATCTCGGCTTAGCATCTTGCTTAGCTAAGAGATATTTGATAGCCGAATGGTCGGTATACACGATGCTTTTAGTCAAGACGAGATAAGGTCGGAATTTCTCAAAAGCATAGACCACGGCAAGGAATTCCTTTTCCGTTGTGGTGTACTTTAATTGAGCCTCGGTCATCGTCTTACTAGCATAGTGGATAGGACGAAAATGCTTTTCATAACGTTGCCCTAAGACGGCCCCTATAGCATAATCACTTGCATCGCACATGATTTCAAAGGGTAATTCCCAATTAGGAGCAACAAGAATGGGAGCTTCGGTAAGTTTCCTTTTGAGAGTCTCGAAAGCCTTAACACAATCCTCATTAAAGTTAAAAGGAGCATCCTTCTCGAGAAGGTGTGTCATAGGACGAGAAATCTTCGAAAAGTCCTTGATGAAACGACGATAAAAGCCCGCGTGGCCTAGGAAACTCCTAACTCCCTTAACGGTTTTGGGATGAGGTAACTTGGCGATGACGTCTACCTTAGCTTTATCGACCTCAATCCCCGCCTTCGACACCTTATGTCCTAAGACGATTCCTTGTTTACACATGAAATGACATTTCTCCCAATTAAGCACAAGATTGGTTTCTTCACAACGTTTTAACATTTGTTCAAGATTAGATAAACATGACGTGAACGAATTACCAAACACCGAGAAGTCATCCATAAACACTTCCATCGATTTCTCGATCATATCGTGAAAAATAGCCATCATACACCGTTGAAACGTACCGGGTGCATTACAAAGTCCAAAAGGCATCCTACGATAAGCGAACGTTCCATAAGGACACGTAAACGTAGTCTTCTCTTGATCACGAGGGTCGATAGGGATTTGAAAGTAACCGGAAAAACCATCTAAAAAGCAATAGAATTCATTTCCCGCAAGTCGCTCCAACATTTGATCCATGAAGGGCAAAGGAAAGTGGTCTTTACGAGTGGCGTCATTTAACTTTCGGTAGTCAATACACACCCTCCAACCGGTCACAACACGAGTGGGAATTAACTCGTTGTTTTCATTGGGCACAACGGTCATTCCTCCCTTTTTAGGGACACAATGGATTGGGCTCACCCATGGGCTATCGGATATGGGATTCACCCTTCTTTGACTTTGAATTGCGGGTTTGTAGTCCTCCTCCATTAAAATCTTGTGAGTACAAAATTTTGGGTCAATACCCTTAATGTCGGATATTTTCCACGCAATTGCCCCTTTATGAGCCTTAAGAACTTTCAAGAGCTCGGTTTTTTCATCATTAGCAAGTCCTTTTGCAATAATAACCGGCAACTTGTCATCACCTTCCAAGAATGCGTATTCAAGGTGAGAAGGAAGATCTTTCAATTCAAGGGTAGGTGGTTCCTCGATTGAAGATTTTGGTTCAACGCTCATAACTTCCATCGGCGAAAGAAATGGTGGAATAGAAGTATCATCACTAATCAACACCTCATCTTCATTGTCGATTTCATTTGAAGTGAAATTGCCTCCTTGGAATGGAGTGAGATTTGGTGTGGAATTAGCAAGAATCGGATCCAAAATAGTGGGATTGCCACTTGACGAGCTATCAGAAAAACCTAACACTTCTTGTGAAAACTCATCGCAAACCACATCAACGATGTCAATGTGATTGACGGTAGCGATTGCATAAACATGAGAAGGTTTCGAGTTTTGAGTAGCGTTTATAACAAGTTCCTCTTCGTTTAATCTCAAAGTGATAGTTCTCGCATGAACATCGATAAGCGATCTCGAAGTGTCTAAAAATGATCGACCTAAAATTAGAGGAACTTGAGGATCCGCGGGGATGTCAACTACTATAAAATCAACGGGATAGTAGAACTTCCCCACTTTCACGAAAACATCTTCGGCTACTCCACATGCCATAATCGTAGAATGATCGGCCATCTCGATGGACATGTTCGAAGGAATGAGAGCCGGAAGCGAAAGCGATTTCCAAATGGAAAATGGCATCAAATTAATGCTCGCACCAAGATCGGCCAAGGCGAGGCATTCTTTCATATCTTGTATATCACAAGGAATGAGAAACTTTCCGGGATCACCAACTTTTTCCGGTATGCGGTTAAGATAAACCGAAGAACAATTAGCAAGCTTTGAAAGCTTTTCCTTATCGCTCATCATACTTTTAAAAGTGGAAGCGAAACGAGGCATATATAACAACGCGTCGGCTAAACTCACATCAAAATGCACTTGTTGAAACATTTTTATAAAAAGCTCGATTTGTTGTTTGTTACGTTCTTGCAACTTCTCTTTGTTTCGTCTTGAAGGGTAGGGTAAAGGTGGTGTGGGTTGGTCATTAGGCAACGGCCTTGGAAACTCGGGTTCCACAATTGGTATTGGTTCAACCGTAGGTGTGGTTTGAGTGGTACTTCGTGGGATTGTAATGTGCTCCTTTTCGACCATCACCTCGGGTTCTTTCTCGATTTCCTTCTCCTTAGAAGTACTTGTACGAGAGATTGGTTCCTTGAAAGTTTTACCACTTCGTGTAGTAATAACCTTCATTTCTCCCTTCGGGTTTGCAATAGTATCACTAGGAAGACCACCCGAAGAAGAGGGTTTACACATGATTGCTTCAAACATCTTAGCCATTCGGTCCTCAAATTTTGATTGCCTAGCATCCGCTTTTAATAACTCTTGCTTAATCTCATGTTGTCCTAATTCCATCTTTTGTTGGTTTTGTTGAAGACGTTGGACATTTCCTTCCATTTTGTTTGCATGAGTTTTAAGTTCATTAGCAAGTTCATTTTAAGCTCGTTTTTCAACTCGGATCTTAAGCTAATCATCTCACGTTGCATATTATCAAATTTAGCATCATTTGCTTTTGCATAATCCAAAAATTCTCCTTGCAAATTTTTAGTGTGAGCATTTTGAAAACCTTGTGTAGTGTTTTGAAAATCACGGTTTTGGTTTTGATTAGAGATTTGTCCATTCCCACTTTGATAATTCCCTTTGTTGTAATTGCTGTGTTGCCTTGGTAATTACCTTGGTTGTTGTTTCGATAATTATTAGCATTTTGGTTTGGTGGAGCTTGATTTTGGCGGGAACCTTGACCGTTTTGATTGTAAGTTCCCGTTGCTACATAAGCACTCGAAGTGTTACCATCCGCGGTAATGCACTCGGAAAGATCATGAGCTCCTCCACAAGATAAACAACTCTTAGCAACCGCTTTAACCGAAGCGGAATTGGAAGCTTCTTGAGCCTTCCAATGGGACATAAGATTAGCAAATCTATCAAAAAACCGATTTTCCTCATTAGCTTCATCATGTAAGGCGTTAATGCTACGAGACGATTGTGACGAAGATGACGAACCCATATTGGCAACACTCGGTGTGTTACGAGGGTTATAAACCTTAGATCTATTTTCAATGATTTGTAAAGCCTCATTTGTCGTCTTGCACAAAAAATTACCACCCGCGGCGGCATTCAAATAATCTCGTTCATGATCATTAAGCCCATTATAAAAAGTATCCACTTGATGCAATTCCGTAAAATCATGGTGTGGACATTCATGTAACATCTCTTTAAATCGTTCCCATGCCATTGAAAAACTTTCATTATTTTTTTGCACAAATCGTGAAATCTCATTTTTTAAGTGTGTTGTTTTAGATGGTGGAAAAAACTTGTTCACAAACTTAGAAACGAGATCGGCCCATGTCAAAATCGAATTTGGCGGTTCTTTCTCGAGCCAAATTTTTGCGGGTCCATCCAATGAGTATGGAAACAACATCATCTTAATGGCGTCATGTGGAACATCCTTAAACTTGCTAGTGGCGGTGAGACGGTTGAAATTCCTAATGTGGTAATACAGGTTGTCTTTCTCGTGACCTCTAAACTTATTTGCTTGCAACATCGACATTAAACCCGTCTTAATCTCGAAATTCTCCGCAAGGATGGCAGGAATCACAATAGCCTCTCCAAAACCCTCGGTGGGTGCTTGTAGCAACTCCATCATAGTACGATTAGCCATGACGACTTCTTGTTCTACAATAGGTTCAACAATTGGAGGTTCTTCAACAATCAACGTCTCTTGATTGGCTTGCTTTTGAAGTCGTTTACGAGCTCGTTTTGCTTGATTACGAGTGATCATAAACTTCACGAAGAATGGGAGGTGAGCAAAGAAGATTCTTTTGGGTGTTTTGTGAATTTTCAATTTTTTTTGTGTTTTTGATGATATTTAATTTTTTTGGATTTTGGTGTATCTTCGTAGACAACAATCTACAAAATCTCTCCTCGAATCAAACTCTTGATTAAAGAAGCCTCAAAGGAATGAAAACGATCACGTGGAGTGAACGCCTTCGAATGACTTTAGAACTTTGGTGAAAACCAAATTGTTCAAGAGGTTTTAATCATAAAGAAAACCAAGCAAATATATTATACGTAATAATACTTTGGGCGGCAAAACCCTCGATTAGCCTTCTATTTCAAAATACTCACAAGCAAGCGGGGAAACGAGGCGGCGCGAAGCACTTAAGAGCCTTTTTCCTTAGGGTATATTTTATAATACCCGCCTTATACCCACCTTATAGTTTGTATCTTTCAAAATCGAGCTTCACGAAAGTATTTATCTATTTTTGCCTTTTTCTTTTTGTTTGAGATTCGAATACAATAATTAGGAGATCAAATCCCAATTAAGGTTGTGTTTTCACACTTTTGGAGATATTGTGAATTTATTGTGATACTTAATACAATATAGTAATAATATTTGTACAATAAAAACCAAGAAAACCGATAATACGTATTAGTAGAGTTCTACTAATACAAATACTATTTGGTTAATATTAAAAACAACAATTCAAATTAATCACGACACACCTCCCCGGCAGCGGCGCCAAAGTGATTGAGGTATTTTACTACTCTTGTTTAGGAAAACAAAAGAGCGTAAATGAGCGGTGAGTATTGAACAAATGACTTTAGGAAAAATCAAGTGTTAATGACCCAATTAAGTTCGTTTCCCAAGGAGGTATATGTGTGTGACTAAGATGTACAAGATTTGAGATTAATATTTGGTTTAGAAGGGGACTAGAAGAGAAAATGACGAAGTCATAAAAATAAAAATTAACAAAAAATCACTATTAGAAAGTTAAAACGTAGAACCTAAAAAATCACCAAAATTAAAATAAATTCTAAAAATTACCAAAAATTCACCAAAAATCAAAAATAATAAACTAAGAGTTTACCAATTATCAAAACTTTTTCAAGCCTTTTAAATAATTAAATATTCAATTTTTAAATGCTAATTAAAGCCCTAAAAATCAAATAAATTATCAAAAAGCCCAAATAAAAATTTTTCAATTGATAAACCTCTAAAATGAGCTAAAATGATTAAAAACTATTTTTAGAAATTTTAAAACTAATAAAAACTATTTAAAATGATTTAAAAACTATTAAAACTTAAAATAATTATAAAAATTAATCTAAAAGTAAAAAAAATATTTTAAAAGTTGCTAAATTCTTATTTTAATGTATTTAACCTAAGAAAAATATAAAAAGTTGGGAAAAGTGAAATTTTAAAAATAATAATAAAATAATAATAAAATAATATTAAAAATCCAAAAATTATAAAAAATTCTAAAAACTTGCAAACTAGTTTATTTTAACCTAAATAATCAGAAAATCAAAGTGAAATTACCAAAATACCCCTAATGGGCCCTCAAATGGGCCAAATCTAAAAACAGTCAACCTAAATGGGCTTTTGGGCCCAAAAAGTCAAACTTGGCCCAATTAACTTGGAAAAGCCCTATCTGACTTAAAATTTAATTCTAAGAACAAAACTCTAAAGGCCCAAAAGCTGAAAATGTGCTTATCACAGCTTATTGATCACAAAGCTTATTCTTATTGGGCTTTTCAGCCCATTAAGCCATAAGCTAATGCCATAAGCTCTAATTTGACACACAACCCTCTTTTTGGATGCTTAAGAGATCTGTCAAAAGAAATTTTCAATAAGCTCACTCAATAAGCCAAAAAATAGAAAAGCAAAATTCCACAAAACGACAAAATAGTCGTTTTTGAGAAATACTCAACCTTAGAAGCTGATTTAACTTGCAAAAGCTTTCAAATGGACTCAATAAGCAATATCAATCAACAAAAATCCAATAAGCACAAGCAATAAGCCAGAATAAGCACAAATGAACTTATGTAAAAGTCAAAGGACTTGGTTTTCTAGTCAAACCTAAAAGTCAACCACCCAAATGCTCCAGGATGAACAAATGGGTCAAAATATGAGCACCTATTACAAAATCAAAGTTGTTGCTGGTTAAAATAAGCTATTATAGCTTATTGATAAGCTGACACCAAAAATTCACTATCAGTGGCAACCAGCAGGGGAAAGGAGTTCCCACTGCTTTGACTAATTGACCAAGCTTATTTCAGAGTTCTGGTTTGATTCAATTGGAAACAAAGGCACCCTTGTGATCAGTGAACCACAAGGAGTCAATAGCAACAATAAAATCACAAAATGATCCACACAATAAGCCACAATAAGCCAAACAGTCACCAGATAAGCACCAGATATGCAAATAAGCAGTTAAGCACTTAATAAGCAGATTTCAGCAAAATAAGCCAACCAAACTTAACCAGATGCACACACAAGCTATATAAACTAACAATAAACACAAAGCAACAAGAATCAAACACTGAATCAAAGTAAATATCAAGATCAAAGCACAAAAAGTTACTGATGAACAAAGAACATATGCAGAAACAAGTTTGCTGATATACTTGACACTTGATCCAATTTCAAGCCTCAAATCCCTCTACCCTGGTGTGATTAGCTATGATTTAGCACTTGTTACCCTTAACCTATGCTTAGATCTAGGTGTCCTCAAAGTCCTAGCCAATTTTACCAAGTTATGAAGATTTTATAGCCAATCTATGAATCAATGTGTTTAAGACCACAAAACCTGCAAACAGATGCACAAATACTCCCAAATAACAGATACCAATACTTGCATACAACACACAAGCACTTAACAAACCTCAAATCCAACTTATGCAGTAATCCCAAACACCCTTTTAAAACTTATTTTCACAAATTTTCAAAGCATCATTAAGATTCAACCCACAAATCAGATCAATAACACCTCATTAACATCAAACCAAGCCAAATCAACAATAAACATCCACAATAACACAGATTCAAGCACAAATCCACAAAAATCACAAATATTCAGAAACTTAAAGAGAAAATGAAAAGGGAAGAAGGTGCAAACCTCCAAGACCTACATCCAGGCCCTGGATTGTTTGAGCTGAGGTACTAGCAGAACAAGTACCAGCTTCCAATGCTGCTAAGATGAACAAACACAAAGGTGAGATCAAATATAAGGCCAACTTTCTGATTTTTGAAACCCAAGCTTTATCAACTAAAACCTTGCCTCAAAAACCTTCAAACATATAAATGGAACTCAGATTTTAGCTTCTCAAACACCAAACTTTTATAAATAACAGATTAAAACTCAGAATTTTAAGAAATTTAAACTTTATTTCATAAAAAGGAATTACAAAGATTAAAAGCTAAAATCTGGAACAAAAGCTCTCTCACATGTTGAGGAGTCTTTATATAGGCAAATGCCAAAGCTACACTGTTCACAAACCCTAGAACTGAATTTCCCTAAATGCCCTTGAGTCTTCTAGACGAATTCTTGGTGTGAGCTGTCCAAAATGATCTTGGCTGTTCATTTTAGCTTTGGAATGAAGCAAGGAAGGATAGCTGTTGATTTTGCCATGTCAGATAACTTGGAGGCCAAGGTGTCATGTGATTGGTTAAACGGGAATTGGGGGTGGGGTCCATAGTGAGTGGGATTAAGGGTTTTAAGGTTGGGATAGGTTTCTGCATGTGTGAATCACACATGTGCAAAGGTAATTGATTTTTACCTTAAGTTTAAGTGGAGTAAAATCTGGGGGTGAAGAATGGTAAACAGTGAAGTGTTTGATCCGATTTTGGGGGAAAAGTGTGTGTTTGGCGCATTTTTGTGTTTAAATGTTTCATATGCACACTTTCAGTCCTTGTTCTTTGGTATTTTTGGTAAACAAGATCTTTCAGCCAACAAAACGTATTTCCCTTTGTTAATAACTTTCACCACTTGTCACTTTTGGCACCAAACTTTGGAAAAAGGTTATCAAGGGTTATTTTTGACATTTTTGGATAATTTAAGGGCTGATCTTGGACATTGTTGATCTTCAAAGGTCTTCATTGTAACTTTGACTTCATGAGGGACCATTTTTGGCAATTTTGATTTGTTGAGGGACTAATCTTGCCATTTCTTCAAAGTTGAGGGACCTTTTGTGTAATTTTGACAAACTTAAGGGACCAAACTTGTAATTATGAATATACAAGGGTTTTAAGTGTCATTTCTTCAATAAATGAGGATCAATCTTGTTTGTCTTCAAGTCTTCAAGGGTATTTGTTGAAAATTCCATGATTAAGGCCCGGTTCTTTGTACGGCTTCGTTTCTCGTGTCCGTGTGATCTTTTGTCTTTTTCACGATATCCATACCTAAAATACACAAGTAAACAAACACAAGCATATATATGGTATTTTTATGACATTTTTATGCATTTAAAGCCCGAAAAGAACGATGAGATCATGTATAAATGCCATCTCATCAATGTGTCAACGCTTGACTTTATCTTGTCAATGCTTGATCTGTCAGCGCTTGTTTTGTTCTTGTCAACGCTTGTTTTGTTCTTGTCAGTGCTCAAGTGATCTGGCCTTAATTTATTCCCAACAATCCTCCCCTAAACTTGATATCCACTCTTATGATCAAGTTTCTGAATAAGCATTAAGGACTAGGAGGAATCTTACAAACCTTCTCATATAGATAGTGAATAAATCTAATCAAATCTTTTGCCACGTCACTTGAATAATCTATTTCCAGCTGAGTATCCTTCATCTTCTCCAAAATAACTTTGGATATGAAATACTGACCATCCACAAGTAGATACTCAGCAAACTTGGTAGAACTCAAATGGTATACACCAACAGCTGAATATAACCTCCATTGAAGACCATTGAGGTCATCTTCAAGATCCTTCCATATTGCAGGATCCTCATCTTTTGGTCCACACATTCTTTTGAATGTGGTCCAAAGTTTTATTCCATTAGCTGAAGTTGGTGCTTCAGCCTCATACTTGGTCTCCAGCAACCTCCAAAGGTCCACCAAGTCTTCTCTATCACAACTTGCAAACAAAGATATGAGAGTGGTAAAAGTGTGTACCTCTTTGCCAAATCTGCCAATCTTCCAGAACCCTCATTCATCTTCTTCATAGCTCACAATTGGGTTCCTGGAATCTAATGGTAACACCTGCACCATATTTGAAGCTTCTAATGGGGAGAGCTTGAGACTCTTTCTTATAACTGCTTCACTTAGATATAGTGGATCCATATCTTTTGGAAACTCAAATGAAATTCCCTTCTTTACTGGCCTGGGAACAATCATAGCTTTCTTGAGTTCCATTTCTTCTACAAGTTCCTCCTTTCTTCATCTGAAAGAAGTCTGAGAGTGTTTGCTTTCTGCACTCTCACCCAAATGGGATAAGCCCTACTTTCCAACTCATTAAATGTCAAATCCCTCAACTTCTGATAAGTCCATCCAACTCCATGACATCTGAGCAACATAAAGTATAGCTCCCTTCTATCCCTTTTCAACTATGAGAGAATATTACTTGCCTTGTGTTTCAAAATTACCTGGAAATCCTTCTGAACTCTAAGTAGAATCTCCAAACCCCATATTTGATCTGAAATGGTCAAGTCTGGATTCTCCATGCATCTGTCTTCCCAAGCATGATACATTTGAACCACCTCTGGCATGTCAAAGTCAACCTACAATTTCAATTCTCTCAACTTTTCCCTAGCAAACTCATCACCATACTCAAGCCTCTCTGGTTCTATAATCATCACACTTGAGTCTGATCTAGCTCCATCACTTCCTTCTTCTGAAGTCACAACAAATGGTGACTCCTTTTTATCTTGTTCCATGATTTGTATAGCTAATCTTCTATCAAACTCAACTTGAGCTGCATCCTTTGAAACAATCTCTTCTACCATTTTACCATTACCCTTATCTGATGGTGCAATGGTTGGTAAGGTAGATGGTGATACCTGAGTAGAAACCTCCTTGATGATAGATGATGACTGGGATACATCACCTCCATGTGCAGGTCTGTCAACGCCCAATTTTGTTCTATCAGCGCCCAAAATATTTCTGTCAGCGTCCAAATTTTCCTTGTCAACGCCCAAATGTCTTCCCTCATCGCCTTGTGTAATCTCTCTCAACATAGCTGTAAATGATAAATTTAAGTTGGTAGGAGAGACTAAGGATGTATCAAAACCTGTTTGTTTCTTCAAAGTTGTAAGGGCTTCAGCAACATCCATTGATTGACCATCATGGCTGCCCTTATCACTCAGATTTATTGGATCTTCCTCCCCTTTGGAAGATTCCTCCATACCCCTCCTTGCACTAGCATTCTCCAAAACAACAACCCTCTCCCTCAATTGCTTGAGTTCAAGGCCTTGTGAGTTGACAACTTGTACTAAGTCTGCATTTTGCTTTTGCAAGCTAATGCAGACTACCGTCAATTCCTTAAGAGTCATTGGTTCCAGTCTGCCCTCTTCAGAAATGGGGATTTGACCTCCCAAGTCAGATTCATTGGGCAAGGATGAGGACTTAATGATGGTGGGACTGCCTTGGCCAGCATTTAAGCCAGAACCAATAGTCCCAGCCTCATCCAGGTCACCAACCACACTTGTGGTGGTGGTTCTCTCTGCTACATGGCTAGGACCACCAGAGGAGAACACTCCAGTAGTCCTTTGGCGTTTCATCAACCTATATTCTGGGGGTGTGGAAGATGGTATGGAAGAATGGGTGGATGTGGGTTGGTTAAGGGGTGTTTGGGATTGTGAAGGTTGTGTGTCAGCGTTGGAAATAGGCACATCAACGCCAACATTGAGTGTGTCAGCGTTGAAGGATTCTGAGTAAAGTTGCATGTGTTCAGGGGAAGGTAAAGGTTCAGGAATTGGTTCAAGTTGTGGTTGAGGGTCAATTTGGGGTTGGGGGTCTGGTTGGGGTTGTGCTGCTGCAATAACAGCAAGCGTAGCTTGGGTTAAAGGTAGGTCATGATGAGGTGGTGAATTCATCTTCATAAAAATAGCTTTCTTTTGCTCAGGGATCTTATAAAAATCATTGTGATCCCTTGTGCAATAACCTTGGACATCAAAAACCATTGTAGAAAACGGGGATAAGCTAAGGTCATTTTATTCCCGTTGTTTTTACACATGCCCTCAAAAATCATTTTAGAATAATTAAATTTTTGCCCTGTTGCAATGCACACAATAGCACTGGCAATGGATCTATTGATCTCATTGTGTGTAGTACATTTGGGACTCAAACATTGAAGGAGGACATGTATGAGGTACTTCCAGGCTGGGGGAAATTCCTGCTTATGATACTTGTTAAGAGTACCTTCATCAAGAAAAGGATATCCCAAAGCCCTAAGCCCTTGTTCTATTTCATTTACGGGAAGGGTGGCTATACCATCAGCATCATCAAGATGCAAGGCTTGGCGTAACAAAGCCTCAGTAACCACCCAAGGTCTCCCATGAACAATAAAAGTCAATGTGTTCACTCTATTAACTGTTGAGGAACTGACAGTGTTCCAAAACTGCTTAATATGTGTGACTGGAATGAGTGGTGCATGAGAAAGAGCATACCTTAATGGGGATGTGTTCAAATACGCCACCATTTGTGTGTATTGGGGAAACAGAGTATCATCAGCTTCAAGATATGCAATCATGATGTGTTGAGATCTAAACCCCAATTCCAATTCTGATGGTCTAAACTTTGGTGCCATTGATGAAAGCTGTTAATTTTAAGTGAAGAAGATGAAGTTGATAAGAGAAAATTGTTAGTTGATAAGAATTATAGATACCCTGTTTAAAATAGGAGCCAAATTTATAGGAGAAGAAGATGCATGTGATAGGCCCAAAAATAGGCAAGTATTTTCAAAAATCAATCATGAAAATATTGAAAAAGTTATAAGTTATCTCATGCATTAAATGAAAGTAACAACTCTTAAAATTAAGGCCCAAAAATTTGTCAAAAAGTAACAACTGGGTAGGTCCCATTGAGTGTCAACGGTAAAAAATAACCTATCAATGCCCAACGGCTATAATCTTGTCAATGTTTGCCTATAGCCATGTCAGCGTCCAATTTGGTCACAACAACGCTTGGAAAATTCTTGTCAGCGTCCAAAAATAAAAGTGTTTTAAAAATGAAAAATGACCTTAACAAGTAATTTATCCTAGAGAAGATAACCAAAGGCTGATAATTATTATAGGGCGGCAAGCACTGTCCAGTTATGCACACTTGCATAATCAAGATAGACATAACAGTCCTCTAGTGTCCCTTGCTAACCAAAACTCTTAACAACCAAGTTATCTCATAAAATTCCTTGTTACTCCCAGGTAAATCCCATAACAAAATTATTCCCAAGTCTCCCAACAGACCACAACCAATCCTAGGCCAAAAATGTCTTGGCAGCATGCATAGTATATCAACTTTGCATGCTACAGTGCCTCATGATTTAGTAGAAACTAACTCACACTCACCTGTGGACACAATCTAGAATTATGATAAGAGTATCATATGGATACCCAAACATCCTAAAGGTTCCTAAAACCTCCCCTTAAACTATGATACAAAAGTTTGATAAAATCATGCATGAACATAAAAAATTTATGTCAAGATAGGAATCAAACATTCCAACCATCATCCATAAATAAAAACTTGTCCAAATGCTTCTTCATTGATCCATAAGCAACTCTGTATCCAATGGTATACTGCTAACACCATCTGCACATTTAGATTGAAAACCACAAAACTAACATTGTTGCTGACAACGCCCCGATAACACATGACAGCGTTGAGGGAAGCTTTGTCAGCGTCAGACAATTATATTCCTGACAACGTTGCAAAAACACTTATCAGCGTTCAAGCAACCTTTGTCAGTGTTAGAAAAATATAGTGGAAAATCTAAATCATCAATAAGACCAATAACAATGCATCATCCTGTACATACTTTTACAAAAAGACTCCAAAACACATATTATGTGAGATTAACCATTCCAATACTTGTTACCAAGTATTGAAATCTCCCAGCATCAAAAGGTTTAGTTAGTAAATCTGACACATTTTCCTCAGTGTCAACCCTATCTGGTTGTATTAAACCTTTCTCAAAGCAATCTCTTATAAAATGGTGTCTAATTTCTATGTGTTTAGTTTTAGAATGATGTACAGGATTCTTAATGATGCATAAAGTGCTGTTATTGTCAACAAATATCTTAGTATGCATGAAATTGTACCCATAGTCCAACAGCTGGTTCTGAATCCACAAAACTTGGCCACAACATGCAGCTGCAGCCACATACTCTGCTTCAATTGTAGAATTAGCCACCACTGTTTGTTTCTTGCATTGCCAAGATATCAACCTGCTCCCAAGAAACTGACATCCACCAGTTGTGGATTTCCTATCAAACTTATCACCTCCATAATCACTATCTGAATATGCAATCAGCTCCAATGGTGAATCCTTTGGGTACCAAAAACCAATACTAGGATAGCATCTTAGGTACCTAAAGATCCTCTTTACAGCATAAAGGTGACATTCTTTGGGAGTCACTTGATGACGTGCACAAGCACACACAGCAAACATGATGTCAGGTCTGGAGACAGTAAGATACATCAAGGATCCAATCATGGATCTATAATGCCTGACATCAACATCTTTCCCATCTCCAATCTTTCCCCAAGGGTGTTCTCTATCCATAGGAGTAGTAGCCCTCTTTTCATGTGGAGAAAAGCCAAACTTCTTCAAGATCTCAGCAACATATTTATCCTGGGAGATGAAGATACCATCTTCTTTCTGCTGAACTTGTAAACCAAGAAAGAAGTTCATCTCCCCCATAGCACTCATCTTGAATTTGTCTGTCATAAGCTTGGAGAAATCCTCACTCATCTTTGGATCAGTAGACCCAAAAATGATATCATCAACATAGACCTACACAAGCAACACATCCTTGCCTTTCTTCTTTGTAAACAGTGTCTGATCTATGGTGCCCCTCTTGAATCCATTTTCCACCAAATAGGTAGACAAAGTACAATACCATGCTCTTGGGGCATGATGAAGGTCATACATAGCCTTTTTGACTCTATACACTTTATCTGGATGCTCTGGATCCTCAAAACCAGGAGGTTGCATTACATATACTTACTCAACAATGGTGCCATAGAGAAAAGCACTCTTGACATCCATTTGATAGACTATGAAGCCCATGCAGGATGCATAGGCTAGAAAAATCCTAATAGCTTCAATCCTTGCAACTGGTGCAAAGACCTCCTCATAGTCTATCCCCTCCTCTTGTGTATACCCTTGAGCCACTAACCTTGCCTTGTTTCTGACCACAATACCTCTTTCATCTCTTTTGTTCCTGAGAACCCATCTTGTCCCTATAGGTCTGACATATCTAGGACAATCAACCAGCTCCCAAACATCCTGAATTGCAAATTGGTGAAGCTCATCCTGCATTGCTTCCACCCAACTTGGTTCCTTGAGAGCATCAAATATTTTCTTGGGTTCCTCTTGTGACAGAAAACAGGCAAACAAACATGCTTGCACAAGAGGGGTATCAACCTTCTTGTGTATATTGGCAATAAACCCACCAAGACCTTGATGAGATCTTCTAGTCTGAACTGGAGTCATAAGATTACCAATGATTTGGGAAGGGGTGATTCTTCATTGTGGATGTGAGAACTCCTCCTTCAAAGAGTCTGGTGTCCTCAACCTCACGCTCCATGTTGCCAATATCTTCTTCATCAGACTCTCTTATATCAACATAAGGATGACCTTCTTCATAAGAATTGGAAGGTTCACCTTGTTCAAAAGTGGAAGAGAAAAGATGTGCAAAGGTGTTGTCAACGTCTGAACCTTGTTTGTCAGCGCTTGGGCTAACAACGCTTGAACTGTTGTTGTCAACGTCTAAGCCATCAACGTCTGAATTGGTCTTGTCAGCGCTAGATTTGCCTTTGTCAGCGCCTGAAGTACCATGCATGTTTGTATTTGGTGGTACTTGAAAACCACCATTATCTTGTCCAGCAGCAGCAGCAGCAAAAGCATCTGTCCAAATGGGAATTGTGACATATTCTAATATAGGAGATGCCTTTTCTGCTTGTGATCCAACCTTCTTATGAACCTGTGTACCTGAAACATCAACAACTTGTTCCTCCTCAACATTTGAAGTTACCTTCACAATGTCTGGATTAGTGACAGGCATATAATTTAAAGTTCTAGATAAGGGTTCCAAGTCAAACAACCAATTAGGACCACTTTCAGGATCACTAGGTTTATTCTCTAAAAACCTAACATGTACTCTTTCAACTATACGTTTGTCCTCTTTAAGATAAACCCTATAACCCTTGCTCTGGACTGAATACCCCATGAAGTAACCCTCATCACCTTTTGCACTAAATTTCCCTAAGGCATCACTAGTATCCAAGACTACTACATGACAACCAAAAGGTCTGAGAAAACCAATATTAGGTTTTCTACCCCAAAGTAACTCATAAGGTGTTTTGTTCTGAATTTTGTTAACCAATGCTCTATTTTGCACATAGCAAGCTGTATTAACAACCTCAGCCCAAAAGGCTATAGGAAAGTGAGCATCAGCCAACATTGTTCTGGCTGCTTCAATTAGGGTTCTATTTTTCCTCTCAGCAACCCCATTTTGTTGTGGGGTTCTAGCAATACTAAATTGCCTTGTAATTCCTTTCCTGGCACAGATATCATCTAGCTTCTTATTCCTACATTCTCCACCATTATCACTCCTAAGCATTTTAACCTCATTGCCAGACCTCTTCTCAATCTGAGTGATAAAATCAATAAGAACATTAGCTGTGTCACTCTTCATAGCTAGAAAGAATGTCCAAGTAAACCTAGAAAAGTCATTTGTAATAACAAAGCAATATGACTTACCATTCAAACTTTCTATATTGGTTGGACCAAAGAGGTCCATGTGAAGCATATGAAGAGGTCTAGAACTAGTGTGCACCTGTTTAGACTTGAATGAGACCTTGTGCTGCTTGCCTTTAAGACATTCAACACAAGAGTGGTCATTGTGGAAGGCCTTCTCAGGCAAACCATCAACTAAACCAAGCCTCACAAGTCTATTGATATTTTTGAAATTTATGTGCCCTAGTCTTCTGTGCCACAAATTACTCTCATCTACTGAGGCCTTAGCATAAAAACAAGACATATTATTGTTCATTTTGATCCCATTTAAATTCACATTATATATGTCTTTATGCCTAGGTGTTCTATACTCAATATATTTCTCATCAGGGATCTTAAAATCCTTGCTTAACACCAAACACTCAGTATTAGTAAAAAGAACTTTATTTTTGTTATCACAAACTTGTGATACACTAAACAGGTTGTAATCAAGTTCTTTTACCAGGAAGACGTTCTCAAAACGCAGATTCTTGGTGAGAAGGGTTCCTTTGCCTGTGATAGTACCATATCCGCCTCCAAAGTATACCTTATCACCATCTTTAATAGGAGAGAAGTTCGTCAGATAGTCTTCCTTTCCTGTCATGTGCCTTGAGCATCCACTATCCCAATATCCATAATCATTGACCTGTCTTTGAATGCCCTACACATAAAGAAAACAAATTAGTTTTCTTTAGGAACCCAAGTCTTAATAGACTTGGATTCATCTGGTTGTTCAATAAGAACAGACTTAGTTCTCACAACAACCCCATTCTCATCCTTCTTAGGATGAAATACCAAGTTAACCCCAATAGGTTTTGTAATGACCTTTGAAATGTAATTAAATCTATTGTAAGTCATTGAAATCCCATTATCATTAGGGTTTTGATCTTTCTTGGGTCTCCATGTTAAGCTTGAAGAAGCTTTAGACCCCTTACCTTGTGGTTGCAAATATTTAGGTCTGGTCACGTTTCTGTCAGCGTTAGAATTTGTCCTGTCAACGCTGAAATTACCCTTGTCAGCGTTGAACCTAGGGTTTGCTACAGAAACCCATTGCCTATTTGACCAGGTGTTTGTCTTTTGAAATGGTATTTGTCCATGAGTATTAGACCCTCTAGTAAAGAATGGGGCAGGTCTAATCACTTGTGGACTTTGCTGCACACAAGGTTTGGGTCTGACAACGTTTGACTTCCTAAAAACGTTGACTTTGTTCCTGTCAGCGCTGAAATTGTTCCTGTCAGCGCTGGCTTTGGGAGCGTTGACACACTTGTATGCCAAGTGTGAAAAGCTACCACAAGTGTAACAGGATTTTCTAGACACAACCTTAGGTCTAGAAGAGAAGAAGCCTGTTCCATGATTGCTAACTTGGCTCTTGGAAGACCTAGTATTCCTATACATCTCTGCATATTTAATGGTAGGTCTTCTAATAGTGTTTGAGCCTAGGTCAACAGCTTACCAGTGATTGGGTTAGTAACCTTAATGGGTGGTGACTCATTAGGACTTTCACATAGCAAGCCACCCTTGACAAATAAAGTAGGGTTAGCCTTCTTCCACTCATTCAGGTCAGTCAGTTTTTGTTGATACTCTTCAACTAGAGTGACAACTCTTGGTGGAGGAATGAATTCCTCCTCTTGGAGCTCTGGCAAACCAGTCCAAGATAAGTCCCTTTGTTGGACACCGTAGAAGTCACCAGCAGGTGGTGGAACCAAAGAGTAATCATTCATCCCAATCCCAGTCATGTCCTTAGGATCCCTTTGTTTAGCCACACAGTCTCCTAGGGTTTGGGTGGCTCTATCAAATCTTTGAATTTTGAGGCCAACATTATCTTTATTCTTAATGGCCTCATCTAACTTAGCCTGTAAATCACCATTAACCCTCTCCATGATGTTTCTAATATCCATACTACCCTCTAACTCATGTTTTAAGATATTGATTTTATCTTTTAAGTCAAATTCCATTTTCTTGTATTCAGAAACGGTTTTCTCAGTTTCAGTAAGAGCTAGTTGGTAATTAGACAATTTACATCTTTCAGTACTCATATCATCTTTTAGTTTTAACACCTCTTTGTTAAGTCTTTCAGTATTTAACCTACAACCTTTGCTACAAAAAGCGTCATCATATACCTCATTATCAGATGAAGAGGAGGAGTGTGCCATGCGAGCATATTCAACATGCTCTTCTTCTTCAATATCAGCAACCAAAGCTTTATCCTCTTCAACATTCTTAGCTAGATAGCTCCAATTCCATCCCATACCATCAATTCCTTGAACTGCAACCATGGCTTTGGAATCCTGAGCTTTGACAATCTGACTTGAGGGTTTACCAGCATCAGATCTTCTAGGAGATCTGCATTCCCTCATGAAGTGCCCCATACGATGGCAGTTGTAGCATTCAACTTTGGATTTGTCAAATCCAGCTGTGTCTTTAGCATTGAAGGTCATTTTCTTCTTAAACCTTCTGTTCCACCTGTTTGCTCTTATACTAGCAAGAGCCATGTTCCACTTGATGTCCATCTCTTCCAAGTGCTCATCACTTATCTGCTCAAGCTCCTCATATGTAATCACTGAACCATTGGGCAAAGAAGCAATGTAAGCACAAACAGTATCCAAATCCAAACCAGCAGGTTTAACTCTTGGGGAGTCATTCTTGAATGTGTCAGCGTCTGAATAGGAGACGTTGAAAGGACTTGTTCCAGCGCTGACATATGATGATCCAGTAACTGGATGCATATAAGAGTCCTTCTGATTGAATTGACCTTCACTATGAGAGAAGAAGGTCATGTTGCTGGTGGTAGATTTGCTTCCATGCTCTAAAAGAGTTTCATCTTCCAACAGCCTTAGTTTGTTGTAGATGTCATCAAACGAGGAGCTCTTGTAAGTATTGTTGGCAAGAATAGATCTTGCCTCAATCTTCCATGCCTCACCAAGACTTTTAAGAAAGGTAGCATTGATGTCAACATCACCAACTTGTGTCCCCATGAAGGACAACTTGCTTGTAATGTCAAGCAATCTGCTTCTCACACTACTCAGTTTCTCATTGGGTTGAGCTTTGAAGACAGCATAATCATGTAGAAGTTGCTTTTTCTTTTCCTCCTTAGTGTCTGTATTGACACCATATGCAACTTCAAGAGCTTCCCAAAGATCCTTAGCAGATTCATAGCCTCTATATTTATGATGGTTTTCTTGTCCCAAAGAGACTTTCAGAATATTCAGGGCTTTCATGTCAACCCTTTTCTTTGCAATGTCATCAGCAGCCACAGCTCTACCATCTCCAGGTTTTTCTCTCTTATCCTCTTCAGAACATCCAGCAACAGCTGATCTTTGAGCAATGACATTAAGAATCTTTTGAGCCTTATTGAATGTGTTTCCATATTCAATAATCTCCCAGAGTGTGTAGTCATAGATCCCTAGATATTGTTCAAAGTTGAACTTCCACAAGTCAAATTTGGTTGCATCAAGCATGGGAATCTTGATGTTTGGTAAGGCTGAGGAAGAGGAGGTTATTGCTTCAGACATGATGTTGTTAGGGTTTCTGAGAAAATTAGGGTTTTGATGATTTTTAGGGTTCTGGTGTTCTTTAAGATCAAAAGTTCCTCAACAAGCTCTGATACCACTTGTTGATCCCAAACTTAGATCGATTAGCTTTGTGTATACGAGATTAGATCAAGTAATACACGTAGAGAAACCTTTGTATATACTTATGAATCTAAGTGTTATGCGGAATTTAACACTTAAACAAGAACACACAATGATATAAACAAACTTTCACTTTGATTATCAATATCAAACTTGCTTACAATGAAAGAT
Source organism: Glebionis coronaria (assembly GCA_025667525.1). Classification (NCBI taxonomy): domain Eukaryota; kingdom Viridiplantae; phylum Streptophyta; class Magnoliopsida; order Asterales; family Asteraceae; genus Glebionis; species Glebionis coronaria. The sequence continues at coordinate 419,856,965 of CM046876.1, read as the reverse complement.
GTTTACGAATGAAAACTTATATGAAACTTATAATAAACATTAACCTAAAGGTCTTCTTTTATAGACATAAGAAGCCTTGTACAATAATCTACGTATCAGCTATTCTAGGTAAAGATAAATATAGAAAATACACTGTTGTTCCTATCTTTACTAGAAGTATTCTAGAATATAATACACGCGTAGAATATATCTTCCATCAGTGCTTGTCTTCAATGTGTCAACGCTTGACTTTATCTTGTCAACGCTTGAGCTGTCAGCGCTTGTTTTGTTCTTGTCAACGCTTGTTTTGTTCTTGTCAGCGCTCAAGTGATCTGGCCTTAATTTATTCCCAACAATTATTATTGTAGTTAAGTGGTAAAAAGGATGGGTGTTTACACACCTATCAAATCCCCTACACTTGACCATTGCTATGTCCTCATGCAATGCATTAGTTACAAAGCACGTTTACATTTTTCATCACAATCAATCCACGTTGGCCTTTATTAAAGAGATAGAAAATAACAAAACAAGTAAAGAAATCAAAATCATACATTGGGGTTTTGGAAATGTCATGAATGATCATCATCCTCAAGTTTTCACTTTCTCCAAACCAAGCTTAAAAACGAGATCATTGTTATTATAAGTTAGCAAACTAACACGAACTCATGTGGGCCAATTATTCACTTAGACTCCCTTATTCCTAGGTGTATCTCTTATATTTTATTATTGTCTTGAATGATCACGAGGATGCATTTTTGACTTATTTCGATAGTTATTTAGGCTGAAAATAAAGTAGGACGATTTAATCAATAGTTAGCTAAAGGACAAAATCTTTTAAAACTGCTTCTCTGGACCTCATAAAGTTCATATATTGGCATAACTCGCTTCGCGATTTGAGACCTTTCTCGGACCGATATTTGGCAGCGACTTCATACTTCAAATCTTGAGAGACGTTCATGAAATAATGGTCTTCTCTTCATATAGGAATTTCTTCACTTGAAGTTTTGAGAGATTCTTCATATTTGGACCACGACTTCCTCATTTTTCTCCAATCTTTATTTTGGACTTTGATATACAACGATCCGCCTCCTTTTTGGACTTGGATCTATTTATCCTCATACCTTGTTAAGGCCTTTTTGGATAGACTTCTCCATGATCTTTACGGGAGTATTTGCTTTTCGTCGTGTGTCTCGATCCTTCATATTGATTTTCGATAAATGATTATTCACATCACTTGGGATCTTTAGCAACAAAATATAGCCCTCATGTCTTGTTAGGACCTTTTTGGACTCGCCAATCTTCGCATCCCGCTTCAATAAGTTATGCCTTGGCTATGAACTCTAATCCATACCGAGCAACTTTTAAACGATCTTGGGCTAGAAGCTAAGTAACTTTTCAAATCGTACAACCTTATTTATTACAGATAAATTTATAGCAAGCGATGGGAGAATAGGCTTATAATTAACTCACATAAATTCACGAAAGAATACCAAACTTATAATTGACTCTATCATCTCTCGTCCTCAACAGTTTAAAATCTCAAGGAATGAGACTCGTGGATGCTTAGCCTATTAAATCAAAGTTTTGGGTTTTCGAGTCGCCTATAGGATCTTGCAAACTCTTGGACTTTTTCAAGTTTAGAAATCGCATTTTAAAGTTCCCTTGATAAACAACTCTCTAGGATCAATTATAGGAACTTGCGAAAAGTTCTTGTTCTTAACCTGTGAGAGTTAAGACTTTCGCGTTTTATAGCTCCCTATATAAAAGCCTAGCAAAACTTGACTTAAACACGTTAAGGATACTAGCTAGAGTAAACTTAGACAAATAAACTCGGGTTGAGTCAAAAGATTTACAACGTTTGAAAATTAAAACCACTTTATTAAAATTTATACTAGCAAAGAAAGAAAATAACTATACAAAGGTAAAAACTAATAGGCCAAAATAGATCAAAAACTTTGAAAAATGTCGAAAAATTGATTTTCTGGTTAAAATGAGGACAAATACAAGGAAAAGAGCCACTTAACTTCGTTAGAAGTCCCCCATAAACTTGAGATAAACATTGTCCTCAATGTTTAAGCATGTGGGAGTAAACTCCCCTACACTTAGGACATTGTGCACGTTATTTAAATCTTGCTAAGGAAGAGACAACTAACGAGATTCCTATTTTAATATTAAGAAATATAAAATAGTGAATCGAAAAGAGTTTAGGATAGAACCGGGAAGAAGGGAACACGGAATCAGGGGTCGTCAAAAATCATCAAGAGTGGATCATTGAGCGCGCGAATCCCTGAATATGAGAAGAGAGGAAATAGCAAACACCAACGAGTCTCCCCTACACTTAGGATAAAGAAAGCTAAAAGATAGAAACATGGGTTGCCTCCCAATAAGCGCTTGATTTTTGTTCACCGAGTCGTGAGCCTGACTCGACCTTGATTAGCATAGGAAGAAGCATGAAAAACATCCACCGGGATCAAATACATAGTCTTCGTCCACCAAATAGCACAAGCTTAAGGCGAACAAGGCAAGCCAAAGAAGAATAGGCAAGGTTCCCTTAAGCAAAGATGGAGCACGGTGGGAGCAAGGGTGAAGTGGTGCAAGCAGATTTCCATAAGTTCCAAAGATATTTATTTTTATTTCATCAGGTGGATACTGAGATGGCTGAAGAATATCGATATAAGGGTCGAACACCTTTTCCTTTAGGGGAAAATAGCACTCAGACTTAGCAGAATTTGAAGATGATCCGCGAAGAAGATGCACAACCTCGTCCTCAGAAGGGGGACAAAGAGGTGTCAAAACATATGTGATGCGGATGTTGGTGTCGACCGATTGCTTCTCCTTTGAAAGAATTTTCTTCAAATCCAAAGTAGGATCAAGACGATAAACATCAAAGTCTAAAGGAGGAGCATCACTCTCATGAGGGAAGTATGTATTGAGAAAAGTAGATGTGGAAACCTTGGTTTCCGGATCTTTGAAGCTACTAGGAATGCATCATGTTCATATGATTATACAATCAAAGCGGAATTAGAACACGACACATTAACAAGGTGTTTAGGCACGAATAACATGAATTAAAACACATGGATTGTTCATTATATTAATAACAAACAATCACTAGACGTGTATACATTGAATCCCACGTCTAGTCGACACACACTTTAGGTTTACATTGTGAATGAAAGTTATGAATAAAACCTAAGACCCTTGTTCCTTTTATAGTGTAAGGAACAGAATCTACAAGAGATAATATCAAATAAACATCTAAATATTCTATTTAGATAAACTATATATTGTGTATATCATAAATAATATACTCAATATATTCCCTAAATAGATTTCTCCATCAATCTTTAAACATCCATCAGCGTTTGACCTTGTTGACTGCGTTTGACTTCTGTCAACGCTTAAGTTACTCTTGTCAACGTCTGATTTACTCTTGACAACGCTTGAACAAATGTCTTCATGTTTTCTTTGATTTTGAGTTTCTGCCACATCAACTTTTTGACCCAACAATCTTCCCCTAGTTCATAGTGGCAAAACTCTATGTGTATCTCTTGTAAGTTGTACATGATCTTTAAGTTGCTTCCCCTCAAGTGTAGCATGTATTTCTTCCCCTTTTTGTCACATCAACAAGGAAGTAAACAATGTATGCAATCCTTGAAGATTCTCCAAATGTAGGCTCTATGTAATGATCTTGAAGAAAAATAAATAAGATATTCTTGATGTAGAAGTAGAATAACCCAACCTTGTGTTCCATGTCTTGTACTATCCACGTGATAAATAACTTATACCTTTAGCATTATAAGCAGACCTCGATCTCTTGTCAATATTCTCATCCTATGTGAGACACTGAGCACGATAATGTAACTCCTTCAAGTGTTATGACAAGTCTTCATCACCAACCATGTAAAGCACGAACAAGTTACCTTTAAAGTCAATGACTGGGAGTCCACGACTTTAAGATATGATAGAACACAAACTCGCGAAAATCTTCTTCAATCATCAAACTTACCATAATAATTCTTCCCCTTAAGCTAACACCCCTTCATGATGAATTTAATGGAACAACATCTGCATACCATATGTAAAAGCCACTTCTCAAGGCTATTACATAGTTTAAAATATCCATCGAATTCTCATGAATAGTTGCTAACTCGCTTTAAGATCCTTAGTTCCTTTTAAAAATATCCGAGCCATAAATATCAACATGATATTCTAAATTAAAACGGAGATTCCATGTACCTTCGTGTGTAAATAACTCCTTTTTGTGTCCTCAAAACATACCAATTTTCTCAAACAGCAGCAAACATTGTGTTATCCAATATCCTTCTCTGTCTAATATCATTACCGGATGTATTGTCCAATATCGGACAATACTTATCAGCGTTTGAAATACCATATATCTGACAACACTGTCAACCTATCAGCGTTGACTTATTCTGTCAGCGTCAAAATCCTCTTTGTCAGCGTCAACCATAAACTTCGTCAGCGTCGAACCAAAAACTTTGTCAGTGTCTCTTACAGTCAACGTCTTTAAATATGAACATCAGTGTCTAGCTTTAATTCACTTTACACTAATATTCGTTTCTTTTGTATCCCAAATTTTATTTCCATACGAATCACAAAAGTTATACCATTGACTTTTCCATGCACTGCTACTACTCCCTTTTGCTTTGCATCTTTAATAAGATCTGGGACCACCTCAGAACCATTAATGAGACCAAGATCTGTCTTCTTTACGCGAGTAGCCAAAACCCATCGTATCACACTTCTCTTTCGACCAAACTCCTATTCGGTACTTATCCATAAAAAAACAAAAGTAGAACCATGTGATAAATAGGAAGTGATCGTGTGAATGCAATTGTTTTCCACCAATCAGAAACCTTGCTTCGTGTGAACACCAACATGTTTCCACCAATAGAAATTAAGTAGCTCACGTCTTTGCTGATTTTCCCTTTGCGTTAACATACACGTGATCCACCAGTATTTGATTTTACCACTCCTTAACCCATATGATCATTATACAACAAACAGAAACCTAGACATGATATTCTGCTTATAATAAATCACATAGCAATAAAGCACGATCCAAAAATATAACGGACCTTGGGTTTTATCAAAGACGAATCTAGGGTTTCACCATAAACCCTAATATCATAGCTATGACAAATTATCTTGAATCACGACAGCCACAACCCTCATAATCCTTCTGCTTTTTATGTCGATCTAGGGTTTGAGAAACCCTAGTTCATGATTTCATGTGAAAAGCAAAAACATTAATACCTTTAAACAGTGAACTTCGACCTTGAATAACGTCTTCATTAGAGCTCAGATCGAAAATCCCTTCGGTGAGATTCTAGACACATGTGCCAAGAATCTACAGTTCAAAAATCACGATGATCCAACGGTAAACAAAGAAGAGATCGTGTTTTGAACATGGCTGTCTACAGAAAACTTCATTCACTCACTGCTGACTTTGACGCTTAATAACTTTTTCATGGGGATAAAACTTGACAATCACTCCGGTGGATGTTTAGATATATGTATGTAGAATACACATATAAAATTTCGTGACGATCCAACGGTTCAATCAAAAGTTATGACCTTCTGAATACTGCTGCGCACACAAAAACGTCCAGAAAAACCCTAGACGGATTTTTCTTCTTTTCACCATACACGAACACCTTGTTCGTCCTAGCATCACGAGCCACAAGGCTCTGATACCAATTGTGGAAACCTTGGTTTCCGGATCTTTGAAGCTACTAGGAATGCATCATGTTCATATGATTATACAATCAAAGTGGAATTAGAACACGACACATTAACAAGGTGTTTAGGCACGAATAACATGAATTAAAACACATGGATTGTTCATTATATTAATAACAAACAATCACTAGACGTGTATACATTGAATCCCACGTCTAGTCGACACACACTTTAGGTTTACATTGTGAATGAAAGTTATGAATAAAACCTAAGACCCTTGTTCCTTTTATAGTGTAAGGAACAGAATCTACAAGAGATAATATCAAATAAACATCTAAATATTCTATTTAGATAAACTATATATTGTGTATATCATAAATAATATACTCAATATATTCCCTAAATAGATTTCTCCATCAATCTTTAAACATCCATCAGCGTTTGACCTTGTTGACTGCGTTTGACTTCTGTCAACGCTTAAGTTACTCTTGTCAACGTCTGATTTACTCTTGACAACGCTTGAACAAATGTCTTCATGTTTTCTTTGATTTTGAGTTTCTGCCACATCAACTTTTTGACCCAACAGTAGAGAAGTCTTCCTCAAATGAGTAATCATCCAAAGTAGGATTAAGTGATGGCGGAGGATCTTCATCATGAGAAGAATCACTCGAAAGAGTATCGGCCTCATCAAAATCATCATACGTGGGCATGTCGGGATACTCGGAAGTAAGGTCATCATAATCATCCGAATCTGAGCTAGAATCATCATCATAAGCATCAAAGATCGGTGGAGAATCATATATGGGTGAAGGTTCTAAATTGGAGAGAATCATCCACATCATCTTGAAAAAGTGGATTATCAATGCAAGAATCGAATAGAGGATTGTTGTAGACGACAAAATCATCAAGCATATTAATCATATTCGCTGATTCTCTTCCAAAGGATTTGCTTGTAAACTTCCCCATTTCAAAAACTTGTGGATCATCCCCGGCAGCGACCCCATTTAATAACTGGTCTTTTAGTTATAAAAATTGTTCGTTGATGTATGTCTAATCGAATTGACTATTGGTTTAACTATGCGACTCAGCCGTCTTTTGGTGAAACAAAGATTTATCGTTGTAGTATATTTAAAATTCAAAACTTTAAAAGTAAATAGCGTTTAATTTAATCTAAACTAATTAAAACTTAAAATGTGCAATATTAAAACTTTTTACAAGTAAAGTTAATTAAATGACTTAAAATTAAAGCGTGACGAAAATTAAATTTGACGAAGTATTAATATGTAACTTAAAAACAAAACTAAGCAAAATATAATTCTAAACCCCAAACCATCAAAATCCAGATCAGAAAGCTGTCACCAAGTCCATCGGAATGTCAGATCGGAATATAGGTACAAAATCCATCGGAATGTAGAAAAATGCTATCTATCGGAATGTTTGAAGTGCAACCTATCGGAATGTTTGTTCAGATCGGAAAGCCCAAATCGCAATCCTTGGTCGAAATGTTGCTCAATAAATTTGGGCAGCACTTCGTCTTAGCAAACCTCAAGAGCCGTCGGAATGTGCGATCGAAATGTGCGATCGCAATCCCAGATCGGAATGAGGGTGTTGTTACTCTAGATCGCAATCCCGGATCGGAATGCAAAACCCTTGTCCTATGCTGTCACCATCGGAATGTGGGTGATGCTATCGCAATGTGTAATTTCTTTTCTTTCCAATGGAGTTACAATTTCGTAATAAGCTCAAGTCCAAATAAGCTAGAACTAATAAGCAGTAACAAAAACTAAATTGGAATGGAAACTAAACTAGAGAATAAGCTAAAAAGTTAAAACCTTTCGAAATTTAAAAGACGAAACTTAATGGAATGGAATTTAAAAGGTAAAACTTTTTAAGAAAAACTTGAAAACACTTAAGCTAAATACCAAATAAGCACATAAGATTGTCAAACTTGTGGCTTATTTCGTATGAAAACTTAAAGGGAAAAGTAAGGACGAAACTTTTAATCAAATAAGCAAAGGGATTAAGCAAACCTTGCTTAATCCGAATTTTAAAACAAAAACAAAAACAAGAGAAAGGTAGAAAGAGAATGATGAAAGAACACTTGATCAAAGGTAAATGAAGATTAAAGCAACAAAATTAAAGAACACTTACTTGGAATTAAAAGTATTAAAAGTGCAAGACAAGTATTTAAATGGACATGAAAATTAAATGTGCACAAAATTAAAGGTGGAAGAACTAGTGTCACTCTAGCCAACAAGAGAAAATGAAATGAAATCCTAATCTATTTATAGGGGAGATTAGGGAGGTGCTTAGGAAGCTTCCTCCCCTCTTTTTAATTGCGTCATTAAGTCCTTGCTCTTCTTAATTCTTTGTTAATCTTCTTAATTCTTTGACTTTAATGACTTTGTCTCGGGATTTCTTTGAACTCGTCTTGTAATTCCTCAATAAATTAGACTTGAGTTCTTCGGCTTTTAGTTAACTTCTGTCTTTTGACATTTTCTTCGATAAATCTTCAGAATTGGTTTTGGACTTCCGTTCTTTTTGCACTCTTGACTTCGTGACTTCGTCTTTCGTCTTTTTCTTCGATAAAAGCCCGTGAATGCCCGTGTTTTCTCCCTTTTCCACATTTTCATCCTAAATCACAACAAAAACACAAACCACGTATAATTCTGACATAAATGACATAAAATACACGTTTTGGCTCGGTTATTATTGTAATTAAGTGGTAAAAAAGATGGGTGTTTACACACCTATCAAATCCCCTACACTTGACCATTGCAATGTCCTCATGCAATGCATTAGTTACAAAGCACGTTTACACTTTTCATCATAATCAATCCACGTTGGCCTTTATTAAAGAGATAGAAATTGATAAACATTCAAAGTAAAGAAAGAAATCAAAAACATAACTTAGGGTTTTGAAAATGTCATGAATGATCATCATCCTTAAGTTTTCACTTTCTCCAAACCAAGCTTAAAAACGAGATCATTGTTATTATAAGTTAGCAAACTAACACGAACTCATGTCGGCCAATTATTCACTTAGACTCCCTTATTCCTAGGTGTATCTCTTATATTTTATTATTGTCTTGAATGATAACGAGGATGCATTGTTGACTTATTTCGATAGTTATATAGGCTGAAAATAAAGTGGGACGATTTAATCAATAGTTAGCTAAAGAACAAAATCTTTTAAAACTGCTTCTCGGGACCTCATAAAGTTCATATCTTGGTATAACTCGCTTCGCGATTTGAGACCTTTCTCGGACCGATATTTGGCAGCGACTTCATACTTCAAATCTTGAGAGACGTTCATAAAAATAATGGTCTTCTCTTCATAATAGGAATTTCTTCACTTGAAGTTTTGAGAGATTCTTCATATTTGGACCACAACTTCTTCATTTTTCTCCAATCTTTATTTTGGACTTTGATATACAACGATCCGCCTCCTTTTTGGACTTGGATCTATTTATCCTCATACCTTGTTAGGGCCTTTTTGGATAGGCTTCTCCATGATCTTTACGGGAGTATTTGCTTTTCGTCGTGTGTCTCGATCCTTCATATTGATTTTCGATAAATGATTCTTCACATCACTTTTGGATCTTTAGCAACAAAATATAGCCCTCATGCCTTGTTAGGACCTTTTTGGACTCTCCAATCTTCGCATCTCGCTTCAATAAGTTATGCCTTAGCTATGAACTCTAATCCATATCGAGCAACTTTTAAACGATCTTGGGCTAGAAGCTAAGTAACTTTTCAAATCGTACAACCTTATTTATTGCAGATAAATTTATTAGCAACCGATGGGAGAATAGGCTAATAATTAACTCACATAAATTCACGAAAGAATACCAAACTTATAATTGACTCTATCATCTCTCGTTCTCCACAGTTTAAAATCTCAAAGAATGAGACTCGTGGATGCTTAGCCTATTAAATCAATGTTTTGGGTTTTCGAGTCATCTATAGGATCTTGCAAACTCTTAGACTTTTTCAAGTTTAGAAATCGGATTTTAAAGTTCCCTTGATAAACGACTCTCTAGGATCAATTATAGGAACTTGCGAAAAGTTCTTGTTCTTAACCCATGAGAGTTAAGACTTTCGCGTTTTATAGCTCCCTATATAAAAGCATAGCAAAAGTTGACTTAAACACGTTAAGGATACTAGCTAGAGTAAACTTAGACAAATAAACTCGGGTTGAGTCAAAAGATTCACAACGTTTGAAAATTAAAACCACTTTATTAAAATAGATCAAAAATAACTATACAAAGGTAAAAACTAATAGGCCAAAATAGATCAAAACCACTTTATACAAAGGTAAAAACTAATAGGCCAAAATAGATCAAAAATTTTGAAAAATGTCGAAAAATTGATTTTTTGGTTAAAATGAGGACAAATACAAGGAAAAGAGCCACTTAACTTCGATAGAAGTCCCCCTACACATAATATAGACATTGTCCTCAATGTTTAAGCATGTGGGAGTAAACTCCCCTACACTTAGGACATTGTGCACGTTGTTTAAATCTTGCTAAAGAAAAGACAGCTAACAAGATTCCTATTTTAATATTGAGAAATATAAAATAGTGAATCGAAAAGAGTTTAGGATAGAAGCGGGAAGATGGAAACACGGAATCACGGGTCGTCAAAAATCATCAAGAATGGATCATTGAGCGCTCGAATCCTTGATTAGTAGAAGAGAGGAAATAGCAAACACCAACGGGTCTCCCCTACACTTAGGATAAAGAAAGCGAAAAGATAGATACATGGGTTGCCTCCCAAGAAGCGCTTGATTTTTGTTAACCGAGTCGTGAGCCCGACTCGACCTTGATTATCATAGGAAGAAGCATGGAACACATCCACCGGGATCAAAGACATAGTTTTCGTCCATCAAATAGCACAAGCTTAAGGCGAACAAGGCAAGCCAAAGAAGAATAGGCAAGGTTCCCTTAAGCAAAGATGGAGCACGGTGGGAGCAAGGGTGAAGTGGTACAAGCAGATTTCCATAAGTTCCAAAGATATTTCCTTTTATTTCATCAGGTGGATACTGAGATGGCTGAAGAATATCGATACCGGGGTCGAACACCTTTTCCTTTAGGGGAAAATAGCACTCAGACTCAGCAGAATTTGAAGATGATCCGCGAAGAAGATGCACAACCTCGTCCTCAGAAGGGGGAAAAAGAGGTGTCAAATCATATGTGCTGCGGATGTTGGTGTCGACCGGTTGCTTCTCCTTTGAAAGAATTTTCTTCAAATCCAAAGAAGGATCAAGACGATAATCATCAAAGTCTAAAGGAGGAGCATCACTCTCATGACGGAAGTATGTATTGAGAAAAGTAGAGAAGTCTTCCTCAAATGAGTAATCATCCAAAGTAGGATTAAGTGATGGCGGAGGATCTTCATCATGAGAAGAATCACTCGAAAGAGTATCGGCCTCATCAAAATCATCATACGTGGGCATGTCGGGATACTCGGAAGTAAGGTCATTATAATCATCCGAATCTGAGCTAGAATCATCATCATAAGCATCAAAGATCGATGGAGAGTCGTATATGGGTGAAGGTTCTAAATTGGAGAGAGAATCATCCACAACATCTTGAAAAAGTGGATTATCAATGCAAAAATCGAATAGAGGATTGTTGTAGATGACAAAATCATCGAGCACATTAATCATATTCGCTGATTCTCGTCCTCCAAAGGATTTGCTTGTAAGCTTCCCCATTTCAAAAACTTGGGCATCATCCCCGACTCTTAAGATGAGCTCACATTTATCCACATCTATTAAAGCTCTACCGGTTCTCAAAAATGGCCCTCCAAGTATTAACGGAATACGAGGGTCCATTTCATAATCAACAACGACAAAGTCGACCGGAAAAGTGAATGTGCCAACTTTAATGAACACATCTTCGGCAATACCAACGGGGTAAGCGAGAGTGCGATTTGCTAGCTCAAGAGTCATTTTGGTGGGTGTAAGGTCGGGCAATGATAACTTTTTCCAAATGCTTAACGGCATCAAATTAATACTTGCCCCGAGATCGGCTAAGGCAGTAAATTTGTCGGTTTGGTTAAAAGTACAAGGAAGCACAAAACGACCGGGATCTCCAAGTTTCTCCGGAAGTTCTTTAAGAAGGACGGCAGAACAATTTTCATTCAATAGAGTATTAACAAATTCGGCCATCTTCTCCTTCTTACTAAGCAATTCCTTAAACATCTTGACAAATTGTGGCATTTGTGCAAGAGCTTCAACAAGGGTAAAGGTGATCTTCATGTCGGCAACCTTTTCCAAAAGGTGAGAGACTTGAATATCATTCTTAGTCAAAATTCTAGCCTTGTTGAGTCGAGAAGGGTAAGGAATGCTGGGGTTGGGTGGTGGAGGCGTAGAAGGTGAAGGTTGAGATGTTGAAGGGTGAGATGTTAAAGGGTGAGATGTTGAAGGGTTCTTCTTGGGGACATCGTCATGACGAGGCGGAGACGGTAATGGTGTACTAATACTAGGTGTGGGAGTAGTAGGGATAAATGGTGGTGGAGGAGGTGTAGATGATGGGGGCGGGATAGGTGGTCCTACTATGGTAACTCCACTACGGGTAGTAATAGCACTCACATTCGCTCGCGGATTGGTGACGGTGTTTGAAGGTAGAGAACTCGAAGAAGAGGGTTGAGTTGTGGGCAAGAAACTAGCAAGCATATTCTTCAAATCATTCGTTTGATTGCTGAAGGAGGATTGAATAGTATCTCGAAGCTCGGATCTAATGTCATTCCCTTGCTTGGTGATATCTCCTTTCAAATTGATAATTTGGCTTTGTAGATTCTTGATTTTCTCACCTTGGGTTCTCATTAAAGCTTCAACATCTTGGTTGATGGGTGGGGCTTGTTGAGCGGGTGGGTGATAAGGGTTAGAAGCTCGAGGTGGGATTTGGTTGCTTCTATTGTAGTTGTTGTTGAGGTTTTGGTTTTGAGGAGAAAAACCGGGTGAAAGGTAGTTGTTTGATCGGTAACTCAGCAAATTTCGATCCCCTTGAGGTCGAGCTTGGTAATTTTCCGGTGAATAATTATCGTAAGACGCATACACGTTTTCCGAATTTCCTTGAGTAGAAGGACAATCAGTGTATGGGTGAGGACCGCCACATGTTTTACAAGTAGGTGCTACCGCTTTAACTTGTTGTTGTTTTGTAGCGAGAAGCAAGATATTTTTGTTCATTTCAGTCATCATGCGGGTAAATTCGGTCATGTCGGGGCTTGCTGAAGTAGAAGAAACATTGACTCCCGGGTTGTTCCTTGAAGAAGCGAAGGAATCCCAGTTTTTGTGATGAGTAGTCATGTTCTCAATAAGCTCTCTACACTCCTCGGGTCTCCTTTTCATAAATGTGCCACCGGCGGCTGCATTAATCGTATCACGATCTCGAAAAGTCAAACCGTTGTAGAAAGTAACAATTAAGGTCACAGGGAGCATGTTGTGGTTTGGACAACGATCGATCAAAACATTATATCTTTCCCAAGCATCAAAGAGAGATTCATCGGGTTCTTACATGAAACCGCTGATTTGATTGCGAAGGCTCGTGACCATGGATGGTGGAAAGTAGCGCGACAAAAAGCGTTGAGTCATGTCATCCCAAGTATGAATTGAATTCTTCGGGAGACGATCAAACCATTTCTCGGCGTGATGTGATAAAGTATGTGGAAAGAGTTGAAGGCGTAAAACATCCATTGTGGCACCGGGCAACTTCATGCTTTGGGTGATTGTAATGAACTTGTCGAGGTGTTTGTTGGCATCATCATCAGGCATTCCTCGAAAAGGATTTGTTTGCACTTGCTGAATCATGTGGTGCTTCAACGAAAACTCCGGAGCCGTAATTTGCATCGGTGCAATCGGTCCTCCTCGTCCAAACATGGTAGGTTGACAAAGCTCCTCCATTGTCCGAAGATCGGGCTGTTGAAGAACATTGTTGTTGTTATTATTGAGGTACGGTGGATTATTGTTGTTGTTAACACCTGCCATACTTAAATCTTCTCGAGTCTCGGGCTCTCGATAATTAGAAGATCTAGTACGCATACACCTACAAAGGCAAAAGAAAACAATACCAAACACAAAGACAATATATATACACAATAAAGATAAAATATTTTTGGATTTTTGAAATTTTTTATTTTTATGGGTTTTTAGCAATTTTTAATTTTTATGGGTTTTTGAAGATTTTTAAGCAAGAAAAATAACGTTCACAAGTGAACGGATCCCAAAAAGCAACGCGTCTTTCACAGAGAACCGTTATTCTTTACGAAAAGAGCCGGCAGTGGCGCCATTTAATACAAGAGATTTTGCATGTAAAAAGTTATCGTCACAGTATGTCTCTTCGAATTGAAAAATGGATTAACTATGACGATAAATTTTGTGACTGTGACGATGATGCACAAAATGGATAAATTTTGTATGTAAAAGGATCGAATTGAAAAATGAAAATTAAATTTGACGAAGTATTAAAATGTAACTTAAAAACAAAACTAAGCTAAATATAATTCTAAACCCCAAACCATCAGAATCCAGATCGGAAAGCTGTCACCAAGTCCATCGGAATGTCAGATCGGAATATAGGTACAAAATCCATCGGAATGTAGAAAAATGCTATCTATCGGAATGTTTGAAGTGCAACCTATCGGAATGTTTGTTCAGATCGGAAAGCCCAGATCGCAATCCTTGATCGGAATGTTTCTCAATAAATTTGGGCAGCACTTCGTCTTAGCAAACCTCAAGAGCCGTCGGAATGTGCGATCGCAGTCCCAGATCGGAATGAAGGTGATGTTACTCTAGATCGCAATCCCGGATCGGAATGCAAAACCCTTGTGCAAAGCTGTCACCATCGGAATGTGGGTGATGCAATCGCAATGTGTACAGTCCCTTACTTTCTGATGGATTACAAATTCGCAATAAGCACAATACAATAAGCTATGACTAGTAAGATGTAACCAAAAACTTAAATGAAATGAAAGCAAAACGAGACAATAATCTAAAAAGTTAAAATCTTTCGAAATTTAAAAGACGAAACTTAATGAAATGGATTTTACAAAGAAAAAACTTTTAAGAAAACTTTGAAAACAATTAAGCTAAATACCAAATAAGCACATAAGATTGTCAAACTTGTGGCTTATTTCGTATGAAAACCTAAAGGGAAAAGAAAAGACAAAACTTTCAATCGAATAAGTAAAGTGATTAAACAAAACTTGCTTAATCCATTTTCAAAACAAACCAAAATCAAAAGAAAGGTAGAAAGAGAATGATAAAAGAACACTTGATCAAAGGTAAATGAAGATTAAAGCAACAAAATTAGAGAACACTTACTTGGAATTAAAAGTGTTAAAAGTGCAAGACAAGTATTTAAATGGACATGAAATTTAAATGTGCACAAAATTAAATGTGGAAGAACTAGTGTCACTCTATCCAACAAGAGAAAATGAAATGAAGTCCTAATCTATTTATAGGAGATTAGGGAGGTGCTTAGAGGAAGCTTCCTCCCCTATTTCTTCTTTCTTCAATTGCACCATTAAGTCCTTAATCTTCTCAAATCTTGGACTTTAACGACTTTGTCTCGGGATTTCTACTCTCGTCTTGTGATTTCTTCAATAAATTAGACTTGATTTCTTCGGCTTTTAGTAAACTTCCGTCTTTTGACTTTTTCTTCGATAAATCTTCAGAATTGGTCTTGGACTTTCGTTCTTTTTGCACTCTTGATTTCTTGACTTCGTCTTTTGTCTTTTTCTTCGATAAAAGCCCGTGAATGCCCGTGTTTTCTCCACTTTTCACCTTTTCGTCCTAAATCACAACAAAAACACAAACCACGCATAATTCCGACATAAATGACATAAAAGACACGTTTTGGCTCGGTTATTATTGTAATTAAGTGGTAAAAAGGATGGGTGGTTATATACCTATCAACGGGTCAAGAACTCATCATGATGAGCCAATCGGCAATAAAATACCTTCGGTTTCTTCGGGTCAAGAACTCATCATGATGACATGATCAACAAGGTGATATGACCACTAGGACTTATTAAAATGGGTGCTATGTGGTTATAGAGACAGGTGAGAAACATTCCATAAGGAAGAATGGTTGAGACAAGGCTTCGGATATGTGACATTGACGGTCATGTAGAACTCTAGAACTTTTTCGAGACAAATTTGTCCGTCCATGTCCAAAAGACAATCAAAGTTAATTGTAGAGAACACCTCACTAATGTTGGTGTTATCAGTGAAGGACGGGTGGACTACATGACCTTCATGGAAGGTATGGTTTTCTAGCTCTTTGCACAAGGCTTTTTGCATGGAGGTGAGGTGTTTGGATCTATGGAAGTTGGGTATGTAGCTAGAGGTGTCATTATGGTCATAGGTCCAAGTGGACGACATTATTGATCCTAAGGCATAACTTTTCCAAGTTAGTCATATTTAAGAAAATAACTAGAGGAATACCTAGTGTGTGCCTATATGCAACAAATGTGGATGTGCGGTTATCACGACCCAAAAATTATTTGCAAAAGAAACAAAGAATGCATATTTTTTTAAATAACTCAAACGCTCCTTAAGTTTAGTGTAGCTTCAAATGAACGTACCCAAAAATGCATATGAATTATGCAATTCCTTTAGCGTTCATGAGTCCGTATGCCATGATAAAAAAACATTGCTTTTAGATATTTGGTATTTACAATGTAAAAAACGATTTTTTGGCATGACTTTAGTAATGAGAATGATTTTCGAAAACCTTTTGATCAATTAAGGATTCCTATTAGTGCCTATGGATTTGGTTTGAGGAATTATGCATACCAAGTAGTTTTATCATCATAATTAACTAATGCATTTGTTAATTTGACTAATCTAGATGAATCCCAAAATTTGATTTTGTGTAATCAAATAGAATCTTAGACTCAGAGTAAGAAGAATGTAGTAATTAAAGAATGAATAAAGTGAAAGATACTTACAGTGGGTGATTTAGCACTAAGAAAATGGTTAGTTACTGCCTAGTTTAGTTACACAAATGGAAAAATGGTGGTGGTGGTCGTGTTTTACAGAAAGTTGGGTATGTAGCTAGAGGGATCATTATGGTCATAGGTCCAAGCGGCCGACATTATTGATCCTAAGGCATAATTTTTCCAAGTTAGTCATATTTAAGAAAATAACTAGAGGAATACATGGTGTGTGCCTATATGCAACAAATGTAGAGGTGCGGTTATCTCGAGCCAAAAATTATTTGCAAAAGAAACGAAGAATGCATATTTTTTTAAATAACCCAAACGCTCCTTAAGTTTAGTGTAGCTTTAAATGAACGTACCCGAAAATGCATATGAATTATGCAATTCCTTTAGCGTTCATGAGTCTGTATGCCATGATAAAAACATTGCTTTTAGATATTTGGTATTTACTGTAGGTTTGTGATAATCTTGTGAATCAATAAGGTGGGTTGATGTTTCTAGAGAGAGAAACTAGAGAGAGAAAGTGAGAGAAAATGTGTATATTGAATGAAACAAAATAAAAACAACCAACCCCCTTTCCTTAGGTGGAAAGGGGTTTATATACCCAAGTCACTAATGGACTTGGGCCTCCAACCCATGACAAGCCCATGGGTCGGGTTTACTAATAAGTAACTTAACATTCAACTACGAGCTATATAACATTTAATAATATCGTGGAGTGACCGATACTTCTAATATACGTTGAAAACGTATTTCCAACAATCTCCCCCTAAGGGAGGTCACTCCAAGTTAAAAAGTCCTAAACCTAGCATACTATACTAAGTCTTCGTTCTTCAGCTCGTAGTCCTTTCTTCTTTTATCTTTTCTTTTCGTTGTGAATATGTTGATGTTGATCTTTTAGGCTTTGGCTTTAGAGCATTGTTCTTTTGACCCTTCACGTGCGATCTTTGCCTTCTTGTGATTCTTGCCTCCTCGTGACTCCATGTTCCACACACTTATGTTTTTGTTGAATTCTTGAAAGCTTCAGAGTTTGGTACATCGGAAGACTTCATTTTGAACTTTCTTGAATTTTGCTAAAATTGATGCATAAAGAAAACATAAGCATGTGGAGATGACTTTATCTGGTACACCACAACACCACCGTCTTCGAATGCAGCAACATAAGAAGACACGAATGAAATGGCTTAGAACATTTCCTTCTATATCGGTAGCATTTTACCTCCGGTCGGTAAAGACCGTTGGACGATAGTATATATCGTACCTGTGACGGATAGTTTCAATTAAGTAACTTCCTGACACGATTTCGCGGGTAAACCCGTTCTCTTTATTCGATGATCACTAAGCTTGACTGCGAACATAAAGAGTGAATCACTTGGATAAATTATCCTTGTGATTGAAGCCGTCAATTCATGAAACCTGGAACAAGTGAATTTCAATTAAGATTTTCACCATTGTTGCTTTCCAGTTATCACGAGCTTGATTCATAAAGAATCTTGCACGTCACCTACCAAGTGCTGTTTGAAGTTAACACTAGAAGGATTTCCACTCGTCACTGTGAACACTAAAGAGTGTCACTCTGAGTGTTCTGGCAAGATCATACGATAATGCGTAGAGGCCTGGAACGAGTTTAATTTCAATTAAGAATTAAACTACTGTTTCTTTCCAGTTTTCACAAGATTGGTTCTTAAAGAACCACACGTGTCACCTACCATGAGCTTGTTTGATGTTGGCTCAAGCAGGATTTCCATCTTTATTGTAATACTTGCGTATCACTCGGATGTTTTGGCAATATTACAAGAATATTGCGTAGGACTCATAAAGATCTCTTACTTTTCATAGTGTGTGAATAAGCAAGGAATAAATGAAAAGTGTCCTAATGAGACTTTTGATGATCTCGTGGCTCTAGACTCGATAGTGCGTTTTGATGTAGTGAGCGATGGCTGGAGAGGAGTGCCACCTATTCAATATCAGTCTATTCGGAGTGAATAAACCAATAGATAACGTGTTGATCTCCGTGTGATTAAAACAAATACCATTTGAGAGATATTTGAGTTAGCTGGGGAGGGTTGTGCATTGCATCACTGAGTCAATGATGTCTTTCTTCAATATCGAGAATCATTAACAAATGATCTCAATAGCATATGTATTGACCCAGTTTCTGCCTAAAGTTGTAAGTAGGGCTTCTTTCTTTACACCCTTTATCTTTACAATTCTTTTTCATTCTTCAACCCCTTCAATGCTTACCAATACGTCATCACTAGCACCTTGTTGTGATTGTTCCAGTGCTAGCTTAAGTACTTGGTCGGCATTCAGCTACGTTCACAATCATTCTCCATCTTTCCTAGGACTTCTAATTCTATCTAGGGAATTGTCCTTGGGAAGATTCCATCGGTTCTGATGAATCATTGGACTAATACCTATACCTACCACCCTTTTGTCACCATATCCGTCGTGAATTAAGTGTGTTGTGGGTAAGTATTGTCACCATGAAAAATCCTTGAAAATCACATAAGGCACTTGTGATATTATAATCAAAGTTTTTGTGCCTTAAGTGTTTTGTTCTTCAAAATCGCTCCCCCTTAACACATGCATTACACATATTAAGTTGGATTATCTTTAAGTCCTTTTCATCATTAGCCAAATATCATTAAGTCTCCTTAATCCCATTTTCTCCCCTTATCCAAAATGCTAACCATTAATATTTGGGATATTGAATGGATTAACCAGTCTTTGGGTAAAAAATGAAATCAATGTATGGCCATAGAACATATTAATGCTCCCCCTCAAATTAATGAGGGTTAGTTGTAGTGCTTGAGTACGATATATTTTGAGAGATTTAGAATCTCGTGAGAAATTCTTGAAAAATTATCATACCTTCACACTACATCAAGCCACAAAAGCATAATATTCACAGTATTTACATATTCACATATTCGCAATTAACGTACAGTATGGAGTTGACCTTAGTGAAGACGACCCATATTAAATGGATCGTTGCATAAGTCTGAAGTACCCTCCATACGGTCTGCCACCCACGAACCTTTCTAAGCTCCTCATCAACCTACGTTCCCTGAGCTTTTCATCAATCTTCTTGATTACATATGTAGCCATTTTCTGATAACCCGGATGCCAATCCTCAATCACTTCTGGTAATTTCCCGCCAGAATTGAGATGCTCTAATTTGTCTTTGACGTGTGAGAGAGTCCCATCACTGTACTTATGAAGCTCATCTACCCTCATAAACTTCATGATACCACGACTCTTCAAGTAGAAAATCCCGCACATCGGAAGGGTTGTGCCGGTATAGGGACATCTATCGACATGTTGAGGTAATACTTGATTAAGTGGAGGAGTCATGTTAAGCTTGCGTTGATAGCCTTCAACTCCCAGTTGTAGGTCTTCTGCACGTTTCTTGATGACAATGCTTCGTGTAAACGTACGAAGTGCTGTGTTCAGAGCAATGATTTCTTCACGAGTGAGATGTGTAAGCTGATCACGGGTCATGAAAAGCAACATATCTTCTATATGTTCAAGGCGAATGATTGAAAAATCTCCTTACTGTATCTTGTATTCTCGATCATCTTCTCTTTTCAGTCGAATTTCCGTCACATGATGATATCCATTCTTGGGTTCAATCTTCATTCCTAATATACTTGTGATTCGAAGATTGGATTTGACGATACTACCTGAGTTGACTAAGCAGCAACCTCTGTATGCCCTTCGCACTCGCTCGTCCCAATGTGATGCTCCTATAGCAGCGTACATGTCATAATTACGGTTTATCTTTGGAACCCAGAGGCGACTGACCTTTTCTTCGATCCAAGGTATTGACCCCCAAGAAGCAGATTTCAACAGAGTCAGGGAGGTCGCGTACGTGGATGATCCCTTGAGAAGATAGTCAAGATAATATGTGACAAAGAAGTTAAGTGTAATTTGATTGTCTTGAGTAGCATCAAGTGGAAGAGCAGGTCTTTCTGCCGCATGAAGGCCTGGCCTTTGAACTGTATTAAGAGCTTTCAGGATTTCATCAGCATAATACTCATACTCCATTCGGCTTAATCTTGATTTAGCGCGAAGTCTCTTGTCTTTAAGCGCTCT
Organism: Glebionis coronaria; assembly: GCA_025667525.1. Lineage (NCBI taxonomy): Eukaryota > Viridiplantae > Streptophyta > Magnoliopsida > Asterales > Asteraceae > Glebionis > Glebionis coronaria. Next base: position 419,836,232 of record CM046876.1, on the reverse strand, counting down.
CTTCACCAAAGACGTAGTGACCGAAGATCCAAACTCATGAGACCAAAATGCACAAAGATCTATTGGATTACGGATACGTAGATACAGAACATTTGCATCAGCATCTATGATTGGATCATATGCAACAGCTGCCGTGATCCATGGTTGTTCTAGTGAGATCTCATCGATCTGCAATGTATCAGCCCAATCCAGTGTGCGTGACTCAGGAACCGTAGGAACTGGTTCATTAGGTGGAGCAGTAGATACTTGAACGGATGCCGGTTCTGATTCAGGTTCATCGGCAGCAGGTGCAGTTTCTGGTTCTGCAGTTGTGGTAGCAACCAAAGAACTAACAGGATTAACAGTAACAGGTATAGAGCTAGAAACAGATGTACCGGGAATTGAAGATGCTGTTGTAGCATTCACATCATGGTGCCACTTGGTGCGTCCTGTCTCCGTAGATGTGGACTTATCCGTGTGAGCAACATCTTTCTGAGATTTGCCACCGGTCTTGGACGGTTTCTTCTTGTTGGCAGCGTTGTCACCCATATCATCATCATCAGACTGATAAGGCTCGTCAGACTTGTCATTATTGTCGCTACCCCTGTTCTCGTTGTCATCATCATCATCATCGTTCTTGTTGCTATCCTCGTCACTATCCTCATTACGATTACCACCTTCACCATCATCATCATCATCATCATCATCATCACCCTTATCTTCATCACTCGCATCGTCTTCTTCACCACCACTCTCTTCTTGCTCACTATCCTCCTCACCAGAGGCATCTTCATCTCCTTTTTTATACAAAATATGGTAAGGAACCACGCTTCCAAATGTCTTAAACAGCCTGTCATCCTCCTTTATAGCTGCATTAAGTGCCTTGTGAAGTGTCCGCTGAATTTTAGATTTGTCGAAAGATCCAACTTCAACCATGCGGGCGTGGAGAATCTTCTTCAGTTCAAAGTCCGTTAAGTCATATGCGATTTTATAGGCGGAATTGGAAGGGTTTGACGATTTAATCATCAACTTATCAGCCGCAATTTTCTTCATCTCTTTTAGCAGCTTTGGCATAATAGACTCAACAGATTCCTTTACCCTATAATTAAGTGAAGCTTCAAGTGTTCCTTTCTCTTCTTCATACTTATTCTTTAATTCGCGGAGTTTGGCGATCCTTGCTATACTTTTATCAGTTTCAGCTTTTCTGACACGAACAAGTTCTTCTGCATGAGATTTTCGTGTAGACTCCATCTCTGCATTGAACTTGGCTAGCATCTCGGCTTGAGCTTCCTTGGATGCCTCTTCACTTTGCACTCGTTTGCGTAACTCTTCTCGGATTTGAGCCATCTCTTTTCTTTGAGTTTCTATGTGTTTATCCATCATTTCTGCCATGAAGAGGGCAGAAAATGAAGATGGCACAAGGCTACTCGGGGGCGGTTGAATAGGCACGGTTGTGATGACAGTACTGAGGACGGAAGTAGTTGGAGGTGGAGGGGATAGTAGTTGATTCGTCAACGGTTGTGTTGGCAGAGGCTGGATTGGTGGAGGTTGAGTTGATATAGGCTTTGTAGTCACTATGATTGTTGTGGCAACGGACTCCTTTTCGATGCTTGCGATATCTGCTATGGATGTTTCTTTAGGTGTTGAATACCTGTCTGGTGTTCCAAACTCAAAAATGTCATGCGGCTCCTCGACTTCCTCTTCATCTTCTATCTGCACACCCGAACCACTACCTCCTGTGTCTTTCCTACTTCTTTCAACAGCCTTTTTCATTTGTTTTTTCTCAGCTTTGCGAATTTGCTCGGGAGTAACATCGTCATCAATATCTTCATCTCGAATGACAAACTTCTCAGCTTTGCGCTTATCCTTTTTAGCCACAGTCTTTGTTTTCTTGGGTTTAGGCTCAAGTAAGACAACTTCTTGCTTACGTTTACCTTTACTTTTGACTTTAGTTGATGAGACTTCTCTTGCCTGAACTTTTTCTTGCTGTTTTCTGATTTCTCTTAGCAATTGCTTGTAATCATCAGAAGCTAGAATTTTGTCTGTCAGGAGATGACTAGGAACAGGACCAGGATTAACAGCACCAAAGGGTCCTTCATGCCTTAGGTCCACAAGGTCATCAGCCTATTTAGTGTGGTGACGGCTTTCTGCACGCTTATCAATAGAAGCATCATTTTCCATAAAGTAATGAATGATAAGCTTGATGAACCTAGGGTAAGGAAAAACTTTAGCCTTCTGCTTCGTGTTTTAGAAGAGTTGAAAATTAAACTCTTCCCACAACAAGGATGCATAATCTACATTTATGCCTTTGTACATTCCATAGAAGATACTCATAATTGGAGCACGCACAGCATCATGCCCAGTTGTTTTAGGTGTAAGACACCGACTGAGGATACCGAATATAGCTCTCCAAGGTTGACCCACTTTGGCTGTGGTAAACTCGAACAATATTCGTAGGTCAGGACATCCAAGAGCAAGGAACATCTCCATGAGTTCGTCTTTGGTAGGGTTCTTTGAAAATGTCATACCCTTGGGTGTATCCCGAATTCCAAATATCTTGCGAAAGTCTGAAACGGTGAGTGTCTGTTGCTTGTTGTCGAGGAAGAAGGTGATCTTGTTTGAAGTCCTTTCCTTGGTAGCCCAGAATTCGTACATGTAATCAAATGGCACCGAAGCAGTACTCCTTAATGCATTCTTGAACTGAGATTGATCAAGGATTGCTAAGGCGACTTTGAATCCAAGGTGAGTAGAATGAGAGACTTCCTTCAATCGGTAATTGTTCGATATGAGCTTAAGTTCTTTTGCCTCGGCAATTGCGGCTGCTCTAGTATCTTGGAGTTCTTGTACGGTTGGATTAGTCATGGTTTCTGCTTAAGATAAGACATAAAAGGTTGATACACAGATATATATATATATATATATATATATATATATATATATATATATATATATATATATATATATATATATATATATATATATATATATATACCATTATGTTGTTACTTTTAAGCATTACACATATGACACAATTCATTAAGCATTTTTAACACACAAACATTTAACAAGCAACAATTAATAATCCAACAATCCTTCATTCAGAAAAATGTGTCTCGTTCGGAATAAACACCTTCATGCGGAATAAGCTTCATGCGAAATAATCCCCTTCATGCGGAAAAAGCTTCATCCGGAATTTCTTCATCCGGAATAACCTTCATCCGGAATAACCTTTATCCGGAATAACCTTCATCCGGAATAACCTTCATCCGGAATAACCTTCATCCGGAATAACCTTCATCCGGAATAACCTTCATCCGGAATAACCTTCATCCGGAATAACCTTCATCCGGAATAACCTTCATCCGGAATAACCTTCATCCGGAATAACCTTCATCCGGAATAACCTTCATCCGGAATAACCTTCATCTGGAATAATGTTCATCCGGAATAATGTTCATCCGGAATATTGTTCATCCGGAATATTGTTTATCCGGAATATTGTTCATCCGGAATATTGTTCATCCGGAATATTGTTCATCCGGAATATAGTTCATCCGGAATATTGTTCATCCGGAATATTGCTCATCCAGAATATTGTTCATCCGGAATAAGGTTCATTCGGAATATTGTTCATTCGGTATATGGTTCATTCGGAAAACTCATTTTATTCTTTGAAAAACAAGTTCATTCGGAATATTCGCTCATTCGGAATATTCCTTTTTCTTGAAGAAACACGTTCATTCGGAAAGACCTAAACGCACCCTATAAAGGATTATCCTAAACGCATGTGTGTGTTTGAAGGCAATATAAGGCAACAAACATAATTCTAATCATAATCCGAGCACAACCCACCTTAAACCCCTAATTAATTTGACCTATTTTATGCATAAACCCTAATATGGTAAATTAATTATCTGGAGTTAAAGACGAATTAGACGAATTAAAAACTCAAGAATCGATGTTTGTACCTTTTTTTGAACGAATGAAACAGATTGATAGATCAAGAACGAAAGATTGTGAGCTTGTGCGTGTGTTTTTGTGTGTAAAAATGGCGGCCAGAAGAATGAAGGAGAAAAATTAGAAAGAAAAAAAGGACGGGGTGTTTGTTTGATTAGGTCAAATATTTTTGGCCAAGTTTCACAGAGTGTCACCTTTAGTCCCCCTACTTATCTTTTCTTTTCCTTTTAGTTACTACCAATCGTTAATCTATCTAACAATCGTTAGACCTAAACACTTTATCCTAAAAGCACAAATCCGAAACTTATAGCTCACGATAAATCAGAACAATCACAAGTCGTATGCCAAAGAAACTCCAGTTATTAACCATTTGACAGATTATTTTTTCACGAAAACTTTTGAAGACCGTTTTGATGACGAAGATGATTTAATATTTTCTCCCCCTTAAACGATGACCCGTTTTCTATTTAAAGAGCTGTAGTCATTGTTTAACGAGTCAAATATTGATGAAAGAATTTTCCAATTAATGTCTTAGAAAAATTGATTCGTGGTGGCAATAAGATTTCTCTTATTTAAAAAAAATAATGCACTGAGACGTACACTAATTCGTGTTAGACCAAGTTATAAAGTAAACTTGATCCCTTTGTATGATTTGGCTTGTAAATCATACCCGAGAAAATTAATTCCCGTTGTGAGCCAATGTTTTCCAAGGAAATACGTGACTTTAATGAGAAAAACGGGTTGTAGTCTGAAATAACTACAAGCCATACTGGGCATGTTTTAAGAATGTAGAACTTTTATACGGACTCTATTTATGGCGTCGTGTCAATATTAATCGACATTTCTAAAGCCGTAAATATTACCGTACTAAAAGACATGCCCCATTTAAAAAATATTTTTAGGTTTTCTTGGTTTTATATTTTTATGGTTTTTGTAGGTTTTATATTTTTGTATTTTTCTTTTTGTGGTTTATATATATACGATAATATACATGATCACGATCAAAGGATACACATGAATAGTTTACCACCACTATTCTGCTGATTCTTCTCCCAACTGTTTGAGAGTCGCTGGAGAGAAGGATTTCATGCCAAGCTTGTCGATCAAAAACTCGATTCGTCCTTGATCTAAGGCTTTTGTGAACATATCTGCCAGCTGATACTCAGTGGTGACAAAATACAGCTCGATCACTCCATTTTCCACTTGCTCTTTAATAAAATGGTAGCGTATGTCAATGTGCTTTGCCCGGGAGTGTTGAACGTAGTTGCAGCAAAGGGCAATGGCGCTCTTGTTGTCACAATAGATCGGGATTTTGTTGAATCCAAGACCATAATCAGTTAGTTGTGATCTCATCCAAAGGACTTGAGCACAACAACCGGACATGGCAATGTATTCAGCCTTCGTGCTTGAAATTGCAGCGCTTTTCTGCCTTTTTGAAGACCAACTAATCAATCTGTCTCCAAGGAGTTGCATAGAACCAGAAGTGCTACGCCTAGTGTCTTGACACCCAGCATGATCGGCATCTGCATATGATATTAAAGCAATAGAGGAATCTTTCGGATACCATAGACCACGATGAAGTGTTCCTTTGAGATACTAATATGTAGTATAATGCAGTTCGTTTTCTCAGTTCTTAACTAATAGAAAGTCCAACCAATATCGGATTTATAATTGTTCTTGGTTGTTTAAGCTTGCTTGGTAATCTATTGCTAATTCAACAAATGCTAGCAAAAAGGAAAAAATATTACCTACGTATATGTAAAACAGATTGCAAATACCACGTTTTTATTCAAGTAAAATTTAAAATGCAAAATTTTGAAACTAAAAGGACTGAAATTGTAAATTCTATGAAATGTAAATGCTTGAAATGTAAATTCTATCAACTATAGGGACTAAAAATGTAAATCTGAAAACTATGAGGATCAAAAATGCACAAACTAATACAAACTTGCCAAAATGTAACAAACTAACAAAATACTAACTGAAATCTAACAACTTTCAAAGTCCAGGGACTAAACTATAGCAAACCCTAAAAACATGGAAATTAAGCCAAAATTAAACGCTGACAGAACCTTAAGGACCAAAGTGCAATTAAGAAAAGTTTTTAACTAAAAACGGGATACAAGAAACAATAAGCTCGTTTGAGCTTATTACTCAACCAAATCAGATGAAACAACTTGCAAAAGACTTCAAATCCAATTTCAGCTACGTGTGTTCAAGGAATTAAGCTAAGGCTCAAAAATAAGCAAAAGAGTGCTTATTGATAAGCTCAAAATAAGCTACAGCTTAAACCAAACAGTCACAACTTGATCTTTGTAATGAAACTGATTAAGCAACTTATTTCAAGTATGGGAAATCAAACCAGAACTATTTTCATTCAGTAATAAGCTAGAAATCTGAAATAAGCTCAAAAGAGCTTATGTTGACCAAGTTTGACCAGAATTTGGAAAAAACTCAAATTCTCAAAAATCAATATTCAACACTAATTAAACGCTTTTGTGAAAGAAAATCATGACTTTTATGAAGTGGATAAGGAGATCTATGAAAACAGTAGCTACTTTATCTCAGAGAATGAGCTTTGCTCAGACTTGGACCAAAAAGCTATTTTCTGGCTTAATTCCTAGAACTGTAGAATTTCCTCTTGGAATCTAAAACTTTATGATATAAGCTAGGACTAGAAACAAATTTGAGAAAATTTCTTCAAGGAATGAATGAATACTAGGCAAATGAAAAAGGCAAGTTTATAAAACCAAAGCTGTATAAGAGCTAACCCAAACAATTTTTAAGCCATTTGCCTGATTGACCTTTGATTTGACTTGCAAATGACTTTAAACAACTAGTTATCACTTAAAGACTAGAAATGAACTCTAAATCACCAAATCTTAATGCTTGAAAAAAACTTTTAAGCTATTCCCAAACACTCCTTAAACTGCTTATAACAAACTTTAACAAAGATTTATTAAGTTCTGAATTATACTGATTCAAATGCTATAGCAAACTAAATTCAATGGACTAAATGAAAGGTATTAACTCTGAAATCAAGCAATTAACAAGGCTAGAACTTCAAATAAGCTATTAGGCTAAAGAGTGACTGAAATGAAACAGTAACTACAAATCAGAACTCAAGTAAACAAGAAAGCAGTAACTGAACTTCAAACTCACAAAGATCAATCAAATAGCAACTATAAACAAATATATCAGGCAGACATCAAATTTAACTAAGAAAAGTAGCATGCAATAGAATTGTTAAGTGGAACAAAAATAGGAAGCTTAAAACCTAATGTTGATATCCTTTGGGAAGAAGAGGAGCGCTGAGCTCTCTTGCCCTAGTGATAACCACCACCTATCACTAGTATTCAACAAGAATCAACCATCAAACAGCTACAAATCGTCTGGAATCAATCAAACTGCTTGAAATCTTCAAATGAACAATGGAATGAACACATTCTGATCAAACAGCTAACAATCTTCACAAATGTCAGTTATGATCTATGGTTGATCATAACAAACATCAAACAGCAACAACACTATCCAATTGAAGCAAGAATCTGACTGAATGAGAAGAACAGAATTTGGCGGGAAAAAGGAATTTGAATTTTATTGAAGGAAATCAGTTACAAAGTTTGTTACAAGCTATCAACTAACTAACTGACTCAAGAGTTTGTCAGACTCTTGAGTAGTTAGAAGAAAAGTGAGGGAAAAAGGGAAAGGAAAAGTTAACTATGTGTTTTACAAAATTAGGCTACAAGTGAAAATGAAGAACAATCTAACTATTTATAGGCAAGAAAGGAGAGTTTGTTGGAGTTGGTGACGTGTCAGAACCAGTCATAACTTGCCACGTGGAAAATTCTGCATTTGGCACTTTGAAGGTATGAACAATGATTTGGGTGTTTTTGATTGGATGAGTGATATGTTAATTGAGTTGTACCATTGAATTCGTCTCTTCAAAACGATCATCTTTGGTGTTTATATCTTACCCTGAAATTGCTTCTATCAAAAACGCGATCCTGGCAATTTTTATTTTTGAAGAAGACGCCACTGTCAGTTTCTGGTTGGCTTAAAATATGTCACACGGATCACAACTGTTTGGATTTGGGTAATAAATGTGGCGGCAGTAGTGGGTATTAAATGAGCCTAAGTGGCAATCCGTGTGAGGTAGTTTCTCTCTTCCCATTGGCTGAAATCTTGACACATGGATTACACTTGCAAATCTTTCCAAACTTGGCAAAACAAGTCCTTATACTTGGCAGATTCTTGTTTCAAGCTAGGATCTTCATTCCTTTGACATTTTTGGTCCTTTAACTTCCATAACTTGTACAAAATGGTCCTTTGACTGAGTTGACTTGATAGTTGACCAGGTTTGACTTGAATCTTGACTTTTACAATATTTTCACTTCTAGTCCTTCAACTTTCATAACTTGTCAAGATAGGTCCTTATACTTCAAAGTCTTGTCACTTTTGATCCTCTTTTGTCTTTTTCATCCATTTGAGCTTGATTTTTCCTTGTTTGCTTGAAAATGTATCTTCTTACCTACAAAAGTGCACACAAACACAAACATACCACATAATACTGTTTTTGCCAGATAATTTGGTATTTTGCTTCATGTTTTAGGGTTATTTGTTGATAAAAGGATATGAGTTTAAGCTCATATCAAATTCCCCTACACTTGAACATTGCCATGTCCTCATGCAATATTATATTACAAGGCTTTAAAAATTTACATTTCCCTCATAATTAATCCACCTTGGCCATATGAGATGCATCTACACTACTCTAAACTAGATGATGCATGATTTTGACTTTTAATTATGCAATGAATCAAAATACAATTCTATCTATATCTTTTTGATTTTTCTTGAAATGGTTTTGATGGAAATAACTCATAAAGAATTCAATGACTTAGATTAGGGCTTGGGTACCATGGATACTTATCACCCTCAAGTTTCACTTTCCCCATACCAAGCTTATAAATGGGATCATTGCATTCACAAGTAAAAAGTGCATCAACTTATTCATGACAATTAAATGTGGAACCGGTTATTAATTGAGCAAATTGCTTGTGGCAAATTTGTCATTATTCAAGTGTGAAATATAAGAAGTGTAAAATCCAAAAATAAGGAAGCACGGTTTTAATCCTAAGTAATCTTCTCATCCATTACTTGAAAAACCGCTCACAATTAATATAAGTCCGTATTAAGAGTAATAAGTCATTCTCCTTATGTGTAAAATCCTCATGTCATGCTTTCATAAGTAACTACACACTCGCTAAGGAAAGAAAAATAAAACTCACGCAATAATTTACATCCGCATCTTTTTGAGATTTTGGATCTTCAACCCCGCAACCCGTCAAGGTAATATTGGATTGGAGCAATCTATTGAATCCCCGCAACCCGTCAAGGTAATATTGGAACTCAATAGTCACTATAATTAACACCACACTGCCCCTCTTGGGAGTCTTGCATTATTTTTTTTTCTTTTTCTTTTTTTTTCTAGCCACTCATTTTTTTTCATAAGCCGCTCTTATTTTTCTTTATTCCTCACCAAGAAATTTGCAAAGAAGAAAAGGAAAAACACCCGCTAAATATGGAGCATGACATAAGTCTAGTACACATAAAACGTGCTAACTTAGAATCTTAAGACGTACTCATATCAACCATAAATGATTAGCCAAAAATGCATAAGAGATTACAAACCAATTAAAACCGTACTTGATTATTTATTAACAATTATATACATGCGAAGAAAATAGAGGTAGAGAAGAGAAGGGTTTAGCCACAAGTAAATGCCATGAAGTCTATCTAGCCCTTTTACACTTGCTTCAACTCTATCATTTCCCATTCTCCACAAATTTAAAATTTCAAAGAATGAAATTGGTGGAAGCTTAGCCTAATAGACCAATGAAGGACTACATGGTTAAGGATACTAGCTAGAGAATGCTAAGATAAGCAAACTCGGGTTGAGTTAAAATATCCATGGCGGGCCTAATATGTCAAAGAAGTTTAAACTTGTTAAAACCATGTTTATTTATATTTTTTTCTTTTTATATATTTTTGATGAAAAACAAAAGGAGAAAAATATACAATGCAAATGTGTTATGCAAATGAAAAATGATTGATGCAAAAATTATGAATGCATATTTTTGGTGGCCAAAGTAGATCAAAAATTTGAAAAATGTTGAAAATTCATTTTTCCATGTTATCATGCAAGACAATGACAAGTTCTAGGTAAGGTCACTTCGATAATTTTTTATTTGTTTTTGATTTATGATACGTAAAAATAACGTTCACAAAGTGAACGGATCCCAAAAGCCAATGAAAACCGTCAATCGATAGTCTCTCGTGTAGTCAAAGAACCGGCAGCGGCGCCATTTAATATGTAGTATAATGCAGTTCGTTTTCTCAGTTCTTAACTAATAGAAAGTCCAACCAATATCGGATTTATAATTGTTCTTGGTTGTTTAAGCTTGCTTGGTAATCTATTGCTAATTCAACAAATGCTAGCAAAAAGGAAAAAATATTACCTACGTATATGTAAAACAGATTGCAAATACCACGTTTTTATTCAAGTAAAATTTAAAATGCAAAATTTTGAAACTAAAAGGACTGAAATTGTAAATTCTATGAAATGTAAATGCTTGAAATGTAAATTCTATCAACTATAGGGACTAAAAATGTAAATCTGAAAACTATGAGGATAAAAAATGCACAAACTAATACAAACTTGCCAAAATGTAACAAACTAACAAAATACTAACTGAAATCTAACAACTTTCAAAGTCCAGGGACTAAACTATAGCAAACCCTAAAAACATGGAAATTAAGCCAAAATTAAACGCTGACAGAACCTTAAGGACCAAAGTGCAATTAAGAAAAGTTTTTAACTAAAAACGGGATACAAGAAACAATAAGCTCGTTTGAGCTTATTACTCAACCAAATCAGATGAAACAACTTGCAAAAGACTTCAAATCCAATTTCAGCTACGTGTGTTCAAGGAATTAAGCTAAGGCTCAAAAATAAGCAAAAGAGTGCTTATTGATAAGCTCAAAATAAGCTACAGCTTAAACCAAACAGTCACAACTTGATCTTTGTAATGAAACTGATTAAGCAACTTATTTCAAGTATGGGAAATCAAACCAGAACTATTTTCATTCAGTAATAAGCTAGAAATCTGAAATAAGCTCAAAAGAGCTTATGTTGACCAAGTTTGACCAGAATTTAGAAAAAGCTCAAATTCTCAAAAATCAATATTCAACACTAATTAAACGCTTTTGTGAAAGAAAATCATGACTTTTATGAAGTGGATAAGGAGATCTATGAAAACAGTAGCTACTTTATCTCAGAGAATGAGCTTTGCTCAGACTTGGACCAAAAAGCTATTTTCTGGCTTAATTCCTAGAACTGTAGAATTTCCTCTTGGAATCTAAAACTTTATGATATAAGCTAGGACTAGAAACAAATTTGAGAAAATTTCTTCAAGGAATGAATGAATACTAGGCAAATGAAAAAGGCAAGTTTATAAAACCAAAGCTGTATAAGAGCTAACCCAAACAATTTTTAAGCCATTTGCCTGATTGACCTTTGATTTGACTTGCAAATGACTTTAAACAACTAGTTATCACTTAAAGACTAGAAATGAACTCTAAATCACCAAATCTTAATGCTTGAAAACAACTTTTAAGCTATTCCCAAACACTCCTTAAACTGCTTATAACAAACTTTAACAAAGATTTATTAAGTTCTGAATTATACTGATTCAAATGCTATAGCAAACTAAATTCAATGGATTAAATGAAAGGTATTAACTCTGAAATCAAGCAATTAACAAGGCTAGAACTTCAAATAAGCTATTAGGCTAAAGAGTGACTGAAATGAAACAGTAACTACAAATCAGAACTCAAGTAAACAAGAAAGCAGTAACTGAACTTCAAACTCACAAAGATCAATCAAATAGCAACTATAAACAAATATATCAGGCAGACATCAAATTTAACTAAGAAAAGTAGCATGCAATAGAATTGTTAAGTGGAACAAAAATAGGAAGCTTAAAACCTAATGTTGATATCCTTTGGGAAGAAGAGGAGCGCTGAGCTCTCTTGCCCTAGTGATAACCACCACCTATCACTAGTATTCAACAAGAATCAACCATCAAACAGCTACAAATCGTCTGGAATCAATCAAACTGCTTGAAATCTTCAAATGAACAATGGAATGAACAAATTCTGATCAAACAGCTAACAGTCTTCACAAATGTCAGTTATGATCTATGGTTGATCATAACAAACATCAAACAGCAACAACACTATCCAATTGAAGCAAGAATCTGACTGAATGAGAAGAACAGAATTTGGCGGGAAAAAGGAATTTGAATTTTATTGAAGGAAATCAGTTACAAAGTTTGTTACAAGCTATCAACTAACTAACTGACTCAAGAGTTTGTCAGACTCTTGAGTAGTTAGAAGAAAAGTGAGGGAAAAAGGGAAATGAAAAGTTAACTATGTGTTTTACAAAATTAGGCTACAAGTGAAAATGAAGAACAATCTAACTATTTATAGGCAAGAAAGGAGAGTTTGTTGGAGTTGGTGACGTGTCAGAACCAGTCATAACTTGCCACGTGGAAAATTCTGCATTTGGCACTTTGAAGGTATGAACAATGATTTGGGTGTTTTTGATTGGATGAGTGATATGTTAATTGAGTTGTACCATTGAATTCGTCTCTTCAAAACGATCATCTTTGGTGTTTATATATTTCCCTGAAATTGCTTCTATCAAAAACGCGATCCTGGCAATTTTTATTTTTGAAGAAGACGCCACGTGTCAGTTTCTGGTTGGCTTAAAATATGTCACACGGATCACAAATGTTTGGATTTGGGTAATAAATGTGGCGGCAGTAGTGGGTATTAAATGAGCCTAAGTGGCAATCCGTGTGAGGTAGTTTCTCTCTTCCCATTGGCTGAAATCTTGACACATGGATTACACTTGCAAATCTTTCCAAACTTGGCAAAACAAGTCCTTATACTTGGCAGATTCTTGTTTCAAGCTAGGATCTTCATTCCTTTGACATTTTTGGTCCTTTAACTTCCATAACTTGTACAAAATGGTCCTTTGACTGAGTTGACTTGATAGTTGACCAGGTTTGACTTGAATCTTGACTTTTACAATATTTGCACTTCTAGTCCTTCAACTTTCATAACTTGTCAAGATAGGTCCTTATACTTCAAAGTCTTGTCACTTTTGATCCTCTTTTGTCTTTTTCATCCATTTGAGCTTGATTTTTCCTTGTTTGCTTGAAAATGTATCTTCTTACCTACAAAAGTGCACACAAACACAAACATACCACATAATACTGTTTTTGCCAGATAATTTGGTATTTTGCTTCATGTTTTAGGGTTATTTGTTGATAAAAGGATATGAGTTTAAGCTCATATCAGATACCGAAAGATCCTTTTAATAGCATGTAGGTGCTTTTCGGTAGGCCGAGCCTGATACCGGACACACATGCATACAGCAAATTGTAGATCGGGCCTGCTAGCAGTCAGATAGAGAAGGGTGCCGATCATCCCACGGTAGAGTTTCAGATCGACAGCAATCCCATTCCTATCTTCATCTAACTTGGACTTCTCTACCATTGGAGTATCCACGGGGTCACAATTTTCAAAGTTATATTTCTTTAATTATTCTAGAGCATATTTGGATTGATTAATACAGATGCCTCTGGGATTCTGAGAAATTTGTAATCCTAAGAAAAATGAAAATTTCCCATCATTGACATCTGAAAGCGTGTGGACATTATTTTCTCAAAGCGGTTTGACAATTCTATGTTAGAGGCAGCAAATAATATATCATCAACATAAATTTGTACCAGTATCATGTCGTTTTCTTCCTTGAGAGTGAATAGAGTGGGGTCCACCTTGCCTTTGGAGAAGCCTTCTGAAATGAGATATGTTGAAAGGAGATCATACCACGCGCGTGGAGCTTGTTTCAACCCATAGAGAGTCTTCTTAAGCTTGTACACATGATTAGGAAACTCCGTGCTAACGAACCCATTCGGCTGACTAACATAGACTTCTTCCCTTAGTTCACCATTCAAAAATGCCGTCTTCACATCCATTTGATAGGCGATCATGTTCATATGAGCAGCATACGCAAGGAAAAGTCTAATAGCCTCCAATCGTGCAACCGGAGCAAAAGATTCTTCAAAGTCGATACCCAAGGCTTGTTTGTATCCTCTAGCAACCAATCTAGCCTTGTTCTTCAAAACTCCACCCATCTCATCGAGTTTAACCTTATAAACCTACAACAAAGTAAGGATGTTAACCTTGTCAGAGAGAGGAACTAATTCCCATACTTCAAGTCTTTGGAATTCATTTAGTTCCTCTTGCATGGCTTCAATCCAAGATGATTGAGTCATAGCATGTTGCCAGTTTTTAGGTTCAACTTCAGAGAGAAATGCATCAAAATAGCAATAGAGTGCACTCTCTTGTAATTGATGGCGTGTCGAGACTGGTCGATTGAGACCTCCAATAATATTCCTAATTGGGTAATCTTTTGTCCATTTGGTTCCGTGACTTTCAATCCGTGGTGGTCTGGAGTGAACGTTTGTAGGAGCTTCTTCTGAGGTAGACGCGGCTGAAGGATTTTCAGGTATCGGTATACCAAAGAATGGAAGCTCTTGTTGGTGAGCATATTCTAAATCGTGATCAACAGAATCCTCTTCATCATCATTAGGCACAAGTAAGGGTGAAGATTCAGGTGTAGTTTTAGAATTACTTGGTGGAGGTGCATCCGGTTCAATGTTAATTGAAGATGCATTTGATGAAGCTTCATTAGCTTGAGCAACAACTTCAGGGATTGGAGCTATCACTACAGGTGCTGGAACTTCATCACTTGGGAAATCAAAGAATTCATCAAACAAAGGTTGAAATAGTTCATCCCACTGAGGCCTTGTAGGTGGTATAAATGATGTAGAAGTAGGATTATTGGGAACTAATCCGGAACTAATAGCACCGGTTCCCATCTCGTGAAGCGCGGGTTCAGAGCAACGTTGCTCAGAAGCCATCGCTGTCAGCTCATCAAAATCTGCGTCCATAGTTTCTACTATGTTACCAAGACGACGGTTATAAATTCGGAATGCTTTCTTAGAGGGTGAGTAACCAATGAAAATACCTATATCGGCTTTCGGTTGAAGTTCGCCCAAATTCTCACTATTAATGTTTGGATAACAAAGAGCACCAAACACATGAAAGAATGAAACATCAGGTTACGATCATGTAGAATCTCGTAAGGTGTTTTCCCATGGCGTTTCTGAATGATAGAGCGGTTTTGGGTGTAACATGCAGTAGATACAGCTTCTGCCCATAAGAATATCGGAGCGTTCGCATAAATCAGCATAGTCCTAGCAGCTTCCATAAGCGTACGATTCCGTCTTTCAACGACACCGTTTTGTTGTGGAGTACGTGCAGCGGATGTTTCATGCGAGATACCAACTTCTTCATAGTAATCACGAAGAGTCTGGTTGACGAACTCTGTTCCATTATCAGTATGAATACGGCGGACAGTAGTATTTAAACGTACCCGAATGAATTTCAGGAAAGTGATAATAGACTTCGGTGCTTCATCCTTTGTACGTAGAAATTTAACCCACGTAAACCTCGAAAAATCATCCACCATAAATTTCTTACCACTCACACTTTCGGTTCGCATTGGCCCACAAAGATCCATATGCAAAAGATGAAGTTTTTCTTGATTGGTGTCTTCAGCTTTAGGCTTGTATGATTTCTTGGTGCTTTTCCCCCAACATAAATGATCCTTGTGAAATTTGAGCTTTGGAAGACCACGAACTAATTCATTTTTAGCCAAATGATTAATAGCATCAAAGTTGAGATGAGATAATCTGCGATGCCATAACCATGACTTGGTCTTAGATGCTTTGGAGAGAAGACATACTGGAGATGCGGTCATCATGTCTTGTAGGGACAAAGTATAAAGATTTTCACCACGAGACCCCTTCAACAAGTCTTTTCCTTCCAAGTTGCGGATGAAACAAGTGTGTTGTCGAAAAGCAACCTCTAGGTTGGAATCGCAGAACTGTCCTACTGAAAATAAATTATGACCAAGACCTTCTACATAGTATACCCTTGAAATCGTGACATTTCCAATTTGATATTCACCATACCCCATTATCTTTGCAATATGATCATTACCGAATTTAACCGTTCCAAGAAACTTGCTGACGAAATTTCTAAGCATCGAGCGATCTTCGGTCATATGCTTTGAGCAACCGGAGTCCAAATACCAGAGAATGATTTGGACCACCTGAAAATATCACCAGACGAGGACAATGTATAGGTTTTGGAATCTGAATGTTCCTTGTTATTAGCAGGTACATATTTAATGATCTTAGATTTGCTAACATTAGGTTTCTTAGATTTCCTAGTCTTCTTCCTAGTTGGTGGTGTAGATTCAAGTTGGCTTAAATCCTGAGGTATTTCTTCACTGATAGGCACTATAGTGGGGGCTGACCTAATTAAAGGGCGCGGTTTCCATACTTTAGTGCTAGTGTGCCTAATTAAAGGACGCTGAGACCTAACCTCAATGGATGCATTCCTAGTTAAAGGGCACATTTTTCCATCTAATTTAAAGGTCCTACCAGTGGGACGCCATTGCCATCCAACTTGGGTACGAGTTCTCCCAATTTGTTTCCATTCAAGATCATTCCTAATGGCATTCATTTCATTCACATGATCAATAAGACACAAATCATGACGTTGAGAAAACATGCATTCATTACAATTCCAACATTTCAAATTAGAATTCACAAATGGCTTAGGCTTATGCACAGGCGCAGAGCTTTTAGTCTTAGCTACATGATTCTTTTTATTTAAATCTGGAATAACATCCCTAGGGTGAGCTTCTACTTTCTTCTTGATGGTACTACTAGTGGAGGGCTTGATCTTATCTTTCTTGACTTTTGATCCTTTAGCCTTAGTAGACTCTTTTACTCCTGTAGAAGGCAAAGTGGGAACATTAGCAACAGATTTTAAAGGTGCCTTAGTTGATGGTGTCAATGATGGTTTTGCTCCTAGGGTTTTATTGAATGGAGTTACAGCAATGGGTCGATTAGTGAGTAGTGCAGAACCCGTTTTTCCTATGTATTGCAAATATGCTAAGCAATATTGAACTCGCTGAATATATGCATGAGCTGAATAATAGTAACTGATTGAGGGATCTAACGCATACAAATCATCTAAAATATCCCTAACAAGATCCACGTGCTTAATTGCATTCATCATATAAACATTGTAAGTATCCGGATTTTGCTTATGTTGCGGGTTCTTATAGATCACCACTGAATTGGTTGATGGAGCACTAGAGGACGGTTCAGAGTTTGTAGCTAAGTTATTAACAACTTCTTGTCGGGTGAGAAGAAGTGTCTCCTTTAACTCGGCCAAGACCATGTTTTTGTCAATGAGCTGGATATTTAAGTCAGAGATTTCCTCACACTTTTGGTTCAATTGTTCAACATAAGATTGTTGATGTGCCGCATTAAAAGCGAAGCGTTCTTCTATTGAACCATAAAGAGTGGACATTCCCTGTCTTGCACGTTCCATCTCCCCTAGAATAGACGAAAGTCTAGTTTCAAAGTACTGGTTTTTAGACTCTGCAGCCTCTAGTTCCAAATTTAGTGCTTCGTTTGATGATAAATCTCTCTTTAATCTCATAATCTCTTCCTCTAATGCCTTAACTATCTCAATCATGTTGTCACTTATCTCAACACTGTTTTCACAACCATTTGTTACCAAAAGATCCTCATTTTGAGTTTGGTGTTTTAATTTTAAAGATATACAATGTTGTTTAAGTTGATTAAAACGTTTTGCAAGTAAATTGTAAGAATCTTGAAGCTTTAAAAATTCAGCGTTAGACTCGTGACAAGAATGATTATCTACGTCATTTACAGTCTCAACAATATTTACAGAGAGATCATGCACATCATCACATATATTCACAGCATCACATTTATTCATAGCGGATGTAAGCTCATTCGAATAATTAACATTCACAGTAGTAAGCACATCGTACGATATTACTTGGGACAAGAATCGGTCATATTCAGATAAAATCTTTTCCTTTTCAATTAATTGTAGTTCGTAAGCGGTGTCCATTTCATAAAACACTTTTTGAACTTCTTTAATTTCAAAATTGAGATATTCCGAAAGAGATGCAAAACTTCCTTTTAGATTTTCGACAAAAGGGTTGATCTCATTCTTAAACACCTCGTTCATGTGTTCGAAAGCCCATTCTCCGGTGTTTAGACCATTTGAAGTCGTACATTCCTGGATGACCTTGTCAAAACTAGCAAAGTATTGATTAATCTCTTGCAAGTTTATCCATACAGTGCTAACAGGTGGAAGATCCTTTGGAATTTCCTTAGGTCCTTCCATTTTGACAAGTGTAGGAAGTGTACTAGGGTTTTCTTCATTTAACATGTAGGTTGGTGTTGTGATGAGATCTTTATCAATATGGAAGCGAATTCTAAAGTCCTTTATTGCAAACTCCTGATTCATTTTAAAATAATCACACTGAGGATATTTTGCAAAGTTGTATGACCGACTCTCATCAACTTGAGCCTTATTCTTGCGATCCTCGAAAATAACAATTGGATCTAAGACCAATCCTAATTTGGTTGCATCATAAAGTCTTGGATTATGGATAAAAGCTTGTCTTGCATACCGTGGGTTAGGGGGAAGGTCTGTTTGACGCGATAAGTTAAAATCTCTAAACGATGAGTCAAATAAGTGCACTAGTTGAGAGGCAGCATATTTTCTTAAAAGCAAATAATCTAACCTTTTAATCCTATTAGCCGCATTAATTTCCATTTCTTTCTTTTTAGACTCGAGTAGTTCGAAATCTGTTTGAAGTTTGTGAAAATTAGTGACCACTAACTCTTTTTCTTTAAGTTCGTTGGAAAGATTTGCTCTTACGGTTTCAATTTCTTGCAAATGACCCATTTGTTTGTTTCGAAAATGATCATATTCGGGATTTGTTAGAACATTGGACGAAAGAACTAACTCCAAAGTTTGAACTTTTTCGTTGCACAAGGCAAGCTCAGCAGACAGATTTTTATTCGTAACTAGGGTTTCTAAGAGTGCAGTATTCATTTGGCTAAGTAACTTTGCAGGAACCATGACCAAATCTTGTTGAGCAGGAATATGCGTATGCGAAATGACTCCTGGTTGTGATTCACTCAACGTCTGGGGACTTGCATTGATATTACAATCATTGATTGTCTCCTCATTTGAAAGACTCACCACCGAAGACTCATTCGGATCAGCACCCTCTTGCCCAACTTGATGTGGTTGAATACTAGTATCAGTGGTATTAGTAAGTACCTCAGATATTTGATCTGACCCAAAGCGAGAGATAGTTGCCATAAGAGCTGCCCTAAGCAAATTGAAGATCATCACAGTCTGAATCGTAAGCATCCAAATCATCTGCTTGGTATGCTGCATTCTGTGTAGTGAGAACTTCTTGTTCCGCAATCCCTGGATCAGCAAGAAATGCTAACACCTCTTAATCAAGTTCCTGTCCTTGTGCTTGAGCATTCACCAAATAAATCTTCTCTGCAAACCATTGACCATCCCTTCTCCTCTTGGGTTTTGTGCAATCCCTAGACATGTGACCTTCTTACTTATAGTTGTAGCATGTGATCATTCTCAACTTACCTGTGGAATTAGCCCGTGGAGCAGTAACCATTGGAGTAGTGGTGACCATTGGAGCAGGATTGACCATGCGTGCATTGGTGGTTGATGTAGTGGGTCTCCCCTGATAAGGTTGAATAGGTTGAACCATTACTCTACCATCTTGAATTATGGCTTGTTGTCGAAAATTAGATGAGTTCCTCAGCTGATTGTTAGTAGGAGCTGGTCCTCTAAATCCTCGTTTGCTCAATGTCCTTGAGAGGTAAGCAGACATAGTAGCTAACACTTCAGCTGGGTCAGTGCCTTGTTTGAATTCAGGAAGGGGAACCTCATCATTATCACAATGCATTGCTTGGTCTTGTTGAGCGGCATAAGCACTAGAAGGAGTACTTATGTGGTGAGAATAGCTTGGTGGATATGCTGCATTTTCTTGATATGGAGAGTATGATGACTGAGCATAGGGTGAAATGCTTGCTGGTGAATATGGGTGAGGTTGTGGAGCACATTGTGATGCTTGTGATTCTCTCTGAGACAAAGGTGCATTAAACCGATATTGTTGCTGATGTGAGGTAGGTGGTTGAGGTAGAATCGAATATTGGGGGAAGCTTGGAGTCATGTACGGAGATGGATGATAAGCTTGGTGTCGCATGATATAAGGAGTGTTGTTATATGACAAGCTTGGTTGATTTGCCATCAAAGTTAAAGGTTCAGGGTACATACCTCGAGGCATACGGTGCATGATCACGTGTTTCTCATGCTGCTGGAGAAAAGCATAGAGTGATCTAAATTGGACTTATGCAAATCCCTAGTTAACTTAACATTAGTAATATACTCACCCCATTCAGCTTGAGGTAAAGTATTCAAAAACTTGGTGTTAACCTGGAATGGAGCAATCACGAGATTGTACACATTCAAATCATTCATGAGAGTAGTGAATCTGAAGTAGTAGTCATGAAGCGTTTCCCCGGGACTGTATGTGAACCTATCAAACAGGTCAAACAACTGACATTCGCGTTCCTGTTTAGTAACAAACGTACCTTGTAGCAAAACCTGTAGACGTTCCCATAACTCCTTTGCGACCGTATATTGACTTACCATTCAATAGATGTCATGTGGAAGAGCTTGGAGAATGGTTTGAAGAGCCTTTTCATCAGCATCGGCAATAAGTTGTTGAGCTGGCATAAGTTCTTCAAACTCCTGTGGTCGAGTCACATTGTTAACAACGATGGTACCATAATCAAGTGGACCATTTAGAATTGACTTGACCATAAGCCTCCCATATGTCGGTTTTCCCTTAATGTATGACATCATACGGCCTTGCCATGCTTCAAAGACTTCTTTAATGAGCATTGGAGGGCGATTATCCGTTCCCGTTATGACGGAGATATCCGTAATTGATGTCATTTGAGGCATTAATGAACTCGGATTCATTTTGACCACTTTAAAGAATCAAAGATTATCGGTTGATCGAGCAGTGAAGTAAGGTTGTGAGTTGTGTTGTGTTGTTGAAGTAAAACGTGTGTAAGAAACCAAGATTAAATCCTCTAAAAATCGTCGAAAAAACTAGTAAAATATCCCTTTGTTCGGAATAATTAAGTTGATTCGGAATAAAAAATACCTTTATGCGGAAAAAGACCTTGGTTCGGAATAATTACCTTGATTCGGAAAAATCTCTTGATTCGGAATAAGGTTGGTTCGGAATACCTTGGTTCGGAATATCACTGATTCGGAATAAGTTTTTGATTCAGAAAAGCTTGATTCGGAATACCTTGGTTCGGAATATCACTGATC
Organism: Glebionis coronaria; assembly: GCA_025667525.1. NCBI lineage: Eukaryota > Viridiplantae > Streptophyta > Magnoliopsida > Asterales > Asteraceae > Glebionis > Glebionis coronaria. The sequence goes on along the minus strand of CM046876.1, from coordinate 419,814,809 downwards.
CGGAATAACGTGCTTCGTTCGGAATATCACTTTATCCGGAATAACGTGTTTATCCGGAATAACAGTTGGTTCGGAATAAGTTGATTCGGAATGGCTTTGTTCAGAATATCACTTTATCCGAAATAACAGCTGGTTCGGAATAACTCGATTCGGAATAGCTTGGTTCGGAATAACCTGTTTATCCGGAATACTTGTTTATCCGGAATAACTTGTTTATCCGGAATACTTTTTATCCGAAATAACTTGTTGGTTCGGAATAAACTGGAAAAACTAGTTCGTATATTAAACAGTCGTATGTGAATATTAAGAACAAACCCAGATTTTTTCCAAATTACACGAAAAGTTTTGTGATTTCTACCAAAATAAGTAAAACCCAATACTTATCTACTAATCCCAACAACAAAATCACCAAAAACTTCAAGATTCAAGATAGATTTTCCTAAAAACCACTAATACAATCAAAACTAAAAAGCAACACAAATCATTACCTTAAATCATCCTATGGCTCTAATACCAATTGTAGGTTTGTGATAATCTTGTGAATCAATAAGGTGGGTTGATGTTTCTAGAGAGAGAATCTAGAGAGAGAAAGTGAGAGAAAATGTGTATATTGAATGAAACAAAATAAAAACGACCAACCCCCTTTCCTTAGGTGGAAAGGGGTTTATATACCCAAGTCACTAATGGACTTGGGCCTTCAACCCATGACAAGCCCATGGGTCGGGTTTACTAATAAGTAACTTAACATTCAACTACGAGCTATATAACATTTAATAATATCGTGGAGTGACCGATACTTCTAATATACGTTGAAAACGTATTTCCAACATTTACAATGTTAAAAAAAACGATTTTTTGGCATGAATTTAATAATGAGAATGATTTTCGAAAACCTTTTGATCAAGTAGGGGTTCCTATTAGTGCCTATGGATTTGGTTTGAGGAATTATGCATACCAAGTAGTTTTATCATCATAATTAACTAATACATTTGTTAATTTGACTAATCTAGATGAATCCCAAATTTTGATTTTGTGCAATCAAATAGAATCTTATACTCAGATTAAGAAGAATGTAGTAATTAAAGAGTGAATAAAGTGAAAGATACTTACAGTGGGTGATTTAGCACAAAGAAAATTCTTAGTTGCTGCCTAGTTTAGTTACAGAGATGGAAAAATAGTGGTGATGGTCGTGTTTTACAGAAAGTGGAAGTGGAGTCATGTGTGTTGGGTGTTTGTTTATCTGTTTTAAGTTTGGAGTACTATGTAGTTCCAGGGCCCCTTACACGGCCCCTTGTGGGATGGGGGCGACAAGTGTTGTCTGTGTAGGTGAGACGCTGTTTATTTTTCAAGACATGATTTCCATTAATCATAATCCTAGTCTTAGCAAGTTAAATGGTTCACGCGTAAGTGGTTTAGTCAAGATATCGGTAATGTTATCTTCCTAAAATACCTTTTCTATAGAGATATTACCTTTTTTGACGTCGTCTCGTAGGAATTGATGCCGAATCCTGATGTGTTTGGTTCGTGAATGCAACACGGGATTCTTGCTGAGATCAATGGCTCTTCTTTATCGTAGAAAATGATCATGTCTTCTAGCTTGATGTCATAGTCAACAAGATCTTGCTTCATCCATAATGCTTGTTAACATTCTTTACCCGTCGACACATATTCGGCCTCGGTTGTAGAAATGGCAAGTGCCGTTTGCTTTTTCGAGAACCATGAGGTAAGAAAACATCTGATAAATGTACATACACCACTTGTACTCTTTTTATCGACATAGTCACCAGCATAGTCCGATTCCGCATACACAACGGTTTCCATTCCCGTGCCCTTGGGATACCAGAGCCCAAGATGAGTTGTTCCTTCGATATATCTAAAAATCCTCTTAACGGCTTCAAGATGTGATACATTTGGATTTTCTTGAAAGCAATCACACATACAAACAATAAACATGATATCAAGCCTACTTGTTGTGAGATAAAGTAAACTACCACTCATACCTCGATATTTGGTGCAATCAACATAGTCATTAGTACCATCTTTGGTTAGTTTAGTTTTTGTTGACATTAGAGTATTAGTTGGTTTAGACTCTTCTAGTCCAAATTTCTTGAGCATTTCTTTTATGTTGGTTTCCTCCAGGGCAGTGAGAGAGTGAAGGTCCGAATAAAAGCAAGTACCTTGGTTGGGGATCCTAAGGATGCGAGCAAATTGGTCTGGATAATAGGAGTAGTCAATGACATTTGCTTGAAAGTTCAAGAAAAGATTGCGAGCAAATTGTAAAAATAAATATCGCACTAAAACGATATTTATGTTTGATTAGAAAAAGACTTAAGTCAGTCATACCATTCCTTGGGTGATTTATTAAGACCATAGAGAGCCTTTTTAAGTTTATAAACGTGATTTGGTTTTTCAAAGTCTTCCAAATCGGGAGGTTGTGCAACATACACTTCCTCATTATAAATCCATTTAGGAAAGCACTTTTAACATCCCTTTGATAGAGTTTGAAAGCATGAGCATAAGCAAGTAAAATTTTCATCATAATCTATACCTTCTTGTTGGTTATATCCTTGAGCAACAAGCCTAGCTTTGTTTCTCGACACGAAACCATTTTCATCTAATTTGTTCTGAAAAACGCATTTTGTTTCAATTACCGTTTAATTTTTAGGTCTCGGTACTAAGTACCAAACATCATTTATCACAAACTGATTTAATTCTTCTTGCATAGCAAGAACCCAACCTTCATCAATAATGGCCTCATCAATATTTTTAGGTTCAATTGAGATACAAAGCTGAAGAAATTACTTTCATTTTGATATGAGACCTTAAGGTCCGTTCATTTATTTTTCCAATGACGTTATTAAAGAATGACCTTTTGATTCTTTGATGTTTAAAGGTTCAATTTTTAATGGTTTATTTCCCTTACCTTTTTCAAGATTAACTTGTTAGTTATTAGCTTGACTTTCAACTAGATCATCATCTACCAAAGGTGATGTTCTATAGGGAGGTGGACTTTCGTCGAAGTTTACTTCAACGATTCATCGACACACATGGTTTGCTTATTTAGAACAATGTAGCTGTTCTATTTTGAGAATATCTAAGAAAAACCCCTTTGTACGACTTTGGGTCGAACTTGGTGAGATAATCTTTAGTGTTAAGAATAATATATTTGCTTCCAAATACTTTAAAATACCCAATGGTCGGTTTTCTTCCCTTTAATATTTCATACGGTGTTTTATCAAGAAGTGGTCTAATTAAGACACGATTGAGATATATGTTAGGTATCAACCACATGAAACCAAAGCTTTTGTGGCATATTCGACTCATTTAGCATTTTTCTACTCATTTCTTGAATTGTTCTATTTTTACGTTAAACTACCCCGTTTGATTGAGGTATTCTAGGAGCCGAGAAATTATGTGTGATGCCCTTGGTATCACAAAATGCTCCAAATTGCACCTCATTGTCAAAGTCTCGACCATGATCTGTATGAATTGATACAATATGGCTATTTAATTGATTTTCAATTATCTTCCTAAAAATCTCAATATGATCAAAGCTTCATTTTTAGTTTTCTAAACACTTTGTCCATGTATATCTTGAGTAGTCATCCACGATGACCAGTGTGTAAAGATTTCGTAACTTTGCACCGCAGATGGACCAAACAAGTCCATATGTAGAAGTTCTAGACATTTATTTGTGGACATAACATTCTTAGCCTTATGGCTTGAGTGTGTTTGTTTTACCATTTTACATGCATCACAAAAATGTTGTTCATATTTTACTTTTGGTAAGTTTCTAACAAGATCTTTGTTGGCCAAGGATTGTAAAAGCCCATGTTGATATGACCAAGGCGCCTATGCCAAAGGGTGGATGTGTCATCTATAGTGGTCAAACAAATGGCGTCTTTTGATGAGTCAAACTTCATCACATATATGTTATTTTTCCTAATCCCTTTTGTTATGGTTATGCCATCTGTTAGTATTTTGACTTCCGTTTTCTTCGAAGAGAACTTTGCATTTCTTACTACAAATTTGACTTATACTAAGTAAATTAAATCCTATGTTTTCGACATGAGCAACATTATCTATGGTGATATGGTCATTAGAAATCATACCTTTGCCAATGATTTTGCTTTTGAGTTTACCACAAAAAATGACATCACCTACGTCCGTTGATGTGTAGGTGCTAAAAAGATTCTTATTACCCGTCATGTGTCTTGAACATCCGATGTCCTTGATCCATTCATCCGGTTTAAGTGCAACCTTTACACATTATGAAACTTAAACGTTTGATCCCCATCACCTCATGGGTCCGTTTGGGTTAAACATACTTCTCATGGAAATTCCAATTTGAGTGTTGCCAAATACATCTCATGGTACCAAATTTCCCATTGAAAATTGGTTATGGTAGTCATAGTTGAATGGAAATTTACTGTGTCTTCCTAGTACTCTTTGGTTACTTTTTGGAAAAGGGCGTTTGGGATGAGATGGGTTGGGTCGAGTTGTGTATTTCTAGCTCTAATGTTCCTTTCTAGGTTTTTAAAGTTTGTATTATATCTTTCCAGATTAATTTGTTTAGGTTTTCGAGACACGACCACGAATTTGGCACGATTACGTTTCTGCTCATCTGTCAGACCCACGACCCCTTTGCAGGGTGTCAGTCCCTTGTGCAGAGGGGTCCGACGGGTGTCGCCACTGTCTTGACAGTTTTGATTGAAACATTTATCGTGTCGTTTTGTGGTGGTGTTGTTGAGCTAGAAGGTATATCTTGTTTCCCAGACCCATATCTATCCTATCTTTGCTATCTCTTTGAAAACTTAGCATTTCATCAATGCAATTTTCGTTTTTGCTAAACTTCTCAAATTTTAAGTTTTTTTTGTTTAACGCCTCTTGATTGATTTTAAGCTTCTCAATTTTAGAGAGTGAGCTCTTAACACATTTCACATTTATATTTAGATGATTTACCTCTTCTAATGTTTGTAATTTAGCCTTAAGTTCATAGTTCGTTTTCTAAACTTTAATTTTAGCTTTTAAAAGTTTGATTTTGTTTATGGTTTTAAGACTTAGCTCACATATTTTGTTATGTTCCATTTGTAAGGGGTCATCATCTAATGAGGAGGAATAGTATAAAGATTCGAAATGTACCTTATTGGTTTCGTTTTCCATGAGAGATTGCTCTTCTTTTTTGGAGTCGTCTCCTTCATCGTCACTAGAATTCCATGCACCGATGAAGTGATTTGGATCGCCACATTGGAAACTTTTTCTTTCATCTTTGGCTTTCTTGATGTCAAAGGGATTTGGAGGTGTCTTCTTCTTGTCAAATGTTTGCTTCACAAGTCTTCCTCGTCTTTTGAAGAATTTCTTGAAATCACGAACGGCCATGGCGTACTCTTCGTCATTGCTATCGGACTCTTCATCGTCACTAGATTCAATTCTAGCTTTCAACACCAAATACCTTTGTTTTTTTTACTTTGATGATTTCAGAGTCTTTTTCCATCACCATATCATACACCTTGAGATTCCCGATGAACTCGTCCAATGACAAATTTGAAAGATCTTTAGATTCTTCAATAGCCGTGACTTTACCTCTCCATTTTGGATTGAGTGCTCTATAAAATTTCCTGAAAAGGTTCTTATTGGAGAAATATTCGTCAAGTGCTTTGAGTGAAGTTATGATGGTGTAAAACAGACTAGAGAAACATTACATTTTATTAAATGTATGAACTTGCCTTTATGTGTATATATATACATACCTTACTAGAAGGAACTATATGATACAATGTCTAGTAACCTCACAAAGACAAACAATATGATCCCTATACTTATATTGACTCCCAACATTTAACAAGTAAACATATTCCTACCCCATCTTTATATTCTAGTCGTGTATATGTATGAGTGCATACACTTTTCTTGTAAAATGTGTAGAAGTATGCATGTTGCCTATTGGCTAACCCAACTCAACACTTGGCATACTTTTTGCCCTCTCTTTTCTTACTACCACACGACAAAGATGGAGAAGATCAAAGAGTGTCTTGTTTTTGCCAAAGAGACACAACACTTGGCAAGCAAGATCTAACCTAGGTTATCTTTTCCCCTTCTCTCTCCCTTTCTTAGCCGATTACATACATACACATACACACAACACATGCAAACTCAAATCTCAAACATTCCCTCATCTCATCTCTCTCAATCATTCGGATCATAAACCACCAAGAACACATTAAATCCACCAAATCCTTGTCTTCATCCTCATAACTCCTAATCATTGGTATTATACATACCAAACTTGATCTTCAAGAAAACCCTAGACGCCCCAATGAAGACTACGGGTTGATTTTTGTGATTAGGGTTTCACAGTTGTTGATTTCAAGCTTAAATCCCCCGTAGTTCATTTGTTTTCCTTAACCTTATTTAACAACTAAGTCTCACTAAACTTACCTTTCCTTTATTTACTTACATTTTCTTTGTTGATTTCAAGCTTAAATCCTCCTTAGTTCATTCACGTGAATCACATATGAAAAACTTGTTGAAAACTTAAAACTAGCAAAACCATGACCTATATAGGTCACGACATATTTTTTATTCATCACAAGACTTGTATAAAATTTATTTGGTAATGAACATATTATTATATACATATGATAAACTTGGTAAAAATCATAAAAACCTCGTATAAATTTATTTATAGCCGTGGGCTATAAGTCCCATTTTTGGACTTTTAGTGAACTTGTAAACTTGCTATAAGCCTAGATCTCATTTTGGAATTTTTGATTTACTTGTAGACATATAACAAGCCTAAATCTCATGTTGACACACCATAATTAAATATAGCCGTGGGCTATTAGGTTCATATTTGAACTTGTGGTTAACTTGTGAACTTAAAACAAACATAGATCTCACCTTGAAATACCCTAGATAAATAATGCCGTAAGTTTTACCCTTCATTTAGAGATCTTGATTAAATTTAATAAACTTGTAAAAAACTTGTAAAAACCCTAGATCTATGCTTTGGATAAATTTAATCTTCATTAATGGACTAGTTAAGCCCATATAAAAATATAGCCGAATCATTAACTAAGCCCATTAGGCCCAATAAATATAGCCGAGACTTGAATAGGCCCAATAAATGTAGCCGTATGTTTTTAGGAGCCCATTTGGCCCATTTAGTGCCTTGTGAGCCCACTTAGCTAATCTTAAATTATAAATGGACTTAAAATATGTTTAGGCCCATTAGGAAGCCCATTAGCTCGTTTGACATATTAAATAAGCCACTTAATGTTTTTTTGAATAAATAAAGTTTTATACCAAAAATATAACTTATAAAAACTTTTGTACTAAAAATGTAAATTAATAACACTTATGGGTTAAAACCGTGACATTTGTAACTTATTTTAACAAAACATTAAGTACAATGACTAATATGGTAAATATCCGAAAGTTTAGGGGTTAATTAATTCAATTCGTGACTTATTAAAACCTAAGGACCAATTTTGTAAATTCCCGAAAGTTAAATTGTCATTTTATAACTCTAAGGACTATATATGTAAATAGCCGAAACATTTAGAAGCCCTAGGGACTATTTTCGCCACTTAATGAAAGTTATAAAACCTAATTATAACTAGAGGGACTATTTTTGACGTATCCTGAAAGTATTACAAGCCCTAAGGACTTTAAAGTGCCAAGATCCGAAAGCTATACATTTAATAAAATATGGAGGGACTTGTTTTGCATATATCCGAAACTTAAACAAACCCTAAAACCTTATTTTATTTAATTTATTAAAACTTGAATAAATCTTAAACTATAAGGACTAAAACCGTCATTTCTCAAGCTTGCAATCAAAGGACTGTTTAATAAATATTAGAAACTTTGGGGACTTTAAATTAAATTAAATAAAGTATTATTATTTTTATAAAACAATTTATATAAACTATATATATAAATTAAATGCAAGTATATTATAAAAGTAAAAATACAACAATTGTAAGTAAAATACTTTTACTTAGACGATATTATTAATAACAAATTTATTGAACGTTATTAATACTTGTACTAAAGTTTATTTAAATAAAACACAGTAACATTAATAAACTGCCTAAAAACTGTATAAGCATACACAGATATTTATCTCAAACTTTCTACATTATTTTATGCATTTACTGAGACTGTACCACTATTTAGGTATTTGAATGTGACGTGAGCATTTTCTGGATTTCTTTTGATATACAGCTGTAACAGATACTAAGGTGAGTTTACGGCCCCACACAATATATTGACAAACTTTTAAAAATCCTTTATGGGGGAGAAAACATGCAACTTGTTTTATGGACGTAAACTGAACTGTACAAACTTTGATTACATTTTCTTATTGTAGAATTCCTCATGACCCGTGAACTGAAACTGCTAAAATTCTCGAATTGCCTGAATGTTATAAATAGATCTATTTGTGATTGACCATCCCCACCTGGGTGAGTCATGCTCACTGTGCCTATGCCGGGACAACATGTGTTTATCATGTCGGAACTGGAAAATAGGTGCCTTAATATAAGGCGAACGGTCATCATCTGTTGAGGGCTTAACGTTTCAGAGCCTCAGTTTCGGGCAATAGGAAAATGTAGTTACCTTTAAGTATTGATGCTATGTGCGTTACTACTTCAGTAAATGTTTTACTTTCAAAACTGATTTTATTAAACTTGTAAGTTCACCAACTTTATGTTGACCCCCCTAAGCATGTTTTCTCGGGTAACTAAAGCAAGTACTTGGTGTGTGCATGAAGTCAAGCATCATGATAGACAACATTATAGAGCTCATCTAAGGTTTTCTATCTGGGGAATGAACAATTTATTTTATAATGTCAAGACAATTTTTATAACAATTTGTACTACTGTTCATGTAATATATGTTTGATAATCTTTTATCTAATGCTCTATGTACTATTTGCTATTGATCCACCTAAGTGACACCCAAATATTATTTGCGCTGCATTTGACCCACCTGGGGGTGTCACAGAGAATGGTATCAGAGCGATAGTTATAGAGAACCAGATCAATTAAAAATAAAAATTTATAAAAATAAAAATAAATTAACTGGACTATAACTAAACAAAAATCTTTTGGGGATTTTTCGGGACTATATTAATTAAGCATGTAGAACGTAGAGCATGCATATATTATGTGGACTGAGTTTACACTGATTATTAACGTTCGGTTAATTAATCTTATAAGTATTAACGTAACCTTTAACGATCACGATGATTAAAAGGCATTTACTATAAAGTTATAACCTAAAATTTTAAAACTTTATTTTAACTTGAGTAAGCTTATACTTACGTCAAATTAAAATGATATTTTCAGATTTATCATGACTTCACCAGTTTCATCTCCAACTACTCTACCCGAGGTAGCTCCCGCACCGGCTATCCCGATATCATCCACGTCTGTACTACCAGGATGGTTGTCAGCCTCAGACTCCGAGGACAGTCAAACTGCTACACTGGTTCCCACTACCAAGGAGGAGAACCAGATGACTCATGACTTGCCACCTCTACCACCATCATTATCACCTCAGGGCTATGCTCCCGGGTCTCTGCCACCTCATAAGAGGAGGTATGAGGCTACTCCCGACTCTATTTTTGAAGTCGGAGAGGGTCCCGGGGCTGGACATGCTGACCCTGTCCAAGCCCAGATTGTTGCTTTCGCCACACACCAGAGCAGGACATATCGGATGTCCATGGCCTATTGATAGCAGGCCAGGCGGAGCGCTCTATCATGCGTGAGCGCATAGATTCTCTCTCTTGGACCACATGAGCAGAAGCCCAGGTTGCAGGGCCACGACCGATGAGGCCCTACAGTGGTTGATGGAGGAGAACTACTATCTCTGCCAGCGTGTTCACACATTGGAGGGTCTTCAGCATCAGACCCATTATTCTCTCTTAGCACAGGAGCAGTCTTTGTCCATCTTCTTTGATCTTGCATCTGTTCGCCATGATGGAATGACTGTAGAGACCACCTACCTCCGAGGATCCGTTGACACCCTTCGAGCGCAGTTGTTGGATGCACTTCTTCTCCTTAAGGATACCAGAGCCGCCTTGATCACACTGTAGGATACCATGCCGGTACCTGTAACCGCACCAGCACCTCTTGCACCAGCCACCACCAACAGATCTATTAGGCGGGATTAGAGTAGATATACTAGATCTTTTGTACATCATGATAAGCTTTTGGGTTGCATCCCAGCTATCATGATATAGGACTTCATGTACTTTTATTTCTTTTCAGCTTTTGTATCCTATCTTTGTATTGTACTCTCCTAGATAGGTGTCTGTATATTGTATTCAAGATTGTGTGCACCACTATCCCAGCCAGGCGTACTGAACTTTTGTCTTAGATTGGTTGTGCTTTGGTGTTATGTTTATTTTCTCTTAGAAATGACATGTACTCACTTTATTTTGTTTAATATTAGGTATTGTATTATATTATGAAATCTTGACAGGTTATCCAATTTGTTATGAATTCTATGCATGAACATTCCCGTGCAATTAATATAAATCTGTACTAATACCAAAACTAACGATCTCATTTTTGTGTATGACTATAGACAAATGGTGATCACTAGATTAAACCCCGAAAATGCCGATGCTACTCAAAATGTCACTGCCGCCCAATTAAGGGAAATGATTGAGGAGGGCATCGCGACTACTATGGCAACCAGAGAAGCTAACAGAAACATAGACGATGGCCAGAACTCCAATGCACACAGAAACAACACCACCACCAGGGGTTGCTCTTATCCTGACTTCCTGAAATGAAAACCCTCATACTACCGAGGCAAGGAAGGCGTTGTGAAACTAATGCAATGGTTTGAGAGACTGGAGACTGTGTTCCGCATCAGTGACTGTGCTGATGAGAATAAAGTCAAATTCGCCACCTGCACTTTACTTGAGAGTGGTCTTACATGGTGGAACTCAGTAGTTTCTACCCTTGGACATTATGCTGCTTACACTCTCACCTGGACCAACCTAAAGGAGAGAATGACTGAGAAATACTGCCCAAGAGGTGAAATGAAGAAACTGGAGGTCGAACTGTGGGATCTTAGGTGCATAAAAAATGATATTGTGTTGTACAACCAAAAGTTCCAAGAACTGAACCTGATGTGTACCAGAATGTTCCCTCGGAAGGAAGAAAAGATTGAGAAATGTGTTAGTAGACTCCCGGACGCCATACATGACATCGTGCTTGCATCTCGACCCACTACCGTCGAGAGTGCTATGGAGTTTGCTACTGAACTGATCAACAAACGATCCCATACCCTGTCAGAGAGGCAAACAGAGAACAAACAGAAGGCGGATGACAACTTCCGTAATCAGTACCAGCAGCCTTCTAAAGACAAGATAGTGGACAGGCTTACAGTGCTACCACCACCAGAGGCACTAAGAACTACTCAGGTACCAAACCTTTAAGCCCAAAGTGCCACTATCACCAACTAGTTGGTAGTCAGTGTCAAGGATGCTACAAGTGTGGTCAACTTGGCCACTTTGCCCGTGATTGCCAAGTCAATGTTGTTACCCCGGTTCGACCCAACAACAACCCTGGAAACAACAACAGGGGCGGATCCAATGCCCGTGGAAACGAGAACGGACAGCAGGGAAACTATAACACCACAAAAGGAAACAACAATGGTCCGAGAAAAGGAGTTGTGTGTTACGAGTGTGGAGAACCAGGACATGTGAGACCAGATTGTCCCAAACTGACAAACCAGGAAAGGGACGATGGAAGAGCTTCATCAAGAGTGTACATGGTGGGCAATGCAAAAGCCAACCCAGATTCCAATGTCGTTACTGGTACGTTTCTACTGAACCATCTTTATGCATCCGTTTTATTTGATACCGGAGCAGATAGAAGTTTTATATCGACTAAGTTTAGTAATGTACTGGAAGTCACCCCATCAGTTCTAGACCCCCACTACTCCGTAGAATTAGCCGACGGCAAAACTATGAAAGTTGATGCCATCATTCAAGGTTGTACCTTGAACTTTTCTAATCATCCGTTCAACATTGATCTGATCCCAGTAGACCTTGGTAGTTTCGATGTTATTATTGGCATAGACTGGTTAACAAAATATCACGCAGTCATTGTGTGTGATGAAAAACTGGTTCGTCTGCCATGGGGAAATGAAACTCTGATCATTCGAGGAGAAGGTAACTCAGACATTATCGACACTAGACTTAGTGTCATTTCTTGTACCAAAGCCCAGAAATACTTGGTTAGAGGATGCCCTATCTTCTTAATTCTAATTTCCCAGATTGATGAGGAGGATAAACCAGAAAAGAAACAAATCAAGGACGTACCAATTATCTGAGATTTTCCTGAAGTCTTTCTCGATGAGTTGCCAGGCTTGCCACCGACTCGGCAGGTAGAATTCCAAATTGACTTGATACCTGGAGTTGCACCTGTAGCTAAAGCTCCATACCGGTTGTCACCGTCAGAATTGAAGGAATTGGCTGAACAACTTCAAGAGTTATCTGACAAAGGATTTATTAGACCCAGTTCCTCTCCATGGGGAGCTCCTGTTTTATTTGTCAAGAAGAAAGATGGCTCCTTTCGAATGTGTATCGATTACAAGGAATTGAACAAATTAACTGTGAAGAATCGTTATCCACTTCCTCGCATTGACGACTTATTTGATCAACTCCAAGGATCAAGTGTGTACTCCAAGATTGATCTAAGGTCTGGATACCACCAGCTGAGAGTCATAGAAGAGGATATTCCTAAAACAGCTTTCACAACTCGTTACGGTCATTTCAAATTCCAAGTTATGCCTTTTGGGTTGACCAATGCACCGGCAATATTCATGGACCTCATGAACTAGGTGTGCAGACCTTACCTGGATAAATTCGTGATAGTTTTCATTGACGATATACTCGTCTACTCCAAAAACGAACAAGAACACGGAGACACCTAACACAAGTACTGAAAGTGCTCAAGGAAGAACAACTATATGCAAAATTTTCCAAGTGTGAATTCTGGATTCCTAAAGTTCACTTCATAGGTCACGTGATTGAAAAAGTGATGGTATTCATGTAGATCCAGCAAAGGTCGAATATGTTAAGGGTTGGGCGTCTCCTAAATCACGGACAGAGATCCGTCAATTCTTGGGCCTTGCCGGATACTACCGCAGATTCATCGAAGATTTCTCCAAAATAGCCAAACCAGTGACTAAATTCACTCAGAAAGGAATAAAATTCAAATGGGGAGAAAAGGAAGAATCAGCCTTCCAGCTGATTTAGCAGAAGCTGTGTAGTGCGCCTATCCTAGCCCTACCTAAGGGAAACGATAACTTCATGGTATACTACGATGCTTCACACAAGGGTTTGGGTGCAGTATTGATGCAGAGAAAGGAAGTGATCGCTTACGCCTCCAGGAAATTGAAGAAGCACAAGAAGAACTATACCACTCATGATCTAGAACTTGGATCCGTAGTATTTGCCTTAAAAATCTGGAGGCATTGCCATTACGGAACGAAGTACACAGTGTATATTGACCATAAGAGTTTGCAACACATACTGGATCAGAAGGAGTTGAACATGAGGCAACGACGTTGGATTGAGTTGCTAAGTGATTACAATTGTGAAATCAAATACCACCCAGGTAAAGCAAACGTAGTTTTCGATGCACTAAGCCGTAAGGAGATAGATCCACCGATGAGATTCCGAGCCTTAGTTATGACAATCAGCTTGGATCTACCCAAGCAAATTCTAGAAGCTCAAACTCAAGCTCAGAAACCTGAAAACCTCACTAAGGAAGACATTGGGGGAATGCTCCGAACCGACCTTTCCAAGGAGAAATTGGAACCAAGGGCGGATTGAACTTTGTGCCTACACGGGAGGAGTTGGTTACCCTGTTATAGAAATTAGGAACGTGATCATGCACGAGTCTCATAAGTCCAAATATTCTATAAATCTCAGATCAGAAAAGATGTATCAGGATATGAAGAAGTTATATTGGTGGCCAAACATGAAGGCTGACATCACATCCTATGTTCAAAAATGCTTGACATGATCACGTGTCAAGACTGAGCACCAAAGACCATCGGGCTTGCTGGTACAGCCCGAGATACCTTAATGGAAGTGGGAAAATATCACCATGTACTTCGTTACCAAGCTTCGGAAATCATCCCACGGATACGATACTATTTGGGTGATCGTCGACAGACTCACTAAGTCTGCTCATTTCATACCAATTAGAGAAACTGATTCTTGTCAAAGCTTGCAAATACGTACCTCAAGGAGACTGTGACCAAACATGGAATACCAGTCTCAATAATCTGTGATCGAGACAGTAGGTTCAGATCGAACTTTTGGAGGGATTTCCAACGAGCCTAAGGTACCAACTTTGATATGAGCACTTGGTAGCCCTAAAATGTGAGCGCTATTTACGGAATTACATTAGATTCAGATAGGCAAAACGTGGATGGACTACTATTGACATGTTGTCAAAGTTACTCCTTGTTTAGCCTATATATACCCCTCCACACTTCCATGGAGGGGTGAGGTTTTTCCATTTTGTGTATTTCACTTTCTCTCTCTAAATACACACACTCCTTTCACCTTGTAATCTTTCTCTCTCTAAAATGTCTAAACACTTATTTTATCCTCCCGACCTCTGGATCACCCCTAAATAGCTTTAAATCTTATGATTAACAATTGGTATCAGAGCTAACCGGGGGTGTTTTGTGTTTGTGTTTGCTTTTTTTTTGGTGTTTGCGTCGTGTTATCAAGAGTCACGGTTCGTACCTTGTTATCATTCATGGTTGGTGTTCGTGTTGTGTTTTTAGAATCACGTTTGATATTTTTTGATTCGATTCTTATCTGATTTTATCATGTTTCATTATTATCCATTTTTATCTGTTAAAGTCTCGTTATATCAATTTTATTGTCTAAATCTGTGTCTTGTCATGCATCGTAAAAATTTATTTAAGTCCATTTTTTTGGTACCCGTGTATTGTTTTTGTCTATTGCTTCCTGGGAAAAGGACAAAAATCAAATGGTGCAGACCCTTTTTTTCGGTATCCACAAAGTTGGTCAAAACCCTCTTTAGATGCACATTCTGATGGCTACTTACGATCGCATTGATTACGATGGCTGGATTGCGATGTATTCATTCCAATGGCTCACTGCGATGGGCTATTGCGATGGGTCATTCCGATGGATCGTTGTGATGGATCGTTGCGATGGGTACATTGTAATACAAAGCTTTTTGCTAAGTATAAAATATTATCGTCCGATCTCTTCGAATTGATTACCAGTCTAAAGTGTGACTCAATTGTCTTTTGGTGAACAAGAGAAAGGTTTGGTTTGATTATCTATTTTTAAACTAAAGGCAAATAATTGTCGTTGATTAAAGTAGAAGCTTTTAAAAAATTAAACTAAAAGTTATTTAGAAAAACACTTAAAATATAAAACTTTGTAAAACTTTTAAACTTAACAAACTTAATTAATCTTAATTAATCTAAATATAATAAGTCCTTTCTATCGGAATGCACCAAAGTTAAAACCATCAGAATACAACTAAAACAATGCATCGGAATAATCCATGTGAAAGTCCATCGGAATGCTAATCTGAATACCCACGAAATACAAAATCAATTCTGTCGCAATATGGTGTCTGTCGGAAAGTTCTAGATCGGGATGTTTCAGATCGGAATAATCCAAACACCTCTGTCGCAATGTTGTCTATCGGAAAGTAGTTAACAAAATTTGGGCAGAGTTTCGACTTAAGGCAACCTTATCACCCGTCGGAATATGCGATCGCAATGAGCGATCGCAATCCCAGATCGGAATAAGGGGGTAAAATCCAAGCAATCGCAAAGTAAAACCCTCTTGGGTTATTACGATACAATCAGGTAACCGTCGGAATGTGGAATCTTCAAAATATTGCGATGAACACAAAATTAATCCGAAAATGGTGGTAAGTTGAAAACTCAATAAGCACGTATAATAAGCTATCTTAACCAAATCTTAAATAACTCAATAAGCTTAAATTTGACAACTTTCAAAACATAAAAATAATAAAATTTATAAAAGAACTTTAAAAAGACCTAAACCTTTTTAATCATCCGAAAGTTAATAAGCTAGAACATGAAATAAGCCAATAAGCATAAAGAGCTTATAACTTAAACCGTAAGAGAGCTTATGTAGGAATGAAAAGTTTAACCTTTTAAACACGAAATCATGAAATCAAACGTATGAAGTATAAATTTAGGATCAAAGGTTAAAGTAAATCAAGAAATGTAGAAAGAGATTAAAGAACAAAATACTTAAACTTAAACTTTTGATTAAAGAAACTCAAATACAAAGATTAATGAAAGCTTAAACTTGAAAGATTAAAAGAAAGAAAAGATGAAAAACTTAGTGAGAGAAAGTTTGGAACTTTCTCTCTCTAAAAACTAGAATGGAAAAATTAAAAGTGAAACTAGCTAACTCCCCTCATAATGTGATTAGGAGGGTAGTTATAGGCTAAGTGGCAAGTGCATGTGTGGTGTGCTTCCTTCTTTCTTTTCTTCTCGACTCGATCTAAATCTTTTCTTTACGTTGTCTTGGGATTTGAACTTTTCTTAATAATTTTCTTCTTTTAATTTAGACTTGAGTTCTTCGACTTCATTAAACTTCCGTCTTTAGACTTTTTCTTCGATAAATCTTCAGAATAGGTCTTGGACATCCGTTCTTTAAGCACTCTTGATCTCTTGACTTCGTCTTTTCTCGTTTTCTTCGATAAAAGCCCGTGAAAGCCCGTGTTTCCTTCCTTTTTTCTCTTTTGGTCCTAAAACACAATAAGAACACAAACCACGCATAATTCCGACTTTTACGACATAAATTACATGTTTTGGTCTTGTTATTATTGGAAATAAGCGGTAAAAGGATAAGTGTTTTCACACTTATTAAATCCCCTACACTTGACCATTGCAATGCCCTCATGTAATGCATTAATTTTAAAGCACGGTTTACATTTTCCATCATAAATAACCCACCTTGGCCTTTATTAAATACTAAACATTTAGGGAAAATAAAAAGATAAAAACAAGTAAAGAAATCAAAGACTTACATTGGGTTTTGGCTGCCATGAAAGTTTATCATCCTCAAGTTTCACGTTCCCCATACCAAGCTTAAAAACGAGATCATTGTTATTATAAGTTAGCAAACTAACACGAATTCATGTAGGCCAATTATTCACTTAGACTCCCTTATTCCTAGGTGTATCTCTTATATTTTATTTTTTTGTCTTGAATGATCACGAGGATGCATTGTTTGACTTATTTCGATAGTTATTTAGGCCGAAAATAAAGTGAATGATTTAATCAATAGTTAGCTAAAGGACAAAATCTTTTAAAACTGCTTCTCGGGACCTCTTAAAGTTCATATCTTGGCATAACTCGCTTCACGATTTGAGACCTTTCTCGGACCGATATTTGGCAGCGACTTCATACTTCAAATATTTGAGAGACGTTCTTGAAATTATGGTCTTCTCTTCATAATAGGAATTTCTTCACTTGAAGTTTTGAGAGATTCTTCATATTTGGACCACGACTTCTTCATTTTTCTCCAATCTTTATTTCGGACTTTGATATACAACGATCCGCCTCCTTTTAGGCTTGGATCTATTTATCCTCATACCTTGCTAGGATCTTTTCGGATAGACTTCTCCATGATCTTTAGAGGATTATTTGGCATAACTATGGCTATCTGTCGTTTAACCATCGATGATCAAATATGGTCGAGTCAAGCAAAGAGGATTCCTCACTTGAATAAACGGAGATGGCTAATGGAATTGTCTTCCAACTACCGATGCACAGTTGATAAACTTCAACAGTTTATCGCTTGTCGTTTGACATATCAAAAGAACGAGAAAAGAAAATAAATAAAGTACGATACATTTGATGTAGGAGAAGTATTCTTCATTTCCCTCAGAGTTATTCGAACTCGGATTTCCTCCACTTCGGCGGTCTTCTATTTTTGTTAAAATTCTTTCTCAGTGTCGGTACGAGTCCCTTTGGTATTTCATCAACACCCTCGTGATTCCGATGAAATTCGCACGTTACACACACACATAAAAACATTTTCCAAAATTACTCGGTCAAGGTGACTTGCCAAGTCAACGCCAAATGAAAGAAGAGATTTCAAGGAATACAAGAAAATTCAAAATTTTCTTTAGGAATCAAAGAGAATACGCTTACTTGCAAAAGGAACCACCATTTTTAAAAGCGCTCCTATCCAAACATTTATCAAAACACTACAAGTTTCAAGATGACCAATTTATTTGACACAATAGTGCTCTTCCTAAACTATGCATAATTAGCTAGATCATGCATACTTGAGGACCAAACAACGACAACCAACAAAAGAGGAATCTTCCCGAATTATACATAGTTAGCTAAGCTGTGCATAATTGAGGATCAAGTGACGAAACAACATTATTATTACATACCAAATATGACTATGAAAGTTTTCGACCAAATATTCAAAAGAATTAAATCATTTGAAATGGAATTTGAAATGGGAAAATATTGTTACTATCGTTTTAAGAAACACATCAAACATTTTTCGTCCACTTTAGAAACATATTTTTGCTTTGCCTTTTTATGAGAAAATAAATAAATAAATAAATAAATCGACACCATTCGCATTTGGTTGAACGAACCATTTGACACACTCATACATATTTTCAAAATAGACTATTCACAAAATAACGGTAAGGTGGTTCATGATTAAAGATCATTGCAAGCACAACAAGTAATAAAATCAAAAATCAATGAGATCGAACGAGGTAAACGAGCAATATAATTGCCAACTAAAATTTAACTACATTAGAAATGACAATACTTCAAATATATGACAAAAGTCTCGGGATAACAACAACGATCTACGAATACATGGAGTAAAAATTGAATATCAACACAAGCATCAAAAATAAAACAACGATCATAATTCCCATCGTCTCGAGTTGCACACACATTCCACCAAGGGTATACGGGGATAGGAGAATAAATAGAAACAATTTCACCAGGAAGATCGAGTTCTTTCACCTCTATAATTTGGTAAAGCGGCTTCGCCTCCTCGCTTTTGTTCAATATAAATAAATAACCAATTTAATGAATATTTATAGCATCATTCAAGTAAATACAGAATTTTAGGTTCCATTAACCGAAAGAAGAAAAGTCACAACGTCCATGAACAGGACAAAATATACCGGGTGACATACCCTCATCATCAAGTACTAGCGAGATAGTAGTTTTAAAATAAATATAATAATAATGGTTTCATATCATGGAAACTATTAAAATGAACAGTCACATGACGACTCAAGTTTAGATACAGACTCATAAAATCAAAGAAGGGATGTCAGACGATCGAACCATCGTGACTCAAAACATTATATATACATCTTAAGAAAATAATACAAATATTCGTTTGTTGGGTAATCCATTTGCATTTTCTAGTTACTGTTACCTTGTATATTGTAAAACCGAACATTTGCACATCTTTTTAATTTGTGTTACACCATTAAAGAATTTATACCTTTCATTTTTCAATCTTTACGAAGTTTTCATTTCTGGAAAAATTTCAATCTCTCGGAAATTATTAACATTAGTAGATGCGGTGACTCAGTTATCATAATCGACAAATCATTAGGTTTGAAAGTCTCGCTACGTGTGTCAAAATCTCGTTAATGTTCATATCTTAAGTACCAAAAACGTACATAGTAAGAATTTTCAAAGTTTTACGTTATTATTATTACAACTTATCTCATTACGTATATACAAATATCCATCATGACTCAAACTAGTCCAATTAACTCTTAAAAATCAATCTTTGACTATTGATTATACACATGTCTTCCTTAGAATTTGTATGTTATATTTTATTTACGCGACTCGAGTCAGTCGTCAAAGACGTTTCATGTAGTATTATCTCGGATAAATTACTGATTTTAGTCGAGACTTGAATCTCAAAAATAATAATAATATAATAATATAATAATTAATCAGAAATGCTTATTTCAGTAATTCTAAAATGTAGAAAATTCAACTTTTAAACCTTAGCCCATTATCAAACGGTTTTTAACATTAACACATCTCGCAGCGGAATAACACAAAAGATTTTTCAAACGATTTTAAACAAGCATCATCGAATTATGCATAGTGATTCTCTATAACGACAATTAAATAAACAAATGATTTCTAATGGCGTTCCATCAATGTTTAAAAATTTATTTCAAGCGTTAGAATTTCTCACTTATAGTGTATATTCTGATTTTATCCCAGTTTATTCACTACAACAAGTAACGTGTTCTACTTTACACCAATGCATACGTAAACATAACCTTATGTTTAAAATAAAACTAATTTTACAATGTTTTTAGCTCCAAAATACATGACCAATTCTTCTACTCATGTTTTATATTACAAGATACACCAAAAGTTTGCTACATTGACCCGAAAATTAATTCATACTAAATCCAAGTTACATATACTCAACAGTCATATCGTAAATTTTATTATAAACTCCTTTTTCAAATTATATTAAACAAATTCTTAACAAATCCATCACTAGCTTCTAGTATCAAATTATTAATATATATAAAAACAAGGATTTTACGAGTAATATAAATTACTTATTATGATATACCAACCAAGGTTGAAGGAAAAATAATTTCACTTTGTCCATTTCTTCTCTAGACTTATTTTTACTTGTTACAAGACACATCATAAGTCATTTTTATCCAAAAGTTTCATCCGCCAAGTATTAAATATGTAAAACACTTTATGTTTAAACCATTCAATCAACAAAGTTTAGTGCTTACTTAACTCACACAAATGCCGGACCTTGTCATATATACTATCAAATTTAAAATAATAAGACAACAAGAACAAAAATGAAATAAACGAATCGAGGATACGTATGTCAACTAAATGTTGTTATCGGCCTCGGATGAGTCTCGAAATCGTACTCCACAAAATTAACACAAAAACCAACCAAATTCCAAGTTATCGCGATTGATCACAACGCTAGTCTATTTTAAAACACATCCTTAATTTCAAGTAGAATAGTAAACAACGATTAAATGGCAACACGCCTCAACTACGTTTTATAACATACACATGTGATTCGTCGCTACGATGTACACATCGTTGATTATACTTCGTCTATGTTATAGTTACGTCAACCAATATATCAAACCCATAAGGAATGAAGGAAATACAGTAATACGATAGTAATTTACGTTCCAAAAAGAAGATGTCCCAAAATGACACATCACGGTGCGATAACGACCATCGAGATCACTGTAGTCAATATACAATATGTTACGAAGAATTATTTACGTATCTAGAATATCAAACGAGGTTTACACTCAGTTATTCGAACAATAAATTAATTATCAAGATTGATAATTGGCGGTGAGGCTGAATTCTCAACAAAACCGCATTTTAAATGTACAATAATCACGCAAGGACCATTGCTTCGCGTGCAATGCCTTTAAATACCATAGTATATACATACTTATACATACAATCATTCATACATACATGTAGGATTACAACGCAGTGTTGCCATGTAATGCAATGTAGCCCGTTATGCCAAATACATGCAACATATAAGATAATCTTACGAGAATTTGTAAATTATGATAATAAGTACTCAACGTATAAAACAATATATCTTAATATATATCAAAGTATTTACTTCTAAATACTAGAGAATTCATGTCAGTTTGAGGGATATATCTAAAATATAAAGCAATGCTAAAGAAATCTTACCAGAGCCATGCAGGATAGTTGTGTGCTTGGACAATTTCTTACGACACCAAAAGTTATAGTTTAGGATTTTTCAAAATGACATAGTTCACTATAACTCATGGCTCTGATTACCAATCTATAACACCCCCAACAAATGCTATTCGCAGCGGAACTACAACATTTGGGTGCTACACAGTTATCATCACACATAAGCTATATTAAACGACTCAAAGAGACGTAAAAGTTTAAACATAAATTTAACATTATTAAAAACATACAAGTCTACAGTTTTCCAAATCCCAAGATAATACAAAACAGAGTTTGTGTTAGGTCCCCATTGAATCTCAACCCCAAAAGATACATTTTGTTCACATGATAGCAAAATAAAAGAGTTTTAAGTTAAATAAGGGTGGAAAACAAGTAGACCGCCAAGCCACACAACTCCCATCCTCGCATGCTCTACTGCTATCAATCTTGGTTACCTGAAACACATGCTTAAAACCGTCAACACAAAGGTTGAGAGAATCTATAGGTTTATCAAATCATAAGTTGAACATAAGTATTAAAACCAATCATGACCATTCAATAGCATTGTCGTACTCACAATCTATTATTCAAGGATATTATCTTTAGCAATAGCTAATAATTGTGTTTAAGCTCATGACACTAATCCGTTAACTCAATCACCCGCGTACATTTATCGGCATGATTAAGATGAAAACAGTGCCCCTTCTAAAGGCATTAGTTGCAATTATACCTTATTTCTTATCACAAGTTATCTGTCTACAGAGGGTACTCAACGTACTAGCTCTCGTCTCGGATAGGGTCGTCAACCCAATAGTACTATCAATTGTATAAGCGGCTATCTCCAACCCACACAAGGGAAAGACAATAGTTAATAGTTCACGAATTTAGAGACTTTTGCAACTAGGTACTCAACACAATTCAAGGCAACATTCGGGTCCAACAATCATTCATGACTTATGTTCTTTTTATTTAAATAGCATGCATCCCCCTCGCGGGTAAAAACATTTGAAATAAGTAAAGAGCGAGGCTATAGACTCACCTTAAGTAGTAGTGGTGGTATTAGTAACTACGGCGTAAACGAAATCGATCACCGACGATGAGGATGCCCCGGGAAATCAAATACAACACCTAACGAATAAACACGTAATGAATCAACACATTCAAGTACCTTCAAGTACTGTATGTACATAATTAAGAACACTCAAGGTTCATATAAACTCACGCCAAAAATCCATACAAGTGATATTTACTAGACATGTCCAATTTACCTACGTAATTAAAGTTGATTCCCATTTTATAGATTTGCCGGTACTTACCAAAAGTACGGGCTGTTTGCTATGACTTAAGCACCTATATAAATTTCAATAAAATTCACAAAAATGACTCATGATCTGTATAAAACCCATATTTAATCCCATGAAAAGTTTTCACTTCTATGACTCGTTACACATCACATTACTAGACGTACACATTTAGGACTGATTTTGCACTTTGACCATGTTGGACTTGTTTGACCCATTTAAAATACACCATTGACCAATCCAACACCTAAGTCTAAAAATAGACTCACAAATGCAGGTTTGAAACCAAAAATCAACGTTCAATCATTTACCAAACTCTATCTATGGTCCCCGGGATTTGACCCAAAACCAAACACAAATTCGGATTGTGTTGATTCTCATCTCCCGGTACACGAACTTTCAAAATATCATAACTTTTGACTCGTTTGGAGTCGTAAGCTCTACCTTATACCGAAACGAAGCTAGAAAGAAGCTCTACAACAATATCCTATCATATGGACCTGGACTTAAACTTAAAACCACGAAAAATACCCCTAAAGTTTCTGATCTAAAATACCCTTTTCAAAATCACATCAAAACATCTTTTTGACCAATTTTAATAATTCGTATACCCCTAATAACATCTAATAATCATCCTAAACTAATCCAAACATCCTGAATCACTTGTATGTTCAAACTTCATCAAAGCCCATTTTATAAAACTAACATATAATATAATTAATTTAATTAAAAATGATAATAACATGAACATAGAAACATACCCGTTACAATTAGAATCAAACACTCAAGAGCACCCAAACCCCCAATTATTTCGTGGGTTTTGGGGCTGTAGAACACCAAAACACAAATCCCCATCTTTTTTAATTGATTATCTCCACTCCTAAACACAAGATTTAAACATGCATTAAGAAAAACTAGATCAAAACCCACTTGTTCATATGGATAAATTTTTGAAAAATTAAAGATGTTGCATGTGTGTTTTTAATGGATGAAAAGACTTACAAAGATGAAAGGAGGATGGGTCTTTGATTGCTTTTTCCAAAAACCCAAAAAAAATGGTGGTGGAGGTGGCGGCTTATGGTGGCCGGCGGCCATAGAGAGAAAAAGGGAGAGAACCCTAATTTTTGAAAGTTAGAAATGAAGTGTGTGTGTGTAGTTCTCCCTTTTGTAAAAATGGAGGGGCTAATTTTGACAAGTTGACAATCTTTTGGCCCTAATAGTAAATCATTATTTAAAGAGCGGGTTTTGACTAGTAGTCGACTTTTAGAAATTTACGAGAGTTGGGTTTTGTCCCGACTACCTCAAAATGCTTTTAAATGGTTCAAACGCACACAAAACGAATATACACATGGTTCCGACTCGACTTAACACGTAATAAAAATAAAAATCTCGAAAAACTCAAATATCGATCAATCTATAATAAAATGTAAGTTTTTGGCATCCATCGGTATCGTAGTCGTTATCGGTTCTTCTTAAATCGTCAAACGTTAAATTACGACCGTAAACGTTGGTTTCAACTTAAACCGTCAAATATATAGCAAACGAAATTTCTTAAAAATTTCAAAAATATTCATAAAATAGGATTAAATAAATGACGTTGGGCTCGGGATATCACATCCACAAGTGAGCCACAACTTAAGAGAGATGCTCATACTGAACAGCTCTTGAAACAATAACTTAGCATCATATGGCACTTTCACTGGTATCACAGTTTCCTAAGGTATGTAGTGATTTATATCCAACTTACTGGATCGGGTTCAAGGGGTGGGATATCTCATTCGTTGGTTTGATGGCAGGCCAAGTTTAATTGAATTAGGCTGTGTCATTATTTTACTCTTATCCAACGTGACAAGCTAAAGTTTGATAATGGATATGGTGTGATTGATGGGCTGGACTTCAATATATTTATATCCGTGTATTTTGGGTTCAAAATGACATGGGCCAAATTTATCATAAAGATGTGTGAAGACTTGAGTTGTCCATCATAATTTCAAGAATGGTGCCGGTTATCGGGTTTACGGTGATTACGTGATTAAATGACAAAGAAATTATTGGTTTAAAACCCAATATTTTTCGAAAAAATTTCGACAACCTCACCGCGCATCAGTTGGGCATGTGATTGACGTTGGGCTTAAACGACAAGTTATCTAGACAAATTTTGTCCCTCAATGAAAATTCATTTCACCATTTGTTCTAGTTAACGACATTCTCAAACACAACACCAAAGCAAA
The DNA here is from genome assembly GCA_025667525.1 of Glebionis coronaria. Classification (NCBI taxonomy): domain Eukaryota; kingdom Viridiplantae; phylum Streptophyta; class Magnoliopsida; order Asterales; family Asteraceae; genus Glebionis; species Glebionis coronaria. The sequence continues at coordinate 419,789,461 of CM046876.1, read as the reverse complement.
CAAAACACTTAACGCTAAAACGATCTGATATAAGATTCACTTAAATGACAACGGCTAGTTTTGATTCTACAAAGACAAGTGATCACGAAGTGGATTTGGTAGTCTTTATTTGAAGTTGAAGTGGGATTTCATGAAGGCGTCTACTTATTTCATCATCGAGCCTTCCTTCTATTTTTCTACCCCTTTTCTTCAAACCCAATCTATTGATTGGTGACTTGCTTGGACGATAAAACTTATGAATGAGACTTGAATTATCTAATTTCCACTGTCAAGGGGTGGATGGTCGACGACATGGATTACTATCATTTTTGGGATCTTTGTTGCAGTTCTCAGTGTCACACGCAGTTGCTCGTGTGGATAATTTCAAGAGGTATAAGAGACTTGTTTCTGCACTATTCTTCATTCGACATAAGTGCAAGCTTAAGTAACAAATTTGGGGGATTGTACTTCAGTTTCAAGTTTTGAATATCGGGTTTACATCACATGTGGTCACTACAGATAGCCGAAAGAATACGAGGTTGGTAAGTAAGACAGAGAGATAGAATCAGCAATCAATTCTCACGGGATATTTTTATGAGCTTCATAACGACAATGGTACTTCATAGTCTAAGCAAAAAAGTTTCAAAGTTTCACAATGACTTTCAAAACTTTTCAAGACATTTGCATAAGACTAAGAACTTCTCGATTATATGGACGTCCACGATAATGATGCTTCCGAGAGTTCGAAATCATCATGGGGGGAAGATCGTGTACTTTGAAGTAATCAGATCAACTTCCAGGGGGAAGTAGTGTACATAGAATGGTATCTACTTCACTTTATATTATTTTTATGAAGTATTCTGCAGGCGTGAGAAGAATTGTTGCTGATTTCCTGCATGTTACCCCAAACAGATTATCACCAAAAATCAAACGACATGAAACAATATAGAAGCAGTGTTATTTGGTGTGGTTCTTCTTCAAATTTCCGTTGTGCACTTAAACCGATGAGCTAGAAGATTGTTCAAACTACATCAAAGTGTTAGAATCTGCTTAAGATACAGATATTGGTTTGGGGGGAAGCTGATTCAGAAACTTCGTCTAAAAGAAGTCTATGAAGAAAGTTTTTTAATACATGCTGCATGAATTGGGGGGAAGTTAATCCAAATCATGCATATTACAATTGTTCCACAACAAGCAAAGACAAAGAGGATTCAAGCTGAGGTAGTAGTTATGAAGAAAAGAAGAATTAAAAGACGTCCTCAGCATTAGAAGCGCCTTGGAAGACTTTATATTGTTGTATTTTTACTTGTTAGGAACATTGTAAGTAATTCCGTATGTCTCCACATCGGGGGAAGATTGTTAGCCCTAAAATGTGAGCGCCATTTACGAAATTACATTAGATTCAGATAGGCAAAACGTGGAGGGACTACTATTGACATGTTGTGAAAGTTACTCCTTGTTTAGCCTATATATACCCCTCCATACTTCCATGGAGGGGTGAGGTTTTTCCATTTTGTGTATTTCACTTTCTCTCTCTAAATACACACACTCCTTTCACCTTGTAATCTTTCTCTCTCTAAAATGTCTAAACACTTGTTTTATCATCCCCGGCCTCTGGATCACCCATAAATAGCTTTGAATCTTATGATTAACAGCACTGCTTATCATCCACAGATTTACGATCAAAGCGAACGAACCATCCAGACTCTAGAAGACAAGCTGAGGGCATGTGTAATTGACTTTGTCTATGGATGGGTCGAGCATATACCCCTAGTTAAATTCTCCTACAACAATAGTTATCACGCCAGCATCAAGGCTGCTCCTTTCGAAGCACTCTACGGTCGGAAATGTCGTTCGCCCGTGTGTTGGGCCGAAGCAGGTGAAGTCAAACTCACTGGACCTGAATTAATTCAAGAGACCACCGACAAGATCGTCCTTATAAAACAAAGAATTCAAACTACCCGCGATCGAAAAAAGAGCTACGCAGACCAGAAACGTAAGCCTATGTAATTTGAAGTGGGTGACCATGTCATGCTCAAGGTATCACCATGGAAAGGGATTGTACGATTCGGTAAATGTGGAAAACTGAATCTGTTGGAGTATGCTTGTGTCATAACAACTAATTATACGGCTAGACACATATGGGCCTATGTGGTCACACACATATACAGTGAGGTACCATTTCAATATATCATGTTTATCGTATTTACGGTATATAAACAACCTTCGTAACTCGAGATCATTATTGGGCTTCTAACGACTAGTAGTGTACTTAGTTATTAGACTTGTAAAAGTGTATGTCAAGGCCCATACAAAGCCCATTGAGTCCGGCCCATTAAGATGAAAAGAGGAAGGAGTTACATTTGTGATAAATATGAGTTATTAGGCAATAAATCTAATTTATTACATTAAACACATTACCAAAAAAATCCTCCCTCTTTCCTCTAATTGGGATTTGCACGGTTTTGAGATGTAAAAACCGTGGGTTTATGTTTTGTAATGATCTCCATCTTTGAATCTTGTTTATTCAAAGGGAGTTACTAGGTTACGGGGTTTAAGACCAGCATCTATTGGTATACAAGGATGTGTGGTGTGGATAAATAATAGAGGTGATCTATTTTGATCACTTGGTTTCATATTTGATTGGTTTCTTGGTTAGATCATGTGTTCGTGAGGGTCTCCGTTCGATCTTACCGAATCACGCTACAAAGGTATACTTTTATGTCCCTTTTATTGATTAATCATATGACTCTATGGATCCGTTGATAGGTGATATTTCCTCTGCGTTTATTATTTATTCATATCATGTTTATATGGATAATCACCTATAGTGGTATCACGAGCCATCATATGATGTCATATGATTATCGGGTATGCATAAAAGTGGCCAAATCGCGTGTTTATGGAGGATTAATAAAGAAAATAATTAAAGAAGCCCCAAGGGCTTATTTTCGTGTTAAAACAGACCATAATATGGTCTTATGATCTGTATTTTTACATCACCACGGTTGCGCATATCTTAATTAGTTTTGTTGCTGGTACGTATAAAATGACCAAAAAATGCGTGTTTTGGCACGATTTGTGAATCGGTTTTAGAACAGCCCTATGGACATGATTTATGTAATTATATGATTATTATAAGGTGTTTAAAATGTGGTTTTAATATCCTAAGTTCATCAGTTATACGTACCAATCAGGGGTTTAATTAATTGTTGATTATTTTTTCGATTTCGTTGGCTAACAAGTGTATCTTGTTGTTTATTTTATATCCATGGCAAATACATTCATGTTTTGTCATGGAATTAGCCAACACCTTGTTATATTCATAATCTTATGGTATTATTATGTTTCGTATGCAAAGCCGATGAAAACCTAGACCAAATATGACATGTTGTGTATTGATTTACATTTAATTTCAGTTTTGGGGATTTGCCATTGTTTCAGCTTCAGTAATATGTTTTTGATGTTGGTTATAGCAATTTTTTGGGCACTTTACAGTAGGTTAATAATAGGTTAAATGTTTTTAGTCAAAAATCATTTGTAACCGATGCTTGTATGGGAATGGCTAAAGAAATTAAGACATATTGTGAAATTCGGAGCTGCTGAGTGACCTGCACTAAAACGTGATTTCCCGGAGTTCTATAAGGAGATAGAAGCCCAAATTTGCTATGCTGATTCACAACGCATGGGCCTTCAAAAGTCTCAACTGGACCTCAGGCTAGGGATGACTCCTTCAATGAGTTTTGGGCCCTAGAAGTCGACTGAATTTTTTTGGCAGATTTGGGCCTCATGTTCATTTTGAGTTCTACTTGCTCTTGGTGGTCTTGGAGCAAGTGGGAGCCTACTTTGTGGTTGTTTTGACTTACCCTTAGTTGACTTCTTGGTCCTCGTGATGGCTCACGAGATCAAGATTAGGTTTTTCATCGGTTCGAGGCTTTGCATACTTGTGGTTGTGTGGTTGCTTATTTGCTTGATATCTTGCTATAACTTGCAAATGTTTTTATAAAACTTGATACCAATCACAAACCATTTATAAAACTAAATCTTTGATTTAGTCTAAAGTTTAAATACGATTTAAAACAAAAATCTTGTTTTCATAATAATTCATAACATGTTCTGAATGTTATTTATTTTATGTATTGTCTAAACTAATAATACTTCCACTTAGGTTTTATATTAGTCTTTAACTTGGAAAACTTGACACGCATAAATTAAAACAAGATTAGACTTAAGTTATGAAATGTTTTTAACTTGTTCTACGATGGATGATTGCATGCTTCCTCGTATACACTTTTGTTTTGTAAATCAAACTTTTATACCCATCTCAAATTTAAGTCATGTCGTCCAATCGTTTGTGATCACTTGCAATTACTTTTTGCATCTTGTGAGACGGATGTGAATTATAACCCAAGGTGATTATTATCTATGCGTGAGACCTAGAATTATTCTCGCATGTTCTCAAATTGGATGACTTAATCGGTACAACGGTGAGACCTTGACCGAGGCAAGGATGGGACTAAACATGCCAGTTTGACATTTAGTGAAATGTTTGCTTGTGTCATGAGTCCCATAAGGATCTAAGAATTGCACAAGATTTGCAATTGATGAACGTCATCTACCTGTTGAATCTATCATTGCTAGCAGATCAACTGATGTGGTGGTGGAACCTCAATAAGGATCTTAGCCTTTTCGTAAAATTAATTATTTTTATAAACTTGGGTAGTTAATTTTAAAAGGATAATTATCGAAAATACTAAATATGAACTGTGTATTTCTATTAATGATTTTGTGCAACACAAACCGTAAACAAAGTTTGTTTCCTTTTGTGTTAGAGGAAAACAAACTAAGTCTTCTTTCCTTGTAAAATAAAGACTCGTTCCCATCCTTTCTCCTTATATGAGAAAGCTGTAATAGGAACACTTGAATCTTCTCAATTCTAATCAATCTTAATACGCACCTACTCAAGAAATCGCATTGTCTTGTAAGTCAAAACGATTAAGTACGGTTGCATATCTTAAAGTGTTAAGATATTGTATGAGTCTTGATTAGAAATTGAAGTCTCATTAAACCGTGAGAGGAAAGGAAATTAATAGCATGTTTTTATAGTATATTTTCCTTACACAAACAAGTTCCATAAGATTCTACACACCTTTTAGGTAAAGTAGAAAGAGGAATTACATGCAAAACTTTCAAGTTAATGGCATCGATGGAAATCTCATCACAAATATAGTAGAACTTGATACTTTTCTTTGAATATCTATGTACATGTTTACTAGTCTACGAGACTCACATTGGCTATAATGTGTAGACATTCAAAGAACTAGAAAGTATACAAGTTTCTACTTGCTTTTTCACTAGTATAGATACATTCAAAATGTTGTCTAAACTAATGGGAGCAATGCATTTTTTTAACCATAGGACACACTTGTAAAGATGTCTTATTCAGTGGGAGCTATGAGCTTATCACCTTGTATGTGACCCACTTAATTTCTAGATTGTCTTAACATAGCATCATAGTTTTCTAAGCCTTATTGCATATTATTTTAAAAGATAACTAGTAGCTTTTCTGATGTCGCTTCCCGAAATGTTATCTAAAAATAGTTATGCATGATTGCTTACTAAACGATGAAGTTCTACATAACCCTTCTATACACGCTTGATTTAAGTATGACTTAAATCTTATTATATCTGTGATATTTTAATATTATTCATATATGATGTTGTGCCATGCTCAAGTGGGAGAATTATTAGAGTGTGCAAGGTACAACACAATATGGCTTATAATCGTCTATTAGGACTTATACATATTGATGTATGTTGCCTAATAGAGAATTAATGTCAAGAAATAATAAAAATTATTTCATCACATCACCTAAATGTTTTAGCTAATAAGCATATGTCTTCTTGTAAAGACATAAATATGAAGTATGTAAATTAACTTGAAAATACTATTGAAGCCAAAAGTAGGCATTCAATAATACTTTATTTCTAGTATATTTATGTCTTCAAGTAAAGACATAAACATGAACTTCCTTGAACTGTTCAAAGACTTATAAAATAAAGTAAGTACTTGACTTGTTGTGTCTTCCTGTTAGGGCATATACAATGAAGTTATTGGATTGTTCAATATCTTATAAAGTATATTTAGCGACCAACATGTTATGTTTTCTTGTTAAAACATGAACATGAAGTTTTTGAACTACTAAAATAATCATACTTCATATCATGCAATCGACTTGAATATATTGTTTATGCAATTTGGTTTGGCCAAATTATAAAATATGTGAGCCAAAGAGTATTATGTTATCAAAGGAATTGTGATACTGTCTCATAATTGCAACACTATGTCTCATGTGTAAAATCAAATACTATTGTTATTATTTGATCCTTGATAACATTAATTACTCTCTCTCTCTCTCTTGTATCTTATTAAGATTAACAAAAATTTGAATATACCCGTGCTTATTCAATATGGTTCCAAACAAGTAGGTAACTAAGAAACCATCAATTTATGGAATAGGATGATTCCCAGTAAGTCTTAGTTGAAGTCTTGAATTTGTTAAAATCATGTTAGACATGTTATTAACAAAACTTGAATCAAGAAATTTTAGTGTATTTTATACATCCCAAACGAGAACAATTCATTGTTGCTCGACATGATGTGTACTTGGAGAAAGTATCCTCTTACAAGAAGCAAGTGGGAGCCTTTGTGCATCTTTGTAGAAAGTAAGAAATAAAATACAACCTTCTAAATACACTAATGAACGACATAATGAGGCTGAGCATGTAAATGCAAAAGCCACAAATTGTTGTAACTCCCATTCGCATATCCACAAGGATACCTTAAGCACCTGAAGATATGAATGTCATGTCAAAGTTGAGGAATCTGAGTTAGAGGATCATAGTGAACCTCATAACTATCGAGACTCATTTTTAGATTTGGAATCTAATGAATGACTCAAAACTATGAATGGTTAGATATAGTCCGTAAAAGAAAATCAATTTTGGAATTTGATTAGCTTTCACTAATCAGTAAGAATGATAGGTTATACATGGTCGTCTATGAGAAGATAGATATGGACACAATTGTACACATTTATACACACTCTCTTTGAATAGAGTTTAAGGCATGCTCAAGCAATTGATCATGATTTAAGGCTTTCATTTCTTTACGAGTGTTAAATTAATAAAGATATTAATTACCATACTTGATTTCATGAATATGAAATATGGAAATTGGTGTACAAACTCTATAAATCCAAGTGTGTATTAGAGTATGCATCTAGGAGCTATAATCTTAAGTTTGAATCGACGATATGATTATGATTAAAACAAAGATAACTCATTAAGCTAGTAGGAGCATATTGTTTTGTTTGTTCTTAAATATCATATGTTGTTAACATATTGGAAATGACATTCCATCAAATCTAGTTTTTAATCCTTCGCTTGGAATATATTTCTATTGAGAGATATAAGAAGTAAAACATATAACCTTGGAACATATGCTTATTAGGAAAAGGCATACGCGGTTAATAAGTCTAAATATGACACACATCACTGAGAAAGCCTCAAAGATCTATCTCATGTGATAAGATTGATTATGTACATGGAAACCTTTAGTTTACCTAGTGGATTCATTACATATGATATGTGATGTATTAGACTAATGTTAATACTTGCATGAATGCAAGATGAATTGATCACAAAGTATCTAAGTGAAAGTCATTAGACTACTATATACTTGATCATCGTTTACGGATTTTAGCTAAGAAGATTAGTGTTGAGTTTATACACTAATGCTTACTTTGATTGAGATGGTACTCAATACTAGTGATGGTAGGATTTCATCTTCAATGATAATACTACTACCTATACGTGCTTGATGAAAAGCATTGTTGCACTACTCATTAGTAAAATAAGAATAATTTATAGTTTGGGAAGCTGTTAAGAAGATTGTCTTAAATAGGTGTTCTACTTACTTTAAACAACCTATGTAATGTACTATGGCGATGCTAGTATTACTGTATTAGCACTTGAGCGCACATATACAAAATGACAATCATCGTATTATTTAAAATCTTCACTATTTGTGAGTTTCTGAAATAAGTATTCTCAAAGTTCACTCAGATGACAACTCAACAGGTCCTTGTGTAAATTCAATGTCTTGTAGTCAAACATGTTCATCATGCTTGGAACATTGGACTTTAACCTTAGAGTAGTCTCATGTATATCTGTATTTTAGTATTTGGATAATGGAACGTTAAGAAGTTTTACTAAATAATGAATTGATATACTTGGTAGATCGTCTTCATTTGTACTACTGTGTTCTATATTAGCATGTTTAATCCATTAATAATTTAGTTATTCTAAATTATCCATTGTCAGTTGACGATACGGGAGTATTGTCTAATTAAGACAAATGTGAGTTGGTCATATTCATTAGAAATGAATATTAATTGATGATGCCGCCAAACTCATATGTGTTCATTGGATGAACATTGGATTGACCCAACCTACGAGAATTCACTACATGGATCGTCGTTAATAGTGAATCTCGCAATTGGTTAAATATCTCATCCTTAGACTTGAGATGCAAGTAGGTTGTGTATGTGTGGAATGTCAATCTTTGATATGGTTAAACGCTGTCCTGAACAAGGCTGCTATAAAGACCATTTTCAGGTGTGATGTGAAACACATAAACGAGATGTGTAGTCAAAATAGGATTTGTTCCTCCAGTTGTATTGGAGTTAGATACTACTGGGCCCCTCGATGAATTGTATAGATGTTTGTGTGGCCACACCCAAATGTAATTAAGATGATTCTTGATTAATTTGGTAATCTAGTTCAATATCTATATCGAGAAACAGAATAGTTAAACTTAAGAATGACTATTGATCCATGTCTAAAGTTTAACAGAGTATCTGAAACAAAAGGATGACTAATATCTAACCATTTAAATAAGATCTTTGAGAAACTATCCCCATACGTTTCTAGGGGCATTGGCGTGTTGCTAGACGCTAACCATTGCTTGTATAATTACATGATTATTATGACGTGCGCAAGTGGGAGCTGTTGGAGTATGCTCGTGTCATAAAAACTAATTATACGGCTAGACACATATGGTCCTATGGGGTCACACACATATACACTGAGGTACCATTTCAATATGTCGTGTTTATCGTATTTACGGTATATAAACAACCTTCGTAACTCGAGATCATTATTGGGCTTCTAACGACTAGTAGTGTACTTAGTTATTAGACTTGTAAAAGTGTATGGCAAGGCCCATACAAAGCCCATTGAGTCCGGCCCATTAAGATGAAAAGAGGAAGGAGTTACATTTGTGATAAATATGAGTTATTAGGCAATAACTCTAATTTATTACATTAAACACATTACCAAAAAAATCCTCCCTCTTTCCTCTAATTGGGATTTGCATGGTTTTGAGATTTAAAAACCGTGGGTTTATGTTTTGTAATGATCTCCATCTTTGAATCTTGTTTATTCAAAGGGTGTTACTAGGTTACGGGGTTTAAGACTAGCATCTATTGGTATACAAGGATGTGTGGTGTGGATACATCATAGAGGTGATCTATTTTGATCACTTGGTTTCATATTTGATTGGTTTCTTGGTTAGATCATTTATTCGTGATGGTCTCTGTTCGATCTTACCGAATCACGCTACAAAGGAATACTTTTATGTCCCTTTTATTGATTAATCATATGACTCTATGGATCTGTTGATAGGTGATCTTTCCGCTGCGTTTATTATTTATTCATATAATGTTTATATGGATAATCACCTATAGAATCTACGATGTGTAGGCCCTTTCAAAGTGATAGCCATGATCGGGGAAGTAGCTTATCGCTTAGAGTTACCGCAGCAATTGAGCTGGGTACACTCCACCTTTCACGTGTCGAACCTGAAGAAGTGATATGCCGATGAGCCATTAGCTATGCCATTGGAAGAAGTTCAGTTTGATGAAAAACTCCAATTCACAGAAGAACCAGTAGAGATCATGGAGAGAACGGTTAAGAAGTTGAAACGCAGCCGCATCCCGTCGATCAAAATCCGTTGGGACTCGAAGAGAGGTCCTGAGTACACCTAGAAACGAGAAGACTCATTCAAAACCAAGTACCCACATATATTCACCTGACCGGTGACGTCCTTCTTCTCAACTTTTAGGACAAAGCTAAAATATCGGGGTGGTGCTGTAAAATCCCCGATTTTACCATTTTGACTTTCTCAACTTTTCTAATCAATAATTCTAAAAGTTAACTATCACCAACTTTGCATAATTTCATGAAGTATTATTTCTACTTGAGCATACTATCTTTTCAAAAGTTACTTGATAATTATGAACCTGTTAGTATATATTGACTACATGGACAACTGACTGGCCACATGATAAACAAGGATTTACAACAGCAGTACATATTTGATTATGTAAAAACATACTAGAGAAACATTATCTCATGTGCTACATTTTATTAAATGTGTGAACTTGCCTTTATGTGTATATATATATACCTTACTAGAAGGAACTATATGATACAATGTCTTGTAACCTAACAAGGACAAACAACATGATCCCTATACTTATATTAACTCCGAACATTTAACAAGTAAACATATTCCTACCCCATATTTATATTCTAGCCGTGTATATGCATGAGTGCATACACTTTTCTTGTAAAATGTGTAGAAGTATGCATGTTTCCTATTGGCTAACCGAACTCAACACTTGGCACACTTTTTTCCCTCTCATTGCTTACTACCACGCAGAAAAGATGGAGGAGATCAAAGGGTGTCTTGTTTTTGCCAAAGAGACACAACACTTGACAAGAAAGATCTAACCTAGGTGATCTTGTCCCCTTCTCTCCCCTTTCTTAGCCGATTACATACACACACATACACACAACACATGCAAACTCAAATCTCAAACATTTCCTCATCTCATCTCTCTCAATCATTTGGATCAGAAACCACCAAGAACATCTTAATTCCACCAAATCCTTGTCTTCATCCTCATAGCTCTGAATCATTGGTATTAACCATACCAAACTTGATCTTCAAGACAACCAAGAAAACCCTAGACGCCCCAATGAAGGCCACGACTTGATTTTTGTGATTAGGGTTTCATCATTGTTGATTTCAAGCTTAAATCCTCCTTAGTTCATTTGTTTTCCTTAACCTTATTTAACAAGTAAGTATCACTAAACTTACCTTTCCTTTATTTACTTACATTTTCTTTGCATGCATAATCATTCACGTGAATCACATATGAAAAACTTGTTGAAAACTTAAAACTAGCAAAACCATGACCTATATAGGTCAGGACATATTTTTGATTCATCACAAGACTTGTATAAAAATTATTTGGTAATGAACATATGATTAGTACATATGATAAACTTGGTAAAAATCATAAAAACCTCCTATAAATTTAATTATAGTCGTGGGCTATAAGTCCCATTTTTTGGAATTTTGGTGAACTTGTAAACTTGCTATAAGCCTAGATCTCATTTTTAGACTTTGTGATTTACTTATAAACATATAGCAAGCCTAAATCTCATGTTGACACACCATAACTAAATATAGCCGTGGGCTATAAGGTTCATATTTGAACTTGTGGTTAACTTGTGAACTTAAAACAAACACAGATCTCACCTTTAAATACCCTAGATAAATAATGTCGTAGGTTTTACCCTCCATTTGGAGATCTTGATTAATTTTGATAAACTTGTAAAAACCCTAGATCTATGCTTTGGATAAATTAATCTTCATTAATGGACTAGTTAAGCCCATATAAAAATATAGCTGAATTATTAACTAAGCCCATTAGGCCCAATAAATATAGTCGAGACTTGAATAGGCCCAATAAATGTAGCCATATGTTTTTAGGAGCCCATTAGGTCCATTTAGTGCCTTGTGAGCCCAGTTAGCTAATCTTAAATTATTAAAGGACTTAAAATATGTTTAGGCTCATTAGGAAGCCCATTAGCTCATTTGACATATTAAATAAGCCCACTTAGTGTTTTTTTGATTAAATAAAGTTTTTATACCAAAAATATAACTTATAAAAACTTTTGTACTAAAAATGTAAATTAATAACACTTATGGGTTAAAATCATGACATTTGTAACTTATTTTAACAAAACATTAAGTACAAAGACTAATATGGTAAATATCTGAAAGTTTAGGGGTTAATTAATTCCATTCGTGACTTATTAAACCCTAAGGACCGTTTTTGTAAATTCCCGAAAGTTAAATTGTCATTTTATAACTCTAAGGACTATATATGTAAATAGTTAAAACATTTAGAAGCCCTAGGGACTATTTTTGCCACTTAATGAATGTTATAAAACGTAATTATAACTAGAGGGACTATTTTTGCCATATCCCGAAAGTATTACAAGCCCTAAGGACTAAAAGGGCCAAGATCTGAAAGTTACACATTTAATAAAATATGGAGGGACTTGTTTTGCATATATCTGAAACTTAAACAAACCCTAAAACCTTATTTCATTTAATTTATTAAAACTTGAATAAATCTTAAACTACAAGGACTAAAATCGTCATTTCTCAAACTTGCAATCAAAGGACTATTTAATAAATATTGGAAACTTTGGCGACTTTAAATTAAATTAAATAAAGTATTATTATTTTTATAAAACAATTTATATAAACTATATATATATAAATTATATGCAAGTATATTATAAAAGTAAAAATACAACAATTGTAAGTAAAACACTTTTACTTAGACGGTATTATTAATAACAAATTTATTGAACGTTATTAATACTTGTACTACAGTTTATTTAAATAAAACACAGTAACATTAATAAACTGCCTAAAAACAGTATAAGCATACACATATATTTATCTGAAACTTTCTGCATTATTTTATGCATTTACTGAGACTGTACCACTATTTAGGTATTTGACTGTGACGTGAGCATTTTCTGGATTTCTTTTGATATATAGTTGTAACATATACTAAGGTGAGTTTACGGCCCCACACAATATATTGACAAACTTTTAAAAATCCTTTATGGGGGAGAAAACATGCAACTTGTTTTATGGATGTAAAGTGAACTGTACAAACTTTGATTACATTTGCCTAGTGTAGAATTCCTCATGACCCGTGACTTGAAACTGTTAAAATTCTCGAATTGCCTGAATGTTATAATTAGATCTGTTTGGGATTGACCATCCCCACCTGGGTGAGTCATGCTCACTGTGCCTTGGTCGGGACAATAGGTTTTTATCATGTCGGAACCGGAAAATGGGTGCCTTAATATAAAGCGAAGGGTCCTCATCTATTGAGGGCTTAACGAGTCAGAGCCTCAGTTTCGGGCAATAGGAAAATATAGTTACCTTTAAGTATTGATGATATGTGCGTTACTACTTCAGTAAATGTTTTACTGTCGAAACTGATTTTATTAAACTTATAAATTCACCAACTTTATGTTGACCCCCCTAAGCATGTTTTCTTAGGTAACTGAAGCAAGTACTTGGTATGTGCATGAAGTCAAGCATCATGATAGACAGTATTATAGAGCTCATCTGGGGTTTTCTATCTGGGAAATGAACAATTTATTTTATAATGTCAAGACAATTTTTATAACAATTTGTACTACTGTTCATGTAATATATGTTTGATAATCTTTTATCTAATGCTCTAGTTACTATTTGCTATTGATCCACCTAAGTGACACCCAGATATTATTTCCGCTGCATTTGACCCACCTGGGGGTGTCACAATCACCTTCAATGATTATATACCAAATATCTATATCCTCAGATTTACATAAGTTTCAAAAAGATTTTTCCAATATATAAAAACATCGGTTTCAAAGAGTGGTGGTCTTTGTATAGATTGCCCTTCTTTATAATTTTTAGAATCCATTGATCGATTCAAGTTTTAAAGTACAATATAATTTAAAGATCTTGAGTACGTAGCTCTTGATGCCATTTGTAGAAAACTAGAAAGGGCATTGAATAGTTTTTACCGATTGGTTTTAATTACTTTGAAAGTTTTTCATGATTATTATGGATATAGATCAAGCGTGATTGACAAAGTAATATAAGTGAAGTAAGAATGAAACAACCCTCAATGCAAAATGCTTTATAGTGGTTCGGCCTAACAATATCTCATTAATCTTGCCCTTACTTCCACTCATGGATTATCTACTCGAGAGTTCTACTTCACTAGTAAACGAATCCTTTCTGCGGTGGAGAAATCTTCACACTTAAGCTTACAATCTTTACTGACACCTAACCTAAGATGTCTTGTTCTTTACACTGGTACAACAACACCCTTTTACACTGGTACAACAACACCCTTTTGTTGGGTCACTATTTACTGACCCTGAAGCAACTCTAAGATTTGAATATAAAATCCTCCTAAGTGTTTCATGCTCAGCAGTAAGGCCAGTCTGCTGATGGATGACCAGTGGAACAAAGTTCCTACTGATGACTTGAAAGTTCAACACTCCCCTTCTAGTGAACTTAGAAGACTAAGCGGTTTTCACTTCAAATACTAGGCGGTCTAGTTGCTGAAGAACAAGTACTGAAGAAGGGCTTTCAGTTCAATTTGGCTTGACAATACCAAACTGAATGATGTCGATCTCCTCTAGGATACTGAAGACTCTTCAGTATTCTGATGGTTTGCATTAGGCGGGAAAAGATTACTCTAAGTCAAAGTAGGTTGCTTGTATACTTAGATATAAGTACAACCTTTATCTTTTCTAGAATAGTTTATTAAGTACTTTGTACTATTTATCTAGCATGGGCATCAATCAGCCACTGGATAAACTCATGCATTGGTACATGAAAAATGCAAACCATAATTTACACTGCCTATATAAAGGAGTGTACATTGTGAGAGAAAGGTAACCAATACAAGAGCTTAAACTCTGGAAAACCTTTCTCTCTCCATACCAACTGAACCATATAGCCAAAGATGCATATGAACGTTTAGATTAGAGCTTAGATTTTAACTTTGGTTAAACGTTTATGTAGAGGAGATCAAACCCCATTGTCATTCAACCACTTTTTCATTCCACAAACAAAGTAGGTTATAGATTCTTTATTTGATTCTAATAAAAGTCTATACGTTAAGAATTATATTGGTGTTGTTGTTTTAATCTTTCATAGTTCTTATCTAATGTTAAAATAACACACTTGAGTCGAAGTAATAGTTATTACTTAAGATAATAAGTAATATCGAATTACTAGGGACCAACAAGTGGTATCAGAGCAGTTTTATTAGTTAAACTCTTATTTTATTAAACTGTTCACTTAAAAGTTTTCAAATCAAGATCCAAAAATGGCTCAAGTTATACCACAAACCCTAGAATATAGGGGTGGCCAACTCAATGTTTCTCATGTACTAGAGGTAGCCAATTTTACAAATTGGAAGAAGAGGTTTCTTGTCCACATGGTTGGAATTGAACCTCAATTCCTTGGAATCATTAAAAATGGTCCTTTTGTTCCCATGGGTGGGGACAATAGAAAACCTGAAGCACAATGGACTGCTGATGAGATCAAAGCTGCTAACTTAGATCAGCGTCTCAAAAGTCTCATCATGTCTGTGCTCCCAGATGACCAAATGAATTCTGTTGTAAATTGTAAAACAGCCAAAGCAACATGGGAGGACCTTATTCTTTACCATGAGGGACCCTCTGATGTAAAAGACACCAGAATCATGGATTTAAAGCTTCAAATACAACACCTTCAAGCACAAAGAAGGGGAAACCCTCACACAGACATTCACCAGATACAAAGCACTGATGAATGAACTTGTGAATGATGGTGTTGAGCTTTCAAAACTTGAAATCAACACAGATTTTGTTAATGCATTGCCAAAGAAGTGGCTCAGTTTCTGAAAAAGCTTAAATGCTAATCAAATTAAAGATTGTGATCTAGCCTCTCTTTTTGGGAAACTAAAATATGAAGAAAACCTAGTTGATAGAATTTATGAAGGCTGGAGCAAGAGTAAAGCATTAACTATTGCTACACCCTTGTCCACAACCTTCTTTAGTGAAGCTGTCATTCAAGACTACCAAGATAGTCCTGATGATGAGGAAGATACTAGATCTAGTGAGGAATATCTGAATGACCTCAAAGATGAATTTCATGAAAGAGCACTTCTGGCCAAGTCTTGAAGGTTCTCTAAGAAATGAGGCAAGTTCTCCAGCTCCACAAAAGCCTCAGTTGACACTGAATGTTACAAATGTGGGAAGACTGGTCACTATGCTAGGGATTGTTATTCAAAAACATCTCTCCCTTCATATCACTCACCAGCTCAATCAAGACCAACTGTTCAATCATCATTTCAACCAAAGAAAATTGCTTCATCATCTTTTCAGCAAAACAGAGCTGAACTCAGGCCTACAAAAGACTTTGAGGCCAAATACAGAGAAATCAAGGCAAGGTTGGACTTAATGAGTACTGAAAGCTCCTCATCCAAGACCCCCAAGCAAGACAAGAACAAAGGGCTTGTTGTTGAAGCCTATGAATGGGATGAAGAAGATTTTTCTTAGAAATCTTACCCATGTTGAAGATAATTTTATCGTCACCAACTCTCATGATTATTTCGCCCGCGGCTACATCAATGAGAGTGCGACCGGTCCTCAAGAAGGGACGTCCAACGATTAATGGAACACGGGGATCCATCTCGTAGTCAACGACAACAAAATCCGCCGGGAAGGTGAATTTGTCAACGCCAACGAAGACGTCTTCGGCTATCCCCACTAGATAAGAAACCGTACGGTTAGCTAATTCCAAAGTCATTTTGGTGGTGACTAGCTCGGGGAGAGATAATTGCTTCCAAACACTTAAAGGCATTAAGTTTATACTAGCACCTAGATCGGCTAGGGCCATGCAATTATCTACTCCCGGGAAGTTGCAAGGAATGAAGAAGCGACCCGGATCACCAAGTTTGGTGGGCAATTTCCTTAAGAGAACCGTAGAGCAATTCTCGTTAAGTTGGGTATTAGCAATATCAAGAAGCTTCTCCTTGTCACTGAGAAGATCTTTAAACATCTTCGCATATTTAGGCATGTGAGCGAGAGCCTCGGCAAAGGAGATGTTAAAATTCAATTGTTTAAACATTTTAAGAAAGTTTGAAACTTGAATATCATCCTTGCTCTTTTGCTTCTCTTTCCTCAACCTTGAAGGATAAGGTATATCAGATGAAGAGGAAGACATTAGAGGAATAGGATCACTCACAACCGCGGGTGGTGGGGGAATGGGGGTAGAAGGCAAAGGAGGTGAGGAAAGTTGCTCTTTTTCCTTGTTCACAATCACGGGTGGAGGTGTAGGAAGCTCGGGTTCCGTATAACCTTTTCCACTACGAGTGGTGATTTCTTTCATCTCCCCTCTTGGATTAGCAACAGTGTTACTCGGAAGAGTACCCGAAGAAAAGGGTTGATTACCTTGGAAGAGCGACCCGATCATATCACGTATATTATCCGCTTGAGTGCTGAAAGAGTCTCTCATGTCTGCGCGAATATCATTGCTTTGTTTCGCCATGTGATTCCTTAGCTCGGCTCAAATATCACTCCCTTGTTTCGCCGTGTCTCCCTTCAAGTTGATGAATTGACTCTGAAGATTCGTCACCATCTCTCTATTAGTCCTCATGAACGTCTCGATGTCTTGATTCAACGCTGTTGGTTGATTAAGAGGTGGAGCTTGGTAAGCTTGAGAATTTCCTTGAGGTGGGTATGGGTTTCTTTGGGATTGATATTGACTGTTAGCACAAGGTTGGCTTTGGTTATTTCGGTTATAGCTTTGTTGTTGGTTTTGGTTTTGAGGAGTAAAACCGGGTGGTGCAAGATAGTTGTTTGAACGATAACTTAGCAAGTTACGGTCTCCTTGAGGACGAGCTTGATAGCCTCCCGTGGGATAAGTATCGTATGCCGCATTAACGTTTTCACAAAAATTGCCTTGATTAGAAGGACAATCATTGTAATAATGAGGACCACCACATGTGTCACAAGAAATAGCAACGGCTTTAGCTTGTTGAGTGTGGTTATTAGCCAAAATTCGCATATTTTTGCTCATTTCGATAATGGCTCGTTTCATGGCGGACATGTCGGTGGTGGAAGAAGTAGATGAAACATTGACTCTCGGATTAGATCTTGAAGATGCGAATGAATCCCAATTCTTGTGGTGAGTAGTCATGTTTTCAATCAACTCTCTACACTCTTCTGGTCTCCTTTTCATAAAAGTGCCACCGGCGGCGGCGTTGATCGTGTCACGATCACGAAAAGTGAGACCATTGTAGAAAGTATCAATGAGAGTGACGGGGAGCATGTTGTGATTTAGACAACGGTCGACCAAATCATTGTATCGTTCCCAAGCATCAAAGAGCGATTCATCATTGTCTTGCATGAATCCACTAATTTGGTTACGAAGGCTCGTGACCATGGACGGTGGAAAGTAGGGCGACAAAAATCGTTGAGTCATGTCGTCCCAAGTATGAATAGAATTCTTAGGGAGACGGTCAAACCATTTTTCGGCATGGTGAGAAAGCGTGTGGGGAAATAGTTGAAGACGAAGTACATCCATAGAAACACCAGGCATCTTCATGCTTTGAGTCATGGTAATGAATTTGTCGAGGTGCTTGTTGGCATCATCATCAGGCAATCCGCGAAATGGATTAGTTTGCACTTGTTGGATCATGTGATGCTTCAACGAAAACTCCTGAGCCGTGATTTGCATCGGCGCAATAGGGCCTCCGCGTCCATTCATGGTGGGTTGACACAATTCTTCCATTGTTCGTAAATCAGGTAGGGGAACATTGTTGTTGTTGTTACTCAAATTGGGTAGAGGTGGGTTGTTATAGTTGTTATGAACACCAGCCATATCTAAATCTTCACGAGTCTCGGGCTCAGAATAATTTGAAGATCTAGTACGCATACACCTGCAGAAGAAAAAGATACCAAAGAAACAGAGAATATATATAATCTTTTTGGTGCAAAACCTTTGGAAAAGAAATGCTTTTTATGATTTTCAATGTTTTTGTATTTTTGAAAATTTATATTTTTTAGGATTTTTGAAAATTTTAAAGCAAGGAAAATAACGTTCAAAGAACGGATCCCAAAATTCAATACGTCTCTCACTAGAAACCGTTAATCTTAACAAAAAGAGCCGGCAGCGGCGCCATTTAATACAAAGCTTTTTGCTAAGTATAAAATCTTATCGTCCGATCTCTTCGAATTGATTGCCAGTCTAAAGTGTGACTCAATTGTCTTTTGGTGAACAAGAGAAAGGTTTGGTTTGATTATCTATTTTTAAACTAAAGGCAAATAATTGTCGTTGAGTAAAGTATAAGCTTTTACAAAATTAAACTAAAACTTATTTAGAAAAACACTTAAAATATGAAACTTTGTAAAACTTTTAAACTTAACAAACTTAATTAATCTTAATTAATCTAAATATAACAAGTCCTTTCTATCGGAATGCACCAAAGGTAAAACTATCGGAATACAACTAAAACAAGTCATCGGAATAATCCATGTGAAAGTCCATCGGAATGCTAATCTGAATACCCATCGGAATACAAAATCAATTCTGTCGCAATATGGTGTCTGTCGAAAAGTTCTAGATCGGAATGTTTCAGATCGGAATAATGCAAACACCTCTGTCGCAATGTTGTCTATCGGAAAGTAGTTAACAAAATTTGGGCAGAGTTTCGACTTAAGGCAACCTTATCACCCGTCGGAATATGCGATCGCAATGAGCGATCGCAATCCCAGATCAGAATAAGGGGGGGGGGTTAAATCTAAGCAATCGCAAAGTAAAATCCTCTTAGGTTATTGCGATACAAACAGGTAACCGTCGGAATGTGGAATCTTCAAAATATTGCGATGAACACAAAACTAATCCGAAAATGGTGGTAAGCTGAAAACTCAATAAGCACGTATAATAAGCTATCTTAACCAAATCTTAAATAACTCAATAAGCTTAAATTTGACAACTTTCAAAACATAAAATAATAAACTTTATAAAAGAACTTTAAAAAGACTTAAACCTTTTTAATCATCCGAAAAGTAATAAGCTAGAACATGAAATAAGCCAATAAGCATAAAGAGCTTATAACTTAAACCGTAAGAGAGCTTATGTAGGAATGAAAAGTTTAACCTTTTAAACACGAAATCATGAAATCAAACGTATGAAGTATAAATTTCGGATCAAAGATTAAAGTAAATCAAGAAATGTAGAAAGAGATTAAAGAACAAAATACTTAAACTTAAACTTTTGATTAAAGAAACTCAAATACAAAGATTAATGAAAGCTTAAACTTGAAAGATTAAAAGAAAGAAAAGATGAAAAACTTAGTGAGAGAAAGTTTGGAACTTTCTCTCTCTAAAAACTAGAAAGGAAAAATTAAAAGTGAAACTAGCTAACTCCCCTCCTAATATGATTAGGAGGGTATTTATAGGCTAAGTGGGAAGTGCATGTGTGGTGTGCTTCCTTCTTTCTTTTCTTCTCGACTCGATCTAAATCTTTTCTTGACGTTGTCTCAGGATTTGAACTTGTCTTAATAATTTTCTTCTTTTAATTTAGACTTGAGTTCTTCGACTTTATTAAACTTCCGTCTTTAGACTTTTTCTTCGATAAATCTTCAGAATAGGTCTTGGACATCCGTTCTTTAAGCACTCTTGATCTCTTGACTTCGTCTTTTCTCGTTTTCTTCGATAAAAGCCCGTGAAAGCCCGTGTTTCCTTCCTTTTTCATCTTTTGGTCCTAAAACACAATAAGAACACAAACCACGCATAATGCCGACTTTTACGACATAAATTACACGTTTTGGTCTTGTTATTACTGGAAATAAGCGGTAAAAGGATTAGTGTTTTAACACTTATTACATTGCGATGGCTCAACATATTGCGATGGGGTGGTATTTTCATTGCGATGACTTATCTTAAAAGAAAACATTTTGTGAACATGTCCTTAACAATTTATACTGAAACCATAACAACTTAAATACTCTCACATCAACCCCAACTCGACTATCCTAATCCCATCGTCACTTAGACTCCATCTCCATAATCAACTAATCAGACTCAATTCATATCCAAACCAGACTCGAGCTAACCTATATCTTCTTGTCAATGACTTAAAAATCAAAAAGATTGCATTGATCTCAGTTCATCATAATTCGTGTTATAAACAAGAGAAATTGTGACCTTTAAAGATCAAGTTACACGAATTACAAATTCTCATCATAGATCTATGTAGGGCTTAACCAATTTAATATACGAAAAATAAAGCAAGATTAGGAACAAGACTTCACTTCTCACTTCGATTCGTGTGTTAAACTCAAGAACTAATTCGTCAATTAAAAGAAAACAATCCTACCTTGTATCTCCTGCTTCAAGATCTTAATGCCAACATATTAAGATGTATAGATGTATAAGAAGAAATGGTTCATGTGACTTTTCGTGGGCTGTTCAATGAAGATAATTGATGCGTTTGTCAATTGATGGCGATGATCATTTGATTAACACTTATTATCGGTGTTAAGATTGAGATATGAGATGGGATAATCAATTACTTTTGATTGAAGACTTGAGATGGATTGGATTTGGTGAATTTCTTTTTGAGAGATGAGAAAGAGATAGTTAGGTGTGGATGGAGGCGGACTAAACTATGTGAGGGGATTAGTATTAGGTTTCTATAACACCCCCAACAAATGCTATTCGCAGCGGAACTACAACATTTGGGTGCTACGCAGTTATCATCACACATAAGCTATATTAAACGACTCAAAGAGACGTAAAAGTTTAAACATAAATTTAACATTATTAAAAACATACAAGTCTACAGTTTTCCAAATCCCAAGATAATACAAAACAGAGTTTGTGTTAGGTCCCCACTGAATCTCAACCCTAAAAGATACATTTTGTTCACATGATAGCAAAATAAAAGAGTTTTAAGTTAAATAAGGGTGGAAAAACAAGTAGACCGCCAAGCCACACAACTCCCATCCTCGCATGCTCCGCTGCTATCAATCTTGGTTACCTGAAACACATGCTTAAAACCGTCAACACAAAGGTTGAGCGAATCTATAGGTTTATCGAATCATAAGTTGAACATAAGTATTAAAACCAATCATGACCATTCAATAGCATTGTCGTACTCACAATCTATTATTCAAGGATATTATCTTTAGCAATAGCTAATAATTGTGTTTAAGCTCATGACACTAATCCGTTAACTCAATACCCCACGTACATTTACCGGCATGATTAAGATGAAACCAGTGCCCCTTCTAAAGGCATTAGTTGCAATTATACCTTATTTCTTATCACAAGTTATCCGTCCGCAGAGGGTACTCAACGTACTAGCTCTCGTCTCGGATAGGGTCGTCAACCCCATAGTACTATCAATTGTATAAGCGGCTATCTCCAACCCACACAAGGGCAAGACAATAGTTAATAGTTAACGAATTTAGAGACTTTTGCAACTAGGTACTCAACACAATTCAAGGCAACATTCAGGTCCAACAATCATTCATGACTTATGTTCTTTTTATTTAAATAGCATGCATCCCCCTCGCGGGTAAAAACATTTGAAATAAGTAAAGAGCGAGGCTATAGACTCACCTTAAGTAGTAGTGGTGGTATTAGTAACTACGGCGTAAACGAAATCGATCACCGACGATGAGGATGCCCCGGGAAACCAAATACAACACCTAACGAATAAACACGTAATGAATCAACACATTCAAGTACCTTCAAGTACTGTATGTACATAATTAAGAACACTCAAGGTTCATATAAACTCACGCCAAAAATCCTTACAAGTGATATTTACTAGACACGTCCAATTTACCTACGTAATTAAAGTTGATTCCCATTTAATAGATTAGCCGGTACTTACCAAAAGTACGGGCTGTTTTGCTATGACTTAAGCACCTATATAAATTTCAAGAAAATTCACAAAAATGACTCATGATCTGTATAAAACCCATATTTAATCCCATGAAAAGTTTTCACTTCTATGACTCATTACACATCACATTACTAGACGTACACATTTAGGACTGATTTTGCACTTTAACCATGTTGGACTTGTTTGACCCATTTAAAATACACCATTGACCAATCCAACACCTAAGTCTAAAAATAGACTCACAAATGCAGGTTTGGAACCAAAAATTAACTTTCAATCATTTACCAAACTCTATCTATGGTCCCCGGGATTTGACCCAAAACCAAACACAAATTCGGATTGTGTTGATTCTCATCTCCCGGTACACGAACTTTCAAAATATCATAACTTTTGACTCGTTTGGAGTAGTAAGATCTACCTTATACCGAAACGAAGCTAGAAAAAAGCTCTACAACAATATCCTATAATATGGACCTGGACTAAAACTTAAAACCACGAAAAATACCCCTAAAGTTTCTGATCTAAAATACCCTTTTCAAAATCACATCAAAACATCTTTTTGACCAATTTTAATCATTCCTATACCCCTAATAACATCTAATAATCATCCTAAACCAATCCAAACATCCTAAATCACTTGTATGTTCAAACTTCATCAAAGCCCATTTTATAAAACTAACATATAATATAATTAAATTAATTAAAAATGATAATAACATGAATATAGAAACATACTCATTACAATTAGAATCAGACACTCAAGAGCACCCAAACCCCCAATTATTTCGTGGGTTTTGGGGCTGTAGAACACCAAAACACAAATCCCCATCTTGTTTAATTGATTATCTCCACTCCTAAACACAAGATTTAAACATGCATTAAGAAAAACTAGATCAAAACCCACTTGTTCATATGGATAAATTTTTGAAAAATTAAAGATGTTGCATGTGTGTTTTTAATGGATGAAAAGACTTACAAAGATGAAAGGAGGATGGGTCTTTGATTGCTTTTTCCAAAAACCCAAAAAAAATGGTGGTGGAGGTGGCGGCTTATGGTGGCCGGCGTCCATAGAGAGAAAAAGGGAGAGAACCCTAATTTTTGAAAGTTATAAATGAAGTGTGTGTGTGTGTAGTTCTCCCTTTTGTAAAAATGGAGGGGCTAATTTTGACAAGTTGGCTATCTTTTGGCCCTAATAGTAAATCATTATTTAAAGAGCAGGTTTTGACTAGTAGTCGACTTTTAGAAATGTACGAGAGTCGGGTTTTGTCCCGACTACCTCAAAATGCTTTTAAATGGTTCAAACGCACACAAAACGAATATTCACATGGTTCCGACTCGACTTAACACGTAATAAAAATAAAAATCTCGAAAAACTCAAATATCGATCAATCTATAATAAAATGTAAGTTTTGGGCATCCGTCGGTATCATAGTCGTTATCGGTTCTTCTTAAATCGTCAAACGTTAAATTACTACGGTAAACGTTGGTTTCAACTTAAACCGTCAAATATATAGCAAACGAAATTTCTTAAAAATTTCAAAAATATTCATAAGATAGGATTAAATAAATGACGTTGGGCTCGGGATATCACATCCACAAGTGAGCCACAACTTAAGAGAGATGCTCATACTGAACAGCTCTTGAGACAATAACTTAGCATCATACGGCACTTTCACTGGTATCACATCCTCCCCTCCTTAAGGGAGCGACGTCCCGGCGCTCTCCGGTTCTTATACTCGCATTTCGTACTAGAAAGATAAGTGTACTTCTTCCTAAAGGAGTCTTCACGTTCCAATGTGGACTTCGGTTCACGTCTCGGGTTCCATCACACCTTCACCATGAGTATTATGCCTTGCTTCAATCTCTTAACATCACGATCCATGATCTCCACTTCAATTTCTCAAATTCTTCCTACGGTTATCAACACGTCTCTTTTCAAAGCTTCTCGCGGTTAGCAAGTGATTCTTAATCTACCCCATCTCTTCCGTAGCCTCTCGAATCATTTCAAGTCCATTCAACTGACTTTTTCCTACTTCATTCTATCTAGCTGGCGATCTACATTTTCATCAACATAATTCTTCAAATGCTACAACTTCAATGCTAACAAGGTAAAAGTCGTTGTACAAAGATACTACCAACGGCAAGTGTCGATCTCAACAATTACCAAAATCAATCACACACGCTCGGAGCATGTCTTCCAACTTTCGAATCGTCCTTTCACTTGGTTCATCGTCTCATAAAAACAATTAATCATAAAGAAAATCACACGGATCGCACCTAACCCCATCGAAAACGTTCAGAATATACAAAACGAAGTAATCAATACTAGTCGTACAAAATCACCTTATTGCAATATTACGTACATACAAACCTATTCCGTCAAAAATGAATTCATCGATACGAAATCATCTGACGTATACATAACTCTCTCGAAAACATCACAATCCAATCAAACACAAAAGCCATAATAAAACACATACAACCACATTACGACATGTTTGCAACATAGCCAAACCATCCCAAGTCAATCCGTTCAATCGAGTTAACTCATGCTTGCTAATCAGCCAAGCCAGGATAAAATAAGGATATTGACATAATTCTCTGATGAGTCCAGTCAAAAGAAAATTACAAGTTAAAGGAGGTTCACGAGCTTGCTAGCTATGGATGCATATCCGAAAAGAAATAAAAAATACATACATATGTCATCGTAGGGTGCTCACACACGGATCCATACCCAAAAGATATTACAAGAACACCATCTTACTTCCGTCCCAAACGTGGTCAAAATCTCAATAAGCATCATCGTTCACAGTTAAAAAAAATATATTACATGGCACGTGTTCTCCATGATCGGACTTCATTGGACAATGTCGTCTCAATTTCTCACAACTTACGATCACTCGACTAGATCACTTACCACATAAATACATAAAAGGCAAGGGTTTACCACAAAAACATCAACTATGGCTATCTGTCGTTTAACCATCGATGATCAAATATGGTCGAGTCAAGCAAAGAGGATTCCTCACTTGAATAAACGAAGACGGCAAATGGAATTGTCTTCCAACTACCGATGCACAGTTGGTAAACTTCAACAGTTTATCGCTTGTCGTTTAACATATCAAAAGAACGAGAAAAGAAAATAAATAAAGTACGATACATTTGATGTAGGAGAAGTCTTCTTCATTTCCCTCAGAGTTATTCGAACTCGGATTTCCTCTACTTCGGCGGTCTTCTATTTTTGTTAAAATTCTTTCTCAGTGTCAGTACGAGTCCCTTTGGTATTTCATCAACACCCTCGTGATTCCGATGAAATTCGCACGTTACACACACACATAAAAACATTTTCCAAAATTACTCGGTCAAGGTGACTTGCCAAGTCAACGCCAAATGAAAGAAGAGATTTCAAGGAATACAAGAAAATTCAAAATTTTCTTTAGGAATCAAAGAGAATACGATTACTTGCAAAAGGATCCACCATTTTTAAAAGCGTTCCTGTCACACTCCCAAAATATCAGAGTATAATGGCAACAAGGGAGTGGTGACGTCATGATTATCATACACACACAGTTACAAAGAACGACCTCTAAATGAGACGTTCGGAAAATAGATCACTTGTATTTGATAAAATAAATAGTTTTAACATAGTGCGGAAGCATAAAACTTGTCACAGTTACAAAACATAGTTTCCAAATAGTACAAATGATCTTTGTTTCAATAGAAATGACGGCAATGCATGAGACCTCACTTAGCATCTTCCTTCTTAATACCTGAGAAAAACATTGCTAAAGCGTCAACATAAAGTTGGTGAGTTCATAGGTTTAGTTAATTTGAAGTGTTTAATGAACCACAAGATTTTCCCAAAAGTGATGACAATATAACAAATACAAAGTCATCATAAAAGCATTTATTACAGTCTAAGCTCGTAACACCGAAGCATAACAACACCGGTAGTATAATCATATAATGTAGCCCAACTGGATGCCTAAACCCACGACATCCTATCTCAGACTCAAATGAAACTGTGCCCGCTTGTCCCTTGTTGGACCAAGACAGACAGGGGCGTCAACCCCGATAGATCTATCCATAACATTCGTGCTTACACGAAGTAATTAACGGTTCATGATTCACGGGCCAAAGCAACTGGGTTTTTAGTGGGACTTAGACTAGTATATAAATTAGTAAATGCACTTGTGTTCATACGTTAAATCAAGCAATGTCTCACCCCAAAAGCAGTAAAAGCAGTTAAAAGTGGGGCTATAAACTCACCTCGTAAATCAGCAAAGTGACGAAATGTAAATGTAGCTCGAGAATACGGTTACGCTAGCCGCGACCTATTTGAATATAAAGATCGCGTTACGACCTCTAAAATTATACTAATAAAAAGGCATGACATCCTAGTTGTGCTTGACGGTATTTTTCGTTTACGGAAAACACGACAATATAAAACTTGATTATTTATTAAACGGGCCTTGGGCTTAAAAACACATGTTATAACTTAACATTTCGAGTGGGCTTAAACCAATTTAATAACAAACAGCCCAATCTTCAAGTAACCAAAACATGGGCTAGGCCCATTTGGTTTCATCACCAAACCCGGCCCTCAACCAGGCGTTACAAACAAGGGAAGGGAAAATTAAATTGTGTTTATCTATCTCATTTTTCCCAAAACACACAGTCAACCCTCTCTCTCGAAATACTCCCAACCGTCCCATCTTCTTTTCTCTCTCTATCTAAACCAAACGGATCTAAAACTCTCCATAGCCAAAATAACCATCTCAGATTGATTAACATAAATCATCATGAAGTCTTAGGGTGAACAATCATGCGTGGGATGTGGGGTTTCATCCCCACATCAAAACCAATCCATTTTCGAGGTGTTTCCAAGGGAGATTCGATGATAGTTTCTTCACCAAAAGATAATTTCTAATTCTTTTTCCTTCTAATTAAATGGTTCACTGATTTTCGTTTTACATTTTCGAACGTAAAAGGATTTATGGGTTCAAAATCATTTGTATTATAAAGCGGTGAACAAGGGATTCTCGAATTCAATAAAATCAAATTAGGGTTTTCGAAAATAATTGGGGGTTTTCCAAATATAGGGTTTCATTACAATTAAATAATGTTTTCATAAGTCTCTTAATGTTAATTATTGAATAAAATGAGTTTTCGAAAATTAGGGTTTTGAATAATTAGGGGTTTTGGTAAATCTAATGCTTAATAATAATTAATCAGTGTTTTCTAACATAAAAACTTATCAATTTCATCATATAGTCCGATTTGTAAAATTAGGGTTTCGGTCAAATTGGGGGTTTGTTCATATTTCGGCTTTAATTTAATTAACTAGTCAACTCGTATTTAGATTAGGTCTAATTAGAGTTTAAATCAATATATTAAAATTAGGGTTTATATAAATTTGGGGGTTTTTATACTCGGTTGTTATTTATAATTAAATAATGTTTTTGGGAAATAAATTGTGTTAATTTCATAAATAAAATGATTTACAAAATTAGGGTTTTGAAATAATGAGGGGTTTTTATACCCGCGGGTTTAATGGGGGTTTAGAGATGTTTCTGTAAAGAGGGAATTGTGTAAATCTTATATTATGGTTAATTTTGAGTAATTAAAGCTTCGGCAGTAATATGATCATTTGAGTGATGTTGTTGTCTATAGTTATTATTACTAGTTCCTGATAACATTATACCAAATAGCAACCAAAGAAAAAATGTAAAAAAAATGTAAAGGGGGTCTCGGTTTGGTCATGGCAGAACAATGGGGGTTGTGGTTTGTGGGTCAAAGTCCAAGTTGATATTGCTATCCCATATCACTATATTCTTGCTTAATCCGAACAGTTTAAAAAAAGACTAATCAGTTTGTTTTATTCGCGCAGGTTATTTTAAAATTTACGAGCACAACTAAGACGTATGCAGAAAATAATAGAAGAGTGGTTAAAAGACTCACAACGGGGTTTTGATTTCGTTTTGGTATTCGGACAAGGAAGGAACGGCTCAACTGGCTCAAGACTTATCACTACTCCTTATGTTTTTACCCAGAACTTGTATTTAAAACTGCTCAGCAGGAACAAACTTGTAAT
Source organism: Glebionis coronaria (assembly GCA_025667525.1). Classification (NCBI taxonomy): domain Eukaryota; kingdom Viridiplantae; phylum Streptophyta; class Magnoliopsida; order Asterales; family Asteraceae; genus Glebionis; species Glebionis coronaria. Next base: position 419,760,473 of record CM046876.1, on the reverse strand, counting down.
ATTTGGACTGTGGATGTGTTTTGTGTTGTGTTTGGACAGTGAACAATTTGGATAGTATTTAACTTTGTAATACTTGCTTAGGGTTAGTCTAAATCTGGAAATGGAGGTCTTGTGATGTACCCATTTTGGGTAAACTAGGCATGTGTGCTGGACTTTTGTGGTGAGTGGGAAAACATAAAGTAACTTAGTATATTGTGGGTTTGACTTAGGTTGACTGAGTTTAACAAGTTTGAAATTCTGAATAAAAGTTTACTAAGTTTGATATTTATATTCACTCTTTGTGTAGTAATTGGCCCAACAAGGGTTTATCAAATGATATGGTTAGACACGGATACTTAACATAATACAATCTCGACACAACTAAAAACAAGGATGGATACGTGCATTCTCGAAGGATTTAACAAACATTCATAACCGTAGTAAACAGCTAATGCATAAACGTTTAATAACGAACACGTTTCTATCATAATATAATAGACGTGAAAACTCAAGTTGTTACATTCGCTCTCCCTAAGGAGGGCTTTGTCCGCAAAGCAAAATAAACAATACACTTACATCGACACCACATTGGTAACAATTAGGGTACTTCATAAATATGATATAACTTCTCAATTCGTTAAATCCACAAGGTTCAAAGCTCACATTAAATCAATATATGGAGAAATAAAGATGAAAAATTTGACGGATGTCACAGTATTCCCAGGTTTTAGAGATTTCGTCACGAAATCAAGACGTTGTTGTAGTAGGGTGATTAGCGAAAAGATGAGGATACTTGCTCTTGAATTGGTCTTCACGTTCTCACGTGTATTCTGGACCTCTACGTGCATTCCAACGAATTTTTACGATAGGTATACGACTTTGCTTGAGCTGTTTGACCTGACGGTCCATGACCTCCACCGGTTCTTCTACGAAGTTGAGTTTGTCGTCGAGTTGAATCTCTTCTAAAGGAATAACGAGTGTCTCGTCGGCTAAGCATTTCTTCATATTACAAATGTTGAACACGTTATGCACTCGGCTAAGTTCTTGAGGTAACTCCAAACGATAGGCTACGGGGCCAATCCTCTCTATGATCTTGAATGGTCCAATGTAACGAGGATTCAACTTTCCACGCTTTCCAAAACGAATCACACCCTTCCAAGGTGAGACCTTCAGCATGACTCTATCGCCAACCTCAAACTCAAGGGGTTTGCGTCTCATGTCAGCGTAGCTCTTTTGTCGATCTCTTGCGGCTTGCATACGGCTCTTGATCTTAAAGATCTTCTCAGTGGTCTCGTGTATGATCTCGGGTCCAGTGAGTTGTGCCTCACCAACCTCTGCCCAACACACGGGTGAGCGACACTTTCTACCATACAATGCTTCGAACGGTGCTGCCTTTATGCTAGTGTGATAGCTGTTGTTGTATGAGAACTCCACCAGAGGTAGGTCCATATCCCATCTATTTCCAAAGTCGATCACACAAGCTCTCAGCATATCTTCTAAGGTTTGAATGGTCCTTTCACTTTGACCGTCGGTTTGGGGATGATATGCAGTGCTCATATCCAACTGCGTTCCCAATGCCTTCTGCAGCGACTTCCAAAACTGTGAAGTAAATCGGCTATCCCGGTCAGAGATTATAGACACAGGAACACCATGCCTCGTGACTACTTCCTCCAAGTATGTTCTTGCTAACTTATCCATCCCGTCAGTCTCCTTGATTGGTATGAAATGAGCCGATTTGGTGAGTCGGTCGACGATTACCCAAATAGTGTCAAATCCAGCTGAGATTTAGGTAGCTTTGTAATGAAATCCATAGTGATCCTTTCCCACTTCCATTCTGGCAGTTCGGGTTGGACCAACAATCCTGATGGTTTCATATGTTCGGCCTTGACCTTGGCACAAGTCAAGCACTTGCTAACATATGTAGCAATGTCCGCCTTCATGTTCGGCCACCAATACAACATCTTAAGATCATGGTACATCTTGTCAGATCCCGGATGTATGGAGTATTTTGACTTATGCGACTCATGCATAATCAAAGGTCGTAGGTCACCATGGCACGGTAACCAACTCCTATTATCAAGGCATAATGTCCCATCCGAGCGAGCTTCTAACTTCTTTATCATGCCTTCAACATCTTCAGTCTTGAGAATTTCTTCCTCGACTGCCTCCTTCTGAGCCTTGAGAATTAAGGATGGAAGGTCTAAGTCAATGGTCATCACCAAGGCCTTCACCCTAAGAACCCTCTCCTTTCGACTCAAAGCGTCAGCGACGACATTTGCCTTGCCCGGATAATAACGGATCTCGCAATCGTAATCACTGAGCAACTCTAGCCAACGTCGTTGTCTCATGTTGAGTTCTTTTTGATTCAAAATGTGTTGTAGACTCTTATGATCAGTGAATATGACACACTTTGTGCCATAAAGGTAGTGTCTCCAAATCTTCAGGGCAAACACCACTACTCCTAACTCTAGGTCATGAGTTGTGTAGTTCTTCTCGTGCACTTTTAGTTGCCTTGATGCGTAAGCAATGACCTTAGTCCTTTGCATCAATACCGCACCTAACCCTTTTATGGATGCATCACAATACACCACAAAGTCTTCATTACCCTCGGGTAGGGCTAGTATACGTGCTTCACACAACATCTGCTTCAATGTCTGGAATGCCAAATCTTGATCCTCTTTCCACTCAAACTTCTTGTCCTTTTGAGTTAACTCCGTCATTGGTTTAGCTATCTTGGAGAAACCTTCAATGAATCTCCTATAGTAACCAGCAAGACCTAAAAATTGGCCGATCTCCGTGGGTGTTGTAGGAGTCGCCCAATCTTTCACAGCCTCGATCTTAGCAGGATCAACGTGAATACCACTGTTATCGATTACATGCCCAAGGAATTGCACCGTGTTTATCCAAAACTCACATTTGGAAAACTTCGCATATAATTTCTCCTTTCTCAGCAGCTCTAGTATGGTCTTCAAATGCTCCTTGTGTTCTTCTTCATTACGAGAGTAGATGAGAATATCATCGATAAATACAATCACAAACTTGTCCAAGTATGGTTTGCAAACTCGGTTCATGAGATCCATGAATACCGAGGTGTGTTTGTCAAACCAAAAGGCATAACTTGGAACTCGTAGTGTCCGTACCGGGTTCTAAAAGCCGTCTTGTGGACGTCTTCTTCTCTAACCCTTAGCTGATGATATCCTGACCTTAAATCAATCTTCGAGTATATGCTAGATCCTTGCAGTTGGTCGAAAAGATCGTCAATTCTTGGCAATGGGTAGCGGTTCTTTATCGTCAGCTTATTCAACTCTCGGTAATCAATACACATCCTAAAGGATCCATCTTTCTTTTTGACAAATAGGACCGGTGCTCCCCAAGGTGAGGAACTCGGCCTAATGAAACCTTTGCCAGAAAGTTCCTTTAGTTGTTCAGCTAACTCTGTCATCTCGGCTGGTGCTAAGCGGTATGGGGCTCTAACAAAAGGCGCGGCTCCTGGTGTAAGCTCTATGTGAAACTCCACTTGCCGTGCTGGTGGTAATCCCGGTAAGTCTTCTGGGAATACGTCTGGAAAATCCCTAACGATCGGTACATCTTCAATTTTCTTCTCATGATCTTCTTCTTCCTCCTTTCGCGTTACTTGAACCAAGTACACTGGACATCCATTCTCAATGTATCTTTGGGTTCTAATACATGATATGACTTCCAGTCTTGATCCATTCTTCACTCCACTTCTTTCGCCTTGTATGACTAGTACATCGTTTCCATAAGGAACACGGACGCACTTCTCATGACATACAATTTCCGCGTGATGCTTCGACATCCAATCCATTCCAATGATGACATCAAAACTTCCCAATTCTATGGGGAGTAAGTCGATACCGAACGAACGATCTTGTAACCTTATACTACATCCTTTTAGAATAGCATCGGTGGTTACTGACTTCCCATCGGCTAGTTCTACATTATACTTAATATCTAACGCAGTAGGGGTAATATTTAGGCGTTCACTAAATACAAATGACACAAAACTCCTATCCGCACCAGAATCAAATAGTACTGAAGCATAGTTGTTATTGACTAGAAATGTACCAGTCACAACATTGTTGTCCTGCACTGCAGCCTCAGCACACAGATGATACACTTTGCTAGGTGCCGTGAATCCTCCAGGAGTACTAGTTGTGGCTCGGTTATTTCCTCCCCGGTTTCCTTGGTTCTGCTTCTGGTTCCCTTGGTTATGATTCTGGTTTCCTCGAATCTGATTACCACGACCTTGGTTCCCACTGCTTGGACACTTATTCTTGTAGTGACCTTTCTCTCCACATCCAAAGCAAGTGACATTTTCTCCTTGGCCACCCTGTGTTCCCGGTCCTCTTTGGTTAGCAGGACGGGGTGGTGCTCGACATTCCTTTGCCTTATGTCCAGCCTTTCCACAGTTGTAGCATGTAGGGGGACATGCTCCCTCGTGGTGTCGGCCACACTTTCCACAGAAAGGAAGCCTTCCAGCATAGTTTCCAGTACTACCTTGCCCAGCAGTAAACACCCTTGCTACTTCTTGTCGCTTGTTCTGACTGTAGTTGTTAGTGTTGTTGTTGTTGTTGCTATTGTTGTTATTGTTGTTGTAGTGGTTGCCAGACCACTTCCTCTTATCTCCAGTATTTTCTCCCAGCTCTTGTACCACTTGGTACATCAAACTCTGAGCCATATCGATTGCCTCATGCAAATCAGTTGGCTTTGATGAAGTCACGTTCCCCTTGATGCTCAAAGGTAATCCTTCGATGTGCCGCTCCAACAATCGGTCGTCGTTGGGCACCATTTCGGGACATAACAAGATCAGCTCTTGGAAGCGCTGATTGTAAGCAGTAAGAGCGGTACCCTTGACCTTCAAGTTCCATAGCTCAACCTCCATCTGCTTGACTTCATTTCGTGGGCAATATTTCCTAACAAACATAGCTTTGAACTCACTCCAAGGCGTTGCTTGGGCAACATCAATGGTCACTGCACGAGCATAGACGTTCCACCAAATCAAAGCACCATCCACTAATGTGCTTGACGCAAACTTTACCTTATCAGCTTCAGCAACATTGCTAATCCCAAATTGGGATTCCAACTTCTCAAACCATCTGGTCAGGCCTACTGCTCCTTCAGTACCGCGGAAACTCACTTGTGTAACCGCACGGAATTCCTTGTAGGTGCAGGTCCGTGCAATGGCAACAGTAGCTCCTTGGTTTGTCTCCTCTTTCGTGCTTGCTGTACGATTCGCTTCGGCTGCTGCGAGTGCCTCAGCCACCCGTTCCGCGATCATTTGACTGAGCATGACAGGGTCAATACCACCGGTAGCAGCTGGTGGATTCTGTGTCTCAGATCTTCTAACTGGCGCCATAATCTAAAAAGGGTAACAAGACAATGAGTTTTGCCAGTCATAACATGCATGGCACGCACAATACAATTATGAAATGCTCCATGGTGTAATAAACAAGATATAATGATCTCATAATTTTTGTAACCCAAATAATATAATGTCATTCATGGAAATGTTTTGCAATACATCATAACTCGTCATACATAATAAAGAAAAAAAAGAAAATACCAACTAGCTGAGATAAACCTCAAAGCTTAGTGGTCGTACAACAATAAGTCAACAGTACATGATAAGTCTAACTAGTGCCCTCACGGCGCTGGTGAAGCTCTCTCTCCAACTCTGCCAACCTCCTCTCAACCACGATCTCACGAGCCTGGGAATCCCTAAGTCTGACATCGGTATCATAACAAGTGGCTCTAAACCTCTTATCCAAGTCAGCAATAGGGTCCTCCACAGGTGCCTCTAGTCCACCTGTCTCAACCAATGGCTCTACTCCCCAACGGGTCATCAGGCTCTTGATCTCCTCAAGGCGAGCATTCGGCATAGTATCCATCTGGTCGAGAACAGCGTGGAGCTGTCCTCGTAGACGGGTCACACAAACCGTCAATATCGTCTCATCCCTAACTGGACTCTTCCTCGTCAGTTCCTCCAGCTTATCCTACACCTCATTATACTCCTCACCCAAAGCCTCCACAGCATCCTCTAACCTGTTTAAACGGGTCGTCACACATCCATCTGCTGCTCCAAGCATCACAACTATCGAGGTAGCTCTTCTAGGAAGAGGAGTCGCAGCTCTCGGCCCAGTAGAGACGCCAACATCAGCAAGCATCTCCTGATACACAGCAGGTACAGTCTCTGGTGGTGGTGGTAGTGACGCCTCTGGGGCAGGACTGGCAGGTGTGCGGGCTGCATGCCTGTCAGTGGCAGAGAAGGGTATGAGGGGTCGGTAAGGTGAAGGTGGTGGTCGGGCAGCTCTCCCCCGAAGACGTCTCCTAACATAGTAGAAAGGCAGAGTACCAGGTGCTGGAGTAGGGTTGTCTGTCCTTTCCCCTTCGTCTTCAGACGAAGACGAGGAGATGTGTGCGATGGAAACCTCAGGAGTAGCAGCATATGTAGCAGGGGGGTCCTCAGTGTCAGTGACCTCCATGGGTTCACCTTCTCCATCGGTGAACTCCATATCATCATCCTCTGTTTCCTCTATCGACTCATCCCTAGTGACTGATGCCTGTCCTGGTGACTGCACTACATCAGCGGCTAGGTCGTCCTCTCCTCCGCCTTCTAGGCTAAGTACGTCATCAGCTGATGCATCAGGGATATGGATTGGTGAACGGTAAACCTCCTCAGTCTCTCTCTCAGTCTCATCATCTGAATTCATCTGGTACCACGGATATCCTGATGGTGATCCTCTAGGTAATCCTACCGATGAACTGATAGTCGACTGTGAACTGCGGTTGTAGTATGCTCCTGTAGACGTGGAATCATCAGAAGAAGACGTCGCTGTAACATAAACAAAATAGATGTGTGTAAATATCTCATATAATTAGTCCGTGAAAGGCACATTGACATAACATATAGCAATCATTGTTCAACCCACATGTATCCCATATAACATAATTCAGATTTTGTTGTTGCACATGTAACCCATGTAAATATACCTCGTAATTGTTAAATCACATGTATCCCATTTATTACTTATATATATCCATGTATATATATATACTTAATACTTACAATCCGTATGATAATCGATTAAACACATAACAGTTATAGTCTAGAGTTACTAAATGCAACCTAGTTCTCTATAACCATGGCTCTGATACCAATCTGTCACACTCCCAAAATATCAGAGTATAATGGCAACACGGGAGTGGTGACGTCATGATTATCATACACACACAGTTACAAAGAACGACCTCTAAATGAGACGTTCGGAAAATAGATCACTTGTATTTGATAAAATAAATAGTTTTAACATAGTGCGGAAGCATAAAACTGGTCACAGTTACAAAACATAGTTTCCAAATAGTACAAATGATCTTTGTTTCAATAGAAATGACGGCAATGCATGAGACCTCACTTAGCATCTTCCTTCTTAATACCTGAGAAAAACATTGCTAAAGCGTCAACATAAAGTTGGTGAGTTCATAGGTTTAGTTAATTTGAAGTGTTTAATGAACCACAAGATTTTCCCAAAAGTGATGACAATATAACAAATACAAAGTCATCATAAAAGCATTTATTACAGTCTAAGCTCGTGACACCGAAGCGTTAACAACACCGGTAGTATAATCATATAATGTAGCCCAACTGGATGCCTAAACCCACGACATCCTATCTCAGACTCAAATGAAACTGTGCCCGCTTGTCCCTTGTTGGACCAAGACAGACAGGGGCGTCAACCCCGATAGATCTACCCATAACATTCGCGCTTACATGAAGTAATTAACGGTTCACGATTCCGGGCCAATGCAACTGGGTTTTTAGTGGGACTTAGACTAGTATATAAATTAGTAAATGCACTTGTATTCATATGTTAAATCAAGCAATGTCTCACCCCAAAAGCAGTAAAAGCAGTTAAAAGTGGGGCTATAAACTCACCTCGTAAATCAGCAAAGTGACGAAATGTAAATGTAGCTCGAGAATACGGTTACGCTAGCCGCGACCTATTTGAATATAAAGATCGCGTTACGACCTCTAAAATTATACTAATAAAAAGGCATGACATCCTAGTTGTGCTTGACGGTATTTTTCGTTTACGGAAAACACGACAATTTAAAACTTGATTATTTATTAAACGGGCCTTGGGCTTAAAAACACATGTTATAACTTAACATTTCAAGTGGGCTTAAACCAGTTTAATAACAAACAGCCCAATCTTCAAGTAACCAAAACATGGGCTAGGCCCATTTGGTTTCATCACCAAACCCGGCCCTCAACCAGGCGTTACAAACAAGGGAAGGGAAAATTAAATTGTGTTTATCTATCTCATTTTTCCCAAAACACACAGTCAACCCTCTCTCTCGAAATACTCCCAACCGTCCCATCTCCTTTTCTCTCTCTATCTAAACCAAACGGATCTAAAACTCTCCATAGCCAAAATAACCATCTCAGATTGATTAACATAAATCACCATGAAGTCTTAGGGTGAACAATCATGCGTGGGATGTGGGGTTTCATCCCCACATCAAAACCAATCCATTTTCGAGGTGTTTTTCCCAGGGAGATTCGATGATAGTTTCTTCACCAAAAGATAAGTTCTAATTATTTTTTCTTCTAATTAAATGGTTCACTGATTTTCGTTTTACATTTTCGAACGTAAAAGGATTTATGGGTTCAAAATCATTTGTATTATAAAGCTGTGAACAAGGGATTCTCGAATTCAACAAAATCAAATTAGGGTTTTCGAAAATAATTAGGGGTTTTCCAAATCTAGGGTTTCATTACAATTAAATAATGTTTTCATAAGTCTCTTAATGTTAATTATTGAATAAAATGAGTTTTCGAAAATTAGGGTTTTGAATAATTAGGGGTTTTGGTAAATCTAATGTTTAATAATAATTAATCAGTGTTTTCTAACATAAAAACTTATCAATTTCATCATATAGTCCGATTTGTAAAATTAGGGTTTCGGTCAAATTGGGGGTTTGTTCATATTTCGGTTTTAATTTAATTAACTAGTCAATTCGTATTTAGATTAGGTCTAATTAGAGTTTAAATCAATATATTAAAATTAGGGTTTATATAAATTTGGGGGTTTTTATACTCGGTTGTTATTTATAATTAAATAATGTTTTTGGGAAATAAATTGTGTTAATTTCATAAATAAAATGATTTACAAAATTAGGGTTTCGAAATAATGAGGGGTTTTTATACCCGCGGGTTTAATGGGGGTTTAGAGATGTTTCTATAAAGAGGGAATTGTGTAAATCTTATATTATGGTTAATTTTGAGTAATTAAAGCTTCGGCAGTAATATGATCATTTGAGTGATGTTGTTGTCTACAGTTATTATTACTAGTTCCTGATAACATTATACCAAATAGCAACCAAAGAAAAAATGTAAAAAAAATGTAAAGGGGGTCTCGGTTTGGTCATGGCAGAACAATGGGGGTTGTGGTTTGTGGGTCTAAGTCCAAGTTGATATTGCTATCCCATATCACTATATTTTTGCTTAATCCGAACAGTTTAAAAAAAGACTAATCAGTTTGTTTTATTCGCGCAGGTTATTTTAAAATTGACGAGCACAACTAAGACGTATGCAGAAAATAAAAGAAGAGTGGTTAAAAGACTCACAACGGGGGTTTTGATTTCGGTTTGGTATTCGGACAAGGAAGGAACGGCTCAGCTGGCTCAAGACTTATCACTACTCCTTATGTTTTTACCCAGAACTTGTATTTAAAACTGCTCAGCAGGAACAAACTTGTAATATTTGGACTGTGGATGTGTTTTGTGTTGTGTTTGGACAGTGAACAATTTGGATAGTATTTAACTTTGTAATACTTGCTTAGGGTTAGTCTAAATCTGGAAATGGAGGTCTTGTGATGTACCCATTTTGGGTAAACTAGGCATGTGTGCTGGACTTTTGTGGTGAGTGGGAAAACATAAAGTAACTTAGTATATTGTGGGTTTGACTTAGGTTGACTGAGTTTAACAAGTTTGAAATTCTGAATAAAAGTTTACTAAGTTTGATATTTATATTCACTCTTTGTGTAGTAATTGGCCCAGCAAGGGTTTATCAAATGATATGGTTAGACGCGGATACTTAACATAATACAATCTCGACACAACTAAAAACAAGGATGGATACGTGCATTCTCGAAGGATTTAGCAAACATTCATAACCGGAGTAAACAGCTAATGCATAAACGTTTAATAACGAACACGTTTCTATCATAATATAATAGACGTGAAAACTCGAGTTGTTACATTCGCTCTCCCTAAGGAGGGCTTTGTCCGCAAAGCAAAACAAACAATACACTTACATCGATACCACATTTGTAAACAATTAGGGTACTTCATAAATATGATATAACTTCTCAATTCGTTAAATCCACAAGGTTCAAAGCTCACATTAAATCAATATATGGAGAAATAAAGATGAAAAATTTGACGGATGTCACAGTTCCCATCCAAACATTTATCAAAACACTACAAGTTTCAAGATGACAAATTTATTTGACACAATAGTGCTCTTCCTAAACTATGCATAATTAGCTAGATCATGCATACTTGAGGACCAAGCAACGACAACCAACAAAAGAGGACTATTCCCAAATTGTACATAGTTAGCTAAGCTGTGCATAATCGAGGATCGAGTGACGACACAACATTATTATTACATACCAAATATGACTATGAAAGTTTTTGACGAAATATTCAAAAGAATTAAATCATTTGAAATGGAATTTGAAATGTGAAAATATTGTTACTATCGTTTTAAGAAACACATCAAACATTTTTCGTCCACTTTGGAAACATATTTTTGCTTTGCCTTTTTATGAGAAAATAAATAAATAAATAAATCGACACCATTCGCATTTGGTTGAACGAACAATTTGACACACTCATACATATTTTCAAAATAGACTATTCACAAAATAACGGTAAGGTGGTTCATGATTAAAGATCATTGCAAGCACAACAAGTAATAAAATCAAAAATCAATGAGATCGAACAAGGTAAACGAGCAATATAATTGCCAACTAAAATTTAACTACATTAGAAATAAAAATACTTCAAATATATGACAAAAGTCTCGGGATAACAACAGCGATCTACGAATACATGGAGTAAAAATTGAATATCAACACAAGCATCAAAAATAAAACAACGATCATAATTCCCATCGTCTCGAGTTGCACACACATTCCACCAAGGGTATACGCGGAGAGGAGAATAAATAGAAACAATTTCATCAGGAAGATCGAGTTCTTTCACCTCTACAATTTGATAAAGCGGCTTCGCCTCCTCACTTTTGTTCAATATAAATAAATAACCAATTTAATGAAGATTTATAGCATCATTCAAGTAAATACAGAATTTTAGGTTCCATTAACCGAAAGAAGAAAAGTCACAACGTCCATGAACAGGACAAAATATACCGGGTGACATACCCTCATCATCAAGTACTAGAGAAATAGTAGTTTTAAAATAAATATAATAATAATGGTTTCATATCATGGAAACTATTAAAATGAACAGTCACATGACGACTCAAGTTTAGATACAGACTCATAAAATCAAAGAAGGGATGTCGGACGATCGAACCATCATGACTCAAAACATTATATATACATCTTAATAAAATAATACAAATATTCGTTTGTTGGGTAATCCATTTGCATTTTCTAGTTACTGTTACCTTGTATATTGTAAAACCGAACATTTGCACATCTTTTTAATTTGTGTTACACCATTAAAGAATTTATACCTTTCATTTTTCAATCTTTACGAAGTTTTCATTTCTGGAAAAATTTCAATCTCTCGGAAATTATTAACATTAGTAGATGCGGTGACTCAGTTATCATAATCGACAAATCATTAGGTTTGAAAGTCTCGCTACTTGTGTCAAAATCTCGTTAATGTTCATATCTTAAGTACCAAAAACGTACATAGTAAGAATTTTCAAAGTTTTACGTTATTATTATTACAACTTATCTCATTACGTATATACAAATATCCATCATGACTCAAACTAGTCCAATTAACTCTTAAAAATCAATCTTTGACTTTTATTATACACATGTCTTCCTTAGAATTTCTATGCTATATTTTATTTACGCGACTCGAGTCAGGCATCAAAGACGTTTCACGTAGTATTATCTCGGATAAATTACTGATTTTAGTCGAGACTTGAATCTCAAAAATAATAATAATATAATAATAATATAATAATTAATCAGAAATGCTTATTTCAATAATTCTAAAATGTAGAAAATTCAACTTTTAATCCTTAGCCCATTATCAAATGGTTTTTAACATTAACACATCTCGCAGCGGAATAACACAAAAGATTTTTCAAACGATTTTAAACAAGCATCATCAAATTATGCATAGTGATTCTCTATAACGACAATTAAATAAACAAATGATTTCCAATGGCGTTCCATCAATGTTTAAAAATTTATTTCAAGCGTTAGAATTTCTCACTTATAGTGTATATTCTGATTTTATCCCAGTTTATTCACTACAACAAGTAACGTGTTCTATTTTACACCAATGCATACGTAAACATAACCTTATGTTTAAAATAAAACCAATTTTACAAAGTTTTTAGCTCCAAAATACAGGACCAATTCTTCTACTCATGTTTTATATTACAAGATACGCCAAAAGTTTGCTACATTGACCCGAAAATTAATTCATACTAAATCCAAGTTACATATACTCAACAGTCATATCGTAAATTTTATTATAAACTCCTTTTTCAAATTATATTAAACAAATTCTTAACAAATCCATCACTAGCTTCTAGTATCAAATTATTAATATATAAAAAAACAAGGCTTTTACGAGTAATATAAATTACTTATTATGATATACCAACCAAGGTTGAAGGAAAAATAATTTCACTTTGTCCATTTCTTCTCTACACTTATTTTTACTTGTTACAAGACACATCATAAGTCATTTTTATCCAAAAGTTTCATCCGCCAAATATTAAATATGTAAAACACTTTATGTTTAAACCATTCAATCAACAAAGTTTAGTGTTTACTTAACTCACACAAATGCCGGACCTCGTCATATATACTATCAAATTTAAAATAATAAGACAACAAGAACAAAAATGAAATAAACGAAGCGAGGATACGTATATCAACTAAATGTTGTTATCGGCCTCGGATGAGTCTCGAAATCGTACTCCACAAAATTAACACAAAAACCAACCAAATTCCAAGTTATCGCGATTGATCACAACGCTAGTCTATTTTAAAAGACATCCTTAATTTCAAGTAGAATAGTAAACAACGATTAAATGGCAACACGCCTCAACCACGTTTTATAACATACACATGTGATTCGTCGCTACGATGTACGCATAGTTGATTATACTTCGTCTATGTTATAGTTACTCCAACCAATATATCAAACCCATAAGGAATAAAGGAAATACAGTAATACGATAGTAATTTACGTTCCAAAAAGAAGATGTCCCAAAATGACACATCACGGTGCGATAACGACCATCGAGATCACTCTAGTCAATATACAATATGTTACGAAGAATTATTTACGTATCTAGAATATCAAACGAGGTTTATACTCAGTTATTCAAACAATAAATTAATTATCAAGATTGATAATTGGCGGTGAGGCTGAATTCTCAACAAAACCGCATTTTAAATGTACAATAATCACGCAAGGACCATTGCTACGCGTGCAATGCCTTTAAATACCATAGTATATACATACTTATACATACAATCATTCCTACATACACATAGGATTACATCGCAGTGTTGCCATGTAATGCCATGTAATGCAATGTAGCCCGTTATGCCAAATAAATGCAACATATAAGATAATCTTACGAGAATTTGTAAATTACGATAATAAGTACTCAACGTACAAAACAATATATCTTAATATATATCAAAGTATTTACTTACTAAATACTAGAGAATTCATGCCAGTTTGAGGGATATATCTAAAATATAAAGCAATGCTAAAGAAATCTTACCGGAGCCATGCAGGATAGTTGTGTGCTTGGACAATTTCTTACGACACCAAAAGTTATAGTTTAGGATTTTTCAAAATGACCTAGTTCTCTATAACTCATTGCTCTGATTACCAATCTATAACACCCCCAACAAATGGTATTCGCAGCGGAACTACAACATTTGGGTGCTACGCAGTTATCATCACACATAAGCTATATTAAACGACTCAAAGAGACGTAAAAGTTTAAACATAAATTTAACATTATTAAAAACATACAAGTCTACAGTTTTCCAAATCCCAAGATAATACAAAATAGAGTTTGTGTTAGGTCCCCACTGAATCTCAACCCCAAAAGATACATTTTGTTCACATGATAGCAAAATAAAAGAGTTTTAAGTTAAATAAGGGTGGAAAAACAAGTAGACCGCCAAGCCACACAACTCCCATCCTCGCATGCTCCGCTGCTATCAATCTTGGTTACCTGAAACACATGCTTAAAACCTTCAACACAAAGGTTGAGCGAATCTATAGGTTTATCAAATCATAAGTTGAACATAAGTATTAAAACCAATCATGACCATTCAATAGCATTGTCGTACTCACAATCTATTATTCAAGGATATTATCTTTAGCAATAGCTAATAATTGTGTTTAAGCTCGTGACACTAATCCGTTAACTCAATCACCCGCGTACATTTACCGGCATGATTAAGATGAAACCAGTGCCCCTTCTAAAGGCATTAGTTGCAATTATACCTTATTTCTTATCACAAGTTATCCGTCCGCAGAGGGTACTCAACGTACTAGCTCTCGTCTCGGATAGGGTCGTCAACCCCATAGTACTATCAATTGTATAAGCGTCTATCTCCAACCCACACAAGGGCAAGACAATAGTTAATAGTTCACAAATTTAGAGACTTTTGCAACTAGGTACTCAACACAATTCAAGGCAACATTCGGGTCCAACAATCATTCATGACTTATGTTCTTTTTATTTAAATAGCATGCATCCCCCTCGCGGGTAAAAACATTTGAAATAAGTAAAGAGCGAGGCTATAGACTCACCTTAAGTAGTAGTGGTGGTATTAGTAACTACGGCGTAAACGAAATCGATCACCGACGACGAGGATGCCCCGGGAAATCAAATACAACACCTAACGAATAAACACGTAATGAATCAACACATTCAAGTACCTTCAAGTACTGTATGTACATAATTAAGAACACTCAAGGTTCATATAAACGCACGCCAAAAATCCATACAAGTGATATTTACTAGACACGTCCAATTTACCTACGTAATTAAAGTTGATTCCCATTTTATAGATTTGCCGGTACTTACCAAAAGTACGGGCTGTTTGCTATGACTTAAGCAACTATATAAATTTCAAGAAAATTCACAAAAATGACTCATGATCTGTATAAAACCCATATTTAATCCCATGAAATTTTTTCACTTCTATGACTCGTTACACATCACATTACTAGACGTACACATTTAGGACTGATTTTGCACTTTGACCATGTTAGACTTGTTTGACCCATTTAAAATACACCATTGACCAATCCAACACCTAAGTCTGAAATTAGACTCACAAATGCAGGTTTGAAACCAGAAATCAACTTTCAATCATTTACCAAACTCTATCTATGGTCCCCGGGATTTGACCCAAAACCAAACACAAATTCGGATTGTGTTGATTCTCATCTCCCGGTACACGAACTTTCAAAATATCATAACTTTTGACTCGTTTGGAGTCGTAAGATCTACCTTATACCGAAACGAAGCTAGAAAGAAGCTATACAAGAATATACTATAATATGGACCTGGACTTAAACATAAAACCACGAAAAATACCCCTAAAGTTTCTGATCTAAAATACCCTTTTCAAAATCACATCAAAACATCTTTTTGACCAATTTTAATCATTCCTATACCCCTAATAACATCTAATAATCATCCTAAACCAATCCAAACATCCTAAATCACTTGTATGTTCAAACTTCATCAAAGACCATTTTATAAAACTAACATATAATATAATTAAATTAATTAAAAATGATAATAACATGAATATAGAAACATACCCATTACAATTAGAATCAAACACTCAAGAGCACCCAAACCCCCAATTATTTCGTGGGTTTTGGGGCTGTAGAACACCAAAACACAAATCCCCATCTTGTTTAATTGAGTATCTCCACTCCTAAACACAAGATTTAAACATGCATTAAGAAAAACTAGATCAAAACCCACTTGTTCATATGGATAAATTTTTGAAAAATTAAAGATGTTACATGTGTGTTTTTAATGGATGAAAAGACTTACAAAGATGAAAGGAGGATGGGTCTTTGATTGCTTTTTCCAAAAACCCCAAAAAAAATGGCGGTGGAGGTGGCGGCTTATGGTGGCCGGCGGCCATAGAGAGAAAAAGGGAGAGAACCCTAATTTTTGAAAGTTAGAAATGAAGTGTGTGTGTGTAGTTCTCCCTTTTGTAAAAATGGAGGGGATAATTTTGACAAGTTGGCTATCTTTTGGCCCTAATAGTAAATCATTATTTAAAGAGCGGGTTTTGACTAGTAGTCGACTTTTAGAAATTTACGAGAGTCGGGTTTTGTCCCATACCTGAAAATGCTTTTAAATGGTTCAAACGCACACAAAACGAATATACACATGATTCCGACTCGACTTAACACGTAATAAAAATAAAAATCTCGAAAAACTCAAATATCGATCAATCTATAATAAAATGTAAGTTTTGGGCATCCGTCGGTATCGTAGTCGTTATCGGTTCTTCTTAAATCGTCAAACGTTAAATTACGACCGTAAACGTTGGTTTCAACTTAAACCGTCAAATATATAGCAAACGAAATTTCTTAAAAATTTCAAAAATATTCATAAAATATGATTAAATAAATGACGTTGGGCTCGGGATATCACATCCACAAGTGAGCCATAACTTAAGAGAGATGCTCATACTAAACAGCTCTTGAGACAATAACTTAGCATCATACGGCACTTTCACTGGTATCACAGTTTCCTAAGGTATGTAGTGATTTATATCCAACTTACTGGATCGGGTTCAAGGGGTGGGATATCTCATTCGTTGGTTTGATGGCAGGCCAAGTTTAATTGAATTAGGCTGTGTCATTATTTTACTCTTATCCAACGTGACAAGCTAAAGTTTGATAATGGATTTGGTGTGATTGATGGGTTGGACTTCAATATATTTATATCCGTGTATTTTGAGTTCAAAATGACATGGGCCGAATTTATCATAAAGATGTGTGAAGACTTGAGTTGTCCATCATAATTTCAAGAATGGTGCCGGTTATCGGGTTTACGGTGATTACGTGATTAAATGACAAAGAAATTATTGGTTTAAAACCCAATATTTTTCGAAAAATTTTCGACGACCTCACCGCGCATCAGTTGGGTATGTGATTGACGTTGGGCTTAAACGACAAGTTATCTAGACAAATTTTGTCCCTCAATGAAAATTCATTTCATCATTTGTTCTAGTTAACGAAATTATCAAACATAACACCAAAGCAAACAAAACACTTAACGCTAAAACGATCCGATATAAGATTCACTTAAAAACGGCTAGTTTTGATTCTACAAAGACAAGTGATCACGAAGTGGATTTGGTAGTCTTTATTTGAAGTTGAAGTGGGATTTCATGAAGGCGTCTACTTATTTCATCATTGAGCCTTCCTTTTATTTTTCTACCCCTTTTCTTCAAACCCAGTCTATTGATTGATGACTTGCTTGGACGATATAACTTATGATTGAGACTTGAATTATCTAATTTCCACTATCAAGGAGTGGATGGTCGACGACATGGATTACTATCATTTTTGGGATCTTTGTTGCAGTTCTTAGTGTCACACGCAGTTGCTCGTGTGGATAACTTCAAGAGGTATAAGAGACTTGTTTCTGCACTGTTCTTCATTCGACATAAGTGCAAGCTTAAGTAACAAATTTGGGGGATTGTACTTCAGTTTCAAGTTTTGAATATCGGGTTTACTTCACATGTGGTCACTACAGATAGCCGAAAGAATACGAGGTTGGTAAGTTAGACAGAGAGATAGAATCAGCAATCAATTCTCACGGATATTTTTATGAGCTTCATAACGACAATGGTACTTCATAGTCTAAGCAAAAAAGTTTCAAAGTTTCACAATGACTTTCAAAACTTTTCAAGACATTTGCTTAAGACTAAGAACTTCTCGAGTATATGGACGTCCACGATAATGATGCTTCCGAGAGTTCGAAATCATCATGGGGGGAAGATCGTGTACTTTGAAGTAATCGGATCAACTTCCAGGGGGAAGTAGTGTACATAGAATGGTATCTACTTCACTTTATATGATTTTTATGAAGTATTCTGCTGGCGTGAGAAGAATTGTTGCTGATTTCCTGCATGTTACCCCAAACGAATTATCACCAAAAACCAAACGACATGAAACAATATAGAAGC
Organism: Glebionis coronaria; assembly: GCA_025667525.1. Classification (NCBI taxonomy): domain Eukaryota; kingdom Viridiplantae; phylum Streptophyta; class Magnoliopsida; order Asterales; family Asteraceae; genus Glebionis; species Glebionis coronaria. The sequence goes on along the minus strand of CM046876.1, from coordinate 419,741,991 downwards.
AGTGTTATTTGGTGTGGTTCTTCTAAAAATTTCCGTTGTGCACTTAAACCAATGAGCTAGAAGATTGTTCAAACTACATCAAAGTGTTAGAATCTGCTTAAGATACAGATATTGGTTTGGGGGGAAGCTGATTCAGAAACTTCGTCAAAAAGAAGTCTATAAAGAAAGTTTTTTAATACATGTTGCATGAATTGGGGGGAAGTTAATCCAAATCATGCATATTACAATTGTTCCACAACAAGCAAAGACAAAGAGGATTCAAGCTGAGGTAGAAGTTATGAAGACAAGAAGAATTAAAAGACGTCCTCGGCATTGGAAGCGCCTTGGAAGACTTTATATTGTTGTATTTTTACTTGTTAGGAACATTGTAAGTAATTCCGTATGTCTTCACATCGGGGGAAGATTGTTAGCCCTAAAATGTGAGCGCCATTTACGAAATTACATTAGATTCAGATAGGCAAAACGTGGAGGGACTACTATTGACATGTTGTGAAAGTTACTCCTTGTTTAGCCTATATATACCCCTCCATACTTCCATGGAGGGGTGAGGTTTTTCCATTTTGTGTATTTTACTTTCTCTCTCTAAATACACACACTCCTTTCACCTTGTAATCTTTCTCTCTCTAAAATGTCTAAACACTTGTTTTATCATCCCCGACCTCCGGATCACCCATAAATAGCTTTGAATCTTATGATTAACAGCACTGCTTATCATCCACAGACTTACGGTCAAAGCGAACGAACCATCCAGACTCTAGAATACAAGCTGAGGGCATGTGTAATTGACTTTGGCTATGGATGGGTCGAGCATATACCCCTAGTTAAATTCTTCTACAACAATAGTTATCACGCCAGCATCAAGGCTGCTCCTTTCGAAGCACTCTACGGTCGGAAATGCCGTTCGCTCGTGTGTTGGGCCGAAGCAGGTGAAGTCAAACTCACTGGACCTGAATTAATTCAAGAGACCACCGACAAGATCGTCCTTATAAAACAAAGAATTCAAACTGCCCACGATCGACAAAAGAGCTACGCATACCAGAAACATAAGCCTATGCAATTTGAAGTGGGTGACCGTGTCATGCTCAAGGTATCACCATGGAAAGGGATTGTACGATTCGGTAAATGTGGAAAACTGAATCTGTTAGAGTATGCTTGTGTCATAACAACTAATTATACGGCTAGACACATATGGGCCTATGGGGTCACACACATATACAGTGAGGTACCATTTCAATATATCATGTTTATCGTATTTACGGTATATAAACAACCTTCGTAACTCGAGATCATTATTGGGCTTCTAACGACTAGTAGTGTACTTAGTTATTAGACTTGTAAAAGTGTATGTCAAGGCTCATACAAAGCCCATTGATTCCGGCCCATTAAGATGAAAAGAGGAAGGAGTTACATTTGTGATAAATATGAGTTATTAGGCAATAAATCTAATTTATTACATTAAACACATTACCAAAAAAATCCTCCCTCTTTCCTCTAATTGGGATTTGTACGGTTTTGAGATGTAAAACCGTGGGTTTATGTTTTGTAATGATCTCCATCTTTGAATCTTGTTTATTCAAAGGGTGTTACTAGGTTACGGGGTTTAAGACCAGCATCTATTGGTATACAAGGATGTGTGGTGTGGATACATCATAGAGGAGATCTATTTTTATCACTTGGTTTCATATTTGATTGGTTTCTTGGTTAGATCATGTGTTCGTGATGGTCTCTGTTCGATCTTACCGAATCACGCTACAAAGGTATACTTTTATGTCCCTTTTATTGATTAATCATATGACTCTATGGATCCGTTGATAGGTGATATTTCCTCTGCGTTTATTATTTATTTATATCATGTTTATATGGATAATCACCTATAGTGGTATCACGAGCCATCATATGATGTCATATGATTATCGGGTATGCGTAAAAGTGGCCAAATCGCGTGTTTATGGAGGATTAATAAAGAAAAAAAATTAAAGAAACCCCATGGGCTTAATTTTCGTGTTAAAACATACCATAATATGGTCTTATGATCTGTATTTTTTAATTCCATGACTACGGGTTGCGCATATCTTAATTAGTTTTGTTGCTGGTACGTATAAAATGACCAAAAAATGCGTGTTTTGGCACGATTTGTGAATCGGTTTTAGAACAGCCCTATGGACATGATTTCTGTAATTAAATGATTATTATAAGGTGTTTAAAATGTGGTTTTAATATCCTAAGTTCATCAGTTATACGTACCAATCGGGGGTTTAATTAATTGTTGATTATTTCTTCGATTTCGTTGGCTAACAAGTGTATCTTGTTGTTTATTTTATATCCATGGCAAATACATGCATGTTTGGTCATGGAATTAGCCAACACCTTGTTATATTCATAATCTTATGGTATTATTATGTTTCGTATGCAAAGCCGATGAAAACCTAGACCAAATATGACATGTTGTGTATTGATTTGCATTTAATTTCAGTTTTGGGGAATTGCCATTGTTTCAGCTTCAGTAATATGTTTTTGATGTTGGTTATAGCCATTGTTTGGGCACTTTACATTAGGTTAATAATAGGTTAAATGTTTTTAGTCAAAAATCATTTGTAACCGATGCTTGGATGGGAATGGCTAAAGAATTAAAGACATATTGTGAAATTCGGAGCTGCTGAGTGACCTGCACTAAAACGTGATTTCCCGGAGTTCTATAAGGAGATATAAGCCAAACTTTGGTATGTTGATTCACAACTCATGGGCCTTCAAAAGTCTCAACTGTACCTCAGGCTAGGGAAGACTCCTTCTATGAGTTTTGGGCCCTAGAAGTCGACTGAATGTTTTTGGCAGATTTGGGCCTCATGTTCATTTTGGGTTCTACTTGCTCTTGGTGGTCTTGGAGCAAGTGGGAGCCCACTTTGTGGTTGTGTTGACTTACCCTTAGTTGACTTCTTGGTCATCGTGATGGCTCACGAGATCAAGCTTAGGTTTTTCATCGGTTCGAGGCTTTGCATACTTGTGGTTGTGTGGTTGCTTATTTGCTTGATATCTTGCTATAACTTGCAAATGTTTTTATAAAACTTGATACCAATCACAAACCATTTATAAAACTAAATCTTTGATTTATTCTAAAGTTTAAATACGATTTAAAACAAAAATCTTGTTTTCATAATAATTCATAACATGTTATGAATGTTATTTATTTTATGTATTGTCTAAACTAATAATACTTCCACTTAGGTTTTTTATTAGTCTTTAACTTGGACAAATTGACACGAATAAATTAAAACAAGATTAGACTTAAGTTATGAAATGTTTTTAACTTGTGCTACGATGGATGAATGCATGGTTCCTCGTACATACTTTTGATTTGTAAATCAAACTTTTATACCCGTCTCAAATTTAAGTCATGTCGTCCAATCGTTTGAGATCACTTGCAATTAATTTTTCCATCTTGTGAGACGGATGTGAATTATAACCCAAGGTGATTATTATCTATGCGTGAGACCTAGAATTATTCTTGCATGTTCTCAAATTGGATGACTTAATCGGTACAACGGTGAGACCTTAACCGAGGCAAGGATGGGACTAAACATGCCATTTTGACATTTAGTGAAATGTTTGCTTGTGTCATGAGTCCCATAAGGATCTAAGAATTGCACAAGATTTGCAATTGATGAACGTCATCTACCTGTTGAATCTATCATTTCTAGCAGATCAACTGATGTGGTGGTGGAACCTCAATAAGGATCTTAGCCTTTTCGTAAAATTAATTGTTTTTATAAACTTGGGTAGTTAATTTTAAAAGGATAATTATCGAAAATACTAAATATGAACTGTGTATTTATATTAATGATTTTGTGCAACACAAACCGTAAACAAAGTTTGTTTCCTTTTGTGTTAGAGGAAAACAAACTAAGTCTTCTTTCCTTGTAAAAATAAGACTCGTTCCCATCCTTTCTCCTTGTATGAGAAAGCTGTAATAGGAACACTTGAATCTTCTCAATTGTAATCAATCTTAATACACACCTACTCAAGAAATCGCATTGTCTTGTAAGTCAAACGATTAAGTACGGTTGCATATCTTAAAGTGTTAAGATATTGTATGAGTCTTGATTAGAAATTGAAGTCTCACTAAACCGTGAGAGGAAAGGAAATTACTAGAATGTTTTTATAGTATATTTTCCTTACACAAACAAGTTCCATAAGATTCTACACACCTTTTAGGTAAAGTAGAAAGAGGAATTTCATGCAAAACTTTCAAGTTAATGGCATCGATGGAAATCTCATCACAAATATAGTAGAACTTGATACTTTTCTTTGAATATCTATGTACATGTTTACTAGTCTACGAGACTCACATTGGCTATAATGTATAGACATCCAAAGAACTAGAAAGTATACAAAATTCTACTTGCTTTTTCACTAGTATAGATACATTCAAAATGTTGTCTAAACTAATGGGAGCAATGCATTTTTTTAACCATAGGACACACTTGTAAAGATGTCTTATTCAGTGGGAGCTATGAGCTTATCACCTTGTAAGTGACCCACTTAATTTATAGATTGTCTTGACATAGCATCATAGTTTTCTAAGCCTTATTGCATATTATTTTAAAAGATAACTAGTAGCTTTTCTGATGTCGCTTCCCGAAATGTTATCTAAAAATAGTTATGCATGATTGCTTACTAAACGATGAAGTTCTACATAACCCTTCTATACAAGCTTGATTTAAGTATGACTTAAAACTTATTATATCTGTGATATTTTAATATTATTCATATATGATGTTGTGCCATGCTCAAGTGGGAGAATTATTAGAGTGTGCAAGGTACAGCACAATATGGCTTATAATATTCTATTAGGACTTATACATATTGATGTATGTTGCCTAATAAACTAATGTCAAGAAATAATAAAAATTACTTCATCGCATTACCTAAATGTTTTAGCTAATAAGCATATGTCTTCTTGTAAAGACATAAATATGAAGTATGTAAATTAACTTGAAAATACTATTGAAGCCAAAAGTAGGCATTCAATAATACTTTATTTCTAGTATATTTATGTCTTCAAGTAAAGACATAAACATGAACTTCCTTGAATTGTTCAAAGACTTATAAAATAAAGTAAGTACTTGACTTGTTGTGTCTTCCTGTTAGGGCATATACAATGAAGTTATTGGATTGTTCAATATCTTATAAAGTATATTTAGCGACCAACATGTTATGTTTTCTTGTTAAAACATGAACATGAAGTTTTTGAACTACTAAAATAATCATACTTTATATCATGCAATCGACTTGAATATATTGTTTATGCAATTTGGTTTGGCCAAATTATAAAATATGTGAGCCAAAGAGTATTATGTTATCAAAAGAATTGTGATACTGTCTCATAATTGCAACACTATGTCTCATGTGTAATATCAAATACTATTGTTATTATTTGATCCTTGATAACATTAATTACTCTCTCTCTCTCTCTCTTGTATCTTATTAAGGTTAACAAAAATTTGAATATACCCGTTGTAACACCCCCAAATTTGTACAACTCAATACAGCGGAAGACTAGTTGGTGTTACGGGATAGCACATTACTCACATCATAGAGAAAGCTTAAAAATCGCGTCGTTTAATAATAAAGCATTTCCATTCATAAATATCAAAGTTATATAGGTCCCAAGTCATAATCATTTCATACAATTTTACAAAAGATTTGAATGGAAATTGTTATTTAAGTGTGGGCCATGAATTCTTGTTGTCTTCCCGAGAATTACCTTCAAGTACCTGAGATAAAACATGTTAAAAGAAAAGGTTAGTGATAACGCCGAGTAAATTCATAGTGTTTAATAAATTCCATCAATATAACTTTGGTATAAAATTATTACCAAAAATCATTTCGTACAAATCATTGTAATAGGCCATAAAATAGCCAAAGTCATTTTTATACAAATCCTTATCGAAAATCATAATATAGGCATTCGCCTTAAAAATCATTATGCGAGCCAATGTCGTAAAAACATCATACAATACGTCTTATGACGTTGCATAAAGTTAAATAAAAACCGTTATATGAATATGGTTATATAAAACCAAAACACGAACATAATATCAATAGTATGACCCTGTATTGCTAGTCATGTAATACATCGTAATTCGGTGCGTATAGCAGTATTTTGTTAATTGGATTATTATAAGCCTCATGACATTGTTACCTTACTAAACCAAACAACGGGTAGCTAGCCCGAAACTCATTTGCCCATCTAAATTAGCGTGTCGTCACAAAGGTCACGCTATGGAAATCTTCTCATACATAAATTCGCTTACGAATCAATGTGGCACGACGGGGATCAACCGTCAAGGCGCGAACTGGGGTGATCGTCCCCAAATAGTACTGTTATATGCATAAGCGTCTACCAAATCCCGGTAGTTCACAATTCATGCTAATGGTACTTTTAGTGAGATAACCTAACTTTAATAATCCATTTAATTTCATCTATCGGGTAATTTAATCATTTATCGGGTCATACAATCGGGTCATACAATCATTCGGGTCCAAATCAATAAACAAACAATCGGGACAAATGGTGTCCTATTTTATAAAGACTAACATGTTATCTCCCTCGCGGGTTTATAAAATATTTATAAAACGTTTAAAAAGAGTGTGAGGCTATGAACTCACGTTGATGTGGGAAAGCGGGTTATCGGCAATTCGGATGTACGGTACGTGCTTCAATCACGGAAACCTAGACAAATAATACTCGTCTTAGACTCATGTCCAATGACTTTATAAAAATAACAATTATGTATACATATGATGATTATATATATATATATGATGATGATCAAGTGGGTTTACATATCCTCGTTTACTCATTTTAGTGTTATGTGTTGGTAACTTCTTACTAGTTTACTAGTTTTACCTATTTACATGTTTTAGGCCCAATAGGCCCATTACAAGCCCAATATATTATATTAGCCCTATTATACTTTTATTATCAGTATCACACTTTACATGTTGGGCCCAAATGGGTTAAGCCCAATAAATAAGTTTATAAGTGTTTTAGCCTATTTTGTTGTATTATTAGTCCAATAACGTTAACTTAGCCCGTTAATGTCCGTATGTTATACAGTTCGGGTTTTATCGGTTTTTACTTGTTATATATGTTTCTATATCAGTATATGAGTTTATAAAAGTTTACATTAGACGGGTCCAATCGTCTAAGTTTTATTTAACAAAAACGTTAATTTTACGGTAATAGCCGAAAAAGTCGTAAAAATCATGTTTATAGTTTTATAACTTATAAAACTTATCAAACTACCATTTTTATAAAATGTCCATTCATTTATCCTTATACATATTTATATAAATGTATTATATGAGTTAGTGGGTTTTAATTCACATTTTATACTATTTTTATTTGAGTGCTTATATAATACTATTATACTTTAATTTCCAAAATCTGATTTTTATTTTCATGTTCACCAAAACTGCCATATCTAGAGTTCTATATGGAGATAGAAGCTCAAATTTTTATGACATAAACTACATGATATGTGCTCCATTTAACTCTAGCTACTGTTGAATCAGCCTCTAAGTTTTTTTAAAAATCGTCCAAAACAGTGGACTCAGATTTGTACTTTAAACTTGTTTTGATCATATCTCACTCATTACAATGATTCCATTGCATGGCCAACTCTCACATGTGTACAAGACATATTACTTACTGTATATTGCTTCTACTTTGCCATTTTATCAGTCTAACATGTGGTTCTTTACTGTTTTATACAGCCAAAAATCTAAACAAGATTTTAGCCTTGTTTCTTATAGTTTTTCATCTTTTTAAGCATGTTTATCAACACCAAATCCCCACACAATATTTTTAATCATCATTCATCATCATATACATATACATAAGTAAAAGAAATACAAGATTACATAATCAAAAAAATAACAAGAGGATAGGAAGAACAATCTCTATACCACCAAAGTGATGAAAATATGGGATTGATAATGAACAAGACTTGGTTTTAGGCAACCAATATTATGAGATATCAACACCACTTCTAGGATCACCAAATATTTGTAGACTTCTCCAAAAATCAGCCCTTGATCTTCATGGAAACTCCTTGCTAGTTGTTAAATAACCTCTAATCTATATATCTTCAAAAGGGCTTCATCATATGTAGAGATAACATATGATTTCATGGTTAGTTTTGATCAAAATGGGTGTTTAGGGGGAGAGGGTGGACGAATTTTAGAGAGAAGTAGGAGAGAATGAGAGTGGTTTGCATGGATTGAAATGGTGGTATGAGAAGCTAGTTGTTTTTGTGTTAGATGGTAGCTTAAGTGTAAGGCTAGCTTACACTTGTAAGCTAAGTGCTAAATTGATGCCACATCTTTGATGTGGTGTCCATACTTGGGCCGTCCCATGTTATAGTGGGGTGGGATAATTTATTTTGTCCCATCCCGCTAATTTACGGGTACTCCTCGATTCTAGTTTCCTCGATTTGCGTTCCCTCGAGTCGTTTCACGAAAAACGTTTTTATAAATTATGAATCAACGGCACAAAACGAACCTAATAAAAATTGTCTCATCAAAAACGGAGTTCGAAAACGTAAATACGTAATCCTAAGGTTTCCGGTTTAGTCGTAAAGGACGTTAAATTAAAATTGTAAGTCCTAATCTCTTCTCGTAAATTTGTGAGTTTATGAACCAACACAAATATAAATCTCAAAATAATATTCATGGACAAATTTATTTTTCTGAAATTTCGGACTGTCACCAAAAACGGTGTATGTAAACGTAAGCACGTAACGTTGAATCCTCCGATTTAGACGTAGTCGATGCTACTTCAAGACATAAATCCAAATTTCTTCCCAAAATATGTGAGTTCATAATATAACATTAAAATAATGTTTTTAAATAATACTTGAGAATAAAAATATCAACCATAAATTAACGGATTGTCACAGCATTTACCCCTAAACAGGATCTTTGTCCTCAAATATCATCTTACCTTACTACTCGCTTCTTATATAGTTAAAGCCATGTGGGTATTTCCTCCACATTCGGTCTTTTCTCACAAGTGCATTTCATTACAATACGCGAGTTTCATCAAACATAACTACGGGAATAAGATCAGGCTTATTGTTGACTTACTTTCTCTATCCATGATGTTCACGGGTTTTTGATGAATGCAACTTTTCGCCGATCTAAACATTACTAAGAAACAATCAGATTCTCACTTGATAGACATTTCATCAAGTTTGATATACGAAACATATTTCACGCAGCTCTAGGAGTCCTAGGGTAGATCCAGCTTATATGCCTTTCAAACCAATCTTTTACATCATCTCAATGGTCCCATACAACGGGGACTTATATCCCATGATCTTTCAGATCATCAATTCATTTTTCCATGGTTAAAATTTTTGGCATAACTTCGCTACCCATCTGGCACTTAAAGATCTATATTTCATATTCATATAACCTCCTGCCCACTACCGGCAGTCAATAATCAGATCCTAATTTCAACAATCATTTCAGGTCTCGCGGGTCGAGTATTTTGTAAGGTTAGGTTCGCCATCATAGGAAACCTTAAACCTAAAAGACATGTCTAACTCACAATGGGTGTATGTCGGGTGTCTTCATCCCAACTCCTGCTTACAGGTGCTCTAATATTTAGATCCTAACAAGATTCGATCTTAATCCTAATACGATGATTATCAATGATAATCCTTCCTAAGGAAAACGATTTTACAGTTTATTACCAAAGGTCAATCGTTCAAACATAAAGCAATACTTATAGTATTTTGTATCGTTACTTTACCTCGTCCCTTCGATTGGGGTGGTACACAGTACTCTCATCAAGGTTCGTTCTCAATGACTCCTGAGCAAATCTCTAGAAATTCGATGCGAAGCGAGGATCTTGATAGAGATGATCGATACAGGCACACCATGTTTACACAACTCCTTTAAATACAAAAGAGTTAGTTTCTTCATCAAGAATCTATCATTAACAGGAATGATATTAGCAGATTTGGTCAGTCTGTCGACGATGACCCAAATCGAATCAAATTCAGATAATGACCTTTGCGATAGCTTGACGTTTACTAATGTATGAGGCAATGTCTGCCTTCATAATTTTTCATTAGTACAACTTCTTCAGACAAAGATACATTTAGTCAAAAATATCATGAATAGAATACTTATACTTACGAGATGACTACATCTCAAAATCTCCATATTTAGGCAACCACAAGTGGCCTTTTATACATCTAATGCCATCGGCTTCTCAATTCTAATGGTTCATATTTGTCGCGAACCCCTTTTTATTATCTATATTATCCTTTTACAAACATTGGCTATTTTTCAAATTGCTCGGTAATTTATTTTGCACAGTCATTATTAAGAAACACATCCTAATTGGTTCTTTATCTTTTCTACATAATGTGTTAGTAATTATATTCACCTTTCTTGATGAAATAAATATCATGACCGTATTTATTCAGAAATTATTCCTTCATATTTTCTAAGTCTTATCTCTATCTCAACTATTATTTTTATCTGTTTTGCTTGATCCGACGTTTTAAAGCGTCGATAATTATTACACGTAAATTAACAATAAATATTAAGTTTTTATTAAACGTAAATGTTAAAAGTTTAAATTTCTTAGTTCGACCAATTATAATAAGATGTTCAAAACAAATTTGAATTTAATTAACACGATTTTTGTTGATTTATCTAAAATAATTAATAAGATTCGTAAATGTTTGAAAAATCTCTGGTTATACTTTGGTTAAAATTTTCTTAGTTGAAAAGAAAAAAGTGTTGTTTCAAATTTCAAGTCATGGTTTAAATAGGTTTCCTTAATCCTTTTTAGGTTGTCTTAAGGTATGCAAAAACATTTACCCCTAAACAGGAGTTTAGTTAAAGTTTTGGTTATAAGGGAATAATCCCTCAAAAGTTCTTTGTTAAAACATTTGTCAAAACACATTTGCACTTCCTTTTTGGTAAAACCCAAAGTCTTAAAAGGGCTCTTAATTTTTGAAGAGTCAATATAGATTCCATTATTTATTAATCACGGTCAAATAATATAAAGGATTTAGTCTTAAATCACATGTTAAATATTCAAGATACAGGTTTTTTTTATTGTTCGGTCAATTCAGGGTAATATATAATTAATTATTAACTCATTATTATTCTTATAAACAAACATATGGTTCTTAATGATCACAAGCATGAATTTATCAAATTACAGCCTACACACGTGATCTACCAAATTTTATGGATGCTACATGTGTATTAGTCAATCCAAACGACATAACATGAAACTCATAATCTTCATTACAAGTTCTGAATGTAGTGATTGGAATAGATAATCTTCTTCGTAGACGCGAAGTTGATAATAACCATGCCGTGGATCAAATCTTCAAAACATACGCTAGAACCTTGTAAATGATCGAAAAAATCTTCCATTTCGAGTTATGGATATCGTTTTCAATTGTCAATTTACTCAGTTCACAGTAATCTATAAATATAAGGAATGATAACACCATAACTCTTCATGATGACGAGCTCGGTAGAATAAAATCTTTCTCCGACAACTCTCTCAGTTGTACGGTAATTCCTTTTAATTCAGATGGTGCTGACGTACAGTGCACACGCCACGGGTGCAGCACCAGGAATATAATCAATACCAATTTCAATATGCCTTAATGGCAAAAGTCTAGGTAATTCATCAACAAATACCTCCTAAAGTTTCAAATAACGGAAACATCTTTTTATTAAATTCATATTAGGTTCTTTCTAGATTATAATATCTATGACTAATTTACAACCATTCACAGTATAATTTCAAGTCTAAATACAGGATATGGTCACCCATCAAGAATTTATTTAGATCACTTTTGATAATCAACATCTTATCATTTAGGGGAATTCAATTCGAGTTCCCATCAATTAAGACAATGTCGTCATGTCATAATCAATCAATCCATTCTACTGGCGCTATCAACTTTTCAGTTTTATTGCCGTTGATAAGATGTGAACTTCTCAAAATACTAATAATAACTCCTAATCCTTCACAAATTCAGGGATATATGGAGAAACAACTATTATTAAAAGAATAAGGTCAACGCATAATCTATGCGAGAGAATTTCAAATCAGATACAGACGAAAACATTTAACGAATATGAATATATCCCATGTTTTCATAATTTGAGTATGCATTCGAAAGCTCCTCGGATCATTACCCAGGTCATTCAAATGAAACCAAATCAAAAGAAATGATAGGAACGTCGATACGTCCAGTCGGGTATCAACACTCGGTAATCAAATACTTTTCCTAAGAATCTCGCCACGGGAGAATTGGACAAGAAGGGAATATCAATTTGTCAAATAAGACAATTTCCACAGATGAGTAAATCCAACTCAGAAGAATAGATGCTACAGGCACATATGTAGGTGTCCCTAACACTATGTCCCTATTTTTCACTTCTTGCAGATCTCATAAATTTTAATCTTTCACAACTTCAAAGAAAAAATAGTGTTTATTCATTAGTTTTATGGTGACTACTAATCAGCCTTGCATGGTCCATTCCAAATTGTATGTAGGCGCGCAACTATATAAAATTTCAAGATTAACAATGCAATACTCAGTTCGTCAAAACTTTATCATCATGTTTATAATAAAAACATTTTCATGCTTAATTCTTAAATAAGAATCAAAAATAAATTTACAAAGATTTCTTTGTTATGAAAACAATTAAGTCTTCCAAGGTGTTTTATAAACAACTTCATTTTGATAACAATCACTTATAAATCTTACTTTGAATATTCCTTATAGTGATGAAAATTCAATTTTTCGCAAGGGATACTATTGTATCTTATAAAAACAATGAGTGATCTGCAAAAGAGTGATGAAAAGTTGTTCACCAAGAACTAACTATAATATAATAGGAAATGAGCTTAGCCAAATAATCATGAGGTTCATGACCTCGATGGCACTCACGAAGAATGATTCACAACGTAACTCAAATCAAGATGACTATTTGTTCAATGGTTGCATCACTAATGCGAACATTAGGATGAAGCAATAAAAGATAGATATCATCGATATATGTAGAATTTAGTAATCAAAGGTAGTCTTTTCATTAATCACAAACAAGTCAAAATTGTACCGTAACACATTACGTGTCACTATGTCATATAATTCCAAGAACTCATCCTACCAACTGATGTCTCAGTTAAGTTAGGGATTATTTTTAAAAGATACCACAATGAATATTAATCTACAAGAGTCATTAGGTGTCCCACCTGTCCCGGAAGATCCATCGGTCCTAATTTAGAAGAAGATTTCTTCAATTTGTTTATTGGACACTGGGCATCCTCGTCATTGGACAATGGCCTAGGAACAACCCTTAACACAAACCTACAATCAATTAAAACCTTATAATTCAATCACAAAAATTAACGACTTCCTCTTAACAATTTCTTATTCCATACGGGTTAAATTTTACTTTATTCAAGTTTTCAATCAACTTATACTCAATGCGATATCCTACTTCATTCTCAAATACTTCAACTTTATTCTTAGATCTTAATAGGGAAATAAAAGCTCGATATTATCAACACTTAATTTCCAATCCTATAGCTCGTACAATAATAGTTGTCAAATGAGTCACTAGTATGAAATGACTCGCACATTCATTTAGATTTCTCGAAAAGGTATTAGTGGCATGGGGCTTTTGGGTAATGGTTCCAATGACAGCCTCAAGTGCAACATTCACCCTTTCGATTTCAATTTAAGAATTGGATGACAACGAATCAGATGACATCTTTCCAGGTGATAACGTTTTTTCAAACTCCACTCTATAAGGAAAGATCGTCATGACATCAATATCAGATTTAATCTCGCCAATTCTTTTTCAATGTCACAATCAACTAGTATTAACGTTTCTACGAATATCAACCATTTGTTGGGATCATAAATATCCACAACTTGGTTTAGATATAGGATAGCTAGAATTCCTACGAGAATGGATTCGATTAATTTACTAGGGGATTTAGGGTTCCTTGTGACAATCTACGTCGTATAAATACCTCGTATAAATATCAAAATAATCATCAAACAATCATGTAATAAAATTACATCATATATATATATATATATATATATATATATATATATATATATATATATATATATATATATATATATATATATATATATATATATATATATATATATATATATATATATATATATATATATATATATATATATATATATATATATAATCCAAGTTATATATATATTAAAATAACACTTCTCAGTCTGGCCTTGTCGGTAACTCGGGAATTCTTCGGCACCGTTATAGTCAAAAGATTTTTAGACATTTTTAGAAAAATGTTGATAGTTAAAAGATTTTGAAATGTTTTATTCAAAACCTTGGTTTTAAAAATCTTACGTTCTCTATAACGAGAGCTCTGGTACCAAACTGTAACACCCCCAAATTTATACAACTCAATACAGCAGAAGACTAGTTGGTGTTACGGGATGGCACATTACTCACATCATAGACAACGCTTAAAAATCGCGTCGTTTAATAATAAAGCATTTACATGCATAAATATCAAAGTTACATAGGTCCCAAGTCATAATCATTTCATACAATTTTACAAAAGATTTGAATGGAAAATGTTATTTAAGTGCGGGCCATGAATTCTTGTTGTCTTCCCGAGAATTACCTTCAAGTACCTGAGATAAAACATGTTAAAAGAAAAGGTCAGCGATAACGCCGAGTGAATTCATAGTGTTTAATAAATTCCATCAATATAACTTTGGTATAAAATTATTACCAAAAATCATTTCGTACAAATCATTGTAATAGGCCATAAAATAGCCAAAGTCATTTTTATACAAATCCTTATCGAAAATCATAATATAGGCATTTGCCTTAAAAATCATTATACGAGCCAATGTCGTAAAAACATCATACAATACGTCTTATGACGTTGTATAAAGTTAAATAAAAACCGTTATATGAATATGGTTATATAAAACCAAAACACGAACATAATATCAATAGTATGACCGTGTATTGCTAGTCATGCAATACATCGTAATTCGGTGCGTATAGCAGTATTTCGTTAATTGGATTATTATAAGCCGCATGACATTGTTACCTTACTAAACCAAACAACAGGTAGCTAGCCCGAAACTCATTTGCCCATCTAAATTAGCGTGTCGTCACAAAGGTCACGCTATGGAAATCTTCTCATACATAAATTCGCTTACCAATCAATGTGGCACGACGGGGATCAACCGTCAAGGCGCGAACTGGGGTGTTCGTTCCCAAATAGTACTATTATATGCATAAGCGTCTACCAAATCCCGGTAGTTCACAATTCATGCTAATGGGACTTTTAGTGACATAACCTAACTTTAATAATCCATTTAATTTCATCTATCGGGTCATTTAATCATTTATCGGGTCATACAATCGGGTCATACAATCATTCGAGTCCAAATCAATAAACAAACAATCGGGACAAATGGTGTCCTATTTTATAAAGACTAACATGTTATCTCCCTCGCGGGTTTATAAAATATTTATAAAACATTTAAAAGAGTGCGAGGCTATGAACTCACGTTGATGTGGGAAAGCGGGTTATCGGCAATTCGGATGTACGGTACGTGCTTCAATCACGGAAACCTAGACAAATAATACTCGTCTTAGACTCATGTCCAATGACTTTATAAAAATAACAATTATGTATACATATGATGATTTTATATATATATGATGATCAAGTGGGTTTACATATCCTCATTTACTCATTTTAGTGTTATGTGTTGGTAACTTCTTACTAGTTTACTAGTTTTACCTATTTACATGTTTTAGGCCCAATAGGCCCATTACAAGCCCAATATATTATATTAGCCCAATTATACTTTTATTATCAGTATCACACTTTACATGTTGGGCCCAAATGGGTTAAGCCCAATAAATAAGTTTATAAGTGTTTTAGCCTATTTTGTTGTATTATTAGTCCAATAACGTTAACTTAGCCCGTTAATGTCCGTATGTTATATAGTTCGGGTTTTATCGGTTTTTACTTGTTATATATGTTTCTATATCAGTATATGAGTTTATAAAAGTTTACATTAGACGGGTCCAATCGTCTAAGTTTTATTTAACAAAAACGTTAATTTTACGGTAATAGCCGAAAAAGTCGTAAAAATCATGTTTATAGTTTTATAACTTATAAAACTTATCAAACTACCATTTTTATAAAATGTCCATTTATTTATCCTTATACATATTTATATAAATGTATTATATGAGTTAGTAAGTTTTAATTCACATTTTATACTATTTTTATTTGAGTGCTTATATAATACTATTATACTTTAATTTCCAAAATCTGATTTTTATTTTCATGTTCACCAAAACTGCCATATCTAGAGTTCTATATGGAGATAGAAGCTCAAATTTTTATGACATAAACTACATGATATGTGCTCTATTTAACTCTACTATAGCTACTATTGAATCAACTTCTAAGTATTTTCTAAAAATCGTCCAAAACAGTGAACTTAGATTTGTACTTTAAACTTGTTTTGATCATATCTCACTCATTACAATGATTCCATTACATGGCCAACTCTCACATGTGTACAAGACATATTACTTACTGTATATTGCTTCTACTTTTCCATTTTATCAGTCTAACATGTGGTTCTTTACTGTTTTATACAACCAACAATCTAAACTAGATTTTAGCCTTGTTTCTTACAGTTTTTCATCTTTTTAAGCATGTTTATCAACACCAAATCCCCACACAATATTTTTAATCACCATTCATCATCATATACATATACATAAGTAAAAGAAATACAAGATTACATAATCAAAAAAATAACAAGAGGATAGGAAGAACAATCTATATACCACCAAAGTGATGAAAATATGGGATTGATGATGAACAAGACTTGGTTCTGGGCAACCAATCTTATGAGATATCAACACCACTTCTAGGATCACCAAATATTTGTAGACTTCTCCAAAAATCAGCCCTTGATCTTCATGGAAACTCCTTGCTAGTTGTTAAAATCACCTCTAATCTATAGAGCTTCAAAATTGCTTCATCATATGTAGAGATAACATATGATTTCATGGTTAGTTTTGATCAAAATGGGTGTTTAGGGGGAGAGGGTGGACGAATTTTAGAGAGAAGTAGGAGAGAATGATAGTGGTTTGCATGGATTGAAATGGTGGTATGAGAAGCTAGTTGTTTTTGTGTTAGATGGTAGCTTAAGTGTAAGGCTAGCTTACACTTGTAAGCTAAGTGCTAAATTTATGCCACATCTTTGATGTTGTGTCCATACTTGGGCCGTCCCATGTTATAGTGGGGTGGGATAATTTATTTTGTCCCATCCCGCTAATTTACGGGTACTCCTTGATTCTAGTTTCCTCGATTTGCGTGCCCTCGGGTCGTTTCACGAAAAACGTTTTTATAAATTATGAATCAACGGCACAAAACGAACCTAATAAAAATTGTCTCATCAAAAACGGAGTTCGAAAACGTAAATACGTAATCCTAAGGTTTCCGGTTTAGTCGTAAAGGACGTTAAATTAAAATCGTAAGTCCTAATCTCTTCTGGTAAATTTGTGAGTTTATGAACCAACACAAATTTAAAATCTCTAAATAATATTCATGGACAAATTTATTTTTCTGAAATGTCGGACTGTCACCAAAAACAGTGTATGTAAACGTAAGCACGTAACGTTGAATCCTCCGGTTTAGACGTAGTCGATGCTACTTCAAGACATAAATCCAAATTTCTTCCCAAAATATGCGAGTTCATAATATAACATTAAAATAATGTTTTTAAATAATACTTGAGAATAAAAATATCAACCATAAATTGACGGATTGTCACACCCGTGCTTATTCAATATGGTTCCAAACAAGAAGGTAACTAAGAAACCATCAATTTATGGAATGGGATGACTCCCAATAAGTCTTAGTTGAAGTCTTGAATTTGTTAAAATCATGTTAGACGTGTTATTAACAAATCTTGAATCAAGAAATTTCAGTGTATTTTATACATCCCAAACGAGAACAATTCATTGTTGCTTGACATGATGTGTAATTGGAGAAAGTATCCTCTTACAAGAATCAAGTGGGAGCCTTTGTGCATCTTTGTAGAAAGTAAGAAATAAAATACAACCTTCTAAATACACTAGTGAACGACATAATGAGGCTGAGCATGTAAATGCAAAAGCCACAAATTGTTGTAACTCCCATTCGCACATCCACAAGGATACCTTAAGCACCTGAAGATATGAATGTCATGTCAAAGTTGAGGAATCTGAGTTAGAGGATCATAGTGAACCTCATAACTATCGAGACTTATTTTTAGATTTGGAATCTAATGAATGACTCAAAACTATGAATGGTTAGATGTAGTCCGTAAAAGAAAATCAATTTTGGAATTTGATTAGCTTTCACTAATCAGTAAGAATGATAGGTTATACATGGTCGTCTATGATAAGATAGATATGGACACAATTGTACACATTTATACACACTCTCTTTGAATAGAGTTTAAGGCATGCTCAACCAATTGATCATGATTTAAGGCTTTCATTTCTTTACAAGTGTTAAATTAATAAAGATATTAATTACCATACTTGATTTCATGAATATGAAATATGGCAATTGGTGTACAAACTCTATAAGTCCAAGTGTGGATTAGAGCATGCATCTAGGAGCTATAATCTTAAGTTTGAATCGACGATATGATCATGATTAAAACAAATATAACTCTTTAAGCTAGTAGGAGCATATTGTTTTGTTTGTTCTTAAATCTCATATGTTGTTAACATATTGGAAATGACATTCCATCAAAGCTAGTTTTTAATCCTTCGCTTGGAATATATTTCTATTGAGAGATATAAGAAGTAAAACATATAACCTTGGAACATATGCTTATTAGGAAAAGGCATACGCGGTTAATAAGTCTAAATATGACACACATCACTGAGAAAGCCTCAAAGATCTATCTCATGTGATAAGATTGATTATGTACATGGAAACCTTTAGTTTACCTAGTGGATTCATTACATATGATATGTGATGTATTAGACTAATGTTAATACTTGCATGAATGCAAGATGAATTGATCACAAAGTATCTAAGTGAAAGTCATTAGACTACTATATACTTGATCATCGTTTACGGATTTTAGCTAAGAAGATTAGTGTTGAGTTTATACACTAATGCTTACTTTGATTGAGATGGTACTCAATACTAGTGATGGTAGGATTTCATCTTCAATGATAATACTACTACCTAGACGTGCTTGATGAAAAGCATTGTTGCACTACTCATTAGTAAAATAAGAATTATTTATAGTTTGGGAAGCTGTTAAAAAGATTGTCTTAAATAGGTGTTCTACTTGCTTTAAACAACCTATGTAATGTACTATGGCGATGCTAGTATTACTGTATTAGCACTTGAGCGCACATATACAAAATGACAATCATCGTATTATTTAAAATCTTCACAATTTGTGAGTTTCTGAAATAAGTATTCTCAAAGTTCACTCAGATGACAACTCAACAGGTCCTTGTGTAAATTCAATGTCTTGTAGTCA
Organism: Glebionis coronaria; assembly: GCA_025667525.1. Taxonomy (NCBI): domain Eukaryota; kingdom Viridiplantae; phylum Streptophyta; class Magnoliopsida; order Asterales; family Asteraceae; genus Glebionis; species Glebionis coronaria. The sequence goes on along the minus strand of CM046876.1, from coordinate 419,722,333 downwards.
AACATGTTCATCATGCTTGGAACATTGGACTTTAACCTTAGAGTAGTCTCATGTATATCTGTATTTTAGTATTTGGATAATGGAACGTTAAGCAGTTTTACTAAATAATGAATTGATATACTTTATAGATCGTCTTCATTTGTACTACTGTGTTCTATATTAGCATGTTTAATCCATGAATAATTTAGTTATTCTAAATTATCCATTGTCAGTTGACGATACGGGAGTATTGTCGAATTAAGACAAATGTGAGTTGGTCATATTCATTAGAAATGAATATTAATTGATGATGCCGCCAAACTCATATGTGTTCATTGGATGAACATTGGATTGACCCAACCTATGAGAATTCACTACATGGATCGTCGTTAATAGTGAATCTCGCAATTGGTTAAATATCTCATCCTTAGACTTGAGATGCAAGTAGGTTTTGTATGTGTGGAATGTCAATCTTTGATATGGTTAAACACTGTCCTGAACAAGGCTGCTATAAAGACCATTTTCAGGTGCGATGTGAAACACATGAACGACACGTGTAGTCAATATAGGATTTGTTCCTCCACTTGTATTGGAGTTAGATACTACTGGGCCCCTCGATGAATTGTATAGATGTTTGTGTGGCCACACCCAAATGTAATTAAGATGATTCTTGATTAATTTGGTAATCTAGTTCAATATCTATATCGAGAAACAGAATAGTTAAACTTAAGAATGACTATTGATCCATGTCTAAAGTTTAACAGAGTATCTGAAACAAAAGGATGACTAATATCTAATCATTTAAATAAGATGTTTGAGAAACTATCCCCATACGTTTCTAGGGGCATTGGCGTGTTGCTAGACGCTAACCATTGCTTGTATAATTACATGATTATTATGACGTGTGCAAGTGGGAGCTGTTGGAGTATGCTCGTGTCATAACAACTAATTATACGGCTAGACACATATGGGCCTATGGGGTCACACACATATACACTGAGGTACCATTTCAATATGTCGTGTTTATCGTATTCACGGTATATAAACAACCTTCGTAACTCGAGATCATTATTGGGCTTCTAACGACTAGTAGTGTACTTAGTTATTAGACTTGTAAAAGTGTATGGCAAGGCCCATACAAAGCCCATTGAGTCCGGCCCATTAAGATGAAAAGAGGAAGGAGTTACATTTGTGATAAATATGAGTTATTAGGCAATAACTCTAATTTATTACATTAAACACATTACCAAAAAAATCCTCCCTCTTTCCTCTAATTGGGATTTGCACGGTTTTGAGATGTAAAAACCGTGGGTTTATGTTTTGTAATGATCTCCATCTTTGAATCTTGTTTATTCAAAGGGTGTTACTAGGTTACGGGGTTTAAGACTAGCATCTATTGGTATACAAGGATGTGTGGTATGGATACATCATAGAGGTGATCTATTTTGATCACTTGGTTTCATATTTGATTGGTTTCTTGGTTAGATCATTTGTTCGTGATGGTCTCTGTTCGATCTTACCGAATCACGCTACAAAGGTATACTTTTATGTCCCTTTTATTGATTAATCATATGACTCTATGGATCCGTTGATAGGTTGTTGGGTCTACTAGATGTAGATCTTGCAGCCTGTCAGGACCGGTGAATGACTTCTGTAATCACAAGTCAAATCACAAAGAGACTCTATACACAATATGAATGTAGAATATAAATATAATCAAGAGAAACAGAATAACTATAAAGACTTGATCCTTTCTAAGGATTTCTAATATTGATAATGACTAGAACTACGTTTTGTGAAGGTGTGTCTAACCCTTCTGCCTAAGGTTCCTTTTATACTACCAGGAAACCCTAATACATCATTAAAGAAAACGTGTAAAACTGATATGCATATCCTTTCCTAACATATCTCATGCATATCCTAACAGAATATTAAGTAAATAATAAAGTTTGACTTCGACTAGGACCAGGAGCAGGACTTGCTCCTACTACGACTAGGACCAGGAGGAACTACATACTTCCTAGTCTACCTATTACATATAACTATTACAATGGTCCTAACAATCCTCCCCTAAACTTGAATTTGACCTGTTGAGTTCAAGTTTCCTGGAAAACGTGCAAAGAAAGCTCGAGGATTGTATCAGCAAAACAAATAGCAGCATCAACAAGATAAGAATCAGAAGAACAGCCGCAACATGAAACACTAGAAGCTTCTCCAAAGCTTGTAACGAATCAGCATCGTGTTGAATCTTTTCAGCAACATGAGCAGATTTGATGAGCCTTTACCAAGTAGCTGCTCGCTCTTGGGCTAGCTAGTCATTCTGGTGGAATAAGCATCACCCTGGGAGACTAGAACCCAACCCAACTCTTAGAACGTGAATCAATGGTGAGTGGGAGTACCCTGATGATTTTAGGCAAACCATCACAGCCGTCAACGGATTTGATGCGTCTTTACCAGAAGCCGTACCCCTCTGGACTCGCCAACTCTTTGCAATGAAGCATCGGTGAGTTGAACACCCTATAGCTTTAAGCAAGCTATTACAGCTATCAACGGATTTGATAAGATCTTTAATAAGAGCCGTACCCCCTTGGATTAGCCACTTTTCAGTCCAAGACTACGGCAAGTGAAAACCATCCAGTTTTGGGTAACCTGGCAACCATCAACGGATTTGAGAATCGCACCAGGAGCCGTACCCTCAAGGTGAATCAACTTTTTCTTGTCGATTAGACATGGTAAGTTGAGAACCATTTGTTGTGTGAACCACGTCCAACACCAAGTGAAACCGAGTACCAGAACAAACGCAAACCAGGAACCACATTGTGAAACAGCCAAGGGATATTATGTACAAGTATAAAAGCTAAACTGTGTTTAAAGTATAAGCAGATATTATATAAAAAGTATTTTTTTTTTTTTATATATATTGTTTTTTTTTTAAACTATAAAGAATGAAATTTACCAATCACTGTACATATTGGTGAAAAGAATAAAAAGAAGAACAAAAATTCAAAGTATAAACACTTACAACCCAATCACCTTACATACCAGAAGCTGCCTTCTTATCCGCTAGCAACCGTGCCTGAATACCCTCTACCAAATCCGTGGCCATACTCGACTCATTCCCAGAAGGAGCAGTAGAAATTTGCAAGTAACTTGCCAACATCGCCTCCATGGAAGAAATAGTCAAAGGATACTCCACATCCGTCAGCATAAACACCATATGACTAGATTCTAATTCCAACATATGAACTCCACATCCAGCATATAGCTTCCATCGCAGAATCTCCCATTGGAATTGATCCTTCCATATGCCCGAAACAGGAGCATTTGGAGGAGGATCCAACATTAGCTTGAGATCAGCCCAGATACGGAGACCAGGCCAGGAAGACACCGCCATGGGGTCAAACGGCATACTAGAATCAACAAGCCCAAACAACGCCATAAGATCCATACGGTCAGCCCATGATAACACACCCTGCAAACACGTTGCCAATCGCACAGACCCATCACTCAAAGTAATCCGATGGGAGACGCCACCAGGAAGTGTTGTAGAACTCTCAACCGTATAACCCGTAATGCTTCCATTGCCCAAAGGTAAGTCAGAATCACTGTCAGAAGCTGCATCAATTAAGTTCTCAGGATCACGCTTCTCAAAAGGAACTGATTTACCACGGCGAACACGACGAGCAAGTTTCTGGCGAATGGAACGTCGAGGTGTGGGAGCCGAAGATGTTGATTCAACCTTTACCTTAACTCCAGCAACAGCAGGGGAAGCAGTAGAAGTAGACTCATGAACATGTCCACCCAAAGGACCACTAGGAGCTGCATCAGAAGTAGGATTAGGTTGTGTTTCAGGAACTGGTGGTGATGGAGATGGCACATCAGATGTAGTAGCAGTAGGTGTGGTGGTATCAACAGGTGTGGTGGTGGAAGCATGAGTGGTGGTGGTAGTAACAAAGATGGTAGTAGCAGGACCAGCAGTAGAACCCATGGGAGCAACCAAGGGTGTAGTATAAGGACCAACAGAAGTAGCAACAGAACCAGAAGGACTACCAACAGAACCAGGAGTGGGTGCAGACGAAGGACCAGTAGAATCAGCAGGCATAGAAGCAGTCACACCACGAGGATGGTAAATAAATCGTTCTGGAATAGGTTGACTCTGACGCTTCACCATCTTTTCATAAAGGACCTTAAGCTCATCAAAAGTCAAAGCCCTCACCCGAGCCCAAGACCACGGAGCATTGAAATGAGCAGCAGATTGATATTTCACATAACGTTGCATCTGCTGGCGCTCCTCAGCCCGAGATAGAGGTCTGTTCCTTCTCTGTTTCTTTAGTTCTTCAGCAAGACCCAACTGGTGCCTACGCATCATCACCATAGCACGCGGAATACAATTGTGTTCATCAACATCATCACCCAACAAATCTTTAAACTGAGCATAATCCCGAGTGAGAACAGTCAACACTTGCATCCATTCACCATCAGTCCAATGCATGGCATCATGCTGAACTTGCGCACGCCTGCGCTCTCGAAGCTCTTCCTCAGCAGCCCTATCCGCCTTATCAATCTCAGCCTGAACTCGACGAGCAGCCTCTTCACCAAGCCTTTCTTCTTCAATCTGTCGACGAGTACGCTTGCGAGTTGGAGATGGAGAATCAGTCATTGGGGCTTTTCCCTTCAGATCATGAGAGGGACCAACATGAGAACCATCAGCAGGATCAGAATCACCACCCATAGAAGGGGGAATAGCACTAGGAGAAGGAACATTGGAGGACATTGGAGGAACCGGCAAATCATCATAAACTTTATCAGCAAAGGCAGCCTTTGCCAACAACATCAAGCCATCCACAACATTCTCCGCACCCTCATCCTCATAATCTGAAAGAACCACATGCTTCTTGCGACGACGTTGTTGATTCTCCAACACCTTTATGCGATCAGCCAGAGGAAGAACAAACTCCCTTGTAAGCTTCTGATGTTGGTTTAAGTCTGCTTCCAAACAAATCATCCTCTCATGGTACCTGTGCATAAGATCGAGCAAAGATGTCAATGTAGTAGGCTCCTCCGCCTGCCCACCAAGAGAACTTGGATCAGGGAAAGCATCACGGGAGCCCAAAGCAACATGTGGGTCAACCTGTAGAGAACTAGCATCAAACGGGATATCAGTCGAATGTGGGGCAGGACTAGGAGGTGGAGTCTCCACAAAAGGAGACCTTTGTGGAACTGAGGAAGGACCAGCCTTGGTAGGAGATGGTTTTTCAACCACCACCTCCTCAACTAGCTCCTCCTCTACCACAGGAGTGGCACCAACAGTAGGAGCCTCCTCCTCCATGGGGTCATCATCTATCACAACAAACTCAGGAGCCTCCTCCTCCTGACCCATAGGACCCTGAGCCAACCCTAACATGGCTTCAGTCAGGGGCCTCCAATCCCCAGTAAACCCATTCATCATATTGTAATACACTTTAGCTGTAAGTTTAGATGGCACATGCTCAGTCCTATCACGTGGAATGCAAACAAGGATTTGTTGAAGAAACCTAGGGTACATAAGAAATTTCTTCCTCGAACCAGCAGTAGACAAATTACTAGCCATCCCCTCAAATAAATAATGAGAAAAATTAAACACTCTACCCTGGGCTAAACAAATAAGACCAGTAGCCAAAGGAGTAGGGAAAGCATCCCAACTCCCAGACTTGGGACTCATACAATGGATTAAAAAGTGAACCAGAAGCTTCCATTGGGGGGAAAACCTATTCTTCTGGAAGTTAAACTTCCCCCGATGTTCATAACCTATGGCAGCCATACCCTCCAATACTTCCGAATTGGGGATTGATACAACACCCCCTCATCCTGAAGATGAAGAGAAGAGCGAATAGATGCTTCAGTCACCACATATGCACGTCCATCTATGGTAGCATGGAGTGCACGTGGTCGTCCAGCCACATTCACAAGTTGAGCAGACGCCTAAAATTGACGTATCACACTATCATATATGGTGGGACAGACAGTAAATGCAAACCTTAAGTTAGAAGCTTCAATGAAATCTAAGATGTCAGCAAAATGTTCACGATTTGGACCATCACCCAGATAAGCAACACGATTGTGAGCAGGTTGGTAAGCAAGAGCAGCCATGGATCTTGATGAATTGATGGAAGAAGGATTGGGATTGGGATGTAGAGAGTAGAAGCGGTTTTTGTGTGTGTGTTAATTGTAATGAGTGAGTCAAGGATGTATGTTGACCATATATGAAGAAAGTAGTAACTGTTCATTGACCCCTATTAATGGGGGGTTGCCCTTTCAAATTAAACCATAATGGCATAATAACCACTTGCCCTTTTTAACATAATAACCAACCCCCAATTTACTTGCTTAATTCAAACTTGTAAATACCAGTATTTGGAGCGTTGACCAAAAGTCAAAGCACACAATGGTCAGACCAGGAGCAAAACGTGATTAACAAAGGACAAAAGGAATGAACAGTATCCCAGACCAGTACCAGTACCAATAGCCAAACACCACTAGACATGGAAGGATTTTAAACCACCAGAAGGCAACCAAGCATAACTAGAAGCTGACCAAAGAGGACCAGAAGCCAGTCATGTAAGGCCATATCCACCAGAAGAGAGCAAAAATCCTCCATTAGAAGCACCACACACCATCATAACCAAGAAATTATGTTGTTAAATACTATGAATACGTTAGACTGACCTAATATGTACACAAAGCCTCCCCTTAGGCTTTGCCTCCCCTCAATCCTAGACCTCAAGGATTGACCATCCTAATATGAACCACCAAGTGGTTAAACCGAGGACCATAAAAAGCTTTAGTCAGCAAATCAGCAACATTGTCATCCGTATGAACTTTAAGAACCTGTATCAGCTTCTTCTCATTGGCATCGCGTATAAAATGATGCCGAATCTCAATATGCTTCGTCCGTTGATGAAATACAGGATTCTTCACAATGCAGATAGTGCTTTGATTGTCAATAAAAATTTTGGTATTCATAAAATTGAAACCATAGTCCAACATCTGATTTTGGATCCATAAAACTTGTCCACAACAACTAGCAGCCGCAACGTATTCAGCTTCTGTTGAAGAAGTAGCTACGATTGTCTGTTTCTTACATTGCCATGAAATAAGCCGACGACCCAAAAATTGACAACCACCAGTAGTAGACTTCCTATCATTATTAGCACCAGCATAATCACTATCACTATAGGCTTCAAGAACAAAGGGAGATTCTCTAGGATACCATAGACCCAATTTAGGTTGAGCCTTAATATACTTGAAAATCTTCTTCACTGCATTTAGGTTCGAAACCGTTGGAGTCACCTGGTGTCTAGAACAAGCACTTACTGCAAACATAATGTCCGGACGTGAGGCAGTCAAATACATGAGAGAGCCAATCATAGACCTGTACATGTGATCATTTACCGGGGGATCTGGCTCATTCTTAAGTTTGATTTTAGCAACTTCATAAGGAGTTGCTGCTGGTCTAAGAGGATCCATGTCAAACTTCTGAAGAATCTCATGAACATATTTATCTTGACTGATGAGAATCCCATCCGATTGTTGCTTGACCTGAAGACCAAGGAAAAATGACAGTTCTCCCATGGCACTCATCTGAAATTCGCCTTTCATTAAGTGTTCAAACTCATCACACCACTCCTTCCTTGTAGAACCAAAGATAATGTCGTCCACATAAACCTGAACAAGGATAATATCCTTGGAATTCCGCCGAAGAAATAGTGTTTTGTCAATAGTACCTCTTCTATAGCCATTCTTTAACAAGAAAGTGGAGAGACGCTCATACCAAGCTCTAGGAGCCTGATGTAACCCATAAAGAGCCTTGACCACCTTGTAGACTTTCTTGGGATGAAGTGGATCTACAAACCCCTTAGGTTGAGTAACATACACTTCCTCGTCAATTTTTCCATAGAGAAATGCACTCTTGACATCCATCTGGAACACCGTAAAGCCAACATACGAAGCAAAGGCCAAAAACAGACGAATGGCCTCGATCCTGGCAACAGGCGCAAAGACTTCAGTATAGTCAATGCCCTCAATTTGAGTGTGTCCTTGTGCGACAAGCCTAGCTTTATTCCTGACAACAATTCCCCGTGCATCCTTCTTGTTTTTGAGAATCCATTTGGTATTGATAGCTGTCTTCCCATCTGGTAAGTCAACCAGAACCCAAACATTCTGAAACAAGAATTGCTGCATTTCCTCCTGCATAGCCTCCACCCAACTTTGATCCTCAAGTGCCTGAGAAACAGACCTAGGTTCCACCTGTGAAAGAAAACAAGCAAACAAGCAGTGTTGAAAGTCCGTATGATTATTACGCTTTTGATCCTCAATATAGCCAACAAGAGCATGATGATCAGACGAGGCCTTCTGCTGCATTCTGCGTGTCTTGACGGTAGAACCAGGATCTCCAATAATTTGAGTGGTAGGATGATCTTTATGTGATTGCAAGACTGGATTGGAAGAAACCTCCACTTCTGGTGCCAAGTTATTGAGATCACCAACAAAATCAACATCATATGAAGCATTTTGGATAATCCCGTCTACCGGTTGTTTATGTATATCATCCAGCTTGGTAGAAGACTTCTTTTCATGGTTCCCCAAATCAGAAGGACTGGAGAAACGTGTATTGGAAGCATACTCACTAGCCGGAGTACCAGTAGTTGATAAGCTAGCACTAGGAGCAGAAGCTGGAGTACCAGGAGCAACTTTGTCAGTAGGATCAACCAAGGGAAACTCAAAACTACCTTGGGCAGCTGCTTTAGTAGCTTCTTGTTGTTGCTTGAGAAGAGTGTCAAGAGCTGCTTGGGAATCCTGTACATCCAATGGAGTTGCATCACTAGAAGGAGTAGGAGAAACCGTGGTGGAATAGGATGGAACCACAAAAATGTCATCCTCATCATCTGAATCAGAAAGACTAGAAGGAACACCAGTACTAGAAGTTGCAAACTCTTGTGGTCCTGCATCATGGTTAGTTTTGAAACGAAAATATCCTAACGAATCACTAAGATAATCAAGATAAAAATACCATTCTGGACCTTTGCCTTGGATGTTCGACTTCTCCTCAAAATACCTGAGATTAATAGTTTCAATAATCCGTTTGGCTTGAAGATTGTAGACACGATATGCCCGAGAATGAGCTGAATATCCCACAATGTATCCTTCATCTGCCTTGCCATCAAACTTCCCCAAATAGTCACTAGTATTCAGAATGGTGACTGGACACCCAAAAGGCTTCAAATGAGCAATATTTGGAACTTTGCCCGTGAGCAGCTCATAAGGAGTTTTATTGTGTGGATTGGTAATAGAAACCCTATTCAAAACATAACTTGCAGTATTAACAGCTTCTGTCCAGAACATGGTCGGAAGTTTGGAATCGGCAAGGATAGTTCTTGCTGCTTCTATTAGTGTCCGGTTCTTTCTTTCTGCAACACCATTCCGTTGAGGAGTCCGAGCAGCACTATAATCTCTTTTGATGCCCTTAGCATTGCAAAGTGTGATGAGGTCTCTATTTTTAAACTCGGTTCCATTGTCGCAACGAATACCTTTAACTTTCTTGGACAACTGATTCTCTATCAAGGTAAGAAAATCTCGAAGAATTGAGTAGGTCTCACTTTTGGCAGCCATGAAGAACACCCACGTAAACCTGCTATATCCATCAGTTACCACCAAACAAAATTGTTTGTGGTCAATGCTCCTAATGGATGTAGGACCAAATAAGTCCATGTGTAGAAGCTGCAATGGTTCAGTAATAAGACTTAAAGCAGTAATGGCCTTGAAGGATACTTTGTGTTGTTTGCCTTTGCTGCAGGCAATACAATTTATATCATTTCTAAACGTCATGGGAGGTAAACCAGAGACCAGATTCAGATTGGCCAGTTTGTGAATGGTCTTGAAATTCACATGTCCCATCCTTCGATGCCATTTAGTGGCTTCATCTTCTGAGGCTTTTGCAACCAGACATGCTAGTTGACCAGTAGGGTTGACTTCATTCAACTTGATGCTATATAGATTGTGTCTTCTAGGGATTCTGAGTAAAACTTGCGAGTCATCCGGAAGCTGAAAATCTTTGGAAAGCACAAGTGCATCAGTATCGGTGAAGAGTACAAACTGCTTCTTGTCACAAATCTGAGAGACCGATATCAAGTTGAAGTGTTGAAGTGCTTCCACATAGTAGACCTGCTCAAAATTTAGATTAGGAGTCTTTATCATTCCTTTGCCAGTGATTCTGCCTTCACCTCCACCAAAATAGACCTTGCCTCCATGAAATGGTACAAAGTTAGAGAGAAGACTTTTATTGCCAGTCATGCTCCTGGAGCAACCACTATCAACAATGCCTAGACTAGGATCCTGGTATGGAGTAACCTACAACAACAAGATAAAAAAATGCAAAAGTTAGTGTCTTAAGGGGACCCAAACCTTTTCAGGTTTGAGCCTGCCTTGTGGATCATTAGAAGAATGCCAAGAAGATTGATGAGATCCACCATTGTTCTTTGGTTGCCTGTGCATCATATGGGTATTAGTATTTGACCAAGAACAACCTGCTGAGGGCTTAACATCAGTTCCCAAAGTGCCCAAACCAAAATACGTGTGGTCTAAATTATGCGGATAGATTGGATTAAAATTTGGAAAATAATTACTGATTGGTTGGAATCCACTATCTCTCCAATAATCAGACGCGAAAGGAGAGGATATTCTAGAAGTATTAAACATTGGAGCACTGGGATTAAGTCTTCTAGAAGCATATGAAGCAACTCCTGGTGAACCAGGAGCAGGAAACGCATGATTAACAGATGCATGTGTGTCATAATAATCACAATCTTTAATTAAATGAAAGGAACTGCCACAAACAAAACATGTTTTGAAAGACCTTTTATTAGAATGAGATTGTTTCATACTGCCTACTTTATTACACACATTTCTAGGAAAAACATTCTTCCTAGGACTCAATAAACAAGGACCAGACACATTTGACTTGACAGCAACTTTTTCTTCACACTTCCTAGCACCGGTAGCAACATGTTCATTCGACTTGGAACTTGTAGGTCTTGACTCTTCACTTGAACCATTAGATGCAGAGTCACCGGCTTTGTCACTGAAAGTACATGAGACAAAGTCATTAGTATTAATAGAACTTGTTGGGGACTCAAGCATCTGTGATCCATCCGAGTCATTATGCCATGAGGTGGGCATAAAAGTTCCAGTAAGAGGAGGAGGGACAACATGCATTTCTGCTGCTGGTTTAAACCTATAGTAACTAGGTTTGCCCTCATCCTCTTTGTCGGCATCAAAGACACTAGAGAAAGATAAATCAAATACATCTTCAGAATCAATATATTTTTCAAATCCTAAGCCTCTTTTAGTTCTGCCAGACATGCTACTATCAATTAATTTTGAAATATTTTTAGGTGCCTTTTGCCATTTGTCAAATCTCAACATTGTAGCATCTAATTTAGCTTGCATCTCCTCTTTTTCTTTGATACTAGCATCTCTTTCCGTTTCTGTATATTTAAGCATATTTGTAGTGTTTTCTAAATCAATGCTTAGTATCCTGATTTTATCCTCATATGCACGTTGAGTATCTTGTAACCACTTCTTTTGTTGTTCCAATGTGTTTAATGAAGCCTTATAGGCTTGTACCTCTAAAAAATACTTATCATTTTGATCATTTACTTCATTAAATTGGGACAACAATTCTGTGTATTTATCATGACAACCAAGAGGACAATGTTGTACCTGAGGTGAGATGCCCATAAGAGCAAACTCGTCTGCTTCTTCTGCATCAGAGAGATTCCCAGCAATCATTGCTAACACGTCAGTCGAGGATTCAGCTGATTCCAGAGTAGAAGCCTGATGATCATTCCAGTTGACCATAGAGTCAACAGATACCAATGCCTTCCTGTGATCTTTAACCTCCTGAACCTTGAAAGCGGAGTACCTGTTCTTCTCCTGATCATTCTTGCTAGGGCACTCCCTTGCAAAGTGACACTGTTGCTGGCAGTTATAGCATCGTACCTTGCTTCTATCGAATCTTGCTGGCTCCCGAGGGTTGTAATTAAATTTCCTTCCTGCTTTCTTCTCAAACTTGTGAACCCTAAGAGTAAGCATGGCCATCTGCCATTTAAGATCCATCTCATCCAGGTCAAGTTTATCGACCTGTTTGAAGTCATCAAAAGCAAGTTGTTGTTCAGCATTAACATCAGCCACAAAAGAATGAAGAACAGCTTCTACCATACTACCAGACTTGGCAGCAGGATCAGGAGCAGAAGTATGCTGGGAGGAGACAGTATTGCTTGGGCTACTTGCATATGACATGGGACTAGATGCCATAGAGCTCACAAAGGCTGAATTAGCAGGGGTGTTAAAAGAGTCACTAGGATATCCTCTCACATGAGGTTTGAATGTTCTGAGCCTATGAAACAGATCATCAAAGGTGAGATAGTCAAGCCCACCTTTGGCTTTGAGAGAGATCACCACCTGATTCCATGAATAGGGTAAGGCTTTAAGAAACCTTGCATTAATGTCACCATCATCAGGTTTTGACCGAAGTTGATTCAATTGGCTCAAGATCTTCTGGAACCTATCATACCCTTGATTTAGACCTTCAGTTTCTGAGATTTTGAATTCGGTAAATTCATCTCTCAGCATGGACCTTCGCATTTTCTTTGACTCCTCATTCCCGCCAAACCTTGCTTTTATGCCATTCCAGATCTCTCTGGCATCATCCAAATGGTAGAAGTCACCCATGTGATCTTCAGGAAGAGATTGAAGCAAAATTGTTTTTGCTTTTACCTCATTCTGAATAGCTATGATTTCCTCATGAGATTTAGGGTCAAGAAGAGTAATATTACCGTTCTTGTCTCGTCCAGTAAGCGTCCTGCTGTTTCCATTCAGAATGATCTTCCAAAGATCTTGATCAGTGTTGGTGATCCACCATTCCATCTTCATTGCCCAGTTATCATATTCACCCTTCTTCAGAAGAGGGAATTTTCCATTCGTGTTGGAGACCGTAGCCAGGATCTGCTGAGGTTGCACAATTTTAGGAGTGATTTCTTCTCCTGTTTGAGTAGAAGTAGAGGCAGACATGATAAACAGATTGTGAGTAATAAGAGAACTTGATTCTTCTTGTATAGAGACCCTTCCAGGCTCTGATACCACTTGTTGGGTCTACTAGATGTAGATCTTGCAGCCTGTCAGGACCGGTGAATGACTTCTGTAATCACAAGTCAAATCACAAAGAGACTCTATACACAATATGAATGTAGAATATAAATATAATCAAGAGAAACAGAATAACTATAAAGACTTGATCCTTTCTAAGGATTTCTAATATTGATAATGACTAGAACTACGTTTTGTGAAGGTGTGTCTAACCCTTCTGCCTAAGGTTCCTTTTATACTACCAGGAAACCCTAATACATCATTAAATAAAACGTGTAAAACTGATATGCATATCCTTTCCTAACATATCTCATGCATATCCTAACAGAATATTAAGTAAATAATAAAGTTTGACTTCGACTAGTACCAGGAGCAGGACTTGCTCCTACTACGACTAGGACCAGGAGGAACTACATACCTCCTAGTCTACCTATTACATATAACTATTACAATGGTCCTAACATAGGTGATCTTTCCGCTGCGTTTATTATTTATTCATATCATGTTTATATGGATAATCACCTATAGAATCTACGATGTGTAGTCCCTTTCAAAGTGATAGCCATGATCGGGGAAGTAGCTTATCGCTTAGAGTTACCGTAGCAATTGAGCTGGGTACACTCCACCTTTCACGTGTCGAACCTGAAGAAGTGATATGCTGATGAGCCATTAGCTATGCCATTGGAAGAAGTTCTGTTCGATGAAAAACTCCAATTCACAGAAGAACCAGTAGAGATCATGGAGAGAACGGTTAAGAAGTTGAAACGCAGCCGCATCCCGTCGATCAAAATCCGTTGGGACTCAAAGAGAGGTCCTGAGTACACCTAGAAACGAGAAAACTCATTCAAAACCAAGTACCCACATATATTCACCTGACCGGTGACGTCCTTCTTCTCAACTTTTAGGACAAAGCTAAAATATCGGGGTGGTGCTGTAAAATCCCCGATTTTACCATTTTGACTTTCTCAACTTTTCTAATCAATAATTCTAGAACTTAACTATCACCAACTTTGCATAATTTCATGAAGTATTATTTCTACTTGAGCATACTATCTTTTCAAAAGTTACTTGATAATTATGAACCTGTTAGTATATATTGACTACATGGACAACTGACTGGCCACATGATAAACAAGGATTTACAACAACAGTACATATTTGATTATTTAAAAATAGACTAGAGAAACATTATCTCATGTGCTACATTTTATTAAATGTGTGAACTTGCCTTTATGTGTATATATATACATACCTTACTAGAAGGAACTATATGATACAATGTCTTGTAACCTCACAAGGACAAACAGCATGATCCCTATACTTATATTAACTCCCAACATTTAACAAGTAAACATATTCCTACCCCATCTTTATATTCTAGCCGTGTATATGCATCAGTGCATACACTTTTCTTGTAAAATGTGTAGAAGTATGCGTGTTGCCTATTGGCTAACCCAACTCAACACTTGGCACACTTTTTTCCCTCTCTTTGCTTACTACCACGCGACAAAGATGGAGGAGATCAAAGGGTGTCTTGTTTTTGCCAAAGAGACACAACACTTGACAAGAAAGATCTAACCTGGGTGATCTTTTCCCCTTCTCTCCCCTTTATTAGCCTATTACATACACACACATACACACAACACATGCAAACTCAAATCTCAAACATTTCCTCATCTCATCTCTCTCAATCATTCGGATCATAAACCACCAAGAACATCTTAATTCCACCAAATCCTTGTCTTCATCCTCATAGCTCCGAATCATTGGTATTAACCATACCAAACTTGATCTTCAAGACAACCAAGAAAACCTTAGACGCCCCAATGAAGGCCACGGCTTGATTTTTGTGATTAGGGTTTCATCATTGTTGATTTCAAGCTTAAATCCTCCTTAGTTCATTTGTTTTCCTTAACCTTATTTAACAAGTAAGTATCACTAAACTTACCTTTCCTTTATTTACTTACATTTTCTTTGCATGCATAATCATTCACGTGAATCACATATGAAAAACTTGTTGTAAAATTAAAACTAGCAAAACCATGACCTATATAGGTCACGACATATTTTTTATTCATCACAAGACTTGTATAAAAATTATTTGGTAATGAACATATGATTATGTACATATGATAAACTTGGTAAAAATCATAAAAACCTCCTATAAATTTAATTATAGTCGTGGGCTATAAGTCCCATTTTTGGAATTTTGGTGAACTTGTAAACCTGCTATAAGCCTAGATCTCATTTTTGGACTTTGTGATTTACTTGTAAACATATAACAAGCCTAAATCTCATGTTGACACACCATAACTAAATATAGCCGTGGGCTATAAGGTTCATATTTGAACTTGTGGTTAACTTGTGAACTTAAAACAAACACAGATCTCACTTTTAAATACCCTAGATAAATAATGTCATAGGTTTTACCCTCCATTTGGAGATCTTGATTAATTTTGATAAACTTGTAAAAACCCTAGATCTATGCTTTGGATAAATTAATCTTCATTAATGGACTAGTTAAGCCCATATAAAAATATAGCTGAATTATTAACTAAGCCCATTAGGCCCAATAAATATAGTCGAGACTTGAATAGGCCCAATAAATGTAGCCATATGTTTTTAGGAGCCCATTAGGTCCATTTAGTGCCTTGTGAGCCCACTTAGCTAATCTTAAATTATTAAAGGACTTAAAATATGTTTAGGCCCATTAGGAAGCCCATTAGCTCATTTGACATATTAAATAAGCCCACTTAGTGTTTTTTGATTAAATAAAGTTTTTATACCAAAAATATAACTTATAAAAACTTTTGTACTAAAAATGTAAATTAATAACACTTATGGGTTAAAATCGTGACATTTGTAACTTATATTAACAAAACATTAAGTACAAGGACTAATATGGTAAATATCTGAAAGTTTAGGGGTTAATTAATTCCATTCGTGACTTATTAAACCCTAAGGACCGTTTTTGTAAATTCCCGAAAGTTAAATTGTCATTTTATAACTCTAAGGACTATATATGTAAATAGCCAAAACATTTAGAAGCCCTAGGGACTATTTTTGCCACTTAATGAAAGTTATAAAATGTAATTATAACTAGAGGGACTATTTTTGCCATATCCTGAAAGTATTATAAGCCCTAAGGACTAAAAGGGCCAAGATCTGAAAGTTACACATTTAATAAAATATGGAGGGACTTGTTTTGCATATATCTGAAACTTAAACAAACCCTAAAACCTTATTTCATTTAATTTATTAAAACTTGAATAAATCTTAAACTACAAGGACTAATACCGTCATTTCTCAAACTTGCAATCAAAGGACTATTTAATAAATATTGGAAACTTTGGGGACTTTAAATTAAATTAAATAAAGTATTATTATTTTTATAAAACAATTTATATAAACTATATATATAAAAATTAAATGCAAGTATATTATAAAAGTAAAAATACAACAATTGTAAGTAAAACACTTTTACTTAGACGGTATTATTAATAACAAATTTATTGAACGTTATTAATACTTGTACTACAGTTTATTTAAATAAAACACAGTAACATTAATAAACTGCCTAAAAACAGTATAAGCATACACAGATATTTATCTGAAACTTTTTGCATTATTTTATGCATTTATTGAGACTGTACCACTATTTAGGTATTTGACTGTGACGTGAGCATTTTCTTGATTTCTTTTGATATATAGTTGTAACATATACTAAGGTGAGTTTACGGCCCCACACAATATATTGACAAACTTTTAAAAATCCTATATGGGGGAGAAAACATGCAACTTGTTTTATGGACGTAAAGTGAACTGTACAAACTTTGATTACATTTGCCTAGTGTAGAATTCCTCATGACCCGTGACCTGAAACTGTTAAAATTCTCGAATTGCCTGAATGTTATAAGTAGATCTGTTTGGGATTGACCATCCCCACCTGGGTGATTCATGCTCACTGTGCCTTGGTCGGGACAATAGGTTTTTATCATGTCGGAACCGGAAAATGGGTGACTTAATATAAAGCGAAGGGTCCTCATCTATTGAGGGCTTAACGAGTCAGAGCCTCAGTTTCGGGCAATAGGAAAATATAGTTACCTTTAAGTATTGATGCTATGTGCGTTACTACTTCAGTAAATGTTTTACTGTCGAAACTGATTTTATTAAACTTATAAATTCACCAACTTTATGTTGACCCCCCTAAGCATGTTTTCTCAGGTAACTGAAGCAAGTACTTGGTGTGTGCATGAAGTCAAGCATCATGATAGACAACATTATAGAGCTCATCTGGGGCTTTCTATCTGGGAAATGAACAATTTATTTTATAATGTCAAGACAATTTTTATAACAATTTGTACTACTGTTCATGTAATATATGTTTGATAATCTTTTATCTAATGCTCTATTTACTATTTGCTATTGATCCAACTAAGTGACACCCAGATATTATTTATGCTGCATTTGACCCACCTGGGGGTGTCACAATCACCTTCAATAATTATATACCAAATATCTATATCCTTAGATTTACATAAGTTTCAAAAAGATTTTTCCAATATATAAAAACATCGGTTTCAAAGAGTGGTGGTCTGTGTATAGATTGCCCTTCTTTATAATTTTTAGAATCCATGGATCGATTCAAGTTTTAAAGTACAATATAATTTAAAGATCTTGAGTACGTAGCTCTTGATGCCATTTGTAGAAAACTAGAAAGAGTGTTGAATAGTTTTTACTGATTGGTTTTAATTACTTTGAAAGTTTTTCATGATTATTATGGATATAGATCAAGCGTGATTGACAAAGTAATATAAGTGAAGTAAGAATGAAACAACCCTCAATGCAAAATGCTTTATAGTGGTTCGGCCTAACAATATCTCATTAATCTTGCCCTTACTTCCACTCATGGATTATCTACTCGAGAGTTCTACTTCACTAGTAAATGAATCTCCTTTCTACGGTGGAGAAATCTTCACACTTAAGCTTACAATCTTTACTGACACCTAACCTAAGATGTCTTGTTCTTTACACTGGTACAACAACACCCTTTTACACTGGTACAACAACACCCTTTTGTTGGGTCACTATTTACTAACCCTGAAGCAACTCTAAGATTTGAATATAAAATCCCCCTAAGTGTTTCATGCTCAGCAGTAAGGCCAGTCTGCTGATGGATGACCAGAGGAACAAAGTTCCTACTGATGAATTGAAAGATCAGCACTCCCCTTCCAGTGAACTTAGAAGACTAAGCGGTTTTCACTTCAAATACTAGGCGGTCTTGTTGCTGAAGAACAAGGACTGAAGAAGGGCTTTTAGTTCAGTTTGGCTTGACAATACCAAACTGAATGATGTCGATCTCCTCTAGGATACTGAAGACTCTTCAGTATTCTGATGGTTTGCATTAGGCGGGAAAATATTACTCTAAGTCAAAGTAGGTTGCTTGTATACTTAGATATAAGTACAACCTTTATCTTTTCTAGAATAGTTAATTAAGTACTTTGTACTATTTATCTAGCATGGGCATCAATCAGCCACTGGATAAACTCATGCATTGGTACATGCAAAATGCAAACCATAATTTACACTGCCTATGTAAAGGAGTGTACATTGTGAGAGAAAGGTAACCAATACAAGAGCTTAAACTCTGGAAAACCTTTCTCTCTCTATACTAATTGAACCATATAGCCAAAGATGCATATGAACGTTTAGATTGGAGCTTAGATTTTAACTTTGGTTAAACGTTTAAGTAGAGGAGATCAAACCCCATTGTCATTCAACCACTTTGTCATTCCACAAACAAAGTAGGTTATAGATTCTTTATTTGATTCTAATAAAAGTCTATACGTTGAAAATTATATTGGTCTTGTTGTTTTAATCTTTCATAGTTCTTATCTAATGTTAAAACAACACATTTGAGTCGAAGTAATAGTTATTACTTAAGATAATAAGTAATATCGAATTACTAGGGACCAACAAGTGGTATCAGAGCAGTTTGATTAGTTAAACTCTTATTTTATTAAACTGCTCACTTAAAAGTTTTCAAATCAAGATCCAAAAATGGGTCAAGTTATACCACAAACCCTAGAATATAGGGGTGGCCAACTCAATGTTGCTCATGTACTAGAGGTAGCCAATTTTACAAATTGGAGGAAGAGGTTTCTTGTCCACATGGTTGGAATTGAACCTCAATTCCTTGGAATCATTAAAAGTGGTCCTTTTGTTCCCATGGGTGGGGACAATAGAAAACCTGAAGCACAATGGACTGCTGATGAGATCAAAGCTGCTAACTTAGATCAGCGTCTCAAAAGTCTCATCAGGTCTGTGCTCCCAGATGACCAAATGAATTCTGTTGTAAATTGTAAAACAGTCAAAGCAACATGGGAGGACCTTATTCTTTACCATGAGGGACCCTCTGATGTAAAAGAAACTAGAATCATGGATTTAAAGCTTCAAATACAACACCTTCAAGCACAAAGAAGGGGAAACCCTCACACAGACATTCACCAGATACAAAGCACTGATGAATGAACTTGTGAATGATGGTGTTGAGCTTTCAAAACTTGAAATCAACACACATTTTGTTAATGCATTGCTAAAGAAGTGGCTCAATTTATGAAAAAGCTTAAATGCTAATCACATTAAAGATTGTGATCTAGCCTCTCTTTTTGGGAAACTAAAATATGAAGAAAACCTAGTTGATAGGATTTATGAAGGCTGAAGCAAGAGTAAAGCATTAACTATTGCTACACCCTTGTCCATAGCCTTCTTCAGTGAAGCTGTCATTCAAGACTACCAAGATAGTCCTGATGATGAGGAAGATACTAGATCTAGTGAGCAATATCTGAATGACCTCAAAGATGAATTTCATGAAAGAGCACTTCTGGCCAAGTCTTGAAGGTTCTTTAAGAAATGAGGCAAGTTCTCCAGCTCCACAAAAGCTTCAGTTGACACTGAATGTTACAAATGTGGGAAGACTGGTCACTATGCTATGGATTGTTATTCAAAAACATCTCTCCCTTCATATCCCTCACCAACTCAATCAAAACCAACTGTTCAATCATCATTTCAACCAAAGAAAATTTCTCCATCATCTTTTCAGCAAAACAGAGCTGAACTCAGGCCTACAAAAGACTTTGAGGCCAAATACAGAGAAATCAAGGCAAGGTTGGACTTAATGAGTACTGAAAGCTCCTCATCCAAGACCCCCAAGCAAGACAAGAACAAAGGGCTTGTTGTTGAAGCCTATGAATGGGATGAAGAAGATTTTTCTTCAGATGATGATGAAATGGTTTATGTAAAAGTGCTGATGGCACTTGCTGGTGATGAAGGGGCCAACTCAAATGTTGTCACCAGAGAAAGTGCCAAAAATGGTGAATTGGTCAATGTCACAATCTAAAATGTACAAACTCTTCTTGAGTTAGAAGATAAAGATGACATTAAATTTGTCTTTAATTACTTGTGCATTGATCTAAAACTTGTTGAAGAGCAAAGAAACAATTTGCTTGAAAAATTTCACAAACTTGTTCTACAACTTGAAGATTTTGAAAGTAAGAAAATAGAGCTAAAAGAAGCTAAACTTTATATTCTTAATTTTCAACAATTGAACAAAGAAATTTTGGAGGAAAATAACTCTCTTAGAATGGAACTAAAAGAAGCAAAAGACATTGTTAAATCTTGGCTTAGAAACTCTGATAGGGTAAATCAATGCATAAGTGAACAAATACCTGCTTAAAAGAAGAAAATTATTGGTGCTGAAGGATCCTCCAGCACCAAATCTATTGTCTTTGTCAAAGCCTCAAATGAGGATGGTAGCTCGATCCCTGACATTGAAAGGTCAGGTGAAGAGAATTTACCCAATCATGACACTGGACGAATCCTTCTTCCTGAGTTACTAGCATGTGTTGACACTTCAGCACCAGTTGAATCCTCAGTTACCGAGGATGACTCAGATGATGATATAGAAAATGAAGTAAGTACCCCACTTCCTCCTTTGGAGAAGCTGCCTGGTGCTGAACCCTCTACTGGACCCAAAACTATCCAGTATATCATCAAGTCACACACCACACACAAAGGTAGTTCTTCCAAACATGTCAAAATTGACACTTCAAAGAACTCTTCAGCTCCTGCTGAAGGTTCACATACGGGAACTACCTCTTCAGTTTCATCAAAGAAACTGAAGAATGCTAAATCTGAGGAAGATAAGAGAATGTCTCTTGTCATGCAAGAGATCAATGATCTTAAAATACAACTCAGGCATCAGCAAACACCAACATGATTCAGAGATGAACCTTCAGACTCTCCTCATTTAAAGTACAAGACACAATTCAAAAGAGCTTGTGAGTTATGTGGTCAAAACAACCATCTCACTCAAACTTGCTTAAGAGTGATTTATTGTACTAAATGTGAAAGGATTGATCATCGCACTTGTGAACACACTCTGTATATGTTGGCCAAAACAAGTGTTGATGCTCACAAATCTGAAGCATCTCATTCCAAGCGAAATATGCCTTTCCCACCATGCATTCATTGTGGTATGGGCAATCATCACTCAGATGACCGCCACTATTACCCTGTTTGTAATATTTGTGGAAGTTATGACCATGACACTCATGCACATAATCGAATCATCCACTCAAAAGAGGTATTAAACCAAGAAACCCAAACTCTATTACCAAATGTTGTGAGACTTGTGGAAGCGATGTCCATACTACATCTGATCACAACCATATAGAGTGGTTTAGAAGAGGTGAAGCCATCCAGGCTAAGAAAGCTTAAGTGTTCAGACCTCTTCTTCTTCTGAGCAATCACACATACCCTCTACAAGAGGACCCTTCAGATCTAGAACACCTTCTAGATCTAAAACCCCCACCCAACAAAGGTGGGTTTCAAAACAAAACTGACCATTTCCTTAACTTGTGTAGTGTGATCTAAGGAAGCCTATTTGGTACCTAGATAGTGGCTGCTCAAGGCATATGACTGGTACCAAAAGTTATCAAGTATAAAGAGTGTTAGAAATACGTTTTAACGTATATTAGAAGTATCGGTCACTCCACAATATGATTTATGTTGTAATAGCTCGTAGTTAGTAATTAGTTATTAGTTGCTTATTAACTTAAGTAAGAACCGGTCCATGGGCTTGTCATGGACCGGCCCAAGCCCAATGTTAGGCTTGGAATATAAATACCCATTTCCACTAAGGAAAGGGGTTGGTTGTTGTTCCATTTTACACTTTCATATTAATAAAATCTTTCACATATTCTCTCACTTTCTCTCTCTAGTTTCTCTCACTAGAAAACATCAACCCACTTCATAGATTCATAGGTTATCAATATTCCACATTTGGTATCAAGAGCTATGGGGTGATTTAAGGTAAGGATTGTGTTGCTTTTTTAGTTTTTGAATCAATTAGTGATCTTTAGAAAAAATCAATCTTGAATCTTGTTATTTTTGGTGTTTTTGTTATTGGGATTGATTGATAAGGATTGGGTTTAGCTTATTTTGATAAAAATCATAAAACTTTTTGTGGTTTTGGATCAAAAATCGGAGTTAATAGCTGCTTTTTAAGTCTCGGAAACAATTTTTCCAGAATTTTCCGAATAGGGATTCCGAATAGGGAGGAATTTCAGTATAGAAGGTTTATTCCGAATAGGGGTTCCGAATAGGAGAATATTCCGAATAGCAGAAGTTTCCGAATAGAAGAATCTTTCCGAATAGAAGAATTTTTTCCGAATAGTCGTTTTTTCCGAATAGCAAATACTTTCCGAATAGCCAATTTTTCCGAATAGCCAAAGACTTTCCGAATAGCCAAAATTCTTTCCGAATAGACAACAATTTTCCGAATAGCCAAAATTTTTCCGAATAGGAGAAATATTCCGAATTGCCCATCATTCCGAATAGGAGGTGTTTTTCCGAATAAGCCAAATTGCCAAGATATTCCGAATTGAAGAAAATATTCCGCATAGGGGATTTTCCGCATAAGGGTTATTCTGCATAGAGTTTATTCCGAATAGGGTATTTTCAGCATAGGATTATTCCGAATAGGTGTTATTCCGAATAGGGTTTATTCTAATTTTGGGTTATTCCGTATAAGCAAGTTCAAGGGGTATTTGAGTTTTTTCGACGATCTTTAGTGGATTTAATCTTGAGTTCAACCAACACAACACAAATTCTCAACCTTTCTTCACTGCTCGATCAACCGATAATCTTTGAGTCTTTAAGTGATCACAATGAATCCAAGTTCATTAATGCCTCAGATGACATCTCTTACGGATATCTCGATCATAACGGGGACTGATAGTCGTCCACCGATGCTTATTAAAGAGGTGTTTGAGGCATGGCAGGGTCGTATGATGCAATATTTGAAGGGCAAACCGACATACGGAAGGCTTATGGTCAAATTGATTTTGAATGGTCCACTCGACTATGGTACCATTGTGGTTGACAACGTGACTAGACCACGAGAATTTGAAGAACTCACTCCAGCTCAACAACTTGTTGCAGATGCAGATGAAAAAGCTCTTCAAACAATTCTCTAAGCTCTTCCCCATGACATCTATAGGATGGTTAGTCAGTATACAGTGGCCAAAGATTTATGGGAACGGTTAAAGGTGTTGCTACAAGGCACGTCTCTCACCAAACAAGAAAGGGAGTGTCAGCTGTATGATTTGTTTGATAGATTCACGTACAGCCCAGGGGAAACACTACACGATTACTACTTCAGATTCACTACTCTAATGAATGATCTGAATGTATACAATCTGGTAATTGCTCCATTCCAGGTTAACACCAAGTTCTTGAATACTTTACCTCAAGCTGAATGGGGTGAGTATATTACCGATGTGAATGAGGAGACAAACAATGATAGCAATATCAATGTGAGTCCCCAGACTTTGAGTGAATCACAACCGGGATCCATTTCGCATACGCCTACTCCTGCTCAACAAGATTTGGTCATGGTTCCTGCTACATTACTTAGTCAAATGAATGCTGCACTCTTAGAAACCTTAGCTAAGAATAAGAATTTGTCTGATGAGCTTGCCTTAAGCAATGCGAAAGTACAAACTTTGGAATTAGTGCCTTCGTCTAGTGTTCTCACAAATCTCGAATATGATCATTTTAGAAACAAACAAATGGGTCACTTGCAAGAGATCGAAAACTTAAGAGCAAATCTGTCTAAGGAACTTAAAGAAAAGGAGTTAGTGGTCACTAATTTTCAAAAACTTCAAACTGATTTTGAATTACTCGAATCTAAGAAGACTGAAATGGAGATTAATGCCGCTAATAAGATTAGAAGTCTAGACTACTTGCTTTTAAGACAATACGCTGCTTCTCAACTAGTGCACTTATTTGATGCTTCGTTTAGAGAGTTTAACTTATCACGTCAAAAAGGCCTTCCCCCTAACCCAAGGTATGCTAAACAAGCTTTTAGACATAGTCCAAGATTGTATAATGCAACTCAATTAGGATTGGCCTTAGACCCGATTGTTTTTCCCGATGATCGAACAAATAAGGATCTAGTTGATGAGGATCGGTCATACAATTCAGCAAAATATCCCGATTGTGATTATTTTAAAATGAATAAGGAGCTTGCTAAAACTGATTTTAGAGTTCGCTTCCATATGGATAAAGATCTCATTACGGCACCAACCTACATGATAGAGGAAGATAGCCCTAGTACATTTCCTACACTTGTCAACATGGAAGATCCTAAGGAAATTCCAAAGAATCTTCCACCTGTTAGCACTGTATGGTTAAACTTGCAAGAGATTAACCGATACTTTACTAACTTTGACAAGGTCATTTTGGAATGTACGACTTCAAATGGCTTAAACGCCGGAGAATGGGCTTTCGAACACATGAACGAGGTGTTTAAAACTGAGATCAATCCGTTTGTCGAAAGTCTAAAAGGAAGTTTTGCATCTCTTAAGGAAAATCTTCAGTTTGAAATTGGGGAAGTTCAAAAAGTGTTTTATGAAATGGACACCGCTTACGAACTGCAACTAATTGAAAAAGAAAAGATTTTAACCGAATATGACCGATTCTTGTCCGAAGTAATATCGTGTGATGTGCTTACTATTGTAAATGTTAATTATTCGAATGAGCTTACTTCTGCTGTGATTAATTGTGATGCTGTGAATATTTGTGAGGATATTTGTGATGATGTTTGTAATCTTTCTGTAAATGTTGCTGATACTGTAAATGAGGTAGAAAATCATTCTTGTCACGAATCTAACGCTGAGTTTTTAAAGCTACAAGATTCCTACAATTTACTTTCAAAACGCTTTAATCAACTAGAACAACATTGTATATCTTTAGAATTAAAACAACAAACTCAAAATGAGAATATTTTGATATCAAATGTTTGTGAAAACGGTGTTGAGACTAGTGACAAGATGATTGCAATTGTTAAGACATTAGAGGAAGAAATCATGAGATTGAAGAGAGAGATATCATCAAAGGAAACATTAAGAATGGAACTAGAGGTTGCAGAGTCTAAAAACCAGGTCTTAGAAATTAGACTATCAACTGTTCTAGGGGAGATGGATCGGACAAGGCAGGGACTATCCGCTCTTTATGGTTCACTAGAAGAACGCTTCGCTTTTAATGCGGCACAGCAACAATATTATGTTGAACAACTGAACCAAAAGTGCGAAGAAATCTCTGACTTGAACATCCTGCTCATAGACAAAAATATGGTTTTGGCTGAGTTAAAGGAGACACTTCTTCTCACCCGACAAGAAGTTGTTGATAACTTAGCTACCGACTCTGCACCGTCCACTAGTGCTCCAACAACCAAGTCAGTAGTGCTTTATAAGAATCCGCTTCATAAGAGAAACCAGGTTACCTATGATGATTATATGAGGAATGCCATTAAGCATGTCGATCTTCTTAGGGATATTTTAGACGATCTTTATGCCTTAGATCCCTCAAGTAGCGACTATTATTCGGCTCATGAATATGTTAAGCGAGTTCAATATTGCTTGGCTTATTTGCAATACATAGGTACACCAGGTTCTGCACTACTTAATAATAGGCCCATTGCTGTCACTCCATTTAATAAGACTCCAGGAGCGAAACCGTCATTGGCACAATCAAGTAAGACACCTTTAAAAACTGTTGCTAATATTCCCACTTTGCCTTCTACAGGATTAAAAGCGACTACTAAGGCTAAAGGATCGCCACTCAAGAAAGCTAAGATCAAGCCCTCCACTAGTAGTGCCACAAAGAAGAAAGTAGAAGTCCACAATAGGAATGCTAGTTCAGTTTTAAATAAAACGAATCATGTTAAGACTAAAAGCTCTGCGCCTGTGCAGCAGCCTAAACCATTCGTGACTTCTGATTTAAATTGTTAGAATTGTAATGAATGTATGTTTTCCCAGCGTCATGATTTGTGTCTGATTGATCACGTTAATGAAATGAATGCTATCAAGAATGGTCTTGAATGGAAGCCAACGGGTAGAACTCGTGCCCAAGTTGGCTGGCAATGGCGTCCCACTGGTAGGACCTTTACACTAGATGGTAAAATGTGCCCTTTAACTAGGAATGCATCCATTGAGGTTAGGTCTGAGCGTCCTTTAGTTAGGAACACTCGCACTCAAGTATGGAAACAGCGCCCTTTAATTAGGTTTGCCCCCACTATAGTGCCTATCAGTGTAGAAATACCTCAGGATTTGAGCCAACTAGAATCTACACCACCAATTAAGAAGAAGAAGGCTAGGAAATCTAAGAAACCTAGAGTTAGCAAATCTAAGATTATTAAATCTGTACCTGCTAATAACAAGGAACACTCAGATTCCGATACCTCTACATTGTCTTTGTGTGGTGATATTTTCAGGTGGTCCAAATCATCCTGTGGTATTTGGACTCCGGTTGTTCAAAACATATGACCGGAAATCGCTCGATGCTCCGAAATTTCGTCAGCAAGTTTCTTGGTACGGTTAAATTTGGGAATGATCATATAGCAAAAATTATGGGGTATGGTGAATATCAGATTGGAAACGTGACGATTTCTAGGGTATACTATGTAGAAGGTCTTGGTCATAACTTATTCTCAGTAGGACAGTTTTGTGATTCCAACCTTGAGGTTGCTTTTCGACAACACACTTGTTTCATCCGCAACTTGGAAGGAAAAGATTTGTTGAAGGGATCTCGTGGTGCAAATCTTTACACTTTGTCCTTACAAGACATGATGGCCGCTTCTCCAGTATGTCTTCTCTCTAAAGCTTCTAAGACCAAGTCATGGTTATGGCATCGCAGATTATCTCATCTTAATTTTGATGCTATTAATCATCTGGCTAAAAACGAGTTAGTTCGTGGTCTTCCCAAGCTTAAATTTCACAAGGACCATTTATGTTCCGCGTGTTCAAGGGGGAAAAGCACCAAGAAATCTTACAAACCCAAAGCTGAAGACACTAATCAAGAAAAACTTCATCTTTTGCATATGGATCTTTGTGGACCGATGAGAACTGAAAGTGTGAGCGGTAAGAAATTCATTCTGGTAATTGTGGATGATTTCTCAAGGTTTACATGGGTTAGATTTCTACGTACAAAGGATGAAGCACCGAAGGCTATCATCACTTTTCTGAAATTCATTCAGGTACGTTTGAACACCACTGTCCGCCGTATTCGTACAGACAATGGTACAGAGTTCGTCAACCAGACTCTTCGTGATTATTATGAAGGAGTTGGTATATCACATGAAACATCCGCTGCACGCACTCCACAACAAAACGGTGTCGTTGAAAGACGGAATCGTACACTTATGGAAGCTGCTAGGACCATGCTTATTTATGCGAACGCTCCATTGTTCTTGTGGGCAGAGGCTATTTCTACTGCATGTTTTACCCAAAACCGTTCTATCATTCGGAAACGCCATGGAAAAACACCTTATGAGCTTCTACATGACCGCAAACCCGATGTTTCATTTTTCCATGTGTTTGGTGCTCTGTGTTATCCAAACATCAATAGTGAGAACTTGGGTAAGCTTCAACCAAAAGCCGATATAGGTATTTTCATTGGTTACTCACCGTCCAAAAGAGCATACCGAATCTATAACCGTCGTCTTGGCAAGATTGTAGAAACTATGGACGCAGATTTCGACGAGCTGACAGCGATGGCTTCTGAGCAACACAGCTCTGAACCCGCGCTTCATGAGATGGGAACCGGTGCTATAAGTTCCGGATTAGTTCCCAATAATCCTACTTCTACATCATTTTTACCACCAACAAGGCCCGAGTGGGATAAACTGTTTCAACCGTTGTTTGATGAATTCTTCGATCCCCCGACTGATGAAGTTCCAGCACCTGTAGTAATTGCTCCAATACCTGAAGTGGTTGCTCAAGTTAATGAACCTTTATCTAATGCATCTACAATTCACATTGAACCGGATGCACCTTCACCAAGTGATTCTCAAACTACACCTGAATCATCACCCCTACTTGTGCCTAATGATGTGGAAGAGGATTCTACTGATCACGACTTGGAATATGCTCACTTGCAAGAGCTTCCTTTCTTTGGTGTAGCGATCCCTGAAAACCCTTCAGCCGCCTCTACCTCAGAAGAAGCTCCTTCTATTGTTCACTCCAGACCACCTAGGATTGAAAATCATAGCACTAAATGGACAAAAGATCACCCAATTAGGAATGTTATTGGAGATCTAGATCGACCAGTCTCTACGCGCCATCAATTACAAGAGAGTGCACTATATTGTTACTTTGATGCATTTCTCTCTGAAGTTGAACCCAAAAATTGGCAGCAGGCTATGACCCAATCATCTTGGATTGAAGCTATGCAAGAGGAACTCAATGAATTCAAACGATTAGAAGTATGGGAATTGGTTCCTCGCCCGGACAAGGTTAACATCCTTACTTTGTTATGGGTTTATAAGGTTAAACTTGATGAGATGGGTGCGGTATTGAAGAATAAAGCAAGATTGGTCGCTAGAGGATATAAACAAGCCTTGGGTATAGACTTTGAGGAATCTTTTGCTCCTGTGGCTAGATTGGAGGCGATTAGACTATTCCTTGCGTTTGCTGCTCATATGAACATGATCGTCTATCAAATGGATGTGAAGACGGCATTTTTGAATGGTGAACTAAGGGAAGAAGTTTATGTTAGTCAACCGGATGGGTTCGTCAATACGGAGTCTCCTAATCATGTGTACAAGCTTAAGAAGGCTCTCTATGGGTTGAAACAAGCTCCACGCGCGTGGTATGATCTTCTGTCAACATATCTCATGTCGGAAGGCTTCTCCAAAGGCAAAGTGGACCCCACTCTATTCACTCTCAAGGACGGCAACGACATGCTTCTGGTACAAATTTATGTTGATGATATAATATTTGCTGCCACTAACATAGAATTGTCTAAACAATTTGAGAAGATAATGTCCACACGCTTTCAGATGTCGATGATGGGAAAAATTTCATTTTTCTTAGGATTACAGATTTCTCAGAATCCCAGAGGCATCTTTATTAATCAATCCAAATATGCTCTAGAATCTCTTAAGAAATATAACTTTGAGAATTGTGACCCCGTAGACACTCCAATGGTGGAGAAATCCAAGTTAGATGAAGATAGGGATGGGATTATTGTCGATCCGAAACTTTACCGTGGAATGATCGGCACCCTTCTCTATCTGACTGCTAGCAGGCCTGATTTGCAATTTGCTGTATGTATGTGTGCCCGGTATCAGGCTCGGCCTACCGAAAAGCACCTACATGTTGTGAAAAGGATCTTTCGGTATCTAAAAGGAACACTTCATCGTGGTCTATGGTATCTGAAAGATTCCCCGATTGCTTTAATATCATACGCAGATGCCGATCATGCTGGATGTCAAGACACGAGGCGTAGCACTTCTGGATCTGTGCAACTCCTTGGAGATAGATTGATCAGTTGGTCTTCAAAAAGGCAGAAAAGCGCTGCAATATCTAGCACGGAGGCTGAATACATCGCCATGTCCGGTTGTTGTGCTCAAGTCCTTTGGATGAGATCACAATTAACTGACTACGGTCTTGGATTTAACAAAATCCCGATGTATTGTGACAACAAGAGCGCCATTGCCCTTTGCTGCAACTATGTTCAACACTCCCGGGCCAAGCACATAGACATTCGCTACCATTTCATTAAGGAGCAGGTGGAGAACGGAGTGATCGAGCTGTATTTTGTCACTACTGAGTACCAGCTGGCGGATATGTTCACCAAAGCCTTAGATCGAGGACAAATCGAGTTTTTGATCGACAAGCTTGGCATGAAATCATTCACCCCAGCGACTCTCAAAGAGTTGGCAGAAGAATCAGCTGAATAGTCGTGGTAAACTATTCAGAGTATCCTTTGTTCGTGATCATGTATATTATGGTAAATATATAAACCACAAAAGAAAATACAAAAATATAAAACCAAGAAAAAACATAAAAAATATAAAACCAAGAAAATCCATAAAAAATATAAAACCTAGAAAAACCATAAAAATTATAAAATCAAGAAAAACCAAAAATATTTTTCGTTTTTAAATCGGGCATGTCTTTTAGTACGGTAATATTTACGGCCTTAGAAATGTCGATCAATATTGACACGGTGCCATAAATAGAGTCCGTATAAAAGTTGTACATTTTTAAAACATGCCCATTATGGCTTGTAGTTATTTCTGACTGCAACCCGGTTTTCATATTAAAGTCACGTATTTCCTTGGAAAACGTTGGCTCACAACGGGAATTAATTTTCTCGGGCGTGATTTACAAGCCAAATCATGCAAAGGGATCAAGTTTACTTTACAACTTGGTCTAACACGAATTTGTGTACGTCTCAGTGCATTAATTTGTTAAAATAAGAGAAATCTTATTGACACCACGAATCAAACTTTTTCAAGATATCAATTGGGAAATGTTTTTCATCATCATGTGCCTCGTTAAACAATGACTACAGCTCTTTAAATAGAAAACGGGTCATCGTTTAAGGGGGAGAAAATGTTTCATCATCAAAAAGATCTTCAAAAGTTTTCAAGGAAACAAACAAAGCTTAATGGTTAATGGTTGGATTGCTTTGGCATTTGTATTGTTGTTGCTTATAAGTTTGTCGTGGATAGTTTTGTGCTTGTGTTAAGTTAAGTTAATCACTAAGGCTCGGATAGTTAACATAAGATAGGGTCAAAGTGACAAGTATTAAAACTTGGTACACAAAAGAATGTTGAATGAAGCAAAAAGAAAATTTGAGGGGGCAAAGTTGACAATATGTCTAACTTGTGGAAAAGTTGACCTAGTCAAAACCTTCCCCCCCCCCCCCCCCCCGTTTCTTCTATTCTTTCACTGTTCCCATATCTACTTGCCGCCATTGATAATCAAAAACACACAAAATCACAAACACTCACACAAATCAACCAAGAACATCTCAATATCAGATCAAGATCTTCAAAAAGGTAATCAATCGGTTTAATCATTCCTGCACAACAAGTTAATTAACTGGTTAAATTGGAAACAACCAAAATCAAATTACTGCTTAAATAGGGTTAATTAATTTGGGGGTTTTGCTTGGGTTATATTCGGAATTGATCTATTTGCCCAGAATTGTCCTTTAGAACACTTGAATCACACGATTGCATGCTTAATTAGAAAATATAAGTTGTTGAAAAATGTTCCGAATAGGAGTTTTTTGTTCCGCATAGAAGAATGTTCCGAATAGGATTTCATTCCGAATAGGGCAAAAGTTCCGAATAGGGCAAAAGTTCCGAATAGGGCAAATGTTCCGAATAAGGCAAAAGTTCCGAATAGGGCAAATGTTCCGAATAGGGCAAAAGTTCCGAATAGGGCAAATGTTCCGAATAGGGCAAATGTTCCGAATAGGGCAAATGTTCCGAATAGGGCAAATGTTCCGAATAGGGCAAATGTTCCGAATAGGGCAAATGTTCCGAATAGGGCAAATGTTCCGAATAGGAATTTATTCCGCATAGGCTCAATGTTCCGAATAGAGTTTTTATTCCGCATAGACAAAATGTTCCGAATATAGTTTTTATTCCGCATAGGTTTAATGTTCCGAATAGAGATTTATTCCGCATAGCCTAAATGTTCCGAATAGAGTTCTTATTCCGCATAGCCTAATGTTCCGAATAGAGTTTTTATTCCGCATAGCCTAATGTTCCGAATAGAGATTTTATTCAGCATAGCCAAATGTTCCGAATAGGCCTTTATTCAGAATAGGGATTTTATTCCGCATAGGACTTATACTCAGTATAGACCTATTATTCCGAATTGTGTGATTATTCCGAATAGAAGATGTTTGCATGGTTTCAAAGCTTAAGGGATTATGTCATATGTACAATGCTTAGGTTTAAAGTCATAATGATATTCATACTTGTTTGTATCAACCTTTGTGTTTTATCTTAAGCAGAGACGATGACTAACCCTACCGTACAACAACTACAAGACAACAGAGCCGCCGCCATTGCTGAAGCCAAGACTCTAAAGTTTATTCCAAACAATTTCCGTTTGAAGGAAGTATCTCACTCAACCCATAATGGATTTAAGGTAGGTACAGCCTTGCTTGATAAATCTCATCTCAAGCATGCGCTAAGGAGAAGTGCATCAGTGCCTTATGACTACCTTTACGAGTTCTGGGCTACCAAAGAGAGGACGTCGAACAAAATCACTTTTTCCTTGGACAACAAGCAGCAGACTCTTACTGTGTCAGACTTCAGGAAGATTTTTGGCTTTCGACCGATACTCAAAGGTCTAACCTCATACTCAGCCAACCCAACTAAGGACCAGATCATGGAGATGTTCACCGCCATTGGATGTCTTGACATACGAACCCCGTCTGAGTTTACTACTGCCAAAGTTGGTCAACCATGGAAAGCTATTTTTGGGATTCTAAGCCGATGTTTAACACCCAAAACAACTGGGTATGATGCTGTTCGTCCACCAATCATCAAGATGTTTTATGGTATGTTTAAAGGTATGGGTATTGATTATGCATCACTGCTATGGGAGGAGTTTACTTTTCAACTCTTCACAAACACGAAGGGTAAGGTTAAATGTTACCAGTATCCTAGGTTCATTAAGCTAATCATCCATTACTTTATGGAAAACGATGCATCCATTGATAAGCGTGCAGGCAGACGTCAACACACGATCGATGATGATGATTTGGTAGACTTAAGACAGGAGACTCATTCGAATACGGTTATTCCTGGTCCCATTCCCAATCACCTTCTGACAGACGAGCTTATTGAATCTGATGATTACAAGAACTTGCTCACAAAAATTGAGAATCAACGAGCAAGCCTTCTAGCAGGTGAAGACTCTTCCACCACGGTTAAGAGCAAAGGTAAAAGGAAGCAAACAGATTTACCTGAACCCAAAACCAAGAAGAAGAAGACAGAGGGTAAAAAGGGAAAGGGTAAGGCTGATGAGATGCGTCTACGTGACGAAGAAAACATTGTTGATCCTACTCTTGATAAATCTGAGAAACAAATGATGAAGCTAGCTATTCAAAGGAGTAGGAAAGATACTGGCGGTAGTGGTTCAGGTGCAAGGTTAGATGTCGAGGATGAGTACGTGGAACCAGATGATGTTGATGAGTTTGGGTCCCCTGAACATTACTCTACTTCGAAGGAACCATCAATCCCTGTTTCAGCTGGTATTGAAAAGGCATCTACTCAACCTTTAACAACTCAACCTCCACCAACACAACCCATACCAACCAGACCGGTTTCTACACCATTTCCTCCACCACCAATAAAGCCCATCCTTAGCACCGCAGTCACAACCGAGCCTATTCCCTCAACCCAGAGCAGCTCTGCAACATCTGCAATGGCAGCAATAGTGATGGCCGAGATGTTGGATAAACACGTGGATAATCAAAAGAGAGAAATGGATGAACTTCGCCAAGAGTTACAAAGACGAGCTCTAAGTGAAGAAGCATCTAAGAAGGCTCAAGAAGAGTTGATTGCCAAGTTCGCTGCAGACATGGAAGCTACACGTAAAGTTCATGCAGAAGAACTTGCTCAGGTTAAAAAGGCTGAAGCTGATAGGCATAAAGCACGAATTACGAGACTTAAAGCTATTAAGGATGACCTCAAAGAGCAAAAAGCAGCCATTGAAGCTTCTATTGAGCAGAGAGTGAAAGACTCCATTGAATCCTTAATGCCTAAACTGCGTGATGATTTGAAGACGCTTGCTGCTGACAACTTAATGATTAAATCATCCAATCCTTCAGAAGCCGCCTACAAGATCGCTTATGACTTGACGGATTTTGAACTTAAGAAGATCCTCAAAGCTCGAATGAAGGAACTTGGATCGTTTGATAAATCGAGGAATCAACGGGCTCTCTTCAAATCCCTGAATGACGCTATCATGGAGGATGATAGGTTGTTCAAGACGTTTGGAAGTGTGGTACCCTACCACATTCTCCCTGAAGAAGAAAGGGAAGAGAGCGACGAAGAAGAGGGTACTGGTGGAGAGGAGGTAGAAGAAGAAGAAGAAGATAAGAATGAGGATGATGATGAGGATGATGAGGATGAGAATAATGATGATGATGAGGATGAGAATGATGAGGATGATGATAATGATAAGGATGATGAAAATGATGATGAGGATGAGGATGATGATGATGAGGATGCAGATGATGATGATAATGATGGTAACGATGGTGGTGATGGTCACCAGGAGAGTGTTAAGGGGAGCAATGCGGATAAAGGTGAACAGCCTGAGAAAGGGGATAAGGGTGCCAGCTCAAAGAAACCTGTTAAGTCTGGCACCAAATCCAAGAAAGATGCAGCACCAAAGGAGAAATCTACATCCACGGAATCCAGACGATCGAAGTGGCGCCACGATGTGAATGCCACTACAGGGTCATCTATTCCTGGTACATTTATTGCTGCATCCATACCTGTTACCACTAACCCCGTTAGTTCTATTGTTGTTGTCCCTGTGATTGCAGAATCGGTAACCGAACCAGAAGCTGCACAACACTCACCCGTCCATGACACTGCTGAAATGCCTGAATCTGAACAAGCAGATGTTCACGTCTCCACTCCTCTGCAACAAAACCCACAATCTACTATTCCTGAACCAAGCACAAAGGACTGGGAGGACACGTTGGAGATCGACGAGACTGCTCCACCACAGGCTTGGATCACGGTAGCGGCGCAGTATGATCCGATCACCGACGCCGACAAAGATGTCTTGTATCTTCGTATCCGAAGTCCGATTGACTTATGTGCATTTCTTGCTCATGAGTATAAGACTTCGGTTACTCCATCTTTGGTGAAGAAAGTACTGAAGGATAAAAGACTTCGCGCCAAAACTCGGTTGACCCAAATGGAGTTCGAATATTATGCCGAGGAGATCCTGAAGGCTCTGAATACCGTTCAACGGCCAGGTCTTCATGAATCAGAAAGAGCTCCACCTCTAATGGATCAAGATAATCAGATTTATCTTGACTTCTTTGTCACCAATGATCTGGTGTATCTACTGAAGGGGTCATCAAAGTACGCAACATCCCTGACCTTGCTGAAAGCTGCCAACTGGGGGACAATACCCTTTATCGAGGAAAAGGTAAACCGACTCTGGGTCCCTAAGATAAATCGTAATTATGATATGTATGCTGTCATAGGTGCATCTCATTGGGACGAACGAGTCAGAAGGGCGTACAGGGGTTGCTGCCTAGTCAATTCTGGAAGCTCAGTTAGATCCGATATCCGCATCTCCAGCATTTTAGGGATGAAAACAGAAGCCAAGAACGGCTATTATCATGTGACGGAGATTCGTTTGAAAAGGGAGGATGACAGGGAATACAGAATCCAGCAGGGAGATTTTTCCATCATTCGCCTTGAGGATATTGAAGATATGCTGCTTCTGATGACTCGAGATCAACTCACACATATTCCCCGTGAAGACCTCATTGCTTTGAATACAGCACTTCGTATGTTCACACGAAGCGTTGTCATCAAAACACGAGTTGAAGATCTGCAGTTGGGAGTCGAAAGCTATCAGAGGAAGCTCAATTTAACCCGTCCTGTGAATCAAGTGTTACCTCAACATGTAGCAAGATGTCCCTATACCGGCATTTCTGTCCTGAATTACGGCATTTTCTACTTGAACAGTCGAGGTTTGATGAAGTTTATGAGGGTGGGGGAGCTCCACAAGTATAGTGATGGAACTCTTATACAAGTCAGAGGAAAGTTGGAGCATCTGAACTCGGGTGGGACTTTGCCAGAAATGACGGAGGATTGGCATCCAGGTTACCGGCAGATGGCAAAGTACGTGATCAAGAAGATCGATCAAAAGCTCCGTGAACATAGATTGATGAGGAGTTTGGAAAGATTCGTGGGTGGTAGACCATATGGAGTGCACTACAGGACACTGCAACGATCCATCTAAAGGGTCGTACATTTCAGGTCACTCTATATTCAAAATATATCATACTAAAGCACTACAACCATCCCTTATTAACTTAAGGGGGAGCAATAACTTGTTCTATGGCCAAACATCGATTTCATTTTTACCCAAAGACCGGTTAATCCATTCAATATCCCAAATATTAATGGTTAACATTTTGGATAAGGGGAGAAAATGGGATTAAGGAGACGTAAGTGATACTTGGCTAAAAGATGAAAAAGACTTAAAGATTATCCAACTTAATATGTGTTAAGCACGTGTTAAGGGGGAGCGTTTTTGATGAACAAAACACCTAAGGTACAAAACTTTTGATTTTAATATCACAAGTACCTTATGTGATTTTCAATGATTTTTCATGGTGGCAATTCCTTCCTAAAACACGCTTAATTCACGACGAATGTGGTGACAAAAGGGTGGTAGCAATAGGTTTAGTCCAATGATTCATCAGAGCCGATGGAATCTTCCCAAGGACAAATCCCGAGATAGATTTAGAAGTCCTAGGAAAGATGGAGAAAGAATGTGAACGTAGCTGAATGTCGACCAAGTACTTAAGCTAGCACTGGAACAATCACAACAAGGTGCTAGTGATGACGTATTGGTAAGCATTGAAGGGGTTGAAGAATGAAAAAGAAATGTAAAGATAAAGGGTGTAAAGAAAGAAGCCCTCCTTACAACTTTAGGCAGAAACCGGGTCAATACATATGCTATTGAGGTCATTTTTGCTAATGATTCTCGGTATTGAAGAAAGACATCATGGACCCAGTGATGCAATGCACAACCCTTCCCAGCTAACTCAAATATCTCTCAAAAGGTATTTGTTTTAATCACACGGAGATCAACACGTTATCTATTGGTTTATTCACTCCGAATAGACTGGTATTGAAAAGGTGGCACTCCTCTCCAGCCATCGCTCACTAAATCAAAACGCACAATCGAGTCTAGAGCCAAGAGATCATCAAAAGTCTCATTAGGACACTTTCCATTTATTCCTTGCTTTCTCACACACCGTGAAAAGTAAGAGATTTTCATGAGTCCTACGCAGTATTCCGGTAATATTGCCAGAACATCCGAGTAATACGCAAGTATTACAATGAAGATGGAAATCCTGCTTGAGCCAACATCAAACAAGCTCATGGTAAGTTACACGTGCGGTTCTTTTAGAACCAATCTTGTGAAAAACTGGAAGGTAACAGTGGTTTAATTCTTAATTGAACTTAAACTCGTTCCAGGCCTCTTCGCATTATCATATGATCTTGCCAGAACACTCAGAGTGACTCTTTATTGACCACAGTGACGAGTGGAAATCCTTCTAGTGTCAACATCAAACAGCACTTGGTAGGTGACGTGCAAGATTCTTTATGAATTGAGCTCGTGACAACTGGAAAGCAACGATGGTGAAAATCTTAATTGAAATTCACTTGTTCCAGGTTTCATGAATTGACGGCTTTTAATCACAAGGATAATTTATCCAAGTGATTCACTCTTTATGTTCGCAGTCAGCTTTGGACGGTCGAATAAAGAGAACGGGTTTACCCGCGAAATCCTGTCAGGAAGTTACTTAATTGAAACTATCCGTCACGGGTACGATATCTAATATCGTCCAACGGTCTTCACCGACCGGAGGTAAAATGCTACCGAATTAGAATAAAATGTTCAAAGCCATTTTATTCGTGTCGTTGCTGTGTACCTGTTAAAGACGGTGGCGTTGCTGTGTACCTGTTGAAGACGGTGGCGTTGCTGTGTACCAGTGAAGACGGTGGTGTTGCGGTGTACCTGTAAAAGTCGTTCCCACATGCTTATGTCTTTTGCAACAAAGTTCAGCAAAAATTCAAGAAAGTTCAAGATGAAGTCTTCCGCTGTACCAAACTCTGAAGCTTTCGAGAATTCAACAAAAAGACGTAAGTGTGTGGAACATGAAGTCACGAGGAGGCAAAGTTCACAAGAAAGGCAAAGATCACACGTGAAAGGCCAAAGAACAATGTTCTCAAGTCAAAGCCAAAAAGATCAAATCAACATATTCACAATAAAAGAAAGAAAAGAAGAAAAGACTACGAGCTAAAGAACGAAGACTTAGTATAGTATGCTAGGTTTAGAACTTTGTAACGTGGAGTGACCTCCCTTAGGGGGAGATTGTTAAAATACGTTTTAACGTATATTAGAAGTATCGGTCACTCCACAATATGATTTATGTTGTAATAGCTCGTAGTTAGTAATTAGTTATTAGTTGCTTATTAACTTAAGTAAGAACCGGTCCATGGGCTTGTCATGGACCGGCCCAAGCCCAATGTTAGGCTTGGAATATAAATACCCCTTTCCACTAAGGAAAGGGGTTGGTTGTTGTTCCATTTTACACTTTCATATTAATAAAATCTTTCACATATTCTCTCACTTTCTCTCTCTAGTTTCTCTCACTAGAAAACATCAACCCACTTCATAGATTCATAGGTTATCAATATTCCACAAAGAGGAACAAGGTCCTAAAGTTGTTTTTGGTGATAACTCATCAGCTACTACTGAAGGATTCGGTTCACTAAAATGCAATGGTATAGTTTTCTCAAGGGTAGCATATGCAAATGGATTGAAGCACAACCTCATCAGCATAAGTCAACTTTGTGATGCAAAGTATCTTGTGCTGTTAAAAAGATACAATCTTCAACTCCAATCATGAAATTGTGATGATTGCTCCTTGAGTCAAAGATGTTTATATCATGAACATGAACTCTACTCAGGAGACATGCTTCTTTGCTAAAGCCTCCAATATTACCAATTGGCTTTGGCATAAGAGGCTTTCACATCTCAATTTTAAAACAATAACTCTGCTGGCAAAACAAAATCTTGGTATTGGT
Organism: Glebionis coronaria; assembly: GCA_025667525.1. NCBI lineage: Eukaryota > Viridiplantae > Streptophyta > Magnoliopsida > Asterales > Asteraceae > Glebionis > Glebionis coronaria. The sequence goes on along the minus strand of CM046876.1, from coordinate 419,682,936 downwards.
CTTCCTTTACTTGTCTACTCAAAGGACAAACCATGCTCAGCATGTGAAAAAGGGAAGCACCATAGGGCCAGTTTCAAAACAAAGCAAACATTCTCAATCAAAGAAAGTCTTCATTTGCTTCACATGGACTTATTTGGCCCAGTATCACCTAGGGCCATTTGTCATGAAAAATATACACTTGTCATTGTTGATGAGTACTTAATAAGTGTGAAAACACTTATCCTTTTACCACTTATTTCCAATAATAACAAGACCAAAACGTGTAATTTATGTCGTAAAAGTCGGAATTATGCGTGGTTTGTGTTTTTATTGACCAAAAGATGAAAAAGGAAGAAAACACGGGCTTTCACGGGCTTTTATCGAAGAAAACGAGAAAAGACGAAGTCAAAAGATCAAGAGTGCAAAAAGAACGGAAGTCCAAGGCCTATTCTGAAGATTTATCGAAGAACAAGTCTAAAGACGGAAGTTTAATGAAGTCGAAGAACTCAAGTCTAATAGAAGAAGAAAATTACAAGACAAGTTCAATATATATCGACAAATCCTAAGACGACGTCGAGGAAGACAAAAGATTTAAATCGAGTCGAGAAGAAAGAAAGAAGAGGCAACACATGCACACCTTCCCATTTTCCCTATAAATACCCTCCTAATACACATTAGGAGGGTTGGTTAGTTTTTAGTAGTTAGTTTCATTTTTCATTTTTCTTTCTAGTTTTAGAGAGAGAAAGTTCTCAACTTTCTCTCACTAAGTTTTTATCTTTTCTTTCTTTTAATCTTTCAAGATTAAACCTTTTGTATTTGGATTTCATTAATCAAGTTCAAGTTAAGCTTTTAATCTTTAATCTCTTTCTACCTTTCTTGATTTTAGTTTACTTTTGGTGCGAAATACATTTGATCCGTGTTGATCTTGATGTTTTTGTGCTTAAAAAGTTAATCTTTTTATTCCTACTTAAGTTTTCATACGAATAAGCTTTAAGATCTTTGTGCTTATTGGCTTATTTATATGTTTAGCTTATTTACTTTTTAAAAGTTCTCTTAAAAAGTTCATCTTTTTATAGTTTGATTTAAAATATTGCTTATTTTAAGTTTGGATAAGTTGTTATTTGTGCTTATTTAGTCTTTTTCATATTGGATTCGTTCAAGTTTTGGTGTTAGCTTATCAAATTAGCTTATCACCTTGCTTATTTTCCGAATCATAAGGTAATCGGAAAAGGTTTAAACCCTTTTCCGATTGGGTATTCCGATTAGCCTCCTCATTCCGATCTCTATGATCGGATTAGGTAGTTAGAATTCCAATTTGCATCCTCATATTCCGATCTGTTGATCGGATTAGGGTTTATAATTCTGACTGTGGGAATTGTTGACATTCCGATTGGGTGTGTTGCTAAACATTCCGGTCTGAATCTCTTTCGTACATTCTGATTTGACTAGATTTTTGGTATTCCGATTGGACCTATTTTCAAGCATTCCGATTTCCTTATTCCGACAGAATATTCTGATCATTCTCCTTTGGCACATTCCGATCAGTGTTTTCGACCGAACATTCCGATTGTTGCACTTTAGATATTCCGATTTGGCTGTATTCGGATTGTTTTCCAATTGTTTAATTTCTTATTTTTACAAAGTTTTCATGTTTTAGATTCATTAAGTTTTCAAGTAATTTTTCTAATCTTGTCTTTAAGTTTTCAAACATTTACTTTTCACTCGTTACTTTAGTTTAATCATTAAAGCTTTTACTTTACTCAACGACATTTACATTTATTTGCTTTTAGTTTAAAATATATAATCAACCAAACCATTTATTATTCCACCAAGAACAATTGAGTCGCACTTTTAACCAATAGTCAATTCGAAGAGATTCGGACGATAAGATTTTATACTTGGGGTAAAAAACCTTTTGTATTAAATGGCGCCGCTGCCGGCTCTTTTCGTTAAGATTAAAGGTTTTAAGTGAGAGACGCATTGGATTTTGGGATCCGTTTATCTTTGAACGTTGTTTTCCTTGCTTTAAAATTTTCAAAAATCCTAAAAAATATAAAATCTTCAAAAATACAAAAAAACTGAAAAACCATAAAAACCAAAAATATTTCCTTTCTATTTTTCTAATCTTTTTGTAGGTGTGCATGCGTACTCGTGCTCGTAAGAAGAGAGTAGCTCAAGCCGAAGTCATTACTCAACCAATTGTCACCATGGATAATCAACCAATGATCGAGCTTTTGCAATCGCACGTAGAAGGCAACACCGATGCAATTGTCATCCCTGAGATTGGAGCCAACAACTTTGAACTCAAATCTGGCTTTATACAAATGGTCTCTGCTCAACCCTTCTTGGGCCGCTCACTTGATGATCCTCATGACCACATTAAAAGGTTTCTTCAGCTTACCAATACGGTTAAGTACAATGGGGTATCACAAGAAGTGATTCGCTTGCAACTTTTTCCTTTCTCTTTAGAGGGACAAGCCCGGAATTGGCTTGATAAGGAACCGCCACAAAGTATTCTTACGTGGACGGATTTAGAGACCAAGTTTATCAACTACTTTTTCCCACCCTCACGTACTACCGCTTTGTGGAATGAAATTATTACCTTTGAACAAAAGTACGGTGAGTCTTTTAGTGAATCTTGGGACCGTTTTAAGGAACTTTTAAGAAAGTGTCCACAACATGGTTTAACAAAAGTACATCAAATCAATACTTTTTACAATGGTTTAAGCATGAATGACCAAGATTCACTAAACAGTGCCTCGGGGGGTAATATTTTGGTTAAATCTTCTAATGCTGCTTGGGATATTATTGAGAACAAATCTAGAGTACAAACCAAGAGTGTTAGAACTAATGTAGCAAGTGCTAGTACTAGTGATGCCGACAAAAGAATTGATAAGATTACTTCGCTTGTGGAATCGCTTGCTTTACAAACTGCCAACAATGCCAAACAATTCAATGCCCAAGTTAATGTTTTGAGCCAATCTTGTGATATATGCGGGGGATCTCACTCATACGCCGATTGTCCTTCGACTCACGACAATCCGGAAAATGTGTATGCCGCCAACGGTACCTATGCTACAGGAGGCTATCAAGCACGTCCTCAAGGTGACCGCAACTTGCTCAGCTATCGCTCAAACAACTTTCTTTCGCCTCCCGGTTTTCCCCCACAAAACCCGAACAACCTCAATCGCAACAATCAAAACCAACCACGTGCTCCAACTCCATATCCAAACCAAAGAAACCCATATCCACCTCAAAGAAACAACCAAGTTTACCAACAACCTGCTTATCAACCACCCGCCTACCATGCTCCTCCTCTCAACCAACCCACAGCCTTACACCAAGATGTTGAAACCTACATGAGGACTAACGATGTGATCGTGCAAAATCTTCAGCGGGAAATGGCCAACATGAAAGCAGCTATGGTGAAGCAAGGGAATGATCTTCGAGCTGATATGCGAAACACTTTGGCAAGTCAAACGAATGACTTGAGGAATATGATGTCTAGTTTCTTCCCTAGTTGTAACACCCCATTTTGATAAATGGAATGTCACGCGTATTTATGGCGTGTCATCAAAGCATGCAAGGTAATATGTAGAAAACATACATGACCATAGGGAAAACCGGAATCAAACATCGGTTCCCAACATAAGCCCAAAACAAAATAAAGTAAATGAACTGAATGAAAGATTAAACAAGCATAATTATATGAAGGCAAAAGGAGAAGAAGTCTATGGCAGCTTCCATCCTATGCACGGCCTCCAAATGCTCGAGTCTTGGGTACCTGCCGTTTTGGGACATGGAAAGGAAAGTAACGGCTGAGCAAAACGCTCAGTGCACGGATATACAATATAGCATGAAATAGGATAAGCATGTAACATATAACAGCGGAAGACTAAGTTCTGAGTAGACTGGTTAAGTATTGAGAAAACTGGTTTTATAGTTTGAAAAGCCTTATGTTTATCTTATGAAAACTGTTTTAACATATAAATACCATAGCCCATATAGGTCATGAAAAGGTCACGTGCATGAATACTTGGAGGGGTGACCTCATCATGTTGATTAGAGGGGATGCCTCTAATTAATATACTGGTTTGGGTAGGAGGGATCAACTCCTTGTGAAGGATGCAAGGCACACACCACATTCACCATGATAAACTGAATAAAACATGTAACTAGGATGCACCCATACGCCCCACCTGATATAATAATATGGCCAAAACTGAAAAGGGACGCCACGAGCAATCACTCCGCCGTGGGGAAGTCATAACATTGGTGCCTCCAATGTTATGGTTATGGTACCTCCATAACTAGGTGAAACTGGTCATGCTTGTATATGGCTATAGATTATGCTAATTAAAACATAAGCAGTTCAAAACAATAAAACAAATACTGGGGAAAACAGTTGGCTGCATACGGGGAAATCCTAAAAGGAAGGAATGTCCATACTGAAAGGAGGGGAATCCGTACCTCAAGTCTGGTGAATGAACGGAAGAGAGAATCCTACTTCTGGATCACTAACGCTACATGAATACACACGTGTATAAGTATCGAATCACTGATTACGTACTGGGTTTTATGTCTCATCTTAGCTTACTTTGTATGTTCTAGGTCATGGTTTACTGTTTAAAGCCTTAAACTGTGTTTATCTTGTATTCTGATTAATCTGATTAAGTATTACTGGTATTTCGTGTATTAATATACTTACTGTCTAATAATAAGTAACTTTCCAAAAATAGCAGGTTTCCAAAAATAGAAAGTTTCCAAAAATAGAAAGTTTCCAAAAATAGAAAGTTTCCAAAAATAGAAAGTTACCAAAAATAGAAAGTTTCCAAAAATAGAAAGTTTCCAAAAATAGAAAGTTTCCAAAAATAGAAAGTTTCCAAAAATAGAATTTAATGCTTAAAATAGATTAGTTTCTAAAAATAGAAAGTTTCCAAAAATAGATCAGCTGCCTTAATTAAATAAGTTTCCATATATAGAAGGTTTCCATAATTAGATTAGCTGCCTGAAATAGATAGATTTCCATATATAGAAGGTTTCCATAATTAGATTAGTTGCCTTATTTAATTAAGTTTCTATAAATAGAAGTTTCCATAATTAGAATTAAGCTGGTTACATAAGCTAACATATAAGTCTAAGTGTTATAAGCTTATTTCTTAAGTCATATGATATAGTGTATAGTTTAATTATTATTTCATGTATTTTAATTAAACTACAGGTTAAGCATTTTAATTAAGGTATAACATGTATTAATTAAAATGGAATAAAATACTTAGGTTAAAATGTGTATTATTATGTATTAATAACATAACCTAAGTCATGTCTAAATTAATTAATTATAGGCATGTTTTAAATAATTAATTAATTATAACTTATAACATAAAATACTTAGGTTAAATTAATGTCATGTTAAACTAATAATAAAATAACCTAAGTCATGATTTAATTAATATTTCATGTTATTAATTAATTATATCCTAAGTTCATAATTCATAAAAATTAACATGTAGCATGAATCATGATTTAACCAACGAACCATGAATCGGGCATGAATTCGACACCGTACCCCGAGCCAAACTCGGGGCACGTGTGCCTCCTTGCTGCCGTGGGTCCCACATGAGCCAACCAAGACCAAAAATGGTCTTGGTGGTGGCGGCAATAGCAAACCAAACCCCCCTCGGGTTTGTTTGATAGGCGGCCAAAAACAAACACCCCTTTTAAATCATTCTTTGATTTTAATTAATACCAAAACATGTTAGATCAATGATTAATTATCATGTTTAAATAAAAAAATAATAACATGTTCATGAAAATAATCAAAGATTAAAAGAATTAAAAAGAATTAAAAAGAAGGGTTAGAAAGGTATACCACTATGTAGCTTGGAAAAAGGATGAACAAACACTGATTATAACAATAGTTTTTGAGATCAAAATCAACCAATCACCCTCCTATGGTGATGTTAAGGTGGCGGCACAAAGAGGAGAAAAAGGAGGAGGAGAAAAACTCTTTTAGGGTTTTTGTGTTTATTTCTTGAAAGTGAAAAATGAAAACATGTTTTGACCATAACCCCCCCCCCCCCCCCTTTACTTGTAAAAGTCCATGGGCTAAGCCCATCTTGTATATGTGCCGTGGGTATGGGGGCCCCACATGGGGTACCCGTACCTTTCTCGTGTCCTGATGTTTCGTGTTCGTTCGTGGTTAAACGTGCTCGTGTTTAAAGTGTTTCTGTTTATTCTATCGTGTCGTTTATCGTAAACTTAACGCTCGTAATTATATTATATGTATTTACGTAATTATTCTAGTTCGTATTTTAAATGGTGATCATGATTTAATTATGTTCACGTGACATATTTATTAACTGTTTATCATGAGTTCGTACGTAATCGATACTTATCATGTCATACACGTATGCACTTGCTTGATTACTAGCACATGAATGTGATCAATACTAAATAAGGTAAGTTTTAATCTAGGACGTACGATCTTAAGGGCACTATTCATGGTAAAAGCATGCGGGTTTTACAATTCTTCCCCCCTAAAAAGAATAATTCGTCCCCGAATTATAGATAAAGTAACTGGAAGCAAAACATACCCGAATCAAACTGGAAAGGTATGCAAAATAACGGAAATGAAGGTGACATGGTAGAAGGGAACGTGGAACGTGACATGTCCTGAAAAGACATGGAACGTGACGTGACTGAAAGGACGTATCAAATCGATAAGAAAAAAATGGATAAGAAGTCCGGATGAACTTGTCCGTTTCCAAGTGGCCTCCCTCTTGGAACGGTTCCTTCAGAAGATCCTGACACTAATGATAAATCTTGGTCCTCCTGACCTTGACTTGGAATAAGAAGAAATTCTTGGTTATCAACGGAAGGTAGATCCCCTAAATTCGATCGTGGAAAGAAAAAGTTAACGTGCAAGGGTAACTGAAACGTTATGATGCAAGACAATCTGACTTAACTGATAATTAGAAACGATGCGCGAGACATAAAGAAACGTAGTACGTGAAAAATTTTGAACGTGATACGTGAAAAATTTTGAACGTGCTACGTGGAGATATGGCGAGTGTAGTAAGAGTAAACATATCGTGATCCATGATACGTGTAACCTATTTGATCATGATATGAGGAACGTGGAATGAACATGACATGTGAGACATATCGTGATCATAGAATATAATGGTGGTAACGCCAAACGCTACAAGGTTAGACGTGGAATATGACGTGAAACGTCTATCTGATGATGGAGAGTTATACTAAACTTGGGTCTGGTCTCTCAAGTTCTTGCAAACTTCCCAGAATGAGAAAAGAATGAACGTAAAATCGTAAGCCAAAATACGATCATGAACGTAAATAGTGTCATGAAAGTGAGCGCGAAAGCAAGTCGTGGAATTAGAATGAAGACATGAAGTAAGTTAGGAGTACAATTACGAATCTTTGTCTGACCCGATAGCTGAGGAATTGCCAAGTGATCGGATGAGCCTTGGCTGGAACATGTTCGTTCAATCTGTTGGTTCTGAAATCCGTACGGATGTAAGGATTCTGCAGACTTGATCAAATTGTTGACAATAACCCAGATAGCATCATGCTTCTTCTGAGTTTGCTGAAATCTGGTAACTAAAATCCATGGAGATCTTGTCCCTTTTCGATTCACAATTTCATATGATGAAAACATCCCGGTTTGTTGGTGTCCTATCTTAACCTGTTGGTATGTCAGGTACCTAGATATGAACGTAACTGTATCTTGCTTCGTAGAACTTGATACCTAGGAGTTTGCGAAACTCTGAGTCTCTGAATCTAGACTTCTCCTAGCGTATAATTTTCTAGAACACCTAATGTAGTGTAGGGTTCTCTCCTTTACGCATAAGCTGAGTCATGGTAAGATTAACCATAGGAACCCATGTGATTCAGTGTGTCACTGTAATCAAACAGAATTGATATTGGAAAAAATTAAAAAAAATTTCCAGGGTAGAATTTCTCTTGTCATAGAATTTGCAACATAGTGCAGATATGGTCTTCCTGTTCTTCTCTAGGCTTAGAGGAAAATCAGGTTATCCTCAATGAAAACACTGATGAATTTGTTTAGGAGTTCATGGAAACTCAATTTATTAAGTCCATAATGCGGTTGGAGCATTGATGAGACTAATTCAAAATCATAATTTTAGCATGACCGAGTCGTGTACGAATAGCAGTCATAGACATGTCCTGCTTTTTCACTCGTCACTGTTGGCAGCATGATCGTGAGTTCGATCTTGGAAAAGTGATTAACACCATACGGTTGATTGGACATGTTGTCAATATGTGGAGGAGAATAACGGTCATAAATGGTGATTTGTTTAAGTCGACGGTAGTCGACACATAATCTCATGGTACCATCGTTCTCCTTGAAGGTTCTTCTGGAGTGTAAGGAACAATTTTGGAATAATCCGTTGGTTATGCGTAAAAGGACCTTAGTAGTCGTGTGTTACTGACAGCTAGAAAATTTTAGCAATATGGCTAACAAATCACGTGCTTGAAAAGCATAGATAATTAGTACAGATTTTCCTGATGGAAAATCAAGCTGAATGTATTCAGGAGCCTGAACATTACTGTACATAATTATGAATCATAGCATAGTGTGGTGTTCATAGTACATAATTAGGATAAAATTCCTCCCGTGTCTGTCCGAGGAAATGCGTTAGCAGCTTGGATCTTATCATTAAGCTGAAGGAAAACCTTCGTATGCGTGGGAATACGAAAGGCGTTCTTCATGGTTATGAATATATGAACCATGGTGAAAGAAAAGAAAGTGACATCGGCAACGTGACAGTTCTCACTGATGCGCCGATAATGGTCTAGAAATTCTTGTGGCCTGATTAATACATGGCACAACAACATAGATATACCCTTGGAGGGTACCCTGAATTCCTTAGAAATGTTCCATAATTAGACGTGAGTCATGTGTCTTGACTCGTGTCTTGAGAAATGTAAGCGTGACATATGTCTTGACTGGTGTCTTGACATGTGTCCTCAGAAAGTATACGTGAGACATGTGTCTTGACTGATGTCTTGACATGTGTCTCGAGATGTGAAACAATTAGAACTACAAATATTAGGTTAATATGCCAGAATTGGCGGATCGGTTGGACTGCTGATCATTTGTATGTCTGATCACGTCCGTGGCCGGAGCCTCGGTTGCGATTTCTAGGATAGTTGCTGTCATAGTAGTGGTTACTATCATCTTGTCTGTCGGTTCCATGACGGTCATTCTCATGACCG